>OZ007555.1:148536685-149136685 GCA_963931855.1 Philhelius festivus | reverse complement strand
CATTGTGCCCAATAGGCCTTTAAAACTGGACTCCTATCGGAAATGTCATTCCATGTGGGTTTTTCTTCATGTTCTTTCCATGCGAGAAGAGGTTCAATGTCGGGGTCTTCTTGTTGAGCAGATCTTATTTCTTCATTGCTCCATCCACAAATGGGGTCAGCCCTTATTCGCAGAGTGTTGATGGCGACCATGCGTTTGTTGCCATTTGACGTTGCCTCGATAGTCAGACTTCTATTGTTTTGTTTGGTCTGAGAAACCTGGATGGTGTTTCTGGGGCCATCGATACCAGAAACCAGCTTCTGTCCCTCGAAGTTGGTTCTTACTCGTTTCTCTGTTGGTAAACTTGTTCGGGAAGTAACACTGGTGTTCTTGTTACCTTGTTCTGGGTTTGAAACTCCGTGTCCACAATGTTGACAAGCTCTTCTTGGTGGTAACCGACATTGACGCTGTAAATGTCCAGTCTTGTTGCAATTCCAGCACTTTGCAAGTCCGTTTCGTTGGTTCCTTTGGACATCAGTTCTTTGACATGAGCATTCTTCGACGACGGCTTCTCTAAGTCGATGTACTCCGTGAGAAGCTTGCTCAGCTGCTTCCATTGTCAAGGCAAACGCTAATGTTTCCGAAAGCGTTCGTTTTCCAGCAGTTCGTACAGCCCTTTGAAGATGTATGTCAGAAATGGCGCGAACAAATGCCTCAACTGCGAACTGGTTACAAATTTCCTCTCCAACATCTGGATATGCAAGATGAACAAGCCTTTCAATGTCCGCTTGCAGTTGTTGTAGAGTTTCGCCCCTCTTCTGAACTCTGGAATTGAGTTGCACTTTGAAGACTTCTTTCATGTGGCTGTTACCAAAGCGTTTGTCAATAGCCAAAACCAAAGAATTGAAGTCGCCGCTCTTATCTGCTGGTATGGTTTGCAACAACTCAGCAGCTGCTCCTCTAAGTGCAAGAGTTAAGGCTATATACTTGTCAGCCTCATCCCAGCCATTTGTTGTCGAAGCTGCCTCGAATTGCTTCTTGTATATAGACCAAGAAGTTTGTCCATCAAAGGTTGGAGGTTGCATCTCCTTTTTCCTCAATGTTTCTCCAGAACTTTCCCGAATCTTTATATTCCGAATGCGATCTAGCTCTTTTGAAAACGTCTCCATTTTGTTGTCGACTTGATTCTCTAGCAATGAAACACGTTCATCAAGTGCAGACACATTATTCTCGATGTTAACAAGTTTGCCTTCTAGCATGTTTCTCTGCTCTTCGAGAAGGTCTTTTTGTTCGCTATGCTGTTTGTCAAGGCGTTCGAGAATATTCTTTTGTTCATTTTTCTGTTCATTTCGTTGCTCTTCGAGACGTTCGAGAACATTCTTTTGTACATTCTCCTGTTCTTTCTTTTGTTCATTTCGTTGCTCTTCGAGACGCTCAAGCAGAAGACTAAACATATTTGAAACATCTACATTTTTACTTACGTCCACTTCCTCAGCGTCAGCTTCAAAGACGAAAATGTCCGGGTCTTCATTTTGTTGTTTCAAATATTCGGCCAAACGCAGAACAAGCTCATTTTTCGATCCTGCTCTAGAAAGTTCTCGCTTGCCTAATTCACTTTTCAGCTCATTACAGTTGAGCTCTTTTAGTAACTTGCTCATTTTTATTATTTTTTTTTTTCCACACTTCACTGCACAATAAGTTTTATTCCACTTTTCTGACACCAATGTAATATTTTTTCAAGGTTCGTTAAATAAAACTTATTACTGTTTCTAATATTTCTTCTTTATTTACACTTTTCAAATCAAAACAATAAATCTCAATTTATAATCAACTCTAATACTTTCCAACTTAAATCCACTTCTTTAATTACACTTTCCACAATCCAATAGTTCAGCTTTGCACACTTTCATAATCGAAAATAAACTGTGTCGTGCTCACGGCGAGCACTCCCTTTTATACTCATGTTAGTTGTTCTCGAAAATTCGAGAAGCTTCTCGTCTTGGAATGTTCTAGATGGTTGGAATAAGGGGAAATACATTTGACATTGGAAAAGAGCTTTTTGTTTCTTCCATAAATTAGATATGTAATTTTCCAACAGATGGCGCTGTAGTAGTATAAAGCTCTGTTCACAACAATACGTTATTGTGATATACCTTAATTTGCTAGAACTTGAACATCTAGCATCTGTGATTTGCTTATTGCTTTCCAGCTGTGGTTTTGCTCGACGGTCTCGACAGGGTCATCCTGAAGAAAAGACGAAACTTCAGAGGAAAAAGGTCTTCAAACCTTGTTAATTTTTTTAATTGAAAATAACTCTTATATCCATAACGCACAATATTCCGTTACTAGTATTTCAATTAGTAATCGAATGATTTACAGGTATCAACTCTTCTGGATTCTAGTCTTGCTGACTCGTATCTCTTATACTGGTTGCTGATGATTTGGATTTTGGTTTTATATTCTGGTACTTGGGTTCGGGTAATCTGGCTTCTGGTAATTCGGCTTTTAAAAACAGGTCCTATTATTCGGACGCCGCACAGTGCGTTGATTCAGTGCAAGATAAGGAAAAAATTCAAAACAGCTTGATTTTAATATATTTTTTTCTTAAATATTTGTTTTTTATTTCAACTTAAGCAAATATTGTTTAAGTAATATAAATAACCTTAAAAAAAATGTTTTAGTTTGATTGTTCACAGTAAGAGTGGAAATGATCGAGCCAGTCCTTATTTTTTTCCATAAATCGAAAACGGTTATTATAGCACTTTTGTCAGCGTTTATTAATATTTGCACAGATTTGAAACATGTTTGTTCAAAATTTGCTCTTGGTCCAGCTCCAAACTAATGATAATTCTAAATTTATTTCGTATAAATTCTAATAAAACAGAAAATCGGTCGTTTGGATTAGAAAACCACATCTCAAACAGTTCCCTATTCGTACACATTATCTATATAAAAAGACGAGAAACAAACAGTTGTTACAAGGAGGGACGTGGACGGACGTGAATGAATGTTACTTTTTTGGAAAGATCGTATTTCCCACTTTATATCCTACTAATTTTTTTGATGAATACAATTGAATAAAACGTGATGCTGCAAGCTGCAGTTTGAAAATAAGCTGTTTTGGGAGAAATAAACCGTTACTTAACCGTTTTTAAAACGATCGAAGGGTTTCGAGTGCAAAAAAAATATGTTATAATATGTTTGGCTTACCCTTCTAAGGAGTATCCAATTAAAAACCGGTTTATTTGGAGCAATTTAACTCCGTGGTGCAGCGCTTCGTAGATCATCACTAAATGGCCTACTTTTGACATGTTACCTTTAAGAGGTTGTATAGCTTGCTGTAGTTGCATTTTACAGAAAAAAAATTTACAGTTCATCTAGTTAAAGTTCTGGCTATAATTTTGCATTTTTCAAAACCGGTTTTAGAAGGTCATATTTTTTGACTTTTTCGCACTGGTCGCCGCACTGTGCGCCGGGCTCATGACGGGATCGGATGGTACTAGAGCTGTGTCAATCGGGATCGATTCGATTTTTTTGATCCGATCATCGAAAAGTATTGATGATCGAAATCAATCATTTTAATCGATCTCAATCTCAATCATTTACATGATTCTCGATTCTGGATTCTGGATTTTCTATTTCAATCTCAATCATTTCAATGAGTCTCGATTTTCGATATCAGTTGACTCGATTAATCATGATTTACTTGATTCCATTTCTTCCGATTCAATCAACGTGTATTATGAACGCCAAACGGACGGTGGACTGGAACTTCTGGGTTGAACTCGGCATTGAACAACATGATTGATCGGGTTGGTCGTTGATGTTGTAGGCCGCAAAAACAATTGTTGGGTTGAACTGATTATATTTGATGTATCAGGATCCGGTATGTTTAATGTGGATTTTTGGACGTTTCTTAATCCATCGGCATCGTAGCCATCCTTTTATGGAATTTGACAGTTTATGACTTGACGAATAGAGGACGAATTCAGTTATGACGTACAAGATCAAGATATACTTCGCACAAAATGTCAGCCGAAAGCCCTAAAATTGCACTTTTCCGGAGCAACAAATAAAATCTCTTTTTTTTTGGCATTTTTAGACGTTTTTTAATCCATTGACATCGTAGCCATCCTTTGATGGAATTTGACAGTTTATGACTTGACGAATAGAGGACGAATTCAGTTATGACGTACAAGGTATATTTCGTACAAAATGTCAGCCGAAAGCCCTAAAATTGCACTTTTCCGGAGCAACAAATAAAATCTCTTTTTTTTTGGTATTTTTAGACGTTTTTTAATCCATTGACATCGTAGCCATCCTTTGATGGAATTTGACAGTTTATGACTTGACGAATAGAGGACGAATTCAGTTATGACGTACAAGGTATATTTCGTACAAAATGTCAGCCGAAAGCCCTAAAATTGCACTTTTCCGGAGCAACAAATAAAATCTCTTTTTTTTTGGTATTTTTAGACGTTTTTTAATCCATTGACATCGTAGCCATCCTTTGATGGAATTTGACAGTTTATGACTTGACGAATAGAGGACGAATTCAGTTATGACGTACAAGGTATATTTCGTACAAAATGTCAGCCGAAAGCCCTAAAATTGCACTTTTCCGGAGCAACAAATAAAATCTCTTTTTTTTTGGTATTTTTAGACGTTTTTTAATCCATTGACATCGTAGCCATCCTTTGATGGAATTTGACAGTTTATGACTTGACGAATAGAGGACAAATTCAGTTATGACGTACAAAGTATATTTCGTACCAAATGTTAGCCGAAAGCCCTAAAATTGCTCTTTTCCCAAGCAACAAATAAAATCTCTTTTTCTTGAATTTTTTTGACACTTTTTAATCCATGAAGTAGCCATCATCATAGAGTATTTTGTGAGAACTATCAAAGCCACAATTCAATCTTATCATCGAAATCGAAATTAATATCGAATAGGAACAGTATTGAATCATTTCAGTGAAATGAAAATGATCGAATGATCGATTGATTGAAAAGATCGGATCATTTTCGTAATCGATTGTTGAACGATTCGATCATTTGAAATGAACGATTTACACAGCTCTAGATGGTACTACGCCTCTGGTGACACAAAAAAAGCAGGCTAAAACGCTCTGGTAGATCAACAGGTACCAAAGCTCTCCTGGTGGCAATTAGGACGTTAAACTTCGAAATAAGGACCCTTACCGTTGCACGCTGGTGGGAGGAAGCTCCGAGAAAGCAAGGAAAGCTAAAATGACCGAAATACCTAGGCTTGTTTAAGACTGGAGTTCAAATGATGAATAACATCAATTATCAATTTACTTACTTAGGTCGCCTGACTTTGCGTATGGTCCTCATGTTGCTTTTTCAGTAAAGACTGAATGTGAACTGTGTAAATGGTGAACGAAAAATAATAATGCTTTTGATTTTCCATAGTGAGTGTGAATCACATTGTCAAAATAATCAATGGGCCTATTGTTCAGCATTAAGGTAGGGAAATAAGTATAGTCAAGAACAGTTTTAGAAATAACCATACACTTGACTTGAATGGTTTGATAAATAATTCGTTATTTTTTAACTATGTTGAAAGACGTTGTAAATGCCAGTTTAGCAGTAAACACAATTTACTATGAGTCTAAAAGCACAACTGTTAAGCAACTGCAAGTGGTCCGCATATATGTAAGCGTCCGCAGCAAAGATCCAGAGAAAACGATAAATCATTTATGTAAAGTGCAAATACTAGTGGACCAAGAATATATTCTTGTGGAACACCCCGCAGAAACACAGTCTGTTTTGCATCACTCAAGTATGAAAAAGGTAAAGAAATAACAGAACAAGAGAATTTGTAATAACTAAAAGACTTTTCAAAAGAATAGAATGGCTAATAGTGTCAAATGCCTTAAGGAAATCCAAAAGGCTCAAAAATGACACACAGTCTGCATCAAGTGACCCTCTTAAATCTTCTATAATATTTTAAAGAGCAGTCATACAAATTTGCTTGGAATCAGAAGGTTATGTTTCTAAAACCTTAGAAAAAATTAGTAGCATGAATTCTTTCCTACTAGAAACTTAAGGAACCTTTGGCATTTTCCACGTCTTAGGAAGGACCCAAGTTGTTAAGACAGTGCTAAGTAAGTGCGTTATAAAGGGAAGAACTAATGGCGAAATAGCCATTATAAACATAAAATGGATGTCAGCTCTCGACTTAGCTGACATGAAACATTCCACAACAATTCATGGACGAGAATCATGGGTAATTTTAGAGTTTAAAGGAACATACAAATTGAAGACTTTCAAGATTTGAATGCAAGAATTCAACTCGATCATTAAGAGAGTGCATGGTTTACACCTGCTCCCACTGAATATTTCTAACAGTAAAACCCACTTAAGAGAAACTCGCTTAAGAGAAAAACCCGCTTACCTAAAACACTTTCTTCATCCCCAAGTATTTTCCGACCAATTTCCCTTAAAACAATCCGCTTAAGTGAAACTCGCTTAAGTGAAAAACCCGGATAACTGAAGCATATTTTCAGTTAATTTTTAATATTTTTCATTGAAAAAACTCTCTTAAAAGGGAAAAATAAATTGAATCGAATAGAACAAAAATTTGCTAGTTGTCGTTGTTTAATAAATTATTTTTGTGTTATTTAATCGTTGTTTTATTTAACTTCTTTCAAGGCAAGTCCAAAAGATAAAAACAATATTGTTTCTAGCATTAAATCTCCGCTTAATGGAATTTTCAAATCCGCTTAAGTGAAATTTTTTTTACTTATCCGAACTCCGCTTAATTGAAATTATTTTTTCAATTAAGCGGGGTTCGCTTAAGTGAAAAACCCGCTTAAGTGAAAGAAATACTGTGACATTTTGCCGTTTCTCTTAAGCGGGTTTTAGTGTACTATCTTCAAGAGTAATTTGATTTACATTCTTTAAGTCCCTAAATTGAAGTACGGATGCGGGAATAAAAGTATTGAAGTTTAAAGTACGATATACAAGATCGTGTTTGGAGAATCGTGGAACAGAGAGCTGGTCATAAACTAAAATTTTGTTTATATAACTCACAAGGTAAACATCAAGGAGCGTTGTAGAACCATGTAACGAAGCGTTCCATGCTTCCACCAATATCAATAATAAATCATTGTTCAACCATGATTCCGCAGCCGCCGTGCGT
Source organism: Philhelius festivus (assembly GCA_963931855.1). Classification (NCBI taxonomy): domain Eukaryota; kingdom Metazoa; phylum Arthropoda; class Insecta; order Diptera; family Syrphidae; genus Philhelius; species Philhelius festivus. The sequence continues at coordinate 149,129,541 of OZ007555.1, read as the reverse complement.
CGCAGCAACGACCGACGACATACCACCCAGCAGCTACCGACCGACCGACGACACCATATACGGCGCTGCAGCTACCGACGACACCAGTCACTTCGCCAAGATAAGGGATTCAATATCATGCTCTAATATAATTTACAGTCACTAAGATCATGACGTCACAGCCGAGTGAACACATTTGGTAATTTGCGTTCGACCCGTATATAGTTCATACGCAGTTTATACAGAAAATATAACAAGAGGACCTACTTTTATGAAGGAAACTCACTTGTTTGCAATGGTCAAAGCTGACAAGCTCGATTTCAGCTTACAAGGCAACTGAAATTGTCCAACTATTTCGTTCCTCAGTTTGGTTCGAAGAATAAACTTCCTTATTGCTACCAGGGGCCTTGGTACCTGCTGATCTAGTGCCACCAGGGGCCTTAAACCTGCTGATCTAGTGCCGCCAGGGGCCTTGAACCTGCTGACCTAGTGTCACCAGGGGCCTTGAACCTGCTGACCTAGTGCCACCAGGGGCCTCGTACCTGCTGATCTAGTGCCACCAGGGGCCTTACACCTGATGATCTAGTGCAACCAAGGGCCTTGAACCTGCTGATCTACTGCCACCAGGGGCCTCGTACCAGCTGATCTAGTGCCACCAGGGGCCTTAAACCTGCTGATCTTATAAGCGCCAAGTCCGTACTTATAAAGGGGTAACCCGATACCGAATACCCGTTAATGAGAAACCAGATGCCAGAATAGAGCTTTCTAAAGGAAACCGACAGGCGCACAATACAAGGAGAATAACCGATGTTTGCCAGATACACAGTATAAGGTGTAAATTAATTGAAGTCTAGAATGTTTGTTATATGAATTCAAGAGTTGTTTCCAATAAAGATTTTGTATAAGGTTTTAAAGACCTTTCCTACTTAATCTTCGTGCTTTCTTCAGAGCGACTCAGCTGGAAAGCAAAAAGCACATCACAATTCACAACCACTACAAAAATATGTTGGTAAAAGATTGAAAGTTCTCATATTACTACATAGAGAAATGAAAATTATTTCTGTTTAAGTGGAGTGATTGAATTAAATTCAATTAAAAAGTTCAAGTGACCTCAACTCCAAGGTGCGTTTCGCCCAGGTACGACAGTGGGCTCATCAGTTAGATGCGTCTTAGAAGGGTACGACAGCATCTAACTGATGAGCCCACTGTCGTACCTGGGCGAAACGCACCTTGGAGTTGAGGTCACTTGAACTTTTTAATTGAGTTCTCATATTACTTACGAGTATAAATAAATTTTCAACTAATTTTTTTTTTTATAATTCACTCGCGCTCAAGGGTATTTGAAGAGACCCTTATAATGTTAAATACAGCACTGGCGGTGGGGAAATTTGGGAGGGAGAGAAAGGAGGTGATGATGAACATTGGTTTTAAATGTTTGCAAATTGAAACGGCGAGGGAAAACTGTGTTTAACTTTCACAACGACATCCTCTATTTCGACTTTATATTTTTATATGGCCCCATGGCTTTCTTAGTTGATCTTTAGAAAATAAGATACGTTGGTCTTCTGCGATTTCTCTATCTTTATGACGGGATCAGCTGCTTTACTGTCTGAAAGATAAGGTTCAGCTCCGCATATTTGTCTTGATGCTCAAGATTACTGTCATTGCCAATCTCAGAAATATTCGACATACAAAAATTTCTTGAAAACACATTTATTGGAAAAGCACTTTCGAATTTCATAACTTCCATTTTCAAACAATGAAAAAATATAGCCAATTCTTGTAAGCTAAATTGATATATTCCACCATTTCGACCCCTATCATTGTCATCCACTTAAACATTCTCCCATCAGCATATCTTTTAGGTATGAGAATTGCGAAGCAGTAACAAAAAGTAATGTGGGTATATTTGCGACATCAACTACTCAGCAACTTCTCGGTACCTATCTGTAAATCGAACAGTCAATGCAAATCATAAACAAATACTCAAAGTGTCAATTTATACTCAACATACACAAGTCAATCTCACCCTTAATTCAACTACTTTCATAATATTAACAACTCTGATGAGTAGGTTTATGTTCTAGCTCTTATGATTGACCTCCCAGTCCCAGTCCCAAAATTACTAATATTCCTTACCCCATCCAACCTCATTACCATATAGCTTTTCTCTGAGTAATATCAAACACAATCGCGTATGTGTATCTCTATTTTAAAATAGTTTCAGCAACCGCCATTTAGATTCAAACTTTTTGCGTGACATTATCTCGAAGAGGCCTATTAAAATATGTGCCACGACCGACGACACACAATGGGAACGACAACCGAACCCTTGAATTAGATTCTTAGAGTCCATTGCAGATCATCAAAATGATGAGATTCAAGCGGCTAAATATAACATAAAACGCCTCTAGCCAACATTTTAAGTATGCGAGTGTTATCAACCCCTATATGTCGAGATGGTATCCAGCTCATTTGGTAATTCAAACTAATACCCCCGCGATTATTAAATAAATACAGGGTGACCCAATTGAAAAAGTAATGGAAAATCTTCAATAATATCAAACGATGCTCTTTGGGTCGTAACTCGTGTAGCTTCGTCAGATTATGCATTATTGGCTTAGAGAAAACCCTCATATACTTCAAAGAAACACCACTTCATCCACAAAAAATCACTGTATAACACCAGTTACACCACTGGCATAGTTTCATACCAAGTGGTGTTATTTGGCCGTTTTTTTTCGGTAATGAAAATGACAGTCACGTTACAATCAATCGAGATCGTTACAGAAACATGTTGCAACGTTAAGTATTTCTTTGGTCAATTGCATAAACTAGACATTAATGGTATGTGGTTTCAAACAAGGTGGTGCTAAAGTAACACAGCGGTCAATTCACTCAATTCGATGAATGTGTTATATCGGGAAATTGTCCTGTGGATTGGCCGCTTAGATCCTGTAAATGTACACCTTTTTTCTTAGTGGATCCATGCCAACAAGCCGGTTTAGAGGAGCTCGGAGCCAATATTAAACGAGATATAGCGAAATGTGTGGTCGAATCATCGAAACTGGGTTCAACGAATCGACCGCTGCAAATGTGACTGCGGTGAACATATGAACCACGCCGAGCTCGATGTTTTGATTGTAATTCAATAAAATTTTTGCGTTTTATTAAAAAAAAAGGAGTCAATATATGTATAGACATCCAAAAGTCGTTGTCTGGATTTGATATCCCCTTTTCAATGACATACGCTATACTCAACTGGCATCCGAGATTGAATATGTTTAGTTTGCGCAGGGCAATAACTCCCAGGGACATAATCACCAATTTTTGTTTTAGGTTTTATAGCCCATTCAAATGGGATATTAAATCCAAATCGAATTTTGGAATTATGTCTCACTTAAGTGGGATACAATTGCCAAATATGTACGAGTATTAAAATTTTGAGAGATATATCCAGCTTTTTTATATTCAGTCGTAAGGCCAATGTCAGCAATTTTTTTGGACGACAGTAGCCTAGGGTGCTTGGCTTGGTCTTCGAGCGTTCTCAGGATTTGTACTCCGTTTTTAGGTGCTGTGTACCGCTCAACTCTTTTGCTCCGCTTAGTATGTTCAGTCTTTAAGTATCAATCTATTTCAATAGGTTTCTTAGATAACAGTAGCGTCGGTGATAAATAAAGCGGTACTGTTGTACTGTTGCCTTCCATATCAACCGACCTTTCTCTAAACGGAGCAGCAGAGTTGAGTGTCCACTGTACCAGTGAACCTAAAGTTGAAGTTGATATTCTTGAAACCCGTATAGCAAGACAGGTAGATACTGTTTTTCAATAAATTGTTTTCTTAGCTTCAATTTAACTCACAGCATGACCACTAAATATACCCTAAGCGAAGCAACGGATTTACGCGAGTGGGATTTTAAATGAGGGAGTTAAAAACCTGAAAGCGAACAGTTGCAGGTCATCAAGAAAATTGTTGACATTAGTGTCTATCTGGCGATTGAACATACAGAAGAAACAGTTCAAAGTAATACAATCCGAAATTGGGCTGTTTTGTCGAAAAGTTAAAAAGGGCTATCAATACCGAAAATGCGCAACTTCTTCTTTATCGAAATACTTCTTCTATAATATATTTCGAACAATTGGGATTTATGTTCCATCTCCCAGAAAAAGATTTGGGATCTACCCGTATATCCCATTTAGATGAGATATAATTCGTTGTCTGGATTTGACATACCCGTTTCAATCACATTCGCCGTACCGAACTGTCATCTGAATATGTTTAGTTTGCTGAGGTACACAACTCCCAGGGCCATACTCCAAAATTTATATTGGGGTTATGTTCCTGGGACTTATCTGTCTGTATCTGCTTAGTTTAAAGCTTGGTTTATTCAGAATATGGTTTAACAACAACTTTGCGAAAACTTACGAGTATTGTCAAATATAGTCATCAAGTATAAAAGACCTTTTGGACGTAACTATTAAATTTTCGTGGAAATAATTGTCAATTGAAAGAGATTCATCTTGTTCCAGGTGTCCAGATATTTCGGATGATATTTGGCTGGATAGCCTTAGTAAAACTGGAAGATCCAAGTCTACCTATTGGGTTATTTAATAAAAGCTTCAGGATGAAGAGAAGTGTAAATCCACATGTAGCTGTGCCCCAAAAATTCACTTTTTAGAAAATATGGGAGATGTAACCGTAACATGAATCCTCACCACAATATCCGAATTGTGATCCAGGGAAGAACTTGTGAATCGATTGTTGAAGGCTGCCGAACCAGGTGCAGAAACTATGACTGAAGCTGTGTCTAGTGAAGCTCATGCCGCGATACTAAGTGAGACCGAGACTACACTCAAAAAATTTATTAGTAAAACGGCTACGAATGATATTCGTAAAGAAAATATTCGTGCATTGTACGAATATTCGTAAGATGTACGAAGTATTTGTACAGTGGTATATCTACGAATGCATTCGTAAAATTTTACTAATAACTATCGTACTATCTACAAATCTATTCGTTTAATACACTAATTTCATTCGTAAACAAGAAGTAAACAATTTGTTTGAGTACATTGTACGAATTATTGTGTACATATAACTAATAACATTCGTTAATTTCTCGTACGAATGACTTCGTACTTTAATCTTTTGCATTCGTAGTATTTACTAATAAATTCGTACTATTTACTAAGTAAAACTAATATTAGTAGACAGAACTCATTCGTAGGTTGACCGTACGCATTATGCGTAGAATGTACTTATAACTTCGTATTTTCATGAAGTGCATTAGTATTATTTACTAATCATGAGTAAGAAAAGTAATATGTGTTCAATTCTAAAAATTAAATGTTATTTATAAAGTGCTGCAGTGGTCGATCAGACTAACATCTGCTTTTTTCGAAAAGATTAGAGGTAAGTACTTAGACATATGTACATACATACATATGCTTTAAAGCTTATTTTATATTTAATATACAGCATCCAGAAGTAGCAGAGCATACATACATATGTGGGAATTTAATTCCTAAAAGAATTTCAATGTAAGTACAATTTTTTTCCGAAGTTTTCTATATTTTAAATGTTTAATTTATTTTCAGTGGCCCTTAGTACATAAAAGGAGGAGTTTTTAAATATTTAATTGATTTTTAATTATATTTATTATGAATTAATTAATTTTTAACTTTATTCATATATATGATAATAAAATGAATTGAAAAACTATTTTTAACTTACAACATAAATATCTTTTAATATTATTTCTTACAATAGTAGTAAGTTCTAAAATAATATTCGTACAATATACAAATGGCATTGGTAAATATTAGAATAATATTCGTACATTGTACCAATAGTATTCGTACAATATACGTTTGATTTTCTACGAATACTAATAAAATATATTAGTAATATGTACTAATAAACCTCCATTCTACGAATAATATTCGTGGCTGAAAACCACGAATAAAATTCGTAGAATGTACGCATAAATTAGTAATATTTACACACGAAATTTTTTGAGTGTATGCGCAAGGAGTTGCAATGTCTGAGAGACGAATTAGAGGCAACGCGTTTCCAACGAGAAGAGCTCATGAATCGTCAAGACCGCTTCCCTAGTGTCACATCTCAGAATATGGCAGCCGATGACATAAGGAAATCTGAAATCTTTTACGGAAGCGCCTTCATGATCCGAAACGTTATAGAAATGAACCATTTTTCTAACCCAAAGAACTCGGCAGGATTATCAGCTAAGGAAGGATTGTGTAGACAAAATCAAAGATATGTGACTGTAAGGGGTGGCGAAGTTGTGGAGTAACAGTGCCTCACATGGTAGGTTACATATTTTCCTTACAGAACTGTGTAAAAGCTTGGACAAAGAATAAGGTCTGAGAAAGATGTGTTAGACGGCTAAAGAAATTCAGCCCTTCAGAACAGAATTCAAAGTCGGCAGGTCTAAAAGAGGTTTGACGAAAAATACCGGAAACCATTCAAAGTTCCCCACAAGAATCGCTAGTTGGCCGTGAGATATTACAACCTTGCCAAGAAAGCGAAGGCTTGAGTCTAGATGAACTGGAAAATAGTGAAATCAGTAGAGAAGAAAAAATTAAGCTAGGCTATTTAAAAGAAATCTATCGCGAATGCTTCGCAAAAGATGGCCATGAGTTGGGTGTATTCAACATGAACAAGTGCACATTAGGGTACAACCTTATAAAATACCGTTTACATTTACCGCGTCATCAGACTTATCTTTATCAGATCAATGAATGCACGATCGATAAAGATGATGATGGTTGATTTTGAGGACATGATCAAAGTAAGGATGGCCGAACTTAAGAGTTGAACTTAAATAGCCCAAGTAGTAGTATGGGAGTAAGTTGAAGTTTGACGAAATAAGAATAAAGATCTCATTATCGCTTGAACGGCATCTTGACTTTTATTTCAGACGAATACTTTGTAGCTTAGATTCCAACTTTAGGCCAATTTTTTTCCAGAAGAAAATAAATAAAATGTAACCCCTGTGAGAATTACAGAAGTCTCATTTGTTGGACAGATCTACTTGTTTTTTTAGGTTCAAGTTTCAACCTGTATATAGTCGTAAGTCACCTTAAATTAGTTGCTTTTTGTGTGCAGTTAATTTCATGTGGAATATTTCATTTGAAACCAAAAAACTTGGTCAGAGATACTCATATACATACATATACGTATGTGTCTAATCTCCAAGACTATCCAACAATGAATCGACTTTTTCTGTCCCTCAAACAGTCATAACTGAAAACTGTGAAGCCACCAATTACTTTAAAACAACCGACACAATAACTTAATGGAACACCCTGTCTAGCCCGCCATCATAATATAATCATTTCAAATGTCCCACTCTCACTTACATACTTCACATCTTATTCAAACAGAAATCTTTTGCTCTTGATGGTGGGGGACTGGGCTTAAGGGGCAATCTCAGGCACAACCAAAAAGAAATGGATATTGTCAAAATCCTTTTACATTTGCAGAACAGTACATGAACAGCAGAAGCAAGGGCATATCTATGTATGCATAAGAGTCAAATCACACAGAAAATGACCCAACTCATTTGTGACAAAAGGAAAGTCGCTCATTGTCGTCGCCGATGTATAGTCAGCTTCGTCCCGGAGCAACAATTTCATATTTATGGCCATTTGCGTATATACGGGTTATCACACCAACTTCCACCATTGCTCCATCACGAAAATCTCATCACCACCCTCGGATTGGCCAAATGTCCCACTATCGTCCTTAACGCCCTCCTGTCCCACTGCAGTAGTTCCACGATATAGTGTGATGCTATTAATAACATAACCTGGGCATCGTCGTCGTCGTCGTTTTCGTTCCATGTCCTGATATGTTGATATGAGCAACTTACTGGCTGTTTTGCGTGCGTATTATCGTCCTTTTTTCTGGTTCTTTGTTGTGTTGGTGGTTTTGCTGGGAGAATGTGAATGAATAGCAGCATTTTACTGTCAAGGGTAGCGACCGATGAGGGAGAGATTAGTTTTAAAAGTTTGTAATCTAACAAAAGTCTATTTTTGTGAAGCGAGTAAAAGTCTCCAAAATTAAGGCCATTATCCCTTATACATAACGCAAGGCGAAATCCTTTTTGCTAAAATATCGTATAATATGTGACTATTTTTCATCGACATTGCTGGAATAGTTTTGACTTCTGAGTACGAATATTTTGTGTTTCCATTTTGTTGAACGGGGAGGACAATAGATGAGTAATGTTTTTATCTGGGGCTGTTTATTTGGAATACTTTTGGAGTAAATCTTTTATAAATTTTAGGATAAAAATTATATGCTAAGCCGGGTTATAGACATTCCACATTTGTACAGTGCGGCTTAAGAAAGCATCTCTGTATTAAGAGTAAGTCCGACGTTGTGCTCAAGGGTAAACAGATGGGCATTCCCTCAATGCAAGTGGTGCTCATGGATAGCGACATAGGAAGTGAGTTAATGACACGAGACACCATTGAGTTTTTGAAGCATTAAATTGTACGCCGTTTTTTGTTCTTCCTTTGAAAATGTTTTCGAGAGCAGAATTAACTAATCAGACACTGCCTTCTAAATCCACATAGGAAAAAAGGCCGTGAATTTAAAAGCGAATTCGAGAAGCTCAGAGTACTGTCATCAGCAAAACATGTTAACAGACTAGAAGTTTCAGAAAACAGATCATTTATGAATATGAGTAAGAGATCTGGAGATAAAATGGAGCCCTGTGGCACACCAGCATTTATTTTATGAACTTCAGACTTAAAACCATCCAACACAACTTGTATTGAGCCGTTCGAAAGGTAGTTTATTATCCAACGATAGGAGAGGTCGATGCAAATGGTTTTGAAATATCAAGTACCAACATCTTTCTTTCTGAAAAAGTACGTACTATGTAGGCCAGTTTCCAGAGTGTTGCAATAAATTGGTCAGGATTAATTTTAGCGTTGACATGACTAATGTTGAATTTGAGAGAACCGGTGAAAAGCTCACTAGAAAAATTCTAACGTGTTCAAATCGCATGACCTAGATAGCGAATTAACATCGTTTTCCTCAACTCGTTCGTGCAAAATATCCATTTTGCCATCAGCTGTGTGGAAGGTAGCACCTGTTGGAACAACGGGTTATTCACATCCATATCCAAAGTTGCCGCAGGCCTTCATGAAAGTGTAAAAAATTTCTTAAATTCAAAGCAGAAAAATTGAAAATTATTAATAATAATAATAATAATAATAATAAAATTGAAACTTCTTTAAAAATAATGAATATGAGGGATCTGGTGTGAAGAAGACAACAATACAAAATTAGCAAACAAAATCTATAGTTCGAAAAGCAGCCTTATACTTGTACAGCATCTTCCACCACACTACGCTCCTAGAGCTGTGTCAATCGCGATTGATTCGGTCTTTGTGACCCGTTCACCAAAAAGATTGATTGATTGCAATCAAAGTAGACCAAATCAATCAATCCTAATGTCAATCTCTTGCCACTGAAACCGATGAACGAAACGAACGAAAAAAGTTATGTTTCGTTCATTCAACTTGTTCTCAATCATTTTACAATACCAAATAGGAATGGACATGAAACAGAAGGTATATTCCTCATTTTATATACAATAGAAGAGGGCGTGAACGTAGCAACAAAGTAGAAAAAAGCCAAACTTGCTTTCATTTTCACATTGTTTCGGTCTCGGTCTGAACGAAACGAATGGAAAAAAAATATTTTAGTTGAATGAGTGATTGAAAACATTTCGTGTCGGTCTATATCTCGTTCGGAACGAAACGGATGGATAAAAATGATTGAATGAACGATTGATTGAAAAGACCGAATCCTTGAACCAATCAATCAATGATTGATTCGGTCTTTCAAAATGAACGATTGGCACAGCTCTATAACGCTCCCGTCCGATTTTATCGAACTGCTGCCCAACTTCACTTAAAAAATAATATGCAAACAAAAGAATATTGCTTTCTAAGTAAAATATTTAGTTTTTAAAGTATGCAAGAGTCTTCACCTATTATTTAAATAATTTCTTATCAAATTCAATTCTGAAAACACGCGACTTTGCCTCGACAACACTATTGCGTCGAAGCAATCAAATTTAAACTCAATGCATGTATACAAATGTGTGGAGGAAGCCTAGTTAAAACTCACTTCAAAACTTGATATAAACGTAGTATTGTATTTAAAGTAAAATGCACAACTGGGTTGCACGAACTTGCAAAAACGAATGTTATTAGAGAAAAACTGTTCATAAGCATAAAATTCATTTTTTAAATGACGAAAACAATTTATTTAGTAGTTCAGCTAAAAATAGGATGCCATGTGATTCAAGCAAATATAGGTTTATGCAAGAACAAAAATTATAAGTCTTTGTAGTGGTTTCTTAAAAAAATAAGCTTTTATATAAGAAATTTTTAAAACACTTTTAAGAAAAATTTAAAGTTTTTATTATTGTTCGCATAAAAATTAAATTTACAAAAATAAAATGCACGACTGGATCGCACGCACTTGCTCTTATGTAAAAGTACTTTGGAATTTAAGATACATTTTATAAATATAAAACATGGATTTAATGAGATAATAATGTTCAAGTGCATAAAATTGCCGTCTGGTTTCCGGAAAAGTATGAATTTATGCAAATAAACCTTAAAAAATCATTTTATTATTAAATAAATTTTTTATATAAGAAATTTCTCTAAAATTTTTCAAGAAAAAAATGTGGGATGCGAATTTTAAGTATTTAATAATATTGGTTTAAGGAAATAATTTCAAAAAATAATCGTTCATAGGTTTTGAAGATATTGATTTAAATTTTTTTTAACCCAATAAATATTTTTTAGAATATTTTAATATACAATATTATTTTAAACTTAAGGGGACTCCTGCTAAAAATTTTGGGTTAAAATCCTTAGAGCCGTTAATGAGAAAGTCGAAAATCAAAAAAGCGGGTCTATGGCAGTTACCCCTAATAACATTTTGCCCCAAAATTTTTGTTGACCAAAATGTAGTCCATGTCCATAATATCACACCTAATTTTTTTTTATCTAAATCGTTAGAGCCGTTTTCGAGATAAATAAGATTTTGCATTACGGGTGTATGGAGGGTACTCTTAGTTTTGGAGCTAAAAAAAAAATTTGAATTTCTCCTCTAGGGAATCACCGAAGATCCTTAACTACCGAGATTGAAAGAAATAGGTCCAGGGGTTTAGGCTGTAGTGAGAGGTACAGACATACAGACACACTGAAACATGTTTTTTGTGTACTAAATTTTCCTTAAAATTTTTATAAAAAAAATTGATATGCCAATTGTTAGTATTTAATAAAATACATTTTTAAACGTAATTTAAAAATTTAATCGTATATCGGTTTTCAAGATATTGAATTTTCAAAAAAAAAATTGTATTATTTTTTTAAAAATCCAAAAACTATTTTTTCGAAAAAATTTTTAGCTTATAATTTTTCAAATGCAAAGCAGCTCCTGCATAAAAATTTTGGTTAAAATCGTTAGAGCCGTTTGTGAGAAATTCGAAAATCAAAAAAACCGTTCTATGACAGGTACCCCTAATAACATTTCCCCCCAAATTTTTTTTTCACCAAAATATAGTCCATGTCCATAATATCACACATAATTTTTTTTATCAAAATCGTTAGAGCCGTTTTCGAGATAAATAAGATTTTGCATTACGGGTGTATGGGGGGTACCCTTAGTTTTGGAGCTAAAAAAAAATTTCAATTTCTCCTCTAGGGAATCGCCGAAGACTCTTAACTACCGAGATTGAAAGAAATAGGTCCAGTAGTTTAAGCTGTAGTGAGAGGTACAGACATACAGACACACTGAAACATGTTTTTTGTGTACTAAATTTTCCTTAAAATTTTTATAAAAAAAATTGATATGCAAGTTGTTAGTATTTAATAAAATACATTTTAAAACGTAATTTAAAAATTTAGTCGTATATCGGTTTTCAAGATATTGAATTTTCAAAAAAAAAACATGTATTATTTTTTTAAAAATCCAAAAACTATTTTTTCGAAAAAATTTTTAGTTTATATTTTTTCAAATGCAAAGCAGCTCCTGCAAAAAAATTTTGGTTAAAATCGTTACAGCCGTTGGTGAGAAATTCGAAAATCAAAAAAACCGTTCTATGACAGGTACCCCTAATAACATTTCCCCCCAAATTTTTTTTTCACCAAAATATAGTCCATGTCCATAATATCACACATAATTTTTTTTATCAAAATCGTTAGAGCCGTTTTCGAGATAAATAAGATTTTGCATTACGGGTGTATGGGGGGTACCCTTAGTTTTGGAGCTAAAAAAAAAATTTCAATTTCTCCTCTAGGGAATCACCGAAGACCCTTAACTACCGAGTTTGAAGAAAATACCTCCAGTAGTTTAGGCTGTAGTTCGAGGTACAGACATACAGACATACAGACATACAGACATACAGACATACAGACATACAGACAGACAGACGGAATTGTCGGACCCACTTTTTTCGTCTTCGCTATCATCGTAATGTCAACTTTGATCAAAATCTCGAGTTCGATTTTTTTTCCAAATGCAGAACTTGCCCTATAGTACCTATATCGCAAGTAAAAAGTATTGAGCTGTTTTCGAGATAATGGGCCATACCAACAATCAAATTGAGAGACGACTTTAATATTTGAGCGAAATGGACCATTATTTAAAGAGCTGTATAAAGTTAGCCATACATGTTATGAACTTAATATTTATGTGAACTCTAAATTATGAACCATTTATTGTACGGAACCTAAAAAATAAAATGCAGTATATATGGTCAGTTATATATAGAGTCCATTAAATAATGCTTCATTTCGCTCAAATATTAAAGTCGTCTCTTAATTTGATTGTTGGTAAGGCCCATTGAATTTTACAAAAAAAAAAATGATTTTTTTTTTTCAAAATTAAAAACAAACTATTTGTTTTTGTTCTCATATCTTGTAGATTATTTTAAAAAACTTTTACTTATCAAGTTTTAAAAAAATCGAGCAAACTGGAAAACCCTTTGTAAATATATTTCTGATGCCCTTTCATATAGAAACCAATTTATTGAAGACTAGAGAAATTAAATTGTATGTTGCAAATCATTAAAATTGCCTACTTTTGCTCAAAAAGTACAAACAAAAATATATGCTTCATGCTATTTTGTGTTTCAAATCATTTAAAATTGACAACCAGCAATCCAATCGCCAATATACATATAATGGAATTATTTTGCTTCAAACCAACCGCACCCTAATTGAAGTTATACCATAATTTTGTGTCTTAAACTATACATAAATGTATATTTGAGTTAAAAATTAATTAATTTTTTTTTTTTTATAATTAACGCGCACTCAAGGGATTATGACTACCCTTTAAATGTTGGTTGAACACAGTGCGAGCATTTAGGAAACAGTGGGAGGATTGAGTAGGAGAAACCGATGTACATTCGTCTTAAATTTCTGGACATTGAAATGGGGAGGAAAAACAGAGTCGGTTAAGGAATTCCACATTCGAGTCGTACGGCAAAAGAAAGAATCTCTGTACTTAACTGTACGTCCAAAGTTTGGCTCAAGGGTATATTGATGAGCATTCTCTGCGGCACGAGTATTACGGTGAAATTTTTTTAGGGGGGGAATGCAACTCGCTATTTCAATAGAACATTGTATATAGAAATAACGATAAAACAGTGATAGACAAGAGACATTTAAACGATGTTCTAATGAAACAATTGTTTCGGAAATTATTCTGTCACCTATCTGCCTTAAAGCTCTATTCTGGATTCTGTCTAGTAATTGTAAAGATGTTTTAGAAGCACCAGCCCAGATATGAGAATTGTATTCTAGTTTGGGACGTATATAAGCCTTATAAATTGTGGCCAGATTGGAGGGGGAGAAAAAGTTTTTACATCGTCTTAGGAAACCTAAGCATTTGGCCGCATTTTTAGCAATATCCAATATGTGGTCATTCCACGAAAGGTGGTCAGTAATACACATACCAAGAATTGATAGCTTTTTAGTTTCTATGATGCAAGCTCCATCCATGAATAGGGGCATAGGGGGAATATTCCGCTTTAATGACAAAAAACAGCTCTGAGTTTTAGAAGCATTAAATTCAACACGATTTTTAATACCCCATTTAACGATGCTATTTAGATCGGAATTTAATGAGCTCAACATATATTGCCGTTACAATTCAACATTCAAAGAACAAGGAATTGAATCAGGAAATGAATATGAAAAGCTGAGGGTGCTGTCATCAGCAAAACAGTTAAGTGGATTAGTAGTTTCGGTAAAAAGATCATTTATGAAAATGAGAAAAAGAGTCGGAGACAAAACAGAGCCTTGAGGGACACCAGCATTTTTTTTACGAACTTCAGACTTGAAACCATCCAAAACGACTTGAATTGAACGGTCAGAAAGGTAATTACTAATCCAACGAATAAGAGATACATCGATACCAAACGCACCCATTTTTGATAAAAGAGCAGGATACCAGACTCTATCGAATGCCTTAGAAAAATCAAGCGCAATGATCTTACTTTCCCCAAAAAGATGTAAGGATTGGTTCCACTTTTCAGTGAGATATGACATCAAATCACCAGTGGATCTATTACTGCGAAAACCATATTGGTGGTCATTAAAAACATTATGTTCTTCAAGATATATCTTAAGCTGCTGATTGATCAGTGTTTCCATGACCTTAGACAAAAGAGACGTCAGTGCGATTGGCCGATAATTAGAAGGTGAAGAAGATGCGCCTTTTTTGGGGACTGATTGGACGAACGCTGTTTTCCAACTCTTTGGGAAGTACCCTGTAGAATAGGAAAGATAAAAAAGTTTGCGCAGTGGTTTTGCCAGTGTGTAAGAACATTTCTTCAGAACGATGGGTGATATACCATCCGGGCCAGCAGATTTGTGAATATCGAGATCTTTTAATATTCTAGCGACTCCTCGGGTGCGAAAATAAATTTTGCTCATTGAAAAGTTTACATTTTCAAGAACCGGTGGATTCATGTCGCTATCGGGCAGTGAAGAATCTCTTGTAAATAGTTCTACAAACAAATTAGCCTTATCTATGGAACTAACAACAGGATTATCATTGTAGATGAGCGTGGGAACCGACGAAGAGGTGGAGTTTTTGATTTTCTTTACGAATGACCAAAAGTTTCTACTGCCTTTAGGGCACTGGATTATTTTTTGTCTTAATTTTTGTTCGTGAAAGAATTTGGTTCTTTTGATCCAAGCGTTACAAGCATTCCTTGCTCTCTTAAACTTAATGTGGTTTTCCTCAGAAGGGTTGGCTTTGTATGTTTGGAAAATGAAATTTTATACTCGAGAATCATCTAAAACTGTCAATCTGGCTGACGGCTTTTGCCAATGCTTATATGAATTGTTCAATCAAAATTGTTAGAAATTAGAAAGATGATAAAATAAAATTCACTTAAATTTGAACTAAAAAATCGAGCACGAGGTTTTCGAAATATTGAGTTTTGAAAAAAATTTTTTTGAAAATTTGAATACACAATAATATTGAAACTGCTGGAGGGCTTTAACATAAAAAAAATGATCAAAATCGGTCGTACCGTTTTTGAGAAAATCAAAAACAAAAAAATGGTTCCAAGCGGGGTACGAAAAATAATAATTTTTCGGAATTTTTTTTTTTCAACCATTACAGCTAGGTTTAATTAAATGAAATTTTTTGAATTTTTTTTTTAATCTGTGGTACAGTTTTTGAAAAAAAAAAAATAATATCTATAAAATTTCGAAAAAAAATCGTATGGCAGGTACCGTAATTTTTGGTCCTAAAAAAAAAAGAAAAAAAAACATGCGGGGGAAAAAATTAAAACCCATATCTACCAAATTTAAAGAGACGTTTATCCGTAGTCGAACAGACAGACAGACAGAATTAAGAGACCCACTTTTTTGGTCTTCGCTATCATCGTAATGTCAACTTTGATCAAAATCTCAAGATCGATTTTTTTAAGGAATAAATAACTTGCCTTATAGTACCTATAAGTCGTAAGTAAAAAATTTTTGTGCTAAAATAAAAAAAAATTTTAGAAAAAAATTAATAATTTTGGAAAATTTTTTTTTTTGGGTTTTTTGAAAAAAAATTTCAAATTTTGTTTTATGAAGAATCAATATCTTCAAAACTTGTGAACGATTATTTTTTGAAATTATTTCCTTAAATCTATACTATCTACTAAATACTTGGCATGCCAAATTTTGATTTTTGAGCTTTGTTTGCATAAATTCGTACTTTTCTGGAAATCAGACGACAATTTTATGCATTTAAACATTTTTATCTAACTATATCCATGTTTTATTTTTATAAAATGTATTTTAAATTCCAAAGTACTTTTACATAAGAGCAAGTTCGTGCGATTCAGTCGTTCATTTTATTTTTTTTGGACTATATAGATATATTCGCGACTATAGAAACACAAAATTTTGTTTGATCAACTTGGTTTCAGATTTTTAAAGTTAACAAAGGCTTTATGTAAGCCATAATACACATAACCAAAACCTGAAAATTCTAAAGGACCATTAACATCAAAAGTTCATAAATTGGCATGAACATAAAATGTTAAAATAAATTCATTCCATTTACTTTAAAAATTAGCTAGTTTGTATTTAATTTTTACAAATATCCATTTTTCACGCTTATCTCATAGATTTTCTCAACAGTAGATGATTTTTGAAATTTTAAATTCCATAGAAAATCCCCAAATTAGTCTAACGTGTTTTTACGTCATAAGCTCTGTCAATATAATTATATTAGAATATTTACACACTTTGATTCGCGAAAACGTACAAATGCTTTAATTCAACAGGGAAGATAATAATTTTCGAGTATCCATACCAATGTCATTCATGAACAATATCTATATGTACATAATAATGGTCCAATATGACTGTCTTGAGGAACTTTGATAAACAGTTTTAATGCTCACTTACGTAGTAAGTATGTTCACATTTGGTTTGATCACAGCAAGGGTGTCCTATATCTTTTTTTCTCGCCCTATATCTTTTCTTCTCGAATTGAATATTCTGTTTCATCTGACACTCTTTGATATACTTAACAAGCAAACAACTGGGAGTACAACCATTTGTCTCGAAACCTTTTCACAGCGGATTAATACGAGTAAAAAGATTGGCCACTTTGCCATTCTGAATTTATTTCGATAACTTATTTCAAGTATTGACTTAATTTGAAAAATAAAATTTTTTAATTTATCACCAGCACTACCCCTTCCTGATTCACCTAGCACATGGAAGTGGCATTTTATAAGATAAATTGATGAATTACAAAAAAAAAAAAAAAAATGATTTGAGTGATTTTGATCCGACTCTTATTTCGACTTCCTAATCATTTAAACGTATTTCAGGCGAAACATTTGGCGATATAAGAAGTCCTATAATATCATCTTTCAATAACATTATCTTCTCAGACAGCAAAGTTGTTATAAAATCTCTCTCTCTCTCTTATAGCCAAGCACTGTCTAATGCCATAGTAAGCATGCAACACGGCTTGGAGTATACGAGGGCGGTCCCATAAGTACCTATCTTCACCGCACGATGGTGCCAGTATTGCAAGAGAGAATTACTATCGTCTAGTACATTTTCTTAGACGGCTACTGTCAAAATTTCAGCCGAATCGGTTTTCAAAAAATATGAGATTTTCATAAATATATAATTTTATTACTATATTGCAGGTACTTGTTAATTACATATTCTTTATTGTAATTAACATAAATATGTTACCTATAACTAAACAATATTTGCTCTTAGGGATAGGAAATAATTTCATATCTACAGCTAATCGCAAAAACAAAACATCATAAAGATGTTGCAACGGATAACTATTTGACAAATTTGAATAATGTTACCAAAAGTTGGAAAATATTCACTACGAGGGCGTTTTTGGTGCTTCCCGTTTGGGCATTTTTATTCCGGAATTAATTCTTAGACATAGACTTTTACTACGGGCCCTGTGATGGAGGCCATTATTTGGTTTTTATAATATCATTAATATAACAAGAAGAAAAAGAGTGTAAGTGATCCCATAAGTGTACCTTACAATAGAGTTATAATGAGTTCTAGGTTCGCCCAGTTGTCCAAATCTGCCAAACTAAATCCGGCATATACGAGTATTAATACGTGAAGTTATAACTTGTTGTACTTTTGCCATCATACGAAAAAGAGTTATACGAAAACATAAGGGCACCAGCAACACTCAATTGGTACCTACAGTTATGGACAGAGAAATAGCACACTTATGAGAAAAATCTCGCGAATAAAATGTCCGTGATGTCCAATGTTTGTGGTAAGTTTGTTCTCCAGGCATAATGATCTACATTAATTGATGTAAACAAAAAGGTCTTAATAGTCCCGTTACCTTTGATAGATTCTTGCATTTGCCTTTTGATTATATTCTTTTCTCTTTTACTCCTAGACACAGAAATAGCACATATTATTTTAACCGTTGAATTTTTATTTCGCGATCGAAAGTTATGAGAGATAGTGCATATTTTGTGTTGTTTATAGTTTCATAAAAAAAGTTTTTAACAAAATGGGCCGATGAGCGCATTGTACTTCCGAAAAAAGGAAAATTATTTTCGATCTTCATACACAAGGTAAAAATCCTACCCAAATAGCCAAAACACTAAATTGTTACCGTAAAATGGTTGATAATGCCATTGGTTTAATGAGAGCAAATCGAGATATGACAACAGAAAATAAAATTCGTAAGCCACCATCCCGCAAAACTTCGTTACGAGTTGACAGAGCCATTGCTAGAAAGTGCAAATGTGACCCTTTTAAGTCATCTCGAGACATTATGGCGGAAGTAAATGAAGAATTTGGTGTTGATGTCTCAAGCAGATTGATAAGAAGAAGACTCAACGATGCTGGGTTGCTTGGACGTGTGAGCAGAAAAAAACCGTTACTTTCCAAGAAGAACATCAAAGCTCGTTTGACTTTTGCTAAGACTCATAAAAACAAAAACTTGCAGTTTTGGAAGAGAGTGCTTTGGAGTGACGAAACCAAAGTTAATCGAATTGGTCCAGATGGGAAAACATTTGTCCATCGCCCAAAGTGCCAAGCATACAACCACAGGTACACTCCTAAGACTGTGAAACACGGAGGGGGCAACTTGATGGTCTGGGGAGCATTTTCATGGCATGGAGTGGGTCCACTGGTGAGGATTGATTACAGAATGGATACATTTTCTCATCTCAATATTCTTAAGAATACCATGGAATCATTTTCCTTTGAGTCTATGCCAGTAAATTGGATATTCATGCTTGACAATGATCCCAAACATGCATCAAACATAGTCAAAGATTGGCTTTTGGACGAACAAATTGATGTACTGACCTGGCCAGCTCAAAGTCTCGATCTTAACCCCATAGAAAATCTACGGAATGATGTTAAGGTTAAAATTGGGCAGAAAAAATTCAAAAATTCGAACGATCTTTGGACCGGTATCAAGGAAACGTGGTATTCTATCCCACAAAGTAGATGCCAAAAATAAGTTGAGAGTTTACCAAGAAGATGCCAGGAAACTTTGAAAAATCGTGGTCACCTAACAAAGTACTAACTTGGTAATATTGTAAGATTTGAAATTCTAAGAATTTTTCGCTAAAAGGTTGATTTTTTTACAATTCTAGGAATGTGTGCTATTTCTTTGTCCACAAGAAATAACGTCACCACAAATTAAAATAATTTTTAAAAATCTACTTTATAGCTTATAATTTAAAATTAATATTTAGATGAAGCTTTATTTGTTGTTAGAGGTCCTGAAATAAAAATGAAAATGTTTCAGTTCATATGTATAAAATAAAACTAATATTCATACAAAACATCATAAGTGTGCTATTTCTTTGTCCATAGCTGTACGTTAACTATACTACATAATTATAACCTTATGTAAAAGTCTTCAAAAATTAATGTTATTAGAGAAGCTAAACACAGGATGCCATGTGTTTTGAGCAAATATTATAGTTTATGCAAGAACAAAATTGAAATTCGTTTAAGTGGTTTCTTAAAAAAAAAAAATAAGCTTTTTTAAACAAAATTAAAATATATTTAAGAAAAAATTTTGGTACGCATATTTAAACTTTTTATTATTGTTTGGATTTTTTTTTTTAAATTAAAAAAATATTTTTATTTAAAGTCTTAATATGCAATGTTTTTTTAATCTTTTTAGAAGCTTCTCTAAAAGTAAAGATTGATCGAAACAAAAAAAATTATCAAAATTCTCGGAGCCGTTTTTGACAAAAATACGATTTTCGAAAACCATTTTTTAACATTTGTATTGTGGGTACCTTTATTTTTAGGTAAAACATATTTTTTCCTCAGATCTTGTAGATTTTATTAAGAAACTTTTATGTTTCAAGTTTAAAAAAAAATCGAGCATGGGGTTTTCAAAATATTGAGTTTCCAAAAAATTTTTTTGAAATTTTATGTTTTTTTTTTTAAATTCTGTGGGACAGTTTTTGAGAAAAAAATACTTATAAAATTTCAAAAAAATTTCGTATGGCAGGTACCGTTATTTTTGGTCTTAAAAAAAAAAAAAGAAAAAAAACGTGTGGGGGGAAAAAATTCAAAACGATATCAACAAAGTTTAAACGAAAATCGGCTCAGCATTTTAGGCCCTAGTCGAACAGACCGACATACAGAATTTGGGGAACCACTTTTTTCGTCTTCGCTATCATCGTAATGTCAACTTTGATAAAAATCTTGAGTTCGATTTTTTTACGAATGCATTACTTGCCTTATATGTAGTACCTATAAGTCGTAAGAAAAAACAAAAATACCAGAAGAATTTATGGCACGAAAATAACACTTTGTTTCTTTTTTTCCTTAACAAAATGAACCCTTATTGTTTTGGTTGTTTGGGGGGGAAGGGGGGGTTTGAACCCCTAAAACCCCTACCTGCGTTCGCCCCTGGTCATATCCTCCATGAAATCTTGGGCATGGGAAAGCTGTAGACGTGATGGGTGCCGTATTTGTTCACTCCGCACAACAAGCGCAACGAACTGCCGCCCCATCGGCCCATCCACCGTATTCTCCAGATTTGGCCCCGTGCGACTTTTGATTGTTTGCAATCTTGAAAAAAAATCACTCGCCGGGCAGACATTTGTGTCGATTGAGGAGGTAATCGCCGCTATGGAAGCCTACTTTGCAGACCTCGAGAAAATCTATTTTTCGGATGGGTTAAAGAAGTTGGAGCATCGCTGGATGAAGTGTATCGAACTAAAAGGAGAGTAGGTTGAGAAATAAATGGCCACTTTCCCAAATTTTTGTTTTGTCTCACCTTTTCCGCAAGGCTCTATCCTAAAGACATAGGGAGAATTCTATTACAACTTTTCTAGTAATCTGGCAAAAAATGGAGACTTTTAGCAGTTCGGAACGATTTAAAAGGAGATCAAATTTGTTTAAAAAGTAGGAAGGAAGTCTTCTAGATTTATGTAAAGTATCGCACAATGATCCACCTTATGCTCTAAGTGTGCTTGAAATTAGTGCTGGAATCCTTTCAACATAGTCTAACCTATAAAAAAAAACTTTGAAACACTGCCTTAATCTTATGAATTACAGTTTGTGCGATTATTTACTATCTTAAGCTGTCAAAAAATTAATTCTTTTAAATTTAGAAATTAGGTTCAATGGTACTATTACATACATTAGCCAAAAAAGAACAAGAATTTATTTAATTTACTCCTATGTAATACTATCAGTTAATCCGTGCTTAATGTAGTTAAAACCAACAAAACCATTGCACGTATAGGAAGGTAGGTATCACTCAATTTCTCTTCTTTAAAACAATTACGCTGTTAATTTAATTAATGCGAATTCCAAAAATATCAGAAAGTATCCCTTCCCCCAAAGCACAACAGCAAATCCACTAATATGGAAATACCAGCTTCAATACACAAGCAACACACAAGCAATGGACCAAAATCATAGCAGCAGTCATAGGTTAAAGTTAAAGGCATTGTGTGCCGTGCCTTTGCCGAAGCCTGGAGTCTGAGAAGAAATAATCCAAATTCAACCTCGCAATCCGCGTAATTGGTATTAAAATGCAGCGCAACGGCAGCGGCAGCGGCACTCACCTTCACTGCTAACAGCCAGAAGCAGCCGGCCTGAGGCCTGAGCCCATTATTAAGCCAAGAGTAATTAAGCACCATTTAGTTGCCAATGCTCACGATTATACTTTAGCCGCAGACAGCCAGGCTGCTTGGCTGACACTGGCCGCCACCGCCATCGTAATCGTGGCAAACAGTTGCGCTGCAAGCACAGTAAACCACATCTGGGAATCTAATTAAAATTTTTGTGTCTCCGATTCACGGAAAAAAAAATTGTAAAAAAAATATCATGAGAAATTACTTATTCCGGCTTTTTGGTAGTAACAAACAGCATTGCCAAACGTGATTTATTTATTGTTTTATTCAAAAATATGGTTGATTGATTGAATTGGTAGTGATGTGGAAATGATAAGCTGTATCGATTATGACAGCTAGTTGATTGTGTATAAAAAATGGTGTTTTAATTGTATTTTAATATATAATAAGTTAGCGTAAGTTCAACACCTGACCGCTTTGTTTCTTTAGCTTTCGGACACGAAACCGATAAAATTACCTTAGGCTCACAATTCACCTTCTTATTTGGTGAAATAGGATGAAAACGGCTGAGTTAATGGGAAAAATATATATATGTACATATTTTTAACTATTTTATTTTCATGGCGAAACGACACGTTCTCCGGACTCAGCTAGTTTAAGAAAAAAAATGAAGACACATTTGGCGGATTTAATCAATTTTATATTTAACTTGTAGCAAAATACAATTAAAATTTAACTAAATTTCAATCCGAATTTCTTAAGAAACATGTACAAAAATAAAAATTGTTAAATAAAATTGGTAAACAGTTAAAACTGAGCCGGTTAGTTGACCCAAGATAAAGGGGTTTCCATTTAGTGTTTTCTATCTTTCAATTTAAATTAAAAAAAAAAAAAAATCATTGGAGAGATATCATTTAATTTTTAATATTTATTGAGAAAACTTATGACCATTATGTATGAAGTACAACGCCATTTTAATGGCCTCCACGGAATCACTGGTCGGACACGCATCCGAAGCGTCCTATTTTGCATAAGTCTGTCGCATAAATCAGGCAGGTTTATTAAAATAGATCTATGATTTAGTAAATCCCTACGTGTGGCACTCAACTTTTAATACTTTCCCATATATTTTAGACCATCAGCTCATCAGACTTGGTTCTTCAAGTCTCCGAACATTGTCTCTTACATTTAACACGGTTTCCATCTCGGAGTTGATATGACTTCGCAGTCGTTAATTGTGTGATACAGCGTTTTTTCTTACCACTTCCTTCGGGTACACCGGCTTCAATATTCCTTAGTTCCGAGTAATTTTGGTAGTACTATACTCTAAAGAGTCGGTTCGTATCGGTTGGATTTCAGTATTTCGTAGTACTGCCTGTGAAGATCCCTATAAAGTTTGTCCTCAAGTCAAAAACGCCAAATCTTATTAAAGGCTTGAACAACATCTAAGAATAGAGATGAACATTATTGTTTTTCTTCAAGTGGTTTTTTTACAACATCCATAATTCTGGGCCTTGTGAATAAAAAAAAAGCTAAAGCTGAAACTTGGATTTTTAAGTAAAAGCTTGATTTTTAGTGAATAAAAATAAGCTTAAGCTAGCTAGTTAAAGATGTTTTCTAGTAATAGCTATTTTAAAATAGCCAAAGCTAAATTCATTTAGTTTTAGCTTGTTTTCCTAGCTTAAGCTTCAATTTGTGTGAATAAAAATAGCTTAAACTAGAATATTATAGTTAAAGCTACAAGAATTTCAAGATTTTTTCGACCTGTCTAGAAAGCTTTGACTAGTTTTTATTTTCAGTATTAACTTGTGCGAGTTGTTAATTAAACATAAGGGAATATCTCAAAAAATAGGACTGTGAACGTATAGACCCAGAAACTGACATACGAAATGTTAAAAACATTTTTTAGCCGAAACCAATAGTTGCCCTGTAGAACAGATAACAAATTGAGGCAAAAAAACCTTCCTTTCGGTCATACATGTACCAGTTTTAGCTAAAGCTAACCAGCCGAAACATGTGAATAAAAAAACGAACACCTTAAATTACGAAGCTTAAGCTAGAATTTTCCAGCATAAGCTATTTAGCGTTATCATTTTTTTATTCACATAAAACAAAGCTTAAGCTAGTACTGTCTAGCTTTAGCTGCTAGTAAAAGCTATGACTAGTTGGCTTTAGCTTCCTCCAAAAAAAGCTTTAACTTTTTTTTTATTCACAAGACCCTCTGTCTTGGGATATTGATTTGCTTTAAGCGATATAGTAGGTCTGTAAGATGTTACTTCTGTTAGTGGCTTACCTTGTTTAGATATAAAAATGACTTTTACAATCAGCCTTTTCATCGTACCCGAGCGGAACGTAATTTTCTCCGATTTCTACGAAATGTACGAATTTTGTATCATCGTAGTCGTAGCTGTTCCGATAGGGCAATCGGACAAATCTACGAAAATAAAGTTTATTTGCGTTGAAAATGTCAATTCCTTGCGTTGCATGTCGATGAAATGTCAAAATGGCAGCAACGCATCGTGAATTCATGCGATGCATGAAGAAATTAATATTTCCGATTTCTCCGACAGCAAATTATAAGTGAAAAATTTTCCGAAAAAAAAAAACGAAATGGACGCTCAGTTGGAAAATATTTGATATACTCGTATTTCTTAAGAATCTACTCGTACTTTTTTCTTTATTTAATGTTCTTTGTTCATATCTTTCCGATTCCAAAAACACAGCTGCAATATCCATTGTTCTTCTTTGCTTATTTGACATGAATCAACATTTAATTAAATTGGCGTTTATGTCATATGCACGCGTTGGTAAACGTCGGTTTTTCCGTTACGAAACAGATACCAGAAACGTTACGATCGTAAGATCTCTACGATCGTAGGTTTCTCCCAACGGATACGATGATAAGGCTGAATATTCCAATCATGTGGCACATATCTAAGCTTAAAGAATGCGTTTATTATAAAATTTTAAGTATTTGGTAAAAGCATCCGTCGTCAAACTTTTCAGAAATGCACGTAGTGAATCATTTTTGAATTCACTGATTCTTTTCTTAGTTTATTGTTAAGACGGCAGTAGCCTTATCGCCTGGAAATCTAGTAGTTTGCCACTTTCTTCGAGATCTTGTTTTTTCCTGCATATTGAAATAGTTGGAGTTCTTTCTTCTGCAATAAGTGGCTGTGCTTCATGATCAGGTTGTTTAATTGTTTCCATAGGGGATTTGAAGTTTATAGAACTTTAAGCTTATGTATATCTGAATTCGTTCCAGTTTGTTCTCTTATTCTATATTGATTTTATTTAATATTTAATATTGACTTCAAGCCCACTTAAAGGTTTATTATGGCATACAGAATTGGCTTAGAAACAGACTTAAATGATTTAATAGCAGTTTGGAATACTCTGCAACGATTAGGACGACGAATCGATTCATCTTCTAATAATGAGCTTCCAGGTAGATGTGAAGGTGGTGGTAACTTCAAATTGAAAGTTTTTTCCAAATTCAGGGATATGGATTTGAAGGAGTTCAGAATGACATAGTGGCCAATCTCGCTATTGATCGACTGTCTATATCTATTATATCTATCTCACTCAGTGATAAAATGATCGGAGTAAAACGGTAAAACTGATATCGATTAAATGTTCTATGCTAAAGCTTCTAAGAAAATTTCTGGATTTAAAAAATAAAATCAATTTTTTTTGTCAATATGTATAACGAAACCACATGCACTATTATTTTCAAATTTGAAAACTATCCCTTTTTACTTGCGATATAGGTACTATAGGGCAAGTTCTGCATTTGGAAAAAAAATCGAACTCGAGATTTTGATCAAAGTTGACATTACGATGATAGCGAAGACGAAAAAAGTGGGTCCGACAATTCCGTCTGTCTGTCTGTATGTCTGTATGTCTGTATGTCTGTATGTCTGTATGTCTGTATGTCTGTATGTCTGTATGTCTGTACCTCGAACTACAGCCTAAACTACCGGATGTATTTTCTTCAAACTCGGTAGTTAAGGGTCTTCGGTGATTCCCTAGAGGAAAAATTGAAATTTTTTTTTTAGCTCCAAAACTAAAGGTACCCCCCATACACCCGTAATGCAAAATCTTATTTATCTCGAAAACGGCTCTAACGATTTTGATAAAAAAAATTAGGTGTGATATTATGGACTAGGACTATATTTTGATGAAAAAAAAATTTGGGGAGAAATGTTATTAGGGGTACCTGTCATAGAACGGGTTTTTTGATTTTCGAATTTTTCACCAACGGCTCTAACGATTTTAACCAAAATTTTTATGCAGGAGCTGCTTTGCATTTGAAAAAATATAAACTAAAAATTTTTTCGAAAAAATAGTTTGTGGATTTTTAAAAAAATAATACAATTTTTTTTTTGAAAATTCAATATCTTGAAAACCGATACACGATTAAATTTTTAAATTACGTTTTAAAAAGTATTTTATTAAATACTAACAATTTGCATATCAATTTTTTTTATAAAAATTTTAAGGAAAATTTAGTACACAAAAAACATGTTTCAGTGTGTCTGTATGTCTGTACCTCTCACTACAGCCTAAACCACTGGACCTATTTCTTTCAATCTCGGTAGTCAAGAGTCTTCGGTGATTCCCTAGAGGAAAAATTGAAATTTTTTTTTTAGCTCCAAAACTAAGGGTACCCCCCATACACCCGTAATGCAAAATCTTATTTATCTCGAAAACGGCTCTAACGATTTTGATAAAAAAAATTAGGTGTGATATTATGGACATGGACTACATTTTGGTCAACAAAAATTTTGGGGCAAAATGTTGTATGGGGTACCTGCCATAGACCCGTTTTTTTGATTTTCGACTTTCTCATTAACGGCTCTAAGGATTTTAACCCAAAATTTTTAGCAGGAGTCCCCTTAAGTTTAAAATAATATTGTATATTAAAATATTCTAAAAAATATTTTTTGGTTTAAAAGAAAACAATTTTAATCAATATCTTCAAAACCTATGAACGATTATTTTTTGAAATTATTTCCTTAAACCAATATTATTAAATACTTAAAATTCGCATCCCACATTTTTTTCTTGTAAAATTTTAGGGAAATTTCTTATATAAAAAATTTATTTAATAATAAAATGATTTTTTAAGGTTTATTTGCATAAATTCATACTTTTCCGGAAACCAGACGGCAATTTTATGCATTTGAACATTATTATCTCATTAAATAATCCATGTTTTATATTTAAAAAATGTATCTTAAATTCCAAAGTACTTTTACATAAGAGCAAGTTCGTGCGATCCAGTCGTGCATTTTATTTTAAATTATCTTTAAGATGCAGAAACAAAATTGTTCATTTTACTAAAAATCGTTTTTGGAAATCTCATTTTTCTTGAAAACGGCAGATAGAATTTTTATTTTTATTTTTTTTTTCTATTTCGATCAATTTTACAATCCATGATTCAATAAAAAATAAAATGTATGACTGGGTCGCACGAACTTGCTCCTATGTAAGAGGCAGAATTTCAAAAATGAATGTTAGGTATTAGAGAAAAACTGCTCATAAGCATAAAATCAATTTTTTAAATGGCTAAAACAACTCCTTTAGTAGTTGGAGCTAAGCCCAGGATGCCATGTGTCTTAAGAAAAAATTAGTTTATATCTACAAGAACCAAATTATAATTCATTGCATTGGTTTCTTAAAAAATAAGCTTTTATATACAAAATTTTTAAAACATTTTTAAGAAAAAAATTTTGGTACGCCAATTTAAAGTTTTTACTATTGTTCGAATAAAAATTTAATTTACAAAAAAAAATAATTTTCCAAAAAAGAAACAAATTGATTTTATTTTTTTAAATTCAAAAAAAATATTTTTTTTTTTTAAGTTTTGAAATGCAATGTTTTTTAAACTTTTTAGGAGCTTCTCTATGAAAATTCATTATGCCTATAATGAGAAATTCAAAATTCGAAAAAATCCTTCTATGGTAGGTACAGTCAGTAATATCTTGATTTCAATTTTTTTTATAAATTATAGATCGCAAGAATTATTCGAAAGAAAAATATTTTAGCGAAATTATTGGAACTGTTTTCGAGAAAAATATGATTTCGAAAACCATTTTTTAACATTTGTATAGAGGGTACCGTTATTTTTAGGTAAAATAAATTTTTTTCTCATATCTTGTAGAATATATCAAGAAACTTTCATTTATCAAGTTTTAAGAAAATCGAGCATGGGGTTTTCGAAATATTGAGTTTAAAAAAAAAATTGAAAATTTTTTGAAAATTTGAATACACTAGGCGTGTTTTGTTGAGCTTCTTAATGTACACATTAAGAAATGTTACATTAAAATTACTGAAGAGTGAATGTGCTGTTAACTTGTTTTTTTTTTTTTTTTTTTTTTTATTTTTTTTTTTTAATTCATTTTTATTTTCATTCCTCTTAAAACTATCTTAAAGCTAGACAAAAATTCATAAAAACTAGCCTAATTATCCAATAACTTAAAACTAACTTACTGGCCCTATGCGGGCGCTCTAAGCTAAACTTTATCTTAATTGTAATACCTTTCGGCCTAAAAACTATTTTTTATTTAAACTATATCTTTTTTTTTTTTTTGTTTTCTCGAGAAAATGTAAAAAAAACTCGGATTCTTTAACTTTTTTTTTATATAAAACTTAAAACTAAAGTAGACTAAATAAAACTATATGAAACTAAAGTAGACTAATTAAAACTATCTAAAACTACTTAAAATAAACTAAAACTACTTAAAACTAGAACAGCCACAGCAGCATTTTTTTTTTGTACACACAAATGTGTACATTTTTTGTTTTTTTTTTTTTTAACTTGTTAACTTGTTGTTGTTGTATTTACATGTGCAAAATAAGCTAAATTAGAAGCTCAACAACACACGCCTACTATAATATTGAAACTGCTAGGGATTCTTAACATAAAAAAATGATCAAAATCGGTTGTACCGTTTTTAAGGAAATCAAAAACAAAAAAAAAATGGTTCCACAGGGGGTACCAAAACTTACTATTTTTTGGGAAAAAATTTTCAACCATTACCTAGCCTTAACTTAACTTAAATCTGTGGAACAGTTTTTGAGAAAAAAAAAATATTCATAAAATTTCGAAAAAATTCGTATGGCAGGTATCGTTATTTTTGGTCTTAGAAAAAGAAAAAACGTGTGAGAAAAAACAATTAAAAACGATTTCTACCAAGTTTAACGAAAATCGGGTGAGCCGTTTAGGATGTAGTCCAACAGACAGACAGAGAGACTTTGATCAAAATCTCGAGTTTATAACGGGTCTTCTTTTATTAAAACGGAGCCTTACAAAACAATCTGTTTATACTTTTATTCATTATCAAACAATAATATTAAATACAGTAAAACCCGCTTAAGAGAAACGGCAAAATGTCACAATCTTTCTTTCACTTAAGCGGGTTTTTCACTTAAGCGAACCCCGCTTAAGTGAAAAATAATTTCACTTAAGCGGAGTTCGGATAAGTGAAAAAAAAATTTCACTCAAGCGGATTTAAAAATTCCATTAAGCGGAGATTTAATGCTAGAAACAATATTGTTTTTATCTTTTGGGCTTGCCTTGAAAGAATTTAAATAAAACAACGATTAAATAACACAAAAATAATTTATTGAAAAACGAAAACTAGCAAATTTTTGTTCTGTTCGATTCAATTTTTTTGTCACTTTAGAGAGTTTTTTTTAATAAAATATATTAAAAATTAACTGAAAATATGTTTCAGTTATCCGGGTTTTTCACTTAAGCGAGTTTTACTTAAGCGGAGTGTTTTACGGGAAATTGGTCGGAAAATACTTGGGGATGAAAAAAGTGTTGCAGGTAAGCGGGTTTTCCTCTTAAGCGGGTTTCTCTTAAGCGGGTTTTACTGTAATAGAATAATCAAAAATAACAAGCTTTTAAAAGTATACTTAGAGCTAGGTACTTATAAAGGATATTAATAATTAAGGTATAAAATATAATAATGTCCTTACAAGTTCGATTTTTTTAACGAAATGAGTCGCAAGTAAAAAATTGAAAAGACAGTATACCTACGATGGAATAATTTTTTTGACTTTTTTTTTCCGAAATGCATTTTTTATACCAGAAGAGTCTAAAAAAATTAAAAAGCATTGCATATTAAAAACTAAAAAGAAAATATTTGCATTAATTTAATTTTTATTTGCACATAAATTGACTTAACAAAATTTTGTATTAAAAATGTTTTCAAAATTTTAAATATATAAAAATTTATTATTTTCTAAAGCATCTGAATCGATTTATAATTTGTGTTTGCAAAAATCCATACCTACATATTTATACTTTAGAACTTAACATGGCATTCTCTTTTAAATTCAAACTTCTAAAGGAACATTTAAAAATGAATTGTATGCTAGTGAACGTTTTATACTAAAAACATCCAGATTCAAAATTATAAGCCTCTTAAACATATCAACCCAGTAGTGTATTTACCCTGCAATTTGCATTAAGGTTACCTTCTTTATCATTGGC
Organism: Philhelius festivus; assembly: GCA_963931855.1. Classification (NCBI taxonomy): domain Eukaryota; kingdom Metazoa; phylum Arthropoda; class Insecta; order Diptera; family Syrphidae; genus Philhelius; species Philhelius festivus. Next base: position 149,098,906 of record OZ007555.1, on the reverse strand, counting down.
TGGGGCTTGGGGGTTTTAGATCGAAGTCAAATTTGTCAAATTGCCAACAGAGCCTTCGGTACCTGCTAATCTATACGAGAGCGTTTAGTCTACTGATTTGGAGCCACTAAGAACGTAGTTAGTTTGGCGTTTTGTACCTTCTTTTTTGAAGTACTTACCATTCTCCATGTTAAAGACTTGATTTCAAAACAGCAGGATTTAATCAGAAGAATCAGGATAGTGAGAAACCGGATAATCCGCTACCAAACATCAAGACTTAGTTCCAGCAAATAAATTATTAGTTCAAGAAATATTTAAAAAAAAGAAAAACGAAAGCTTCTCAATGACCGGCAGTGCGGCTTTCGAAGCAATAGGTCCATATATGATTTAATGGTCTTTCTCGCTGGACAGTAGCAGAAATCTTTACGTCGTTTTGGAAAGAGTATTTGGAAGCATTTAGTAGATTTGGACATTAAGATCTCTTATCGATAATGTGTGCCTTTGGTATTGAAGGATCTCTTCTTCATTAGATTAGAATGTGTTGGATGGTGTTAAGTCTGAAATTCATAACCAAATTTCAAATGCCAGTTTGCCACAGGTCTCCTTTTTTCTCCGTCTGTTTTTTTTTTCAAATTCATCAATGACCTTTTATTTATTACAATACGTTAATGCTAACGTTAAGCTTACATATTTCTTAAAATCTAAAATTTATCTATAAACAAAGTTTGATCGATTTTGAGCATAGAAATTACTTTTAAAGAGTTCGGATTTGAGATTGACATTTGTAGATTCAATAAGAAAAGAGAATTTATTAAAATTATTTATTAACTGATTAAGAGGACTATAAGCGCCATAGTTTGATCTGCTAAAAATAGTACAAATTGGTAAATTTATTGTTAAACTAGAACGACTTATATTGAAATTTAATCGACAAAGAATCGATGAAGATGAAATAGATCCATTCATTACTCCAGTTTTGAAACAGAACTGCAAATATTCTCTGTGAACAGAACTTCTAATCCATTAAATTGTTTTGCTAAATGCTCTTTGGATGTGGATTGAGAACCGCAGCGAATCAAATGCTCATTTAACCCGTAGAATTCGATGCTTCAAAAACCATAAGTTTTCTTCTTCCGTCAAAGCACAACTCACACCTCCCCCTCCACCTCTAGCTTGTCGGACTATTAGTAATGAACGAAATAGAAGTAGTTAGCTGAATTTTATGATTTCAAGACCCGTAAACTTTCAAATATTGTGCGTCGATTAGGGTTAGGGGCTCTTCGCCTCTGGTTCCCCGGGCTGTGTTGCACGCAGTCGTTCTCAAAGTATGAAGTAGTTTAGTTTAGTTTAGTTTAATTTATTCATCAAACAAAGTTACAGTAAGTACTTTAGTGATTACTTGATACATTTTTTATAAACAAAATAAAATAATAATAATATACAATTAAACATTACCACCAGCAAAGTTATTTAAATTTAACAGAAGATTTGTTTTGAATAAGTATCTACTTAGATTAAAGTCGATCAAGTTGCAAACTGTATTCGTTTCTCTTAAACATCTAGATATTGGTTCATTGGTAGCATAAACAGTTCTATGATATGGGATATTAAAAAACAACTGGTTTCGAAGCATTCTCGCAGGGACATTAAACCCAATTAAGTATAAAATTTGAGAACAATCAATATGATCTGCCAAAATATCGCGAATGAACATAACCCGCTGAGAATTTCTTTCGAGTGTTTAGAGGCAGAATGCCTAATAAACTATATCTCGTTTTATAAGGAGGCATAAATATCTTTGTCCCAATGGAGTCTTTTTACTACAGTTCTTGTAAAACGTTTTTGGATTTTTTTAATTCTAGATGAGTGAACTGCATATGCAGGATTCCAGATTACATTGCAGTATTCAAGATTAGATCTTACAAAGGCAAAGTATATGCACTTCAATGTATGTATGTGGATCAGAAAACTCTTTAGAGTTACGCAAAATCAGAACCTAGCATTGTGTTGCCTTTAGCAACCTAAAAATCTATGTGATCTAAAAAGTTGAGCTTTTTGTCAAAAATTACACCAAGATCTTTTTTAGATGTTATTATGGAAAGCGATTCGTGATTTATTTTGTACGTAAAATTGATAGGTGAGCGGTTTCGGTAAAACGTTAGACTTTGACATTTGGAAATGTTTAGATTTAAGGAATTATTTCTACACCAGTTCGATAAATTATCAAGATCATCTTGCAAAAGTAAGCAATCCTCTTCAGACTTTATGCAACGAAAGACTTTTAAATCATCCGCATACATCAAGCACTTTGAATTTAAAAATATGTTAGGAATGTCGTTTATAAACAACAAAAAGAGAAGAGGGCCGAGGTGGCTGCCCTGTGGTACTCCCGAGGTAGCATAAACTGGTGAAGAAAGAATATTATTAATACGAACGTACTGAATTCGGTTCTTTAAATACGATTCCATCCAATATAAAAAATTAGAGTGAAAACCTACTTTATTTATCTTCATTAGTAAAGCATCATGATTAACTCGGTCAAATGCCTTTGAAAAGTCTGTGTAGACAACGTCATACTGAGAACCCTTCTCAAGTCCATTCAATACTAAGTTACTGAAAATAGTATAGACGGATGACGCCGTCAACCCTGCAAAATCCACTCCAAGCAGTGACTTTTTCTGGATGCATTGAAATTCGATGGATCTCGTGTCAGTTGTGATCGTTTCCAATTTCGCAATATTGACTGTTGCAAAACCTTTTGATCCAGAAATTCGCCAAATTATAGAGCCTGTAAAATGGACGAAGCCAGCTAAATATTGCTCGAACAGAACACCCAATTCCATGAGGCAATTAAATAAGTTGTTGAATGCTCTAAATCTCTTTGCTGATTTAGTAAGAGAGGCTTAATAAATGACAGCTAATTTGGTATATGTGTCTTTAACAAAATGGCCTCAATCTCTTCTCGAAGAAAATTACCGTCGGAAAACCCTTTATAAAACGAAGACATTTTTCGCGTACAGTGTTTTTAAAAATTGGTAGGTTCAACTGATTAGAAAAAAAGCTTTTCAATAAGACCTGTAATATGAATCTTCGTTGGAGAGATTATAGTGATGCATTCATTTTATTAAAATTTCGTTTTATATAAGGGAAGAACAATAATTATCAAACTTCTTCTATATTTTTCCTAAAAGTCTATGAAAGATTTATCACGAAAATCAAAACAAAAAAATCTTATAATTTATTCACAGAAACACATTCGGTAACCTCCAAAGAAGACAAACAAACTACTCGTATATAGAAAAAATTATAATCCAATTCAAAGATTAATGATGGCAACGCTTGAGAATGGTTGCAAAGCGCCTGCTGCATTTCTTGCCACATGTACATACATACGTATTTCTTCTGCATCACCGCTAAAACCCTTCATTAAATCCTAAAACGATACTTCTCAGTTGAGTTTACATTTCAGTTTTTATATCGTTTTCTTAATTCCTTCAGTCTTCTTGCCCCCTCGACCCGTACAAGACGCGGAATGCTGAATTTGATTAAGTGTCCCAAAAAAGGATTGTCTCCCTTCTGTCTGAGTAACAATGCCAAGAGTTTGCAACAGCGAGAATAGGTTAGGTAATTTTTGGGCTCGCACAATCCAATGCATGCCCTCGAGGGAAACAATTCCCAAAAACAGAAAAAAATAAAAGCGGAAAAATCAACATTGAAATGGCATCCGTCGCGGAATGCAAACAAACCGATGCCAGTGCCACCACTGCGGCTAATAATAAAACAATTAATCTTCTTAGCGGTTTACTGTGGGTATCTACGAGTATGTTCAAAATTGGAAGGATACTTAAATGCGCGACTGAAGGTATTTTATATTATTTGCATTGCATTGCAAAGGGATATCCGGTTGAATCTAAAGAAATGCGGTGTCCCTTTTATTAAAATTTTCCATCCACCACGAGAAATGAATATGCACCGCGATCCTGCGATGATCCTTCATTTATTTTTCGAAAGGAATTATTGTTACACATTCTGACGTATCTGTTTCACGATCTTGTTTTTGCTTTTCATCAGTCATTAATCAAGGAGCCTCAGTGAAGTGAAAACTCCAACCATATCAGAGTCCTTTTTTCCTGTGATACAATTTTATCCTGCGTAATCCTAAATAATTAGTGAATCATTAATTACACTGTCTCGGTCTCGGTCTAGGGCTATGTATGTACATGTATGAATGGGCTATCCGATTTCGGATTTTTGATGGTTGCAAAAAAAAAAGAAAGAAAATCTAATTGTGTGAGATGCTTTTGTTTTTTTTCTTTCTTACCTGGGATGAAAAGTTTTGTCATAATTCCTCTTAGGCTAGAGTAAATATTTGTTTTGGTCTCACACACAAGACACAAAAGAGGAATGATAATGAAGGTAGATTTAGGGCCGAGTCCAATTGAAAGAGCCAGGTTGTGCATTGAGTTTTAAGTTTAAGAAAAATAATTGACAGGAGGCATTAGGTAGACATCGTTAACAAACGAGTTTTTGAGATATAAAATAATTATAAAAAAAAGAATTGAAAGCGTAATTAATTTTTTTCACAGAAAATCAAAACCTCTAGAAATACGAGTAGTTATCTATTTTTTTTTCTTCCCATTAAGTCTGAGCTTCGACTTTGAAATTAACTTAAATTAAATGCAACTCAGCTTGCAGAAATTCATATTTCTATAATTACTGCGAATTTTAGGGATTTGACCCTTTTATCCATGGGTATTGTACAATAATAGTGATCTAATGGTGGTTTTTGAAATATGTGGGGGGGGGGGTGGTTTTGACCCTAAATCATTCTTCCAATTTGTCCAATTTGTCTCTCATCAAATAACGAAACTTCAAACGAACCACAAACAATCGCCAACTTTTTCGCTAAGTTATTTTAAGAATCGTTTACCGACGAATCCTTTGTACCTGATTGTAATTATTTCAAATATTCACTGAATCTCTCCCTCGGCCCATTCCTACTGCATACCATTGAATCATTTCTTTTCGAAAATAAGCTGAATCAACTCAATAATGAGTATATTCCAGGCCCCGATAGCATCCCCGACATACTTCTCAAGCAATGCTCTTCAATACTCTCTCTTCAATTGCTTAACTTTCACATATTCCCAAATTTTTTGAATACATTTCATATGATATTTTGAGTTGTAAGTCTCTCATTTTCCCTAGACAAAACGGGTAGGTCTACACCAACTAACCTTGTTAAATTCGTATCCTTAAGCCTCTTAGCTTTAGAAAACGGAAAAGACGTCGACGTCGTCTCTACCGATTTCAGTAAGGCATCTGACAAAAACTCACATAAGCTTATTCTATTCAAACTGTCCACCCTTGGGCTTGAACCTATCTCCTCAAGATGGATTTCTTTTTACCTGAAAATCCGTTACTACAAAATTCGATTCAGTTCTTCCTTCTCTGATGATTTCTTAGCTATCCTCGGGGTCCCACAAGGTAGCCACTTAGGGCCTCTCCTCTTTATTCTTACTATTAACAATATTTAAATGGTCATTAAACATTCCCATATTTCACTCTACGCCACTTCGTGGTCTGTCTTGGAATAGCCCTTTATTTTACCTCCCTATCGAGACCGACTTCTGTTCATTAACTTAAATACGCTGGAAGAATAAAGAACAATAAGCGACATTCTCTTCATTCATCGACTACTTTCGGGGTTTGCACAACTCTCTACAATTCCATCTCCTTCAACACTAATTCCCGTAATATAAGAAAACCGTACCTCTTATGGCACCAATGAACCTATTACTCGCATGCTTGGGAGGATAAATAATTGTAACATTAACTGTTTTGACTTCAACCTGAGTTCACCCTGCCTGAAACTATGTCTTAATCATCCTTCTAATTCATTCCAATTCTTCGAGTAGATTTAAGAGCTAAATTTAAGTTAGATTGAGAATAAGCTTGTATGAAGCCTATAATAACGGGGTTTCATATCTCCATATTATCTGGCATGCTCTGCTGAATTGATGAATCAAATTCGTCAAACTTTTGCACTTTAAGTTTCTTTCGAAATATATAATGAATGCTTGATGTTGCTGTGATATTGTGTCTGAAGATTTTTATCGAATTGTTGAGTTATTTTCAAAGATTCTGTTGATTTCTTTGAAGGCATCAGCAGTCGCTTAATCGATTGAAGACTGTTGTAGAACTGTTTGGCTTTCTAGTTTTCCACAAGTTCGTAGACACATTGACTTAATGTTTGTAGCTCATTTTCGTTCACATAGTGGGACTGTGCTGGCATCTTCAAATTTTGTAGTTTTTTGTGTAGTAAGTTCAAATGTTGCCCATGTCTGCTGCTTTGGCCCTCGGGAAAACAAAGGTTGGTACGAATACTTATCTTTCAGAACTTCGCATGCCATTACTGTATAGCCATCATGTTGATTGCCAGAGCCATCCACTTTAAATTCATGTGGCTCAAATTTTCTTCCCCAAGCACACCATCCAATATTGTTTCATTTATAGGAGTCCAAATCTTGACAGCAATTTAAATCTTACTGAGTTTGATGCGCTGTCTGATTCCATTTCCCAAAATGATGATTTGAACCCTCACACTGTAGTTTTTTTTTACGGGATATTATACGACTTCAATAAACACAATTCAAGTTAGCTTCGCTATTCAGGAAAGATAACACCCGAAGAAAAATATGTTGAGATCTTTGCTGAGATGCACCACCATAATTAGCTCACCTGAGCTCACTCGAATAGCAGATGTGGATGGGCAAAACTCCCAAAACTTTCGACTTGTTTTTAACTTCATACCCTGATAATATAACCATAAAGGCAAATTTAGCACTTCGGAGTTCGGACTATTGTGTAATATCAGCCAATTTCTCGTGTCCCATCCAATTCATCCACAGTTAAAGAGAAATATCCCACAAGGACTCTTTGGCAATAGGAGAAATCCAACTGGGACGGTCTAAATACCTTTTTTTTAAATATTCAACTGGTTACTATGTTTCCTCGATGTCGACGATGATGACAATGCCGATATGATCATAGAAGAGATTCTTCTTCGGATGTGTACCTGCTTTTTTTTTTAACAGAGTTAAGAGCATATAACTTAAAGAAAAGTTTTGGATCGATACAAGCTGTAAGGAAGCTATCTGGCAAAATCTACAAAAAGCATAAGCAAGTCAGAAACCACTCTTATGAAAAAAACCCAAAACTTTCGACTACCAAAAAATAAGGCAAGCAATCTACCAATGCCCCAAAGGCAGTAAAATTCAAGAACGTACAAAAATAAAACTTCATCCTAGGCTCCAACGCTCATCTACACAGACAATCCGATAAGTATCTCTTCAAATAAAGCAAGTGTTCTCGCAGGTCTCATTTACCTACCAGCTTTACGCTGCCAGAAAGGATCATTGGCACTCCAGTACTCTAGAACGTAGATCATTCCGTGGGACAGGTATATTTCCGTAGGCGTACAGTTGCAAGAGTCCTTCGAGATCTTGATTTAAACAAATTTAAACAAATTCGCTGGTTTTGATGGTATACCCCCATTCTTCTGAAAAGGTATTTTTCTTGGTTAGGAAAACCATTGCGTAAGCTTTTCCATTGCTCCTTCTGTTCTGGAATCTTCCCTAGAAGATGGAAATCAGAATTTGCCCAGGCTGTTCGTAAAAAGGCGACATTTTCTCCCTCTACTCCTACCGACCAATTGCACTTACGTTCCTTCTTTCCAAGTTCACGGAATCGCTGAAGTTGAATTTGTATGAGACTTGATAGATTATAAATAGAATATAGAGCGTGGCAAGAAATGACACCACATATCTCCCTTCTTGAACAATAATTGATTTTGGATATTTTATAAATAACCTTTTTGCGCTTAGAAGCCTTTGATGCACTCGCTATAATGAGTTTATTAATATGGCTGTAGGAATTTTTTAAAATTCTTTGTTTGTCTGTTTGACTTCAGCCTAAACGGCTCGGCCGATTTTCGTTAAACTTGGTAGATATCGTTTTTTAATTTTTTCGCCCACACGTACCGGTAACGGTACCTTCCATATGATTTTTTTCGAAATTTTATAAATATTTTTTTTTTCAAGAACTGTCTCCAAGATTTAAAGCTAGTTATTAGTGAAAAAAAAAAATGTCTAAGCAATGGTTATTTTTGGTACCCTCCCTGGAACCATTTTTTTTATTTTTGGTATTCTCAAAAACGGTACAACCGATTTTAACAATTCTTTTATGCTTAGGCTCCCCAAAATTTTGTTGTGTATTCAATTTTTCAAACAAAATTTTCTTGGATTTAAAAAAAAAATTGATTTTTTTTTTTCAAAACTCAATATGTTAAATATACCATGCTCACTTTTTTTTAAACTTTAAAGTTTCTTAAGACAATCTACAGATAAAGAAAAAGAAATATTTTACCTACAAATAACGGTATTCACCATACAAATGTTAAAAAATGGCTATCAAAAATCGTATTTTTCTCGAAAACGGCGCACCTTTTTTTTCCATCAATTTTTACGACCTATAATTTAATAAAAGAATTGAAATTAAGATGATACTGATTGCACCTACAATAGAACAATTTTTTAAAATTTTGAATTTTTCATTACCGGCATAACGGATTTTAATGATTTTTTCTTATACAAAGCTTCTAGAAAGTTTGAAAAACAAAAACAAGACTTTAGAAAAAAAAAAATATTTTTTGAATTTTTGAAAAATTCGATAACTCAAAAACGGGTCGGTCAATATTTTTTTTGGGAATTTATTTTTTATTCGTACAATAATGAAAACTTCAAGTAGGCTCACCAAAATTTTATCTTAAAAATGTATTAAAAATTTTGAATATAAAATCTTAGTTTTTTAAGAAACCACTACAACTACTTATAATTTTTGTTTTTGCATAATCACATGGCACTGTTTTTAGATGAAACTTTTAAAGGGAGTTGTTTTAGTCACTTAAAAAATGAATTTTATGCTTATGAAAGTTATTCTCTAATAACATTCATTTTTGAAATTCTTAGTCTCTTAGATAAGAGCAAGTTCGTGCGACCCAGTCGTGTATTTTATTTATGTCTTAAAGTGTGATATTAAGAAAACGACGAGGAAATACAAAAAGAGGAGAAAGAATATTAATATTGTAAGCATACCTTTTGAGGATTGCAGATTGCAGTCATTAAGTTTTACCAAAAAAGACCCGGGCAACGCCGGGTATTATCGGCTAGTGTAGCATAAAGATTCACGAATTATTATCAAGAAATTTGAATACAGTGAAGTTTGGGTATGAACAAACGTCTACGGAGACAGAGAAGGGAGCTCCACAAGAAACATTGCACATTTCTTGCAATCATTCATTTCAAGTGGAGGCAGTGGACTATCGATAACAAAACAAGGCCCTTGATTTATGTTAACCCCATTAGCAATATGTACTACTTATAACCACATATAATTATCTATGAACTTTTCTTAAACTATAAGTTAACCATCTCATTGAGTCTGATGAGTTCAAAGGAACCTTTTTAGGTGTTTATTTATGTCTACAAAGTACTTTACGTTAAACATTTGTTGTATCTTTCCAGAAATAAATTAATGAAAATGTGTCTGCTTCAAGATCGCGAAATATGTCAACTCCGTCAGCTAGCACCAGGCATCCACTTGTAGCGTGCGCGTGTGTCGTGACGGCACACACAATACAAAAACGTCCCTTTAAAATTCCACACACTTCCTTAGCTACAAAATCGACCAAATTATAAGTACTCGTATATGTCGTGGAGATAATAGCCGGATTCTGTAAATTTTAATTTTGACATGTCCTACATCTGTTCACCGGCGGACCAAGTCCCCAATATTTTCACGGTTCGACAGGCAATATTGACGTGCCGTGCATGCGAAAAATTACGTCCAACTAATTGCCATCCTTTCGCTTTGTCTGTCCTCCTTAGGTTATCTTAGCTGCTGTAGCGGCGGAGCTCATTCCAATACAACAACCATCGTCAAAGATCGATCCTTGAACGGTGATTAAAGGCACAGTGTGTTTGCTGGAAAAGACGGTCAAAGAAAAACAGCACGCATCCCTGGTTAAAGTTCTTCACCACCACGATTCGAGCGAAAATCGCCGAACTGCGTGCAAGTGGTTTCCATTCCATTCGTCGTCCATCCATTGGTTTTTTTTTATTTTTTTTTGTTTGATCGCTGATTGACAACTTGGACATCTCACTGAGGTGATATTGAAGAATTAAAAGTTCTTTTCTGGTAGCGCCGCAGGATGGGAAACCGCAAGATTATGATTAAGGAGCAATTACATTCTTGGAATTGCAGTTCTCCATATATTGGCTTGGAGATAAGTGCGATGGGCTTTGGCCGACATGTGGTGTTGTTCAATAATTGTTGTCATGCACAATCGAAGAAGAAAATATATTTACATTTTGTTGTATAAGTCACTGCTTAAACTTGTCTATGTGTACCTTTAGCATATAAGTAGGTTCCAAATAGAACATGAAAACGAGGTTCTAAATTTAGGTAGGTATATCGAGTTGTCCAAAAAGGAGTTGACAACTTTTTATTTTAAATAAATCGTCAGCCATTTAAAATATCTTGAAAATTTGGTTTTGATTTGAAGTATTAATGTACGGAATTCGAAGTCGTCGGCCATATGTTAATCACTGGTAGCGGTCGATCTATTGAATCCAAGTTGCGATGACTCGGCCACACATTTCCTCGGAAACAGCCGCTATCTCTCGTTCAATATGAGCTCATACAAAAAATTCCAGAGGTGTTAAATCACACGATCAAAATCGATAGGACCATTTCTTGATATAGCACAATTATTATCGAATTGAGTTTTCAATACGTCGATTATTACACTTGTTGTGTGGCTCATGGCACCATCTCGTTAAAGCCACGTAACATTAATATTCAATCTATGCAATTGACTACAGAAATAACGTTTCATGTCACTGTAGCGATCTACATCGACTGTTAAGCAACTGTCAGCGAAAAAAAAAAACCGCCCAGTGACACCACCGACATGAAAGCCACACCACACAGTAATTTTTGGTGATAAAGTGGTGTTTTTAATTTGATTTTTGACAAAGCCGCGTAGACGAAAATGCGCTTACACGAATTACGACCAACAATTAACGAGAACGACAAGGTCAAAACTGTCAAGTTCCAATTGGAAAACCATCTAAAAATCCATTTCCAAAGCCAATCTCTTCAGTCTGTTTCCACATGCAAAGCATAAGTGTGTTGTCATTGGTAGTCTAAATATTCTTATGAAAAATAATTGCTGAACAACTTCTTCAAAAAATTGATAACCAAAAACTTGTTTGGCATAGCAAAGGCAGCTGTTTATTGTAGCATCTAGTATCCTAAACTTAGAGGAGGTGTCAACTTGTTGTTTAGAATAAAAACTGCTCCACATAATGTTGATAGCCGTTTTAGCGATCGAGCATTTTTCCCTAAAAAGCGCAACCCATCCCCCATTCCGCTATCCATGAGCCGCACTTTCATCGAAAAAATCGAACAGATCTAAGTTCTCTGTATACATGTCACATTATCACCTTATGTGGAATGACACATTTTCTACGTCTCCAAAAACACTGCTAAGTGCTTATGCAAGAAATATTTCACCCCATCAAATCTATCTACAAAGCCTGAACGCATCCAAGGCTCAAATATAATTCCCAAATTTGGGCAGCTCTTCCATTTACTTACTTAAGTCTCTTTGATAGAATCCAAAAAAGAGTTGCAAAATTGATAGGTGATAGAACTGTAACAGAATCATTTGAAATCCTCGAGCACCGTTGCAATGTTATTTTCATTATTTCAAAGTTATTCTTATAAGCAGTGTTCTAGTGTTTTCTAGTTACATTCGTTCCCTTTAACTAATTTAACCGTAATATTCGCTCATCGGGCAGTGCCCATTAGATACCCTTGAGCCGATTTCGGACGTACTATTCAATTCACAGATTCTTTCTTTAGCCGCACTACACGAATGTGGAATGCCACTCGATGGACGATATTTAATGTCTAGGTTGTGAGATACTAAACTGTATAAAAACGTACGTCTTTATCTCTCATACTTACATAATAAATCAGGCTCTGTGTACATCAACGGTAAAACTAAAACCAGTATAATTGTATCAATACAAAAAGAGGGTCTCCCAACTGATCCTGCTGCTCTTAAAAGTATTTATACCCGTTTTCATGAAACATTTAATATTTCCTCTTTGACTGTTTCTAAGGAGGTCTCAAAATTGCGACTCTTTGAATTTGTTTGCATAATGGTAACTATCTGCAATCGATGTTTCTATCTTATTTGTTGCTATATACTCGCCCTTCACAAAACACTCAAGTCCATCAAGAATTTGTCAACTCAATCGATTCCTTAATTGAAACTCTATCGCCTCCGGAAGCTCCTTTTCTCCTTCACAGCAATTTTTCTTAAAAAATGTGCTAATACTCTTTACCTACCCCTTACCGTCCTCTTTCGTCTTTCGCTTGCTCAAGCAGTCTTCCCCTCGCTTTGGAAAAGCTCCTTTATCTTTCCAATCCATAAAAAAGCAGTAAAAACGAAATTTCTAACTATCGTCCGATAACTAAGCTCTCCTCTATCCCTAAATTCTTTGAAAGTATCGTGTATGAAGCCCTTTATTTTCATTGCAAGTCAATCGTCTCACTACAGTATGGTTTCCTAAAAGGAAGGTCTGCCACGACTAATTTTACTAAGTTTGTCTCGACGACACTCTGCGCTTTGGAAAAAGGCTGCAAAGTTGACGTTATTACAACCGACTTCAGTAAAGCATTCGATAAGATCAGCTACCAATTAATCTACTTCAAGTTGAAAACGTTAGGTTTCCGACCATCATTCATCAATTGGGTTAAATCATACTTAGAGAACCACATCTGGTGTTCCTCGGGGCAGTCACCTTAGACCTCGTTTATTTTCAATTGTCATTAACGATGTAAGTAGTATTGTAACGAACTCTCAGGTAACTATTTATGCAGATGATATACAAATTACGAAGGTAATCTCTTCTCCATTTGATTCCTCGTTTCTTCAGGAAGACTTAAATTCTTTTCTCACTTGGGGTGAAACAAATTTCCTAGAGCTAAATGTGAATAAATGTCAATCAATGACTTTTTCTCGCAAACGTCTGCTCTCTCCCCCAAGAACTTATCACTTTCACAATGCTCTCATATCTGGCGTTACCTCAATTCGCGATCTTGGGATTGTATGTGATAAAGAGCTTAATTTTCGGACTCATATTGATCAAATTATTGCAAAACAAAATTCCTCCCCCGGTTTTATTAAGCGCTGGTCTAAAGACCCTAGTCTCTGGCATTAGCATATAGCTATCTACCAGAAATATTCATAAAAAAGAATTAAATTTGTGAAGATCAGAATAAAGATGATCATGAGAAGACATTTTTTGTCATTACCTATTAATTCCATAAAAATAATACCCGGGTAGAATTTTCGACTCGATAATGCCAAGGCCCCAGCTTGTTTTTCTTAGTTTCAATCATGGCCCTACCGAGCAGTATCTAGCTTGTCCCTCGCTAATTTGTTAATGCTCTGTATATAATGGGCCTTGCTAGATCTTCCTATATGGGCCCTAGATGGGTCTTCATAAGTAGCACAAGAGCTACGGCAATTCTTAAAAAAATTTTTTTTTTTATTATTGTTGATTATTTTCATTTTTTCTTTGCCTCCCCTATATTCGACTCTTTAAGTGATTTTTTGCTGGAATGAAAGAATTTTTTTCTTTTTTTTTTAATTTACCTCCACTGAGATTCGAACCCGAGACTCTCGCTTGCCGTGCTTGTGCGCTACCTATTGCGCCACTGCGATATATAAAATATCGTGTCTCAAAGTGCTACTCAAATAACTCTCTCGTGTTTTTAATATTATACTGTTTAAAAGACTTAAATACGTATTAAAGAATCTGAAAAATACCGATTTAGGACCAAAACAAAAAAGTTATGTTTTTAGAAGGATAATGGATAGCCTTTTATAGAGACATATGTATAGGCACATCTAGGATACATCAAGTAAAAACTATATAGCCCCAGTATAAGTAACATCTGAGAATGCCTATAAAGAGGCGAGACTAGCTAAGGCCAATATAACGCCCAGATACAATTCCTTATCCAGGCTATATCAAGTAAAAACTATCCAGGTCCCTTGTAGTTTATTTGTTACAATGCCAATAAAGAGGCGATACTATCTATAGCCAAGATATCGCCAAGAAAAAGTTTCATATCTAGGCTACATCAAGTTAAAAATATCTAGGTCCAGTCTAAGATACTCCTGGAAAAGCCAATAAATAGGCAGTTCTAGCCAGGTTCAATATAAAGCCAGGATAAGCATAAATTAGTCAAGATCCGGCAGGCTTGCATCTGTCTAGGCCCAGCATAGGATTTACTATATAAAGGCCAATCTAGCTAGGGCCACGCTATTCGATAGTGTTTCCTAGATAATTTTCTACCCGGGTATCTAGCTCTAACCTAAATTATTCTAAGTTTTGCCAAATTTCTCTAAGCTATAAGCAATACAAAATATTCAAGCTTAAAGTTATTTTTGGCTCACCCTACTCGGACTATAAGACTCCCCATGATGGTACTCAAGTCAAAAATTCTATTTTCTCCTTATACTCGAACTTCGAATTATTCTTCGTATTTTGTGTTAACTAAGAAAAATAATAACAAAATGTATTCATTCAATGAGAGTTTTAAACTACGTTAAAACAGATTAAAAAGTTTCATAGGAACTTCTCTTAAAAAAAAAAGAAAAAGAAAACAAAAACTTTCCACTTCATATACCATCCCTGCACTTTTGCTATCAGTCCACCTCCAAAAAATGTCGGTCATTCTTTTGATGCTGCACCTAACCTGCAATAGGATGCATTTGTTTATAATAAATACGCAGCTATACGCATCCAAAATGTACGCCTCCCATAGGCCACACATCTACGCAGATTCAATGAAATGCCAACACTAACCCTTAGCTCTACGCCTCATGCTAATGAATGCGATAGCTAAGATCGTATCTCGCATATTGGCCAAGGTAAGAACATGCGTAGCAGCAGAAGAAGAAGCATCCTCTTCCACCGAAGCCCGTACATGTAAATAAATCCACCCACAATTTTTGTTTTCGTCCTTTTTTTCGTCCTTTTTGGTCCTGTTTTTGGTTTGTTTTTATATTCTGGAGCCCAGCCATGTGCTTGCTCCAATACACAGTCAACTGTCAGATGCAAGGGATGAACGTCGTCGTCACAAACCCCACTTTCCAATAAAATGAAATTATCTATAAAGTTTTTTAAGAGCAAACTAAAGAGATACAAAGATTCTCGAAGAGAAATTTTCTATTTTGGTCAAGAAACAACTAGAAAAGGGGGGCTTCAGCGAAAGAGCAAAGAATAACAATATAAATGGAAAATCCAATACATAAAAATACAGATTATACTTACACATAAAAATTTATAAAAAGGGGAGAAATGTGAGCAAAAAAGGAAAAAAGGAAAAACTGTTGCAGAGAGGCTTTGGAAAAAATGTACTCTTATTGCATGTGAATTTGTGTGAGGTTGTAGTTTGAGGCGGAACGAGTGGGGGTTGTCAAAACAAAAAAAATAGAAGCACTTTTCAAAACCTATACACAGGACAAAAGTAAAAGTTTCACAAAACTTGCAGCCACTATTGCCTATATTTGCTTTATACACACAGAAGAGAGGCCCTTTCGTAGGTAGGGTGATAGTGGATTAGGGTGGGCTGGTTGTGTGTGGGAATTAAAAGGAAAGGTTTTTGGAAGAATATATTTTTAGGGAGGAAGACATCGCGTCGTTCGTTGCTGTTGCTGGCTCTCTAGGTCAATGTCGTAAAAGTGTTGATTTACTGTGTCAAAAGTGTTCTCCTTTTGGTCCTTTTTCATCTGTATGTGGTTTTTACACATTTTTTGTAGTTTTGTTTTTTTTTTCTTCTTTCTTCGTCTCTCTTTCTCGGATTTTTGTATAATTTTTATATCTTTTCTTGTGTGTAGGTGTTTTTATATATATATGTATATTTTTTTCGATTCCCTCTGTGCCTGGCATGTCCTTTTAATGTTGTAACAGTATTACCGACGGCATAACAGCAAGAGTTTCAACAAAATATGTGCAGAGAGGTGCCCGCTATATACACTTAGTTTGAGTTGAGCTGAGTGCATTATCCTTTTTGCTGGATTTGAGAAGATTAATGCGTCTATACACACACTTTGGACCATCAAAAGTTCTGTATTTCAATGTCCTTTCGTTCTTTTGTCTGCTGTCCTATATATTTTTCTTTTGATTATTGTATGAGTAGGTACCATACCTATCTAGAAGTTTTATGGACCAAAAGGATGCAGTTTCTTTATTATTGTAGAAAATATTCTTCCTTTTATTTCATCCTTGTATGAGGTTACCGGGGGGAGGGGGCTTAAGATTTTTCCGATCTGTTTTCAGTTTCCTTTCGTTTCTTTTTCTTTTTAAATAGAGCATTAGTTCGGGCTGTGAAGGTAGGGGGGGCGAAAGTCTGTGACGTTGTTATGTTATTTTATATAAAATTGAAGGAAGGATATTCTGCCGGCATTTTTTCTCCACATTTTCTGCAGACTTAAATAAACTACTTTGGTACACGTTTTCTTTCCGAGAGAATACCAACACCCCCCCCCCCCCCCCCACCTTTTCATATATTTATATAGTTTATCCTGGAACCTAGACTCATAGCAACATGCATATACATATGTATGTAGGTATATCTCAAGCCACGTGAAAGGGAAAGTTTTCACTTAATGCCATGACGAATGTTACGTTCATGTGATTATTATACTCCATTCACTAATAATGTATAGACGTACGAAGACGGTGAAGGTAGGGTGTAGTGGGGTTATAATAATGTGATGGTAAAATGAGGGGGTGGCGACGGGCGGTTAGAATAGATAATGTTATGGTAATAATATATCCCCAATCATATGTTTAGCTAACGTGCACAGACCAAATATGTGATTATTGGGGCTTTGGGGGGGATGATACTGCAAAGTTGACACACACACACAAGCCCGGAGTTCCTTGAGACAGAGGGGGAAGGTCATTAAACTTTCACCATAATCAGGACATAACATTATTGCCATTGACTTTTGTTATTATTATTATTATTATTTCGTTTTCGATTTCAAGTTCACGTGCAGCACCCAATGAATAGGTCTAGGAGCATTAACACACCTTAAGTATGTGATGCTTGGGTGTTTGTCATTACATGATTATACATACTTAAGATGAGGATATAATAATGATGTTCTGCCTAATTTATAGAGGTGTCTGTCTCTATAGATTCTTCGGCAAATATTTGAATTATAATAGGAATATATTGTGTCTATATTTATATAAGCTACGCATATCTATATACAGTATCTTCGTTAAACTTATACCAACATAGTCTTGCCAACATAATTAGGTGGATGCAGCAGCAGTAGAAACTATAGCCAAACAATCTGTTGATTGTTTATTGAGTTTTGAGAGGATAATGTTATGCAAATTGGGATAATGTTTGAAGGGTGTTAGCATCGGAGGGCATAGGGTGTGAAACGGTGCTAATTTCGAAAGTATGTACAAAGGTATGAAGGCATGTTCGAGTTAACTGTGAAGATTCCATTTTAACATTCATTTGATGAAGTGTGACATCTAGGTAAATATCATTTCAATAATGAATTTAAATTAACCCTAGCACAATAAGTTGACTTTAATTCAAAAAAGATCATCCCGAGCTTATATGGAGACTTAAAGATTATGCTTTATACAGTTAATGACAAAATTATTTGAACAACGTAAAATTTACAAAACTTCTCTTAATTGAAGCTTAATAACTTTCAAAATAAAAAATATATTGGGTGATGGCACCAGTAGTCAACCAATTAACTTTTTGTTTATCTTTGATTAGCGTTTAAAAATCACTTATTTAAGTTTTTGATAGAGTTATCAGTTTTAATGATTAATTGAAATGTGTAGATTGGGAAATTCTAGACGAATTAAGTATATTTACTACATGAAACAAATTATTTACCTTTATGGAGATGAAAGTGTGATTATTGAGTAGTCGGCCCCTTCAGCTTCAGTAGTCGGCCGCATAGGTATTTAGTAGTCGGCCTCTATTCGACAATTTATATTTTCATACATTTGCAATAGTAAAAAGTATTTAAGAAGTATTTTAGCATTTAATAACTATCAAAACACAATTTTAATAGAACAAGAACATGTTCGGCAACAATGACCAGCACTCCTTAGTGATTGTTTCACAACACAAACCCACCTTTCCCAGAACACCCTCAAGGCTGGAATTCTTACTGGCTTCCTCGAACCTAGTGCACACTGTTCATGAATTATATGTGTACATTATTGCACAGTGACACAGACAGTGACCCGTAAACCTTACAACAGAAGTTCCTGAGAATCTTAGATGGATGGATATTGATAGACTTCACAGGGATATCGAAGACATCTTAACTCTTATACCTTTAGACAGGAATCTTCTGGATACCCAAATCGATGCAGCGATTGTCAATTTTAACATGCCTTATCTGATGCCTTGGACAAGCAAAAACAGTCTAGAACATCAAAGAATAGGTACCAGCACCTTCCCGAGTACTTTCAGAGTCTCTATGCTCACTGCCAGCTTCTAAGAAAACGAATCAATTAAAAAATCAAGTGACCACAACTCCAAGGCGAAACGCACCTCAAATTCAATCACTCCACTTAAACCGAAATAATTTTCATATCTTGATTGGTATAAGAAAACATCTCTAGCGGATCCATCAAAGTGAACTGAATACAACCAACAGAAACTATCAGATAGTTTGTAATGAACTACCGCAAGTCAACATCATGTTCCGGAACTCTATTCAATATCACAATAATATCTAATACCAGAAAAGATTGCAAACCAGGACGTGATGCTTTTAAAACATCAATAGATCAATATGAAAACAGCCATAAATACAGGAAACCATCATCAGCAGTGATACTGAAGCTACCTCGGCCCAAGACAAGGTGGAAGCATTCGCCGACTACTTTGAAGGAAACTTCACTCCGTATCCACCTACTGACTCAACTTTCTTACAAGAAGTTGAGGCAACAGTTCAACAAACACTTCGACCGATCAATTTTAATATCATCAATCCAGCAAATGATTCCACATATGTTCCAAATTTATAAAAATCTAGAGAAGGTTGTCGAAATCATCGGCAATTCTAGGCCAAAAAAGTCTAATGGGCCAGATGGTGTCTCCTACTACATCCTGAAAAGGTTGCTCATGCAGTAATGACTTTCCTCACAATCAGTTTAAAAAGTTGCTTGAATTACTGTTACTTCTCCCAGAAGAGAAAAACAGCGAAGATTGTTCCAATTCAGAAGGAAGATGCTTCCAACCTAGTTTCCAAGTACAGGCTGATATCAATTCTCAACAACATTAGCAATTTACTGGAAGAAGTAGTCCTCCGAAGACTGAAGAAATTCTGCTGTGAAAATTCCATCATCCCTGATATGCAAATCGGCTTTCGAGAAAAACACTCAACCTTGCCTCGCAACAATTTGCAGAAATCTGGTCCTGAGACTCCCTGACGGATCTACTATAGATAGCGCCAAGAAATATACTGTTAATAACTTAAACTATTAATTCAATTTTTTTGTCAAGAATTTAATAACACTAGTAAGTTATTTAAGTAAATCTTACATGTGTAATCCTATAGCCTTACATACAAATCATAATATGCCGACCTAAGAATACTGGTTGTCTATAGTCGGCCACCCCTTCTCCCTTTACGTTAACAGGCGGCCGACTAATGAAACCATGCAATATTTGTTCAAAGTGTTTGTGGGAATTAAAAGAGAATACAATTTCCCTTCACTTTGCATACTCAGTTGAAAAAAAACTAAATATGAGTAGTTTTCAGTAGTCGGCCGGGGGGGGGGGGGGGAGGAGCTAGGAAGAATCGAAAAAAAAATGTCTTCTGAGGGCGGCCCCGCTTGTAGTTTTCTAGCGAAAATACTCAAATATAAACAATAAACAAACTAAAAATGATCCCATAGTGCACTTACCTTCAATATCTTGCCAATTAAACCTTTTTTAAAAAACTACTTCCACTATTTTTTTTTTTTTTGTCCGAAAAAGCATAAGAACACAACAAACGAAATCTCGTCGCAAACTCGCATTTTCTACAAGAAAACCAGCAGCTGCAATTGAATGAAATTTTGCACCCAGGAAGAAAAACAGTTAGCCTATTAGAAAATAATTTTTGCATGGAAGTTGAACGAAGGCCTTTACTATTACGCTGTACTTTACGACGTAGTGGCCGACTACTGGAGATGGCCGACCTTAGGTGCCAGCCCTTGTTAATATTGATTTTTATTAATAATGAATACATATTCTCAAAACGGTACACAAAATAGCAAAATCAAATTTCTAACGGTTCGTTTTAAAAACATAAAAACAAAAGTGGAAAAATTATTTGCACATCATATTAAACCGGCAAAATTATTTGCACATGTGTGAATTACTGCATTTAACACCACTGGAAGCCAAAAAGTAATTTTTTTTTAAATAAAACGAAACGTTGTTATGAAAATAGCATTACCTAGTAAGTTGTGTTTCCTCCTTTTGCCGCAATAACAACAGCGAGGCGCCTTGGCATTGAGTCTATCAAATTTTGAATCTGTTCTGCTAGAACTGTAACCAAGCTGTTATAAACTCTTCCCAGGTATCATTTGAAGATCTTCTAATGTCTTTGATTTAACAAGATTCCAAACATTCTCAATGACAGGGCTCTGTGGGGGCCATTTTAAAGCTTCTTGGTCTACCCCAGATACAAAAATTTTTATTTTCCGGGCCGTATGTACCTATAGGAGCATTATCTTGTTGTAAGATAAAATTACTCCCGATGAATATTGACCCTGCCACTAGTGCAACATTATTTAGTATTTCCAAATAATGCGACTTTGTCATAGAGTTGGAGCACCTAACAATTGATCCTACGCCACAATATGATATGCATCCCCATATCATTATTTTACCTCCTTTGGAATGCCTTGTGGGTTGTGTAACGTGTCGTTTGTTTTTTGATTTGCGATCGGAGTAATAAAATGTTCGGCCATAGTTACCATTCAACGAACAAGTAGTCCCATCAGTCCAAAGTACACTTCTCCAAAAAGCCGGCGGTTTATTGATATGCTCCCTAGCGAATTCTAGTCTGAGGATATTATTTTTTCTTGGTATATGGGGCTTTTTTTTTTTTAATGATGTAGGCGTTTATTTTATTTTCTTTCAACCTCTGTCGTATCGTCCTTTCACTAACAGCGGTTTCACGATCTTTGTTCAAATTATTAAGCACATTTAGAACTTTTGCACAGCGGTTACTTTTAAAGGAACGAATAATTTGTGTGTCTTCCCTTTTGGTTGTGGTCCTTTTTCTTCCTCTACCAGCAAGATTTTTTACACTTCCATGAGGTTTTTGTTTTTCTATGAGGTAATAAACTGTCCTCCAGGCGCAGCGATATTTAGCTGAAATTTTTGCTGCCGGAACACCAGATCGGAACTCGGAAACAATAGCCGCGCGTTTTTCTGTTGAAAGTTCATTCGTTTTAGCCGTTTGAAAAAATTTCCCGAAGACAATATCACAATAAATGAAAAAAAAAAATAACTAATTGCACCGTTCACTATGATTATTCGGTTAAATAAACTACCTTTAGTTCTTTGCACTTGTGCAAATAATTTTGCCGTTTTAATATGATGTGCAAATAATTTTGCCACTTTGTTTTTATGTTTTTAAAACGAACCGTTAGAAATTCGATTTTGTTATTTTGCGTACCGTTTTTTTATTTTGAAAGTTATAAGGCTTCAATGAAGAGTAGTTATGTAAATTTTAAGTCGTGCAAATAATTTTGCCATTGACTGTATATTTGGTTTGCAGATCTTTGAATTTAAGAAGAATTTAGACAAATTGAAATTTAAAAAAATATTTTGAGTCAATGCTAATCTTCAAAACTTGATCTCAAATAAAAACTATTTTGAGAGCAATGATTAAAAAATAATTTATCTAGCAGTCTCTTATTCTTCTAAGCCGCCGCCGGTATTTTGTATTTACATTTCTCATAATGAGATGAAGAAACATGCAGGTACGCAATTCTGTCATTGAGAGAGTAATTTTTTTAGTTGGCTACAAAACCCTCGCGGCTGCTATACAACGACTTTTGTTTGAATTATTAAGGAAGCTTCTCTTTATATAGAATAGAAGATGGCACTTATGCAGATATTCCTCAAGGTAGTCAGGTTGGGTCACATCATTTTCTTCTTTTTACAACTAACATGCCAAAATTCATTTGGAGCTGTTAAACAAATTTCTCAAAGTATTTTAAACTCGTCCCTGATCCGAAGACTGCATGGAAAATCAAGGGATCATCGTGATAGAAAAGCAATCAATGCTGAGAACATGGAAATAGCATTTTCCAATCTTTATATCTTAGATGACGAAGAGAATTCCACTGCTAGGGACTGTCTCCCGACATTCGACTTAGTTTATGCAGATTAACAAAGTGGCCAAAGTGAAGATAGCTATATCGAATCTTAAGTCCAACAAAGCCGCTAGAGCTGATGGGGTAAGTTCATAGCGACAGGCGGTGACTTGGTTGGGAGCATGCACCTGCTCATTTCGAAAATATGATGAATTGAACCTCAGCATTGTCTGCCCGACCCTCAAGAATGAAGACCCCTAAACATCGATGCATTATACTCCCCTTAAAAAATTCAACCGTACAAATTGGACGTACTGTTAAATTCATAAATTCTGTCTTAAGCCGCATTACACGAATGTGGAATGCTTTAGGTGGCTTCACAACCAATATTCATCGATATCTCCTTACCCACTCCAATTATCCTAAACGCTCTCACTGTGCTCAAACATTTTAAAATAAATAAATAAATTAGAGGCAATGATGGCTCATAGAGATAGAGACCCCAAACCCAGTGACTTACAACTCTTAACCATATCTGTGTGTGTTTGGAGCAATGGAGGGACCTTAATTTTTCTTCCGATTCTTGGAAACAACTTCAAACCGACACCTACCACCTTTCCGTTGATTTCAAAGCCGCGTAGGATCATCATCTATAGAAAGAAGCTATAGAGATTAATTTTTAGTTTTGGCATCCTTAGCAAACTTGTTTACTTGTGCAGAATGAACGGATCTGTCGTGCATTGTTTTGGCAAGATTCCGGTGTCAACACTAGAAGTACAAATCTTTCAAAAGTCTCTCCAAATACTTTGATATGCTGGCAATATTGACATTATTGAAAGAATAAAGAGTGATGTAATTTGGAGTTTTTGGCAGCATTGAGACGGAAACGAAAAAGATGAGTTTAGCGGTCAATGAGGGCAAAACCAAGTACAGCAGGCAAAATCGCCGTCTTGGGGAGAAGCTC
This sequence comes from Philhelius festivus, assembly GCA_963931855.1. Taxonomy (NCBI): domain Eukaryota; kingdom Metazoa; phylum Arthropoda; class Insecta; order Diptera; family Syrphidae; genus Philhelius; species Philhelius festivus. The sequence goes on along the minus strand of OZ007555.1, from coordinate 149,075,440 downwards.
ACTATAAAATGACACCAGCGCTGAAATCAATTGGAGATTAACTACATATTGCCAATCGCTTCTTCTTTGTACTAAAAAGGCAATTGAGGCAAAGTCGTCTGTCGAGCAACTCAAATGTCCCGTTTTATAAGACTTTCTGCTTCTTGTATATGCTGCAGAGGCGTAGCCCTGATCAAAAGGCGGATAAAAAGGCCTTGGATCTTTCGAGAGGAAAATTCTGCGGCTGATTTTTCATGCCCTCTGCATAGACGGAGACGGGGAGTTTAGGAGAAGATATAGCCACGAATTGTACGGGCTGTTTAACAAAACCGACCTAGTGGAACGAAGTAAGGGTCAACGACTGAGATGGCTATGTCATGTAGAGCAAATGGACCTAAATGCTACTGCCCAGAAAGAACTCGAATTCAATCCTGAGGGATGAGGAAATAGGAGAAGACCGAGATTGAGGTGGCGCACACGGAGAAGACCTCAACTAAATTGGCGTGCGAAACTGGAGTAAGTAAGCTAGGGACCGAGTTATATAGTGAAGTTCGTTAGTTGAGGCTCTCGTATATTCAAGACTGTAGCGCCACCATAAAGTGAATTCTAACAACAGTTGACAGAAAGAGTGGTTTTCCAAATCACTACTGTCATTCATTTATTTGATTACGTTTTTTACCTACCCTTTCCTGATTCTATTACTTTAAATGCTGTTAAAGTTAGACGAGCTCTTTAACATTAAAGTATAGGTAGTTTATGTCCTTTAAAATTAACGAAAAGGCACACAATACACAATACACAATATTTAGAGTCGACTCCCATTCTAAAATTGATAAAGAGCAGGTTTTAAATATTTAAAATTTTGCGCCAATGGCGTTCTCGTTTAAGGAATAAAAGCGGCTCTACTTAACGCAGTCGTTTAGCTTGGAGACTTGGTCTAACTTTTGCATAATTTTAAACACGTTAGACAACTCTTCTAACTGATGTGGGTTTTACAACAGAACCTAAGCGAATTTGCGTTGAACAACCCTTAATTTGACAGATACATAACTCACACAACTACAAAAACACAAAAAAAAAAGTAAAAAGAACAGACAACTTTTACCCCGGTTACAAGAGAAGATTGAGGAATCGAATCGAATCCGAACTGAGATTTCGATCCAGGTATATGGTGGCACTGGATCGAGAGATCGAATTGAAATGGGATCGAAATGACAATATGGTTTTGTACATGCACTCGATTCTTCGATTCCTCGATTCTGGTATACATGCATATTTTCGATTCGATTCAGCTCGTTTAGTGGGATCGGATCGAGAAATCCTATTTCAATCCGATCCAGGTATACATGGAGCTAAATCCTGATTCAATTCCGATTCAATTCTCCATATAAACGTAGTATTTAAACCAAATAATTTTTCGCCGAAAAAAGTAAATTTTATGTACTACCTCGGTACAGATTTTGATTGTTTATAAGTTATTTACATTATTTTAGATGGAAATAAAGTATAAATCGTATATTCACAGCATAAAAACTCAATTTGTTGTTGCAAGGTGCAGATTCATTTAGCTTTACTCGTCTCGGCCGGCGCGGCGGCGGCGGCGCGCGTGCTTACATAAGATATGTATGTACCAACATACATTTGTATTTACAGATTTCTTTATCGTAGAGCACTTTCGTACGATTATTTCGAATTTATAATATTCAGTTATTCAGTCTATTTACAAAAAACATCTTTAAAAAATTGAATAAAACATCAGTTAACATTTTTCTTCCATTTGCTTTGGTATGAAATGACCATTGTCAATATGGATAAAGTATACTTTTAAAAGATAAACTAGCTATTTGCTGCTGTTAAAGTTAGACGAGCTCTTTAACATTAAAGTATAGGTAGTTTATGTCCTTTAAAATTAACGAAAAGGCACACAATACACAATACACAATATTTAGAGTCGACTCCCATTCTAAAATTGATAAAGAGCAGGTTTTAAATATTTAAAATTTTGCGCCATTGAGTTTAACTTTGGTTTTAATAATATAAGACAAAGTCGAGTCGAACACTTATAGCTCGAGAACGGCTGGACCGATTTTCATGGTGTTTGATTTGTTTTATTTGTCTCCGTCCCGAAAGCAGAATAGCTATTAAAACATTGGAAAATTGTCTCAAATTATTTCAAATCGACAAGATATCCACAATATTCGGATAATGGCGTATTTTAAAAATGTAGAATAATGTCAGTAATGAAAAAGAATTGACATATACATATATATATTGGTTGTCAAATATCTATGCGTGCGTTCAGAAATTTATTTTGTGGAAGTTCATATTATTTGTACACAAAATCACATGTAATTCCTTTTTTCAGCTCTAACTACAAAAGATGAAATGAACCTTTAAAAATTTATAATTTATATTTATAAGATTAATTCTTTTATTATATAACACTTTTCTTTAGTTTTTAGTCTCTTAAACATAAAAGCAGGTTGGTTAGACTTAGTTGTGCAGTTTATTTTGTATTGTGATCACTGACCTGCTCTTAGGCTCTGCTGAATTGAGGGACATTTATCAAAAAGAAAGTATTTTTCCAAGTCCTTAGAGTTTTTTTCCTACAAAATATGTGTACATATATATATATATATATGTTTATGACAATCGATGCGTATGTATGTATGTTTTGACTTATGATCCTCAACAATTACTTGCTATTTTACCCATATTATGCGAATCAACCTGAAAAATGCAAGTTTAAATGATGGCCTTCGAAATTCTTTTAGGACAAAAGCCGTGTTTTTTTTTTGGAAAAGTTATCCGTATATATATTCCTAGAAGTACGGTTGCGGTGAGGAATGCAAATGGCTATTTCATTAGAGCACTGTTTATTAAAATAGCGGTAAAATAATGATGTTTCAGTTCGACAACGGACGCCTATCATTTTTATAGCTCTCTTTTGAATTCTGTTCAAGAGACTCAAGTGGGTTTTTAGAGCACCTGCTCAGATATGGGAATTGTTCTCGAATTTCAGAATAATAAAGGCTTTATAAATTACAGCCAGAGCAGAAGTAATAAAAAACTTCTTGTATCGGCGGATAAAACCTTAACACTTAGCAGCGTTTTTGGCGACGTCAAATACCTATGTGATCACAACACAAAAGATGGTCTGTGATGCACATACCTAGAATTGAGGGCTGTCCAGTAGACTGGGCCAAAAAAATTGACTATTTTTTTTTTTGAAAGATATATCGAGAATATCATTCAGAATGACAAAAAAAAATTTTCGTAAAAGTTTGAGCCCTTAATATCAATTTTAAGAGGGCTATCATCGCTAATTTTGATTTTTAGTCATAATTTCATGTTTTGCGTCAGAACTGACAAAACATTGAAGTAAAAAAATTCATTTTGACTTACTTTTATATAAAATTAAATTCCCTACAAAAAAGGTCTAATTGAAAATTTTCGTCAGACAAGCCGTTTTTGAGTAATTAAGCTTAATAAATTGTTATTTTTCGTTAGTTACAAAATTCCAAATTAAAAAAGTAAAATCGAAGAAAAATAACAATTTATTAAGCTTAATTACTCAAAAACGGCTTGTCTGACGAAAATTTTCAATTAGACCTTTTTTGTAGGGAATTTAATTTTATATAAAAGTAAGTCAAAATGAATTTTTTTTACTTCAATGTTTTGTCAGTTCTGACGCAAAACATGAAATTATGACTAAAAATCAAAATTAGCGATGATAGCCCTCTTAAAATTGATATTAAGGGCTCAAACTTTTACGAAAATTTTTTTTTGTCATTCTGAATGATATTCTCGATATATCTTTCAAAAAAAAAAAAATAGTCAATTTTTTTGGCCCAGTCTACTGTCCAGTCTCTTCGATGCAAGTGCCGTTCATTGAAAGTGGCATTAGGGGAGGGTAACGCTTTAGCGACAGTAAACAGCATTGAGTTTTCGAAGCATTAAATTCTACACGGGTTTTGATTCCCCATCGGACAATGCTGTCAAGTTCAAAATTTAATGAACTTATCATAGGTATCCTACCGTTGGTTGGAAGTCCACATCCGAAGGCCAAGGATGTCAATCTAAAAACGAATATAAAAAGCTGAGGGTACTATCGTCCTTAAAAAATAATTTAGTGGATTAGAAGTCTCAGACAAATGATCATCTAGTGTCTATCTATGAGTGTCGGAGACAAAACGAAGCCCTGGAGCACACTAGCGCTTATTTTGTGAAACCGTCCTATAGTACTTGTAGTGAACGGTCCGAAACGTAATTTCTAATCCACCGAAAAAGAGATTCATCGATACCATAAATGTAGGCATTTTCGATAATAGAGCTTGATGCCAAACTCTATTAAATGCCTTTTGGTCTTAAGACAAGAGTCAAAGGAAAAAACTAAAATTATATCTACCAAGCTTAAAACAAATTGGATAAGGCCCTTAGACTGTACAGACAGACATAATTTTCAAAACTATAGTTCAATTTTGCTTACAAATGCATAACATGCCATATAGCACCCAGATATACAGGGTGCGTTGTATTTTCCAGTTTGATTTTATTTGGTTGTCATTATTGTGCGAATGAAGTTTGCTAATTAGCATTTGACAGTCGTATAAAGACTGGAGCATCTAACGCAGCAACAAAGTGTTGAAACACATTGTTCAAATGTAAATACGCAGGGCCACAGGGCTCCATTTTGTCTTCGACTCTATTTCTCATATAATGACATTTTTTCTGAAACTTTTAATCGCTCTTCTTCGCGCGTATCGTTGGCATCTGTAGATTAATCCCTTGGTATTCCTTTTACTACCGTACGCAGGTTGATTTTAGTTGATACCGAAACAGTTCGCTGGTGCAGTTGAAATCTAACTAGGATACAGATAACTGGCAATTTACAGACGAATCTAGCAAATCACAGAAGAATCCGGCAAATCACGGATGAATCTGGCAAATCACGGACGAATTCAGGAAATCACGGACGAATCCGGCAAATCACAGACAAATTTGGAAAAATAAACTGAATTTAATTCAAATTACTAACAAGTATACTATACCTTAGGTGGTCTGTGTTTCGGCTGGTCATGACTTTGAGAGCCACACTCGGACTTTATCCCATTTTTCTCTGCTGCTGGTGTAGCTGCGATGCGAGCTTTAAGTTGTTTTCTTCTTCGATCCTTGCCACAGTTTCTCTGAAAGCCACAAAATATTTCGATATATTTTCGATGAAAGTAGATTCCATGTTGCTGATTACCCTTAAGGCTAGGACCGCACTTGCGATTTCAATCGCACGATTTTTTAGTCGCAAAAATAGAACACATGAATTTAAATGAGAATGAACGCACTTGCTACCAACAAATCTTGACGATTTAAAAGTCGCAATTTGTTTCATTTTTCTTGCGATGCGATTGTCGTAAACTTAAATGAAACACATGTACTCAAATGGATATGCCCACACTTGCGATTTAAATTACTACGACTTAAAAATCGTAGTCGCAAAGAGAAATCAGCATGCACGCACTTGCGATTTTTAATCCACGATTTTTTAGTCGCAAAAAGTAAGACACATGGCCTCAAATGTGAATGCACGCACATGCGACTTAAAACTCGTAGCGATTATAAAAATGAAACAAGTTCTATTTTTTCAAGCGATTTTTCTGTCGCTACCTATTTGTAGCAAGTGCGTGCACTCACATAAAAAGTAGTGTGTTTTATTTTTCGCGATTAAATAATCGCGCGGCAAAAAATCGCAAGTGCGTGCATGACAATAATTTTTAGCGACTACGACTTTTTAATCGCCTCGACGAAAAATCGCAAGTGCGGTCCTAGCCTAATCCTTGTGAAAGTTAGTTGCTAAGTTGCTGGCGGACTGCAGAGTCCCTTAGTTTATCGGTATTGAACTTTGGAATCCGGGTGTTTGCTTTGGATTTTCAATCCACAGCTGGACGTTGTCTTACTGTAGCAGCCATCAGATGGTGGTCATGGGTCATTCCAATGTCAGCACCTCTTCCTTTACGAACATCCTCGATATTACTTCTAAGCCGCTGACTGATTGCAATGTTGACAATTTGGTTAAAACTTACTTATCGTTCATTCATTCTCTAACTGGAGCAACTTCACTTCTATCTTCAAGAAACGCCTTGATATTCCTGAACAATCGCGAAAAGCCATGAACGTGTTATCAATCTTTATCCGAGACGTAGTTTCGGTTTCGTTAGCGGTAAGATTTCATTTACGAGGGCTGCTAACCTTGGGTACTTATCCTAAAAAGCTAGACTTTTCGCACTTATAATTGTAACCTTTTTATACGTATTTATATGGTGTTACGCAAATAGTTGCCAGGAGACCATCACAAGGAGGTAAGACAAGCACTTCAACGTGGCTGATTGTTGCACTCCCGGTCGCGTATTGCCAAACTGTATATCAGTACAGAGCTCCGACGCTCTATAATAGACTACAGAATGCTCATTCAAATTAAGAGCATACTATATACTGTGTCAGACCAAAAGCAGATTTTTCTGTGTTGGTATACATTTTGCTCAGGAAACTAAGAGCAAAGTACCTGTGATTACAGAGCCATCGTTCACGTTAGTGTGGTTATTGTGTGTGGTGTGTGGTGCCGTGACATAAGGCCAAGTGACAAAAGGCCAAATTTGTTTGTGACTTAAGGCCAAACATAAAATGTTTTGTCTTGAGCAACAGTACCTTGTGTGGCCCGCTTCGCGGGTTTTCAGGATTTTAACTCCCTTTTCGGGACTCACACCCGCTCACGCAACTCCGTTGCTCCGCTTAGGGTATGTTCAGTCGCCAGGCAGGCGCCTGTAGCAACAGTTTTCCTGAGCAGCAGTACATAACTGTTAGTTGTTTACTCCAATTAATGTAAAATACAAAACTGTTGCTACAGACGCCTGCCTGGCGACTGAACATACCCTAAGCGGAGCAACGGAGTTACGTGAGCGGGTGTGAGTCCCGAAAAGGGAGTTAAAATCCTGAAAACCCGCGAAGCGGGCCACACAAGGTACTGTTACTAAAGACAAAACATTTTATGTTTGGCCTTAAGTCACAAACAAATTTGGCCTTTTGTCACTTGGCCTTATGTCACGGCACCACACACCACACACAATAACCACACCAACGTGAACGATGGCTCTGTAATCACAGGTAATTTGCTCGATCTGAAATAGTATATAGTTTGCTTCAGCTTTTTTAATATTTTACAAGCAAACTGCATGTGACCACAGAGCGCTCTGTGGTAGCATACAATTTGCTCTACAATACTTTCAAATTCGGTGAGCAGAAAATGACTGAGCACAGACTAAGGAGATCTGTGCTGATATACAGTTTGGCAATACGCCTCCCGGTCCAGACCAAGTTCTAAGCAGTCAATAGTTTTCCCCCATTAGACACGGTGCAGGTTATTTAAAGGTCCTAAGAAAATTAATGAAACGTATTAGGGGATTAACTAAAATCCCTAAGTTTGAAGAAAATCGAATGATCAGTTAAGGCTGTTGGCGACCAGACAGACAGTAGACAACGAGTAAAGCTAGCATATTAAAACATTAACAGTATAAAGTGTAGAGATTAACATCTCACCCAAACCTTTTTATTTATTTATAATACACAGAGAAAACACCAGGCAAGAATTCAACAAGTGTATTGTTAAATTTACAAGGCACCTTTCCTCAATTTTGTTTTCAAGATTGCATAATTTGTTATCTTTGTTGAGGGTTTAACGAAACCTAGTACTATTTCAACAAAGAAAACTCTTGTAAAGTAAAAAAAATTGTGTTAATTTGTATCTCGTTTGTGTTATTTTAACATTGATTTGAATTTCAATTTACCTACATATCCTATCGACTAAATACTTCATGTAGTTATCTTAACAATTATTAACAGAAAAATTGATGAAATCTTTTTAAAATTATTTCATGCAAACGTTGGCCGCGGCTGCGCCTCAAATGGTCCATCTTCATCCGATTAGTCCGCTTAGTTTGGCATACTCTTTCTAACATTTCGGCCCGTATCTCACAAATAAATGCTTCAATGTTGGCTTTAAACATGAGCCTTAGCATAGCTCATCAAAAAATAGTGTAGAGGCGTTAAATCGCACGATTTAGGCGGCCAATTGACCGGCCCCTAACGTGAAATAAACTGTTCAACGAACTCGCCTCTCAATTAGTCCATTGCTACACGTGCTGTGTGGCATGTGGCACAGTCTTGTTGAAACCGCATGTCATGCAAGTCAAGCTCTTCCATTTTGCGCAAAAAAAAAAGTTTGTTATCATCGCACGCAGCGGCGACGCGTGCCTTAAAAATGTAGTCGTTCAGTTTCAAAATTCTTATTTGCAATGCCAAGAAGTCAAACAAGTCTTTTTTATATAAAGGTACATTACCTATAATGTTTTTATTTTTATGTCAATAATAAATAGGTATGTGTTGATTAACCTTGTAGTTTGTAATTTTGTTGTCGCTAGCAACAAGATATATTGGTATCCTTCAAACACCCCACACATACATATTTGTTGCTTCTTACAAGCTACAAGGTTAAGATACTAAATTGTAAGCTTTCCTAAGTTTTTAAATCATGAATATCTTGGCTCCCGTTTGTCGTAATGGACTAATTTTTTTTTTAATTTGAAGAAAATTAGCAGGACTATAAGACAAAAATCCAAAACTGAAAAATAGTTACCGTGAAATACAGTTTTTTTTCTCAAAAACTATGAAAAAAAGGTATTAAAAACAAGAAAAAAAACGTTGAAACCAATGGTAACTTTTTATGTTTTTGCTCAAACATATTAAATTAAATGCAAGTTGATAGAAAATATTGTTATTAGCAATACGGTTTTTTTATTTTCACTTTGCGACATACTGGGGCTGAGATATTAATTAAAACATAAAATCATAAAATGAGTGGGCGCACTGACTTACCTATGTTCAATAATTTATTACTCGGCTTTCGTTCCTCGTAGAGTGCTGATTTTTTTTTTTAAATTGTAGGGAATTACAAAAACTTAAATAATAAAAAATAAAAATTTCATCAATAAATGATCTTTTTTCTTAATAATCACGAAAAAGTGATTTTTAAACAACAAAAAATTATTTCAACTTACTATAACTTTTTTTTAATTTGTTTAAACAAATGTTTTTTTAGATAATGTTATTAGGAATAAATACATGTTTAATTTTTGTTTGTACGAGATAGTGGAGCTGAGATATTCGCAAATGACCAAAAAATGACACAAAACACATTTTTACCAATAACTTTGGTAAAAAAGGTTGTCATGTGGTGCAAATTTGGTTTTAAGCCTTTCTCATAAGCACCTATCGATCCATGAAAAAAAAATAGACCATGCCTCTGCGCGCAAGGTCAAATGACGCTTTGACTGGACTAAAACCGTCCCTATGAACGACGCGCGTCTCATTTCTCATATTATATTATCATAAATAAATAAATAAACTACAAGTACCTACTTACTTACCTACGTCCTAGCTACCCGTTTTCCTCATTTCCATCATTCTATATATTAAAAAAAAAGCTCTACTCGTTCAAAACAGATTTGCACGAAATGCTCCCTACAAAGAGCGAATTGTTTTTTTTTTTTTTCTTGTATGCTTTCTATGGGTTCATTTCGTTGCCAAATCGTATGAACGACTTGGGTAGATACTGATCGGTTGAGTGAAAACAAAACAGTAGCAGGTAGCTAGTTCGTTTTGTTTTATTTGGGTAGTTCACAGAAGGAATGCACGAGTTGGAAAATGGAAAATATATACATCAGATATAACCATATAACTATAAGGAATGAACGAACAGTATGAGTATGAGGTTTGGGTTAATTAGATAGAAATTAAAATAATGTCGCCTGTAAGCTAGTCGTTCATGCACGACTTGAACAATATGACGCCTCGCCACTGATCGCACGGTAGCGCTCATCATTCACAGTAACGTTGCGAATCGCATCATCTTTGAAGAAATACGGCCCAATGATTCCGCCAGCCCATAATCCGCACTAAACAGTGACTTTTCTGGATGCATTGGTAACTCTTGCAATGCTTCTGGATGCTCTTCACTCCAAATACGGCAGTTTTGCTTGTTCACGTATCCATTCAACCAGAAATGAGCTTCCTCGCTGAACACAATTTTTTCGATAAAAAAGTGGATCTTCGGCCACCTTTTCAAGAGCCCATTGCCCGTTCACCAAAAATTCGCCATTGCGGTAGGTCATTCGGCTTCAATTCTTGCACCATCTGTATTTTGAAAGGCTTCACACCTAAATCCTTCCGCAAAATTTTCCACGTAGTCAAGTAACAGAGGCCCAATTGCTGCGAACGGCGGCGCCGAATCGGTAATTCACGGTCATCATTAACACTGGCCGATACAGCTGCTATATTTTCCTCAGTTCGCACTCTGGATAAGCATGTTGGTGGTTTTATGTCCAACAATGTAAATTTGGTGCGAAATTTCGTAACAATAGCCCGAATAGCCGCCTCAGTAGGTCGATTAAACTGACCATAAAATGGAAGAAGTGCGCGATGAACAGAGAACGCATTTTGATAATAAAATTCAATAATTTGCAAGCATTGTTCGTTTGTAAGACGATTCATGGTTAAATTAAAGACCAAACTGAAGATGTTTGACAGTGACACAAAACACGAAACGTGAGTGAGCTGTCAAAACCAGTGTTGCCAAAAAGAAAATAGCAAAAAAACCACCCATTAGAATCCTGCAGAATTTTTGATTCATTTAAAAAATGTCGGTCCATCGTCACACCCATATGATTTTTATGTTCTGTTGCTTTTTTGTCATTTTCAAAAAATTTTCCGCCCAGTCTCGTGCCTAACAGGCCATTCATTATAAGACCCAGTAGAGTCAGGACTCACACCCCTTTCTTGAATGGGGCAAATCGCGTGGAACTTTAATTGCGTTGTAAAGAAGAAGAATGCATATTTCGAATTGCAGATCGTAGGTTTTGGAGTACGATGGATTAAAAGTTCGACATATTCCATAAAATACATGACTTGCTAAATAACCTGTAACAGGTTTTTGAAACCCCTTCACAGAATTTTCGTTCTAGTATAGCTTCTTAAGCCAACACGAATTGCATTGTTTGCATAGATAGTTATTGGATTTGCATTCAAACTTTCAACTTGAATTGATCAGAACAAACTTCGTGTAGCTTTTCTTCAAGCTCCAAAGTATAAATACAAATTGAAAGTTAAGAACACGCAAATTTCCAGTTGATTTCGAAACCAAACTAGGAATCACTTTTAACCCTTTTGTTTTAACAAAAAGAAAAATAACAACAACCTTTTGTTTATTTTAGTAACAACATCAAATTCTCGACTACCTAGGTACATGCAGTTTCAAAAACAACAACTAGAATTCTTTATCCTTGCAAATAAAACTTCGTGATTTCACAATATCCTTTAGTAAGGAGTACATTTTTAAAGCACATAATAAACAAAAATTTCGATAATGTTTAGAGAAAAGTTCAAACAAAAGCACTCACACACACACGCATGAATATTTAAACAAAACAAAACAAAACAAAAATAAAAAAACCCCAACATTAAACATTTTGATACTTTGCAAACTGTCAAAAACTATCCTAACCAAACTTTTGAAAACTTCCATTGTTTCGTTGATGCGTTTGTTTTCTTGATTTGTTTCATTTTGTATAATATTTAACAAAACTATATATCGAACACTGACCAGAGCTCATCTTATAAATTTCTGGGAGACATAACCACAAAGCAAAACCCATAACCAAGGCATAGGTACTATACCTTTAAGCCTGCTATCTTGGCCATGCATCCATATAATTAAATTTCGTTCTAAGAAATTTAATACACCCATAAGGACTTACACACACACACACGCCAAATGATGCTCTCCCACCCACGATGGCACACCTTCAAGAGACCGTGCCGCCCGCGCCCGTCCATCGTCATGTAAATATTGATATCCTTTTCGGGGATACGTATATCCATACAACATTTTCGTTTTCTGCTTTGCCAAACCGAGTTTCAGCCGTCCGATTCGTCTGACAAACGGACAGATGGTCAGTCGTACAGTCGTAAAGTCGGACGGAACTAACTTAAGCGAAAAATAAAGGACAGATATTAAACGAAAGGATATTTCTGAGCAAACACACACCCAACATACAAAAAAAAGATGCACACGCACACAGGAACCCCTATACGCACACAATGTTAATAATACTCCATCTTGGTCGATGTCGTTCACGTCCACGTCCATCGTGTCCACATTCTTCTTCGTTCTTCGTTCTCCGACTCGGATTCGGATACTTCTTGACCATCTTCAATGTGTACATAGAAAATTTCCTCGTCTATTTACATAAAGGGTCTTCCCCCACTCCCGAGTGGGTGGCAGAGAGTGTCGAAGGGGGATGGGGCGGATGTTGAAATGACCAAAATAGTCAAACAGACTGTGCAGATGAATTTGAGTTACCTCGAGGACTCCCACCCATGCTTCTGTTGCAGAATATTGCATTGCTTGCTCGATGCTGGTGCTATAGCTGGAATTGGACTTATTCTTGTTCTTGTTCTTCTTCTTTGATGCTGCTGCTGCTGCTAGTTGCTCCAGATGAATGTGAAAACTTGACCAGAGCCACCCGGTGTTTTCAGTGGTGGTTGGTCAAATTCTATGGAAAATTATCGATCGTGTTGCCTTGCGGCCTTTCTATAACAAAACAGCAACGTCCTCGTCTTCTTCATCGGCGTCGTAGTCGTAGTCGTAGTCGTACTCGTAGCCGTAGAGTCATCGGTTCTAAAAAGGACAAATAAGAGGATTTCAAGTATGGAGAGAAGGTAGTCGTATCCTAGAGATGGTTATAAACACGAAATTCTATTCTAATATTGAGCTGTGTGTGTTGCTTTGGTGCTGGCCTGATCCTTAGAAGGAAAACCATTTCAGTTTAAGTAAGTTACATAGGTATGTATGAACAACAAGAACAAACATACCTACCTACCTACAAACCCTTCTATATGTGCCTCCAAGAAGAGGATGGTGCATGTTCTTTGCATTAGAAAATGGTTCAACATAAAGGATTTTGCCTACTTTTTGGCTCGCGACGAAGAACAAGAAATCTCTGGATGGATGGTATGCAAAATCCTTGAGAGCTCATGTGGGTCACTTTGGAATATTTGACCACCTTTTTCTATCTCTGTTTCTCTCGGTTCTTATATTGTCTTTCTATTGCTTTCTTGCAGTCCAGGGAGCACCAATCAAGAATTAGTTGTCGTTGGCGTTTCTATAGAAAATGGAAATTAAGCAAAATCGTTTATAGTATCTCAAAAGTTCTTCAATGTACCCAACCCATGTATCCAGCCCATGGTTCTAGTATATGTAAATTATATGAAATTGGATGTTTGTACTCGTATTTATGTGTCATTCGTGTATCTAAAAACTACAAACGTAAAATTATATAGGTACAATTATTATTCGCAAATGAAAAGCTTGTTCGGAAAGCAAAGAACTCAATAAATAGGCAATGTATTGCACAAAAAACAAGCTCAATAAAAAATTTAGTGACCCTTTTCTGAAAGTTGGTTAGCCGCAAGTTTTTTTGTATGTACCTTTTTTATAATTTTGCGCCCACTAAAGGGATTACTACCTTTAAGACGTCTCAGTACAGTTTAAGGAAATTTGGAGAAGATTTAAAAGGAGATGCCAATGCACCGATATTTTGAATGTCCGAGTTTCATAATGGGATGGAAATTTTGAGAGTCGGGTAAAGCACTCCAAATTCGTGCAGTGCGGCTGAACAAAGAATCTCCAATTTTAACAGTAGGATATTGGAGCACCTGCCCATACATGACAATGGTACTCGAGCTTTGGACGAAAGCCGTCGAATGAAACCTAAACACTTAGCCGGTTTAGGCGACGTCGAATATGTGGTCATTCCATACACTGTGATGGTCTGTAATGCACGTAGTGAGAACTAAGAGCTCTTAGGTTCCCTCAATGCAAGTGCCACTCACGATCAACGGAGTGGGTATGGGTCGCATTTTGAAAACAGAAGAGCCTTTGAAGCATTACATTCTACGCGGTTTATGGTTCTCCATTTGACAATGTTATCGGGATCAGAATTTAATGAGCTTATCATAAGCTGTAGATCTACAACCACATCCAAAGAACAAAGAAATGCATCTGGAACCGAATATGAGAAGCGGAGAGTACTGTGGAAGACCATCCATTGAAATGTAGTTTCCAATCCACCGAAGAAGAGATTCATCAATACCAAATGCAGGCATTTTAGATAAAAGGGCTTGATGTGATTCCTTTCTGTCGCTGTTCGGTGAGATATACCATCATATCTCCGGTGGACCTATTGCTACGAAAACCATACTGCCGGTCATTAAGAAGCTTTCGTACTTCAGAATATTGCTTAAACTTATAATTTACGTATCAATGTTTCCATGAATAAAGAAGGTATTTAAGTGCAACTGGACGATAGTTAGAGGGAGAAGAAGATCTAATTTAAGGTGTCTTATTGCGGTGCGGAACAAAACACATTTTCCATAGTTTATTTGAAGCTTCCAGTCCGAACAAATTTGGTTTGGTCATCGGCCGTGGCTTTGATGAAACCATCGCTTCCCATCGATCAGCGAAATCAAGCATCATTGCGCACGGTTGGTACTTGGTTGGGGGACCGTTCAAATACCAACCGTGTGCTGTTGACATGTGTTTCTTCTGTTGTTCTTTCTTTGTGTGTCTCTCTCTGTCGTATTGTCTAAAGCCGATGGCCTCAGTTGCCAGTGCTTTTCTGTGTCTCTACTTCGTAGATTTATCTACGGTGTAGTGTAAAATGTAATGTAATGTAATGTAAATTTGGTTTGGAGTTGTGTTTGAATGTCTTCAATTTAGAACGACTCGCAAAACACAAACAGTGTAGCATCATCCGCAAACGCTAATGAATTATCGACCTCCCTGAGTATAGCAGAAATGTATAATTTGTATATGTTTAAAAGGGTTGGCGCAATCACTGTTTCTTGCAGAAGACCATTCGTGATACTAAAAACTTCAGTTTGCGTGTATTCTATTTCAGTTACGACAAATGTCTTTCCGTATATCATAGACATTATCTTTTTGTAAAACGATTTGGAAATTCATATCGTATTAGTTTGTGAATAAGGCGATTAATCTATACCGTGTTAAATGTTGGCAGGCAGCTGTACATCTTCTGGCGTTAAGATTCCAGTTGATGTCTGAAGAGTAATTTATTTTAAAACCAAATTAGTTCCGCGTAATAATCTCCTTTTTTTCATAAACTAGTAGAATAGACTTACTAATGACTACTTTCCGATATTAGAGACTTATAGGTAAATAATTAGAAGGGTCCTTTTCCGTTTTAATTATTGGAACTTGGAAATATCTGGTGATTTTAACTCGTCCATAGTTTTAAAGTTATTGTCAGTGCGTTTATCTGTTATTTGGTCAGCTTTCAATTCGTCAGAAAATCTCAGGAAAGCTGGAAATTGTAAATATCACCAATCCATTACTTACTTCGTCAATTTTTCAGCTATAGGGAGTTCACTACTGCGTACCGCCGATAAGACTGGGCTTCAACAATATAGTAATTACTTATTCGGGACAGAATATTGATTCCTGCCTGAAATAAAAGTGTCTCAGTTTCGGGATCTTGACAGGGTTATAGAGGGTTTATATTTAGAAGCTATCCTAATATCTTAATTGTTACAAATCTTAGCAAAGTGCTTACAATAATCGTTGACACTATCCCGACATTGCTGGTTTAACAAAGTTTTCAGATATCTCAGAAGGATTTTTAATCTTTGCAGCTTTAAATTGAACCCAACGTAGTAAAACTGGTGTAGTATTCGAATAATCAGTGTGATGATGAAGCTTTAATGTGTTTGTAACGTTATAATGTCAAGATTGAGAAATCATTCAATACTATTTTCTGACTTAAGTTTTCGAATTGCCGACTCAATAGCTTGTAATTCCAACCTGTTAAGTCTTCCAATATGGGAATCACAGTCCCCGTCTCGTTAGAAAGATTCCTACTACTTTTGAAGTATCAGGCAGGTTTAAGAGCAGGATATTCGACGGCGGACCATATTTTTTCCCTTTAAAAGTATTGCGGAAATATTCCATCATAAGGAAAAGAAACTTTATACTTTTTTTCGTGGAGTTTCGAGCTGCATTTGATATGATAGATAGAAACGCGCTAATTTACAATTCCTGCGGTAACGGCATGTCATGTAAGTTTGGGAGAGTAATACAGAATCTTTATGGAGACACAATAGCTAAGATATGGAATGGTGAAGAGCTTTCGGAAGGATTTAAAATGCAATTGGGAGTTAGGCAGAGATGCACATTGAGCCCAAGCATGTTTGATTTGTTCATGGATGATATCGTAGACGTCTTACGTCTTACTACGACGCCCGCCGGAAAGATAATAAAAATATTGATGTTCGCGGACAACATTTAACTTTTGGCGGCCTCACCTGAGTCATTGCAGCTAACTTTACTAACTTTTTCATACTGCCAGCTTTGAAGTCTGATAGTTAAAAACTTTTGTATTTTTCATGAATCTTTTCAAAATGCAGTCATCACAGCACTATAAATAATTTTCTTTTTTTTTTTCTTTTTCTGTTTTATAAAAATTCTTAAATATTCGCCATTTTCTTAAACATGCATGAAGATATAGCTTGTAGCTCTTAAATAACACTACTTTAAAAAATTGTTTTGCTGTTAAAGAGCTATTTTAAAAGGTGCAGTACCAAAATGCTTATATGCTTTCCGACAGCTGATAAAAACATTATTATGGAGCATGTTTATCGAGCAGAAAGATTTTAAACGTAACAGAGCTAAAGATTGTTAAGAAACTCCATTATAGAGCTAGATTTTTAAATTAGTTTACCAAGAGCTGCGATCTGTTTTGAAATAGAGCTAGGGCCTTGCATTTAAATCTCTCAGAGCTATTTAAGATCATTTAAATAACATTTAGCTCCAACGACGTTAATTGGGGAGTTACCCACCAATTTGAAAGTCAGTATCTTGTACAACCTTCATGATTCTCATTAACTTTAAAAATCCTGTTCGGCATCGAATTTATCAAGTTTTGGAGTCCTTCTTCGTTGATTTCCAACCATCTTCGGTAATTGCTCTTTTTAAGTCTGATACATTTCTGTACTGCTTTCCATTTGAATAAATTTTTCTGGTCATTATTGCTCACAAATTTTCCATCGGATTAAGGTCAGGACTACACGTAAGCCATATCAAACACTGGATTCTACTGACTTTAAACCATTTACGAACACAACTGGCATTATGAAAGGTAGTATTATCTTGCTGGAAAATAAAATTTTTACCGGTAGAAATGGGTCCAAATTTATCGAAGGTATATTCCAGCATCTCTCTGTATTTTTGGCCATTTATTTTGGGTTGCACAAACATTAAGGGAATTTTACCAAGAAAACAAAAAGCACCCCAAACCATAACACAGCCAACTACAGAGTACCGACTCATTTTAATTACTTTTTCGTACTTCAAATCACGCCAATAAATTAAATTAATCCAAACTAAATTTTTTTTACATAACTAAAAATAACTGATTCCCACTCCCTGGTCCACGACATGTGATCTCTTGCAAACCTGAATCTTGCTTCTTTATGATGTTGTTGTAGCTACGGTTTTTTCATCATTTTTATGAAACGAAGGTTATGATTTGTCTTCAACACTTGCTACAATCTTCTAACAATAACGGGGAGGTCTAACTTACGTTTAATCTGCCTAGCATTTAGCTTTTTCCGCTTTGCTTCATGACAAATAATATTTTTTTTCGAGAGGTCAAAAGACTTGGTCGACCAGATCTGGCAACAGTATTATAATTTTCCCACGATTAAGGAAATACCTAACACATGACGGAAACAGATCTTTCAATTTTTGTGGCAATGAAACTATTACATAAGCCATATTCCTTGTGAGTTGAAATAATTGCCCTTTCTTCGGCCGTCAAATGGGTTCTGCGAGGCATGGTTAAATAATAAATTCTTAAAAACCACTTTGCAACCCAAATAGTGAAATTTACCTTTATAATGACTTAAACATATTTGTACAACTTTTTAATTTAGAAAAAATTGCAGAAAAATCGGAATATTGAGAAACAGAGGCCGTTTCTTTACACTTATTTCGCAATTTGTGCACTACTTGCGGTAAATTTCACCGTAACAATGTAATAAAATGAATACGTTTCATTTCAGCAACCAACCAGATGTGAAACTAAAAATTGAACGTGCGCGACTGTTCTTAATTTATTTCAATAATTTCACTTAATGTGACGACGAGAAATGCTTTATTGTTTATACCCTTGTCCGCTTTCATAGTTTGAAACTGATTTTACAACAACTACAAAGTTTTATCACGCTCACATCTCCTTTTGACATTCATTGTGCTCAAGCCAAAAGATTCTTCTAATCTAATGGTATTGCAATACTAATTTAAGTTTTACACCGAATTTAATATTCTTCGCATATGGCAATGCTGCTTTATATTTTACACTTTATTTACAAGTGTTTTTTTTTATATATTTTGCATAAATTATTTTGTAAATTTAAGTGATAAGATTGAAGATAAATAGTATTTAAAAATTCAGTGTTGTGTAAAATTAAGTGTTTAATGTTTAAATAAATAAAATGTGTTTTTTTTAACAACATGAAGTGATTTTTAATTGTGAAATTATTCGGCCACATGGTTAATTAAAAAAAAGCTTCTTTTATGTGTGTTTTTTTTTTAAAGAAATTATGTTTTTAATTGCTTTGTTGGTTAGTTAGGGGAGAGTTGGGCACATTTGAACACTTTTTGCTTTCCAGACTGATAAAACCTAAAATATTCGAGCAATTGGCCTGATATTTTACTCACATGGAACAGTGGTATTGACGTTTAATTTATAAAAATATTTGGTCCATTAAACGAAATATTTATATTGAATTTTTATCTCCAACCAATAAAGTTCTTATGTTCAATAGTTATAATAATTATAAAAATAATTAATTATGTGGTATAATTTTTTTTTACTGAATAAAAGAACTTTTAAATTTAAGTTTTATATTAATTTTTTAATAAGAACTTATCAATAAAACTCAATATTAATACTTTTGTTATATCATATTCATGTATTTGTAGAAAAAAAAAAACAAAAATCCACAAAGATTAATAAGAAAGAAAAATCTAAATATAAAACTTGATTTTTAAGTAAAACCTGGATTAAAGATGTTCTAGTAATAGCTATTTTAAAATAGCCAACGCTAAGTTCATTTAGTCTTACCTTTTCCAAGCCTAAGATTCAATTTGTGTGAATAGCTTAAACTAGAATATTTTACTTAAAGCTACAAGAATTTCAAGATTTGTTCGACCTGTCTAGAAAGCTTTAACTAGGTCTTATTTTCAGTATTCAATAGCTCAAAAATGAGACAGAGAACGTATAGATGCAGAGACTGACGGATGATATGACAAAAGCATTTTTTACCTGAAACCAATACTTGCCCTATAGAACAGATAACAATATGCTTGATTAATTGCTTGAAGCTGATTAAATTTTCTCTTAAATGTCTTAAATATGTTAAAAAAAAACCTAATCGTGGCAGTTTTGAACACGTTCAAAAGTGCCCCAACATGCTTGTTCAAATCTGCCCCAACCAGTGACATAAAATTTATTATAAATATTTAACTGAAATTTATCCAGTAAAAAACTTACCGTAATTAAGTTTAAAATTTATTTTTCCTCCAAAAAAATGTGTTCCTGTTTTAAAATCGCGCAGTAATTTTTGTTTAAGCTCTTACAACTAAAAAACGAAAATAAAACGCTTCCACTAGCAAAAGGACCTTTCACCTCAACAACTGAGAAAATCAAGGAAAGTCAATGACGTTTATGGATATGGTATTGACAGATTAAAATTTAAAATTACTTTAAAAAATGAGTAATAAAGTAAAATTTTATAAGCATTGTTCAAATGCGCCCCGTGTTCAAATGTGCCCCACTCTCCCCTAGTGTTTTTTTTTATTAAAAGAAAATTCTTTTTTGGCGAAAAAAGATGTTTTTGGAGTGTCTTAAATAACCTCGAATACGGGCCGAACAATACTAAAAACATGTCGCTGTCTTTAACTGATAACATGTCACTGACAGCTGCTTAGACAATTTCTAAACCTCAAAGCGCGCCGCGCCGCCGTGAAAGAAGATTAGAAGAAGTCTAGACTAAGCCCATGCTGACACTCTTGAAATTATGTGTTTTTAAGAGGACAGAGAGTTTTTGCTTGCACAACCCAAAGAAGGTCGACCGGATAAGATTCGAAATATGGATAAGACCCTATCAAAAATGGAAGAAAAAGTTGAAGATAAAATTAATAATTAAAAAATAATTTAAAAAAAAAAAGTTTTAATTCCGTCACCGAAGATCCGGAAGAAGATCAAGAAGAAAGTTTCTCTAAAAGCGATACAACTTTTTGTCCAGTTCATTTAAATCAACCACCACCGATGAAAAGAGGAAGAAAGAATTTTTTGAGCAATGATTTGGCAATTTCTCTGGATATTGCTAAAATTAGCGACCGAAAAGCAATTATTGTAGTTCTTAAAACAACACTTGGCTGTGCTCCTTCAAAATTCAATGCTAACTCATTTTCAATTCAACGTTAATATTTTTTAAGTCACCAGAAGCTTGCTAAAAATCTCTAAAATGATTTTACGTCAGATGTTCCCCTTTAAATTCACTGGGATAAAAAAATGATATAGAAGATATTGTTGACCTTGTCAAACTGTTGATCGGCTTCCAATTTTGGTCCCCAAACTATATTGACCAGCTGCTTGCTGTCCCAAAACTTGTTTCTAGAACTGAAGTAGCACAAGTAAGAGCAATTTATGAAGCAATAAATTCATGAGGGCAAATTAAATGTAACTATAAGCTTCGATGCAACAGCTGTTAATATTATATTAGTCCAAGGAATGGAGCTTACATTCTACTAGAACAAATGATGAGCAAGGAAATTCTTTGGCTGGCCTGATGGAAATAGTGCTAGAAGCTCAAGTTATTCACTCGATTGGTTGCTCACCCGGACCAGAGGATATAAAAATACCTCGAATCCTATTCAGCAAAATAATTCTCAAATAGTAAACCATAATGATTTAAATGAATACGAGCAAGTTATATCTGCTGCTGAAATCATCTATTTCACCACCCATAGTAAATGGCATTGTGGGAGGGATACGCTTTAGCGGCAGTAAACAGCATTGAGTTTTCGAAGCATTAAATTCTACACGGTTTTTGATTTCCCATTGGACAATGCTGTCAAGATCAGAATTTAATAAACTTATCATACGTTCCCGTTTGAAGTCCACATCCGAAGGATGTTTTTTAAAAATAACTCCTAAGTTTTGTATTGTGTCCACAAAAGGAATATTGACCCCGTTCATAGTAATTTGCGAGAAATCAGTAATGTCAGTTAAATGTCTGCTTATTATAATATGAGTACTTTTAGACTTGGCCGAATTGAGACGGATGCGATTACGCATAGACCAAAAATTAATTGATTGCAGGTACAGGTACCCATCATTAGTCATAAGAGTAAACCCATCTTCAATTAAACCTAGCGGCCTTGAAAGACATAATTTTACATCATCAGCTTAGCATAAAGGAGTAGGTTTGAGTAGCGAACTCACGAAAAAATGTCGTTGATAAAAATAATGTAGAGTAGAGGTCCAAGGATTGAACCTTGAGGTACTCCGTTCACTAACGGAAGGAAAGTTGAAGCGGAAGGAAAGTTGAAGAGGTACCATTGCATTGCTACAAACAGCTTGATATCTCGCAGACAGATAATTAAGTATTAATGCAGCTTCTCGAGTAAAATTAAACTGATTACATAATTTTTTGCACAGTATTTCGTTATTAACAGTGTCGAACCCTTTCGAGAAATCCAGAAGGGTTAAAATCGTTATATTACTCGCATCCATATCTTCTGGAGATCATTCGACAGTTTTAAAAGAGCTGTAACGCAACTACTTCCAGGTCTAAAACCAGGTTAGTGGTTATGTAGAAAGTCATTCTAAGATATGTAGAAATATATCTGGAAATGCACTTTTTTTTAAATTTAAGATAAATAAAATTCACGACTCGATCGCACGAACTTGCTCTTATGTAAAAGTACCTGGAATTTAAGATACATTTTATAAATATAAAACATGGATTTAATGAGATAAAAATGTTCAAATGCATAAAATTGCCGTCTGGTTTCCGGAAAAGTATGAATTTTTGCAAATAAACTTTAAAAAATCGTTTTTATTATTAAATAAATTTTTTATATATGTACATAAGAAATTTCTCTAAAATTTTTCAAGAAAAAATGTGGGATGCGAATTTTAAGTATTAAATAATATTGATTTTAGGAAATGATTTCATAAAATAATAATCGTTCATAGATTTTGAAGATATTGATTTAAATTTTTTTTTTTTTAAATCAAACAAATACTTTTTCGAATATTTTTATATACAATATTATTTTAAACTTAAGGGAACTCCTGCTGAAAATGTTGGGTTAAAATCCTTAGAGCTGTTAATGAGAAAGTCAAAAATCAAAACAAAAACGGGTCTATGGCAGGTACCCCTAATAACATTTTGCCCCCAATTTTTTTTGACCAAAATGTAGCCTATGTTCATAATATCACACTTAATTTTTTTTAATAAAATTGTTAGAGCCGTTTTCGAGATAAATAAGATTTTGCATTACGGGTGTATGGGGGGTACCGTTAGTTTTGGAGCTAAAAAAAAATCTCAATTTCTCCTCTAGGGAATCACCAAAGACCCTTAACTACCGAGATTGAAAGAGATAGGTCCAGTGGTTTAGGCTGTAGTGAGAGGTACAGACATACAGACACACTGAAACATGTTTTTTGTGTACTAAATTTCCGTAAAAATTTTTATAAAAAAAATTGATATGTACATTGTTAGTATTTAATAAAATACATTTTAAAACGTAATTTAAATTTTAATCGTGTAACGGTTTCCAATATATTGAATTTTCAAAAAAAAAGTTGTATTATTTTTTTAAAAATCCAAAAACTATTTTTTCGAAAAAATTTTAGTTTATATTTTTTCAAATGCAAAGCAGCTCCTGCATAAAAATTTTGGTTAAAATCTTTAGAGCCGTTGGTGAGAAATTCGAAAATCAAAAAAAAACGTTCTATGACAGGTATCTACCCCTAATAACATTTCCCCCCAAATTTTTTTTTCACCAAAATATAGTCCATGTCCATAATATCACACTTAATTTTTTTTATTAAAATCGTTAGAGCCGTTTTCGAGATAAATAAGATTTTGCATTACGGGTGTATGGGGGGTACCGTTAGTTTTGGAGCTAAAAAAAAAAATCAATTTCTCCTCTAGGGAATCACCGAAGACCCTTAACTACCGAGTTTGAAGAAAATACCTCCGGTTGTTTAGACTGTAGTTCGAGGTACAGACATACAGACATACAGACAGACAGACGGAATTGCCGGACCCACTTCTTTCGTCTTCGCTATCATCGTAATGTCAACTTTGATCAAAATCTCGAGTTCGATTTTTTTTCCAAATGCAGAACTTGCCCTATAGTACCTATATGGCAAGTAAAAAGACAATATATGTACATACTTTACTTATAGGATGATATTCAATAGAACTTGCAGAAGACTTTCTAGGTACAGGGATTATTTTAGAATACTTCCATCTTGTTGAAAAACCAGAAGTCATAAAAGATGAATTAATTATGTATGTGAGAGGTGATTTATGATAAACGAAAGTAACATTTTGACAAATTTCGGACTAATTTCATCAAAACCAGTTGCGGTAGATTTAATTTTGTTAATGGTGTATGTAACATCGACTTTAGAAACCGTTGCAAAAGAAAAAGATGGTAGAGAGCTGTTTGCAGGTTCTTCATTTATTGGAAAAGTAGGACTATGGTTTAGAAAAGTGTTGCATTGGGTTAGAGAGTTGGAATTGATTTCATTTGATTAAACATAACATTCTGAAAAGTTTTTTTCTACCATTCTTGAAGCTTTCAGATTCTGCCAAAGCATCTTTGTTGTCAATGAGGCATCCAGTTTTCTTGAATAAAAATTAGTTTTTGCATTGCGAATAGCTGTAGTAACTCTATTTCGCAGTAGTTGAAAATCAGTCCAAAATAGGCTGATCTGGAAACGCTTCCATTTAAGATATGCTTCATTGCGGGCAAGCATCATTTCTCGAATATGATCATTTAACCATGGGTCTTCACTATTCCTCACAATTTTAGTTTATAGTTATCACTTAGGAACAATAAGTAAGTGTTAAGGGGATCAACTTGACCGTCAATTGTATTCTGAAGAAATATGTTGTTCCAACTTATGAGGCTGGCTCCAAGACTCAAAGAATCGAAATTCGCTCCTTTGTAGTCATAATACCAAAAGGTAGTAGGACACAAATCTGCATTATCATCGTGATTAAGTCATGGTCAGTAAGTCCGGGAAGAGATATTTTGAGCATCTAGGAGGTTTAAACACAGAGGCAACTAACATTTAAGAACTTCGCAAAAAATATATTCCGTCATACATACGAGTATTAACTTCCATTGAATAAAGAACAAAAGTCGATTTGAAAAATTTTTTTAGAAGAATAGCTACACCACGCTGACAAGAACGATCATTACGATACATTCTATAGCCAGGTATATGTCATCTAGGCTACCTTGCAAATCATATATATATATATGTATATATATATGTATATACATATAACGTCCATTAAAGAATGTTGAAAAATATCCCTATATTCGTCAATCATAGGTAGAAGGCTTCTCGCAATAAAGTGACAAACCTTTATACCATTTCTCTGAATACGAAGATTATTTTTATTAAAGGGATGACCAATACGCATCGACATCGTAAAGAAAAACGAGAAAAATAAAATGCACGACTGGGTCGCACGAACTTGCTCTTATATAATAGACTAGGAATTTTAAAAACGAATGTTATTAGAGAAAACTGTTAATACTCGTAAGGATTAAATTATTTTTTAAATATTTTTAGTAGTAAGAGACAAAAACATAATGCTATCCAACTATGAACTTATGCAAGAACAAAAATTATAAGTCGTTGTAGTGGTTTCTTAAAAAAAAGCTTTTATGTACAAACTTTATCAAAGCTTTTTAAGAAAAAATTTTGGTCGACACCAACTATTGTTCGAATAAAAATAAAATTTACAAAAAAAAAATATTTAGCCGTTTCTGAGATATCGAATTTCCAAAAAAAAAAAAGAAAAAATAGATTTTTTTTTTTCAAAAATTCAAAAAATATTTATTTTAAAGTTTTGAAATGCAATGTGTTTTAGACTTTTTAGAAGCTTCTCTATAAAAATTTTCATTAAGATAGGTTATGTGGATAATGAGAAGTTCAAAATTCGAAAAATTGGTTCTATGGTAGGTACAAGCTGTAATATCTCAATTTCAAAATTTTTTTTATTAAATTAAAGACCGTAAAAATTAATTGAAAGAAAAAAAAATTATCAAAATTCTCGGAACCGTTTTCGAGAAAAATACGATTTTTGAAAACCATTTTTTTTAATTTTTTAGCATTTGTATGGTAGGTACCTTTATTTTTAGGTAAAATAAAATTTTTTTTCTCACATCTTGTAGATTATATTGAGAAACTTTTACTTATCAAGATTAAAAAAAATCTAGCGAGGGGTTTTCGAAATATTGAGTTTTGAAAAAAAAAATTTTGAAGTTTTTTTTAAAACTCCAAAAAAAAATTTTTTGAAAATTTGAGTACACAATTCTATTCAGGTTTTTGGGGAGCCTTAGCAAAAAAAAAAATTATCAAAATCGGTTGTACCGCTTTTGAGGAAATCAAAAACAAAAAAAAGGTTCCATGGGGGGTACCCTCAATAACCATTTTTCTGAAAATTTTTTCAACAAATACTTAGCTTTAATTAAATGAAATTTTTTTGTGTTTTTATTTTTAAAATCTGTCGAACAGTTTTTGAGAAAAAAAAATGTTTATAAAATTTCGAAAAAAATTCGTATGGCAGGTACCGTTATTTTTGGTCTTAAAAAATCAAATCAAAAAAAAATCCGAGGGGACAAAATTAAAACCCATATCTACCAAGTTTGAAGAAAATCGGCCGAGCCGTTTAGCTGCAATCGAACAGACAGACAGAATTGCGAGACCCACTTTTTTAGTCTTCGATATCATCGTAATGTCAACTTTGATCAAAATCTCGAGTTCGATTTTTTTTCCGAATGCATAACTTGCCTTATAGTACCTATACATAAGTCGCAAGTAAAAAGGAGAAGGAGAAGACTCGCGAGGAATGATAAAAGTATAATGTTATTACCTAACCTATATCTTAAGAATGTTTTAACCTATCTAGTTTTAGTAATTATTTTATGTAACTACTTTACTTATATAATTGAAGTTTTTATTTCTTATCTTTTATTAATGCATAATATATGTAACATCTGCTAGTCTAGTTTCGAAATCCTGTGGATGATAACAGAACGGTCGTTTGCATTTTTACGCACAAAAACTCTTTCAGCCAACGCAACGTGAAGACAGATAAAAAATGATTTTGTTGTTTCATACGAAGTGCTTTTCTTGAGAATGCATAGTTTCGAGATGTGAGGCTTTCGTTGACATGAGACTGAGCTACGCTTATCATTTTCGTTGGCAATAAGTCATGCAGAATAAACTAGGCTTGTGTAGTTCGCGAACGAACTAGTTCAATGAACTAGTTCATTTAAGTGAACTAGTGAACTTAGTTCACATACTTAGTTCACTAGTTCATTTAGTTCTCGAAGAGCGGGAAAGTATATTTTTCGATTTCACATTTTTCTTCTATTTAATAACATTTATGTGGACCCATTTACAGACAGAGACAACAGAAGTCATTTATGACATGGCAGAACGCAGAACTGCTCATACTCACCTAACTCAATAATCTCTTTTTATGTTTTCTGTGGATGAAATAAGTTCCTATCTATAGGGAATTTCCATCATTTGTAGTTTGTTCTTGTCTTCTTTCTAGACATGGATCCTCTCAAATGGTGGGACGACCGGCCGGTGTACTAATTATATTCTCATACATATATACAATTACGTTTTAAAAAGATTTTGTATTCAAGCTACTTCGGTTCAATGCGTGTTCCATGTTTTCTCAGCAATTGGCCAAATAATTAATGACAGACGAACATTGGTGAACCCAGAGAATGTCAAAATGTTGGTATTTTTGCATTCAAATAAGTAGATTATTTATAGCCGTGTTTTTTTCGCAACTCCATGTAGAATTGTAGAAAAAAACGACATCGGGATTAAGGAGCTTTTTTCCAAATAGCTGGAAGCACAGTGTACGCTATGGCATTTGTCAGCTGTATTGACATAGCATCAACCAGCATCCAAAAACGTCACTTTTGACTTCTCTGAACAAATTATCGATAAACATATGTATATAGATAATATTTTTTTTTCATGAACATTTTTATCGGGTCTTATACTACGTTTTTACCCAAGGTAAATCCAGGATTTAAGTGGATTTACCATAAATCTCCTTTAAATCTCGTAGATTTACCATACAAATACAAATATAAATCACCCCAAATTAAGATTTAAAATAAATCTCCTTGAAATCTTCTCGCAATCAGAAGATTTGCAAAACAAACAAACCTTATTTTGTAGAACGCACCTATGTAAACCCACTTTCTTCATTGACAATCAACACAAAATAGAAATATCTGTTTTTTTTCCTGTTTACTATACAATAGCAATTTTTTTTCTCTTGTCCAAATTGACAATTGAATGACGAGACAGAGTGAAAACGTCAAATAAATCTCAGTTTCTTTGGTGAAAACGCTTCAAGATTTATTTTAAATCTCTAGCGGATTTTCTCTTGGTGAAAACGTAGTATATATGGACTTGCGAAAAAAAACACGCCTAATAAAAGATAGCATTTTTCAATATAATAATGTGATGAAGTAGGTACATATTGTGATACAAAACAAATTGTTTATGTATATTTTTGTTTATGGGAAATAAAATATTTATTTTTATTAACTTGGTGTTTGGCTTAAATGTAAAATCCTTCAATTTAAATCAAATTTGGATGCAGTTTTCGCAAGCTAAGGTTTTGTTCTTATTCTTTATAAAATGGACTATTTTGAACTAAACTGAACTAAATTGAACTAAAATGAACGAACTAGTTCAGTAGCGTGATTTGAACTAAATTGATCGATCACTCAAATGAACTAAATTGCCCAACTCTAGAATAAACCACTCTTAGTTTTTATTCTTTGTCGCACTGCGGACATAAAAAAAATCTTATCATCTGTTGAACAAAACTTTATGAACATAAGGAAGAGTGTCGGAGACAAAACGGAGCTCTGGGCCACACCAGCTTTTATTTTGTGGATATCACATTTGAAACCGTCCAATACTATATACGTGTAGTAATTGGTCCGAAATGTAATTTTTAATCCAACGAAGAAGAGATTCATTGATACCGAATGCACGAATATTTGATAGTAGAGCTTGATGCCAAGCTCTATCAATTGCCTTTGAAACATCAAGTGTAATAATCTTACTTTTTCCAAAACGATGTAAAGATTTGTTCCACTGTTCGGTGCCGGTCGTTAAGAATCTTTCGTTCCTCAAGATATTTCTTAAGCTGAACATTGATCAGCGTTTCCATTACCTTTGAAAGAAGGGGCGTAAAGTGCATTTGGACGATAGTTAGAGGGGAAGGAAGATTCGCATTTTTTAGGGATAGGCTGGACAAATGCCGTTTTCCATCCACTCAGAAAGAGAACTGTAGAGTAGGTCACATGGAAAATCTTACGCAAAGGTTTGGCCAGCGTTGAAGAACACCTTTTCAGAAAAATGGGAGGGATTTGTGAATGTGTAGATCTTTTAGTACTCTAGCAGCTGTACTAGTTTGAAAGAAGATTCGTTCCATAAAATCACTTACGCTCCAAAGTACAGGAGGAGTCTGTAGCGTCTTTCTGGTATCTTCGAATTAACAGCAAACTGCGCTGCAAGTGAATTCGCTTACAACGGGAGTGTCATTGAAGACGAGCGTTGGAACTGAGGATTTCGTATTGTTTCGTACGTTTTTTACAAATGACCAAAAATGCTTACTACCTTTGGCTCTTCGGGACATAATAATATTTTATGCCGTAATTTTTGGTCACGTAAAAATTTAGTCCGTCGGATATGAACATTACAGGTTTTTCTAGCTTGTTTGTACTTACTCTGTTTTTCCTCCTTAAAACTACGGAATTTTAATTCTCTAACCCCGATAGCCTCTTTACAGCTCGAATCAAGCCACGAGTATTCTTTCGGTTTGATAGATTTTATCCTGTTCGGAATAAAATTTCTCATGCCATAAAGAATCAGATATGTGACCATATCTGCACTGGAGTCTACGCCACTATCGAGGAAGCATAGTGACAAGTTAAATTTTCCGAATAAAATAATTAAGACCGTCCCAGTTGGGATTCTCGCACCGCCTAAAGGATCTCATAGGGTTTTTTTCTTTAACTGGGGTTTGTTGACACGAAATTCGGAGATATGACACAATGGTCTGATGTGTCTAGAGGCGATAATACACTTATCGTGTATTAATCAGGGTCAGAGGTGAGGAACAAGTCTAGAGTGTTGATGGATTGACCTGCAACTTCAGGAAATGGAGTCAACAAGCTAAGTCAGATTATGTAACTCAGCAAAACTTTCCACACACCTTCCTTCGGGTGTTGTTTGACCATTGCAATCGCCCGTAACAACGATCTCAATGTGCGGAAAATAGAAAACAATTCTCAGGATAGAGTCGGAAAGGGCATCAAATTAATTAGAAGTCGGACTGCGATTAATAAAAACACAATTTTGACGATAACGTGTTTCTAAGGTAGTTCTTGAGGTTGGTTGTCATTGTTGCTTTCTTCATGTGATGGGTGTTCAGGTGTTGGGGTTAAGTATTGGGCTGACTCTTGTAGCTCATAATCACTTAAAAGTTTTCTTGTTATAATAGCCCTTCTTCGATCCTCTATGTTTTGCTCCGTCAAGTGCCCGTATTGTGGGAACTCAATTAAGAACAGATTTCTCATTTCAGCTCGATATGCATTTATTTCCAATTATTATTATTATTCTTTTATTTTATTTTGTTTCATTTAAATAAATTATAAAATATAAAATAGAAATCAAGGTTTTTCTAAAGTTTGACCTTATTTCTTTGGATATCCCAATTTTTCCAACAACGATTCATGCAAGCCCGCTTACATCAATAAGACCCATATTGTTGCTTGTATAAAAAGTCCAAAGTCTAAGCCAACCTTTACATTGACATGAAATAATTCCGATCGATTGGCTATTATTTCAAGACTCCATGCAAAAGAAAAAGGTATGCTTCTTGAAAAGCATTCTCTTAGTCTTCTTCAGCATCAACGGTAATCCATGTCCTTAGAGTGCTATAGCGATTGTAGCTATACACACGCACAATTCGAATTTGGTAAAACATTCGTGCCTTTGCTTCGGTTGAAACTTATAAAGCAAAAGGTATTGCCAAAGACACAATCATACAAGGGCTTAAAGGTGTGCGTGTGCTATAGCTTATATCTATAAACATAATGCTTTACTTTTATGTCTATGTATGAGTGTAGATACTTTCTGCTGGCAAGAATAAATCCCTGTGCTTAAGGTGTCCTTTCGTTTCGAAGATAAGACGTAAACGTGGGTGGTGATGTGATGCTGCCAAAGCAAGAAGTGCCACTGTAGCTAGCCGGTTCGTTGGTCCAGACATTACTGCGAACAGCATCAGCGGAACATCGTATAAATGGACACTCCATCTTGGGATGCAGAAGACATACAACAAATGTGGTACCTATGAAATATATCCCAACATACGCATACATAAACTATAGCGACTAAAGACACTCTACTGATACACTTCGTAGCACTCGATTAATGTCAGTTAAAATAATTCTTCGTCGAATATCCACTAAGTTGTCGTTGATATTTACTGCGAAGTGGCTACTTCGAAGCTGCTAATATTAATTTTTATCAAATCTGGTGGACAAATGTTTGTTGTTATTATCTTGTCTTCGTGAAGACATCTGTGTTAACGCCTGCCCTCTGCACAATTTGCTTCAGAACGAGATAGAAAAAATTGTATCTTCTTCCCGAAATTTTTTCGGAGTAGTTAGGAATAGCACCTCGTATTTTTCAATGTCTTCTTTAATTTTCCCAGTTAATGAAAAGATTGTGAGTCAGTACTTGAAATTGGTTGGTCTTTTCCGGAATTATTCTTAGTATAAACATGAAGATTTCATTGACGGTTACTATACGAGTTCTGAAGTCACACTGATAATCATTAACAAAAGTTTTGCAGACCAACTAAATACGCCCACAGAATCTAAGATTTTATAGGCAACGTTGAGCATGTATGATTTGATGGTTCTTAAAAGGCATAGGGCTGACTTTTTGGATATTTTTGCAAGCCCTCTACGTAGTTGAAGAGTTCCGATGGTAAACCATCATAACTTGTTGTCTTCTAGTTCTTAAGCTTTTTAATAGCTAAGTTCACACCATTTTGTATTGGACGGTGAAGTTTGGAAATGATAATATACCTAAGTTCATTGCACTTTTTATTGAATGGTGAAGTTTGGAAATGATATTGGAATTGCTGCTGGTAACTGGGTCTGGCAGGTACATATAACGGGTGATTTTTTAAGAGCTTGAGAACTTTTTTAAAAAAAAAAACGCATAAAATTTGCAAAATCTCATCGATTCTTTATTTGAAACGTTAGATTGGTCCATGACATTTACTTTTTGAAGATAATTCCATTTAAATGTTGACCGCGGCTGCTTCTTAGGTGGTCCATTCGGAAAGTCCAATTTTGGGTAACTTTTTCGAGCATTTCGGCCGGAATAGCCCGAATTTCTTCGGAAATGTTGTATTCCAAAGCTGGAATAGTTGCTGGCTTATTTGTGTAGACTTTAGACTTGACGTAGCCCCACAAAAAATAGTCTAAAGGCGTCAAATCGCATGATCTTGGTGGCCAACTTACCGGTCCATTCCTTGAGATGAATTGTTCTCCGAAGTTTTCCCTCAAAATGGCCATAGAATCGCGAGCTGTGTGGCATGTAGCGCCATCTTGTTGAAACCACATGTCAACCAAGTTCAGTTCTTCCATTTTTGGCAACAAAAAGTTTGTTAGTATTGAACGATAGCGATCGCCATTCACCGTAACGTTGCGTCCAACAGCATCTTTGAAAAAATACGGTCCAATGATTCCACCAGCGTACAAACCACACCAAACAGTGCATTTTTCGGGATGCATGGGCAGTTCTTGAACGGCTTCTGGTTGCTCTTCACTCCAAATGCGGCAATTTTGCTTATTTACGTAGCCATTCAACCAGAAATGAGCCTCATCGCTGAACAAAATTTGTCGATAAAAAAGCGGATTTTCTGCCAACTTTTCTAGGGCCCATTCACTGAAAATTCGACGTTGTGGCAGATCGTCGTCTATTCATGATGAAATGTTATAAGAATAAGGGAAAGGGTCTGCCTTTGAAAACCAGCAGTACATGATTTCAAAAAATAAATTTGTGAAAAATCCAAAAACGGAGTTAATTTACAAAAAAGAGTGGCTAGGCGAAACAGAAAAAATTCAATGCCATTAAGTGTAGCATGGATGGTTCGAGAACGACAGAAGGGACTGGTGCCGGAATTGTTGGGCCTAGAACCAAACTTTCCATACCGAAGGGACAATGCACTAGCATATTTCAACCGGAAGTCATTGACAAAGTGGAATGTGCTGCTAAAAATCTAGAAAGAAAATACCGAAACCCAAACATTGCCAATATATACTATTATATACAAGCGAAACCATTTTAAAGTTTGGGTTGAATGATCTCAGAAAGTAGTCAACCGATTTATTTGAAATAAATTTTATTATTTTTTTCATTATTATAAGAGTGTTTATGGCTATAGTTTTTTTTCATGCATTATTTGTCAAACTTAAATATTATTAATTTAACATTTTTGGTCCATTTTTCTTTTCATTAGTTGACTTATACAACCACTTATATCTTGAAGCCTATATAATGATCGACAAGCATTAGCATTGCTTCATACAGTCAATATTGATGCGCAAATTTAAAGCCCCAAATCACTTCTTAGTTATACATACAACTTGAGAAACAAATTATAAAATTATAAACTTTTTTGATTTTTTTTTCTCCAGGAATTAGATTTCATCACAATCGCGAGGTCGCTGCTTTGTTTCATGTCATTATCATTCATTTTTAATTTTCTTTTCTTCCCATGCTCTCTCTCTCTCTCTCTCTCTTAATATCTATTCCATTCAATTGTTACGTTTTTTCTCTTACCTACCTACCTTCATATTCAATTTTTCAGTATTGTATAGTTCATCTAACTAACCTTCACACACACATTGTTTTTTGTTTCTCTAATTCTATCGTCACGTCACATCGCTGAGCAGTTTGGGCTCTTTTTTTTTAAGTTACTTGAATACACTCAATAGCACGGTTACTATACGAGTTCTGAAGTCACACTGATAATCATTAACAAAAGTTTTGCAGACCAACTAAATACGCCCACAGAATCTAAGATTTTATAGGCAACGTTGAGCATGTATGATTTGATGGTTCTTAAAAGGCATAGGGCTGACTCTTTGGATATTTTTGCAAGCCCTCTACGTAGTTGAAGAGTTCCGATGGTAAACCATCATAACTCTTGTTGTCTTCTAGTTCTTAAGCTTTTTAATAGCTAAGTTCACACCATTTTGTAAGTTCATTGCACTTTTTATTGAATGGTGAAGTTTGGAAATGATATTGGAAGTGCTGCTGGTAACTGGGTCTGGCAGGTACATATATAAGAGTAAGGGAAAGGGTCTGCCTTTGAAAACCAGCAGTACATGATTTCAAAAAATAAATTTGTGAAAAATCCAAAAACGGAGTTAATTTACAAAAAAGAGTGGCTAGGCGAAACAGAAAAAATTCAATGCCATTAAGTGTAGCATGGATGGTTCGAGAACGACAGAAGGGACTGGTGCCGGAATTGTTGGGCCTAGAACCAAACTTTCCATACCGAAGGGACAATGCACTAGCATATTTCAACCGGAAGTCATTGACAAAGTGGAATGTGCTGCTAAAAATCTAGAAAGAAAATACCGAAACCCAAACATTGCCAATATATACTATTATATACAAGCGAAACCATTTTAAAGTTTGGGTTGAATGATCTCAGAAAGTAGTCAACCGATTTATTTGAAATAAATTTTATTATTTTTTTCATTATTATAAGAGTGTTTATGGCTATAGTTTTTTTTCATGCATTATTTGTCAAACTTAAATATTATTAATTTAACATTTTTGGTCCATTTTTCTTTTCATTAGTTGACTTATACAACCACTTATATCTTGAAGCCTATATAATGATCGACAAGCATTAGCATTGCTTCATACAGTCAATATTGATGCGCAAATTTAAAGCCCCAAATCACTTCTTAGTTATACATACAACTTGAGAAACAAATTATAAAATTATAAACTTTTTTGATTTTTTTTTCTCCAGGAATTAGATTTCATCACAATCGCGAGGTCGCTGCTTTGTTTCATGTCATTATCATTCATTTTTAATTTTCTTTTCTTCCCATGCTCTCTCTCTCTCTCTCTCTCTTAATATCTATTCCATTCAATTGTTACGTTTTTTCTCTTACCTACCTACCTTCATATTCAATTTTTCAGTATTGTATAGTTCATCTAACTAACCTTCACACACACATTGTTTTTTGTTTCTCTAATTCTATCGTCACGTCACATCGCTGAGCAGTTTGGGCTCTTTTTTTTTAAGTTACTTGAATACACTCAATAGCATTTTGAGTTACAAAAATGGACATTCGATTGACTAGAGTGTCGTGCACATGAAATGCCGAGTTATCTAAAGAAAAATTAGATTTTTTTTTTATTTTTCTGGTTCGAGGAAGTGAATAGATTATAATTCTTCCAATTTAAAAATGAAAAAAGTATTAGCTTGAATTACCAATTTTTTATCACAATTAAGTTAATATTTTCTTTACAAATAACTCGAAGAAGGTACTTACCATGACGACGGTAAGAAGAGCACAAAAATTAGGGTAGGTTAAGTCAGTTGCACTGCACTGAACTTGAGCAGGTGAATAAAAATGTGTCTATGTATATTTAATTTACACACGCACAGATTCAAGTACCTACCTATAGATGTATGAGAACATTAAAACACACAAATTTGTTTTGTTTTACCGCAAACTATATTTTTCGGTTGCAAAAAAATGTTTCTAGGTATGAATAAAAGAAAAAAAAGAATAAAATAAACAAAAATTTCGTTCTGTTTTCAGCTACAAAATTGAAATGGTTTTGTTTGTTTTCACGTGCGGCTTGGCCTTGACCATGTATATTTTACTCAAGTTTTTCTTTTTTTCTAAAGAGTGTTAATTTCGGTAAGGAAGTTTTTTTTTATTTTTTTTTATTAAATACAAAAATATTCTTAGTTACAATTTGCGAAGCAACGCGAGCACGGGTCGGCTAGTATTTCATATAACCAAGCCGTCCTCAAATTAGGCTGCTAGCACCGCACTTGCGATTTTTTGTCGAGGCGAAAATTTAATCGCGAAAAATAAAACACACTACTTTTAATGTGAGTGCACGCATTTGCTACAAATAAGTAGCGACAAAAAATTGCTTGAAAAAATAGAACTTGTTTCATTTTTATAATCGCTACGATTTTAAAGTCGCATGTGCGTGCATTCACATTTAACACCATTTGTCTTATTCATTGCGGCTAAGAAATCGTGGATTAAAAATCGTAAGTGCGCGCATGCCCATTTCTCTTTGCGACTACGATTTTTAAGTCGTAGTAATTTGAATCGCAAGTGTGTGCATATCCATTTGAGTACATGTTTTTTATTTAAGTTTACGACAATCGCATCACAAGAAAAATGAAACAAATTTCGACTTTTAAATCGTCATGATTTGTTGGTATCAAGTGCGTCCATTCTCATTTAAATTCATGTGTTCTATTTTTGCTACTAAAAAACCGCGCGATTGAAATCGCAAGTGCGTTCCTAGCCTTACTCTTACTGAGCTCATACGGCATTACGTCTAAGTAGGTATAAGAATGTGTAAGGCGAACTTGGTATATCAATAACGTCTCACTTCATTGGGTACCTGGATAGTTGGTGTCCTAAGAAATTAGGAAGCAGATTCTCTAATAAAAATTGGAGCAAGGAATCCTTTACTGTGCCCAACTGCAGAATAGAAGGAAACGGGATTAAACACGAAATCAAAACAGAGGAGGAGGCTTAAAGATCCAAAAATTGGAAAGAACTCCCCAAGCTGAGACAGGCTTAACTATAACTTGGGATCTATGTATATCCAAGAGCGTTTCTTGGGCTGTATCAACTTAAGTACCAACAACCTACAAATACTACTGCTTCTCCTCATTGGACATTGTAAAAAAGACATTTTATAGTTCTTGGGCTGCAAATCCTTCCCATATGAGGATTCTGCCGTGCTGATGAGGAAACACTGAACCACGTTCAAGGCAGATGCGAATCACTTATGCATCCAAGAAATAAGTACCTGAGACTCTACCAGGTAGAAGCTTTAGCTTTAGCAATGGATGGGAACACAATAGTTCTTCAGGTCACAGTACAAGAAACCTCTCCAATATTCATTCATTCATAGTTTCTAGAAGTTTCCGTTTCGGTCTTAAAAATAGTAGCCAGTTGCTTGGATGTTCTTATAATCAGGATTAGGAGACTATGATATTTACAGAGTGGATACTGATTCACATGTCCTCTTGTCTTTTAGTTGGATCTTGTTTTCTTTCCTGGATCGTTGCACGTCATCACTGCTCCTATTACGATCCAGCAATTTTACATGAAAATCTTCATCGGTTAAACGAATTAATCATCTGCCCCAGAAGCTCTTTCTCCTGGGGTGGCTGGAAGTCTTTGGTGATTTCGGCTATTTCTCTTTGATGAAGTCGTCACACTGAAACCACTGACCAGTTCAATTTCTCATGTATATCATCTTGAACTTAACTCCATCAAGAGAGATGCAATAGCGATTATTATAAAATTTCAAATATTTAAGGCCAATCAAAAGACGCGAAGTGTTTATCGGTATGTACGAAATGAAAGCCTTTTGTAAAGTATATGTAGGCCGAAATGCCCATCGGTTAGCCAACGTCTCTCATATCCTGCCTTTTAATGGATCGTGCAAGGACTACGACTACGATGATGGTACCACATATTCTGCTGGAGATTGCTCAAAACCGTTTGCTTCCAAATCATAGTCATGGTCGTATAGTAGTCCTACCTATATGTTAGTCCTTTCTTCGTACGTTCGTTGAGCATGTGTGATCCAAAAGATGAAAATCCATTTATACCTTAGGACGAAGATGGGAATGGGAACGCGTTTGTCGAGAGCACTTTGTGTATCTTGGCTACAACAAGTTTCTAGCGTTGGTTGTCGTCGTCCTCGTCTTCGTTCAAAGTCCCGAAGAGTTTTGTTACTGGGCACTGGGCAGTTCATAGGAGTTCGTCTGCTCATCCCTTATGCTGTCCTGCCTGCATGCCACATACTCCCCATTTGGACGCACTTACAAATGCTGTGAGTGATGGTCCTTCGGGATGAGTATGGGAATTGTGGGCAAATGTGTGTGCGGGAGATGGGCGTGTATAATTTTTGAATGAGTGGCAGGCGAAGTGGTTTTTGATTAATTTTCGGACAAGCCAGAAACGGGTAAGGAGGCACAACTTCTTGTGATTCTTGTTCTTCTTCTTCATCATCGTCATCGTCATCATCACCATCTCTATATCTTCGTCTTATTGTTGTTGGTTAAGTTGAGTATTGGGAGAGTTCACAGTTTGGTTCAAAGTTTGTGCTCCGAGTTTCTTTGGTGATGATTTAAGCGATTTTCTTTGTTCTGCTTGGAAGGACTTTGTCCAATCTTACAACCACCGACCGTCCTTACGTAACCGTTGCTATCCACACACACATATATATATATATATGAGCATCTTATAGTATAAATCTGGGCCACCCACAACAATCACCCTCCAATTTTCATTTGTTAAGTGTGTTGCGGAATTATGTGGGTGAAGTTTCTTGATTGTCCGAGATGAAAATTTAATTTAAGAAAATTAATATTGTTGTTTCGGTTCTATCACATAGAAAATAAGTTTGTGCATGAAAATTTAAATAGAAATTTTCAAATCCCAAAATTTGGTTATGTAAGATTGGAAAAGTAAGTACAAGGGGATTGGATGTACGAGTGCACTGAAATTCGTTTATGATGAATTTCTTATGTATGAATATTCCATCCCCATGACCTATTACTCGTTTGTTGTACAAATGTTAAATTATTTAGGATGTAGCATATGTCTGTAGGTGTTGCCTTTTAGTTCACAACTGTGAAATATCTTATGAAGTCGAAACTTTTTACAAAAATCCAAAAAAATCAGAACTGTCACATGCAGCTTTGGAACATTGAATATTCATAACATTATACAAAATTTTAAATTCTGCTGCATCAACTGTGCTCAATTATCAGCAAAAAATTTAAAAAAAAAGGTCGTTAAAGCCCATATTATTTTGTATCTACTAAAGGGGTTTCTGAATATCAGTTTCTGACCTTTGATAGGTAATTGAGGTCATACTGTTGAAGCTACATCTGTCAAATTGAATTTTATTTACTAAGCCTGTCTTGCCAAATCAACGTGAAGAGTGATTAAGCGTTCAACAACCGGTTCAGTGAATAATCCACCAATACCCTCACTTAAGCAAAACGCAAGATCTGCCAAAAATATCGCCACTGTCCTTGAGAGTTTGCAGGAGAATCCGAGGCAGTCAATTCTGCGGGACGCACCTCAATTATGGGCCTTGCAAAGCCCCAAAACTTGGT
The DNA here is from genome assembly GCA_963931855.1 of Philhelius festivus. Taxonomy (NCBI): domain Eukaryota; kingdom Metazoa; phylum Arthropoda; class Insecta; order Diptera; family Syrphidae; genus Philhelius; species Philhelius festivus. Next base: position 149,036,464 of record OZ007555.1, on the reverse strand, counting down.
GAATTTTGCGTTATGACTTGGGGTTTCACCCGTACAAGCTTCAACTGACCCATGGAGTTTAGATTAAATGGCCATAGACACAACGCTAGTTCGCTAACTAGAATCTCGAGTAATTGGAAGTTCATCCAATTTCGGTCGAATAATTATGTTTAGCGACGAGGGCAGTTTCTGGATAAATGGGTTCGTAAACAAGCTAAATTGTCAGATTTGGGACAAACACAATCCACCTGAGATCCACAAAATAAAAATGCATTCGGAGAAAGTCACTGTGTTTTGGTGTGGATTTCAAGCTGGCGACCCATACTTAGTCGAGAACGGCGTTGACCAGGCCAACGGCATCAACGGTCAACGGCGAGCGGTATCGGTCGATGATGACCTATGTATTTCTTTTGGCCCGACATGAATGATATGGGTACCGGTGTTGTTACAAAAGGAGGACGCGGTGCTACGTGCCGGACAGCCAGTGCCATAAGGCCATAATAATCAAGCAGAGGCGATGTGAATAGGCTATTTTCACATGCTGTTGAACGCTATTACACTTAAACATGTTTTGGCAAGAGAAACTTAATAAATAACAGCCAATTTGACAGATATGGCCGAAATTACCTGTCAAAATTCAGAAATATCTATTGAATAATACTATAGTTCAACGGAATTTTGATACATTGTACCTCTGTTGTTGACTTGTGAGTTGCATACAATTGTTTTATGAATGATGTTGTTGTGGTTGCATCCTTAGACCTTTCCCAACATTAAAGAGTTCGGTGGTGTTCTTCCCGACTTTGACTGAGCAGCAAGATTTCTACATCGTCATCACAAGCAAACGAGTTTGGCAGGGATGCCGAGATACGAAATGTCTGTATATTTCGTCACTATAACGCTATCATGTGTCTATCTGGAATTCCTTAAATCTATACGACTGTTACCTGTTACCTCTCGTAGAGCCGTTCAGGTCGTTGACAAAAAGTTTAAAATCATCACACAAGATAGCTGAAAAGATTTTATAAGCAACTTCTAGGAGAATTATTCATCTGTAGATGTTTAAAACATCTCCTTTTTTTATGGAAGGGACACACTGTACTAAGGTTTCTCTCATTTCAATTTTTCTGGGTTGGTTATAATATCCCGCTTTTTATAATCCCGTTTTTTATAATCCTGTTTCTTATTATCCCACTTTCTTATAGTCCCGCTTTTTATAATGCCGCTTTTTAAAATCCCGTCTCTTATAATCCCATTTTTTATAATCCCTTTTCTTATTACGATGTATAAACAAATAGATATGTATGGGGGCCATGCGGCCCCCCTGCTTGGGCACACTATAGGATAGGTGCGAGGTTGAGTCTATGTAAAGTTTCCTTAGCATAAAGAATCTGGAAAATAACCAAAATAAAATCAATAAGTTTTAGCTACGTATTATAAAAAACGGGATAAGCGGTATAAGACGGGATCTTAAAAAGCGGGATTATAATAGAACGGGATTTTGAATAAACGGGATTTTAAAAAGCGGTATTTTAAAAAAAGGGATTATGGAGGACGGATCAGTGGCGTAGCGTGCCATCTCGGCGCCCGGGGCGGAAGACCCATTTTGCCGCCCCATTCAATACTTAATTAAAATTAAATTTCGAGACATCATTTCACAGGCAATGAGGTATCTTTTATTGAAGGTAAAATAAGATCAGCAGTTTCACAAACGGATTCTACGGGCCTTACGAGCAGCGAAGTCAGAAATAACTTTGTCAAAATCAATATTTGCAGCCAATACTTGTTCAATCGACAATATAGCCAAGTTTGATAGTCTAGTGGAGCTCATAGTGGATCTGAGATAATTTTTGATTAACTTCAACTTCGAAAACTTCTCTCACAACTTGTGACACTAATTGCCAAAGTCAAATATATACGAATCAAGATGACTATATTTGGAACTGAAATTCCCAGATTCAGTTTTTGAATGAACTGGAGGAGCTCCAGTGATCATTTGCCCCTTATATCTTCCTCTGATTCAGAATTGGCGACAAACTGCTGGAGACGCTTCCGCTCCATCTGAAACTCGTCCTTGTCGATGTCTTCTAAATTCTAATACATGGGAAAGATGATACTCGTACTTGCTGTCCAAAAGTTTCGGTGGCGTCAAAAATCCGAACTTGTCCGCTATTTCTTGAACTTGCTGGAATCGAGTCGTCATTTCTTGAATCAGCTTCTCAAATGATGCGAACACCTCTCGGCGGAGTTCATGCTCATGCATTCTTCTCGTTTTGAGTTCGATTCCGAGTTTTTCGCTGAGAGTCTTAGCAAAGTCGATTTCGGCTTGGCCGAAGAAGACTGGCTCCCGATTTTGTGTCGGAAGTTTGAGATGAATCCGTCAATTCTTCCAGTACTTCTAGAACTTCCTCAAAATTATTTTTAAGTGTCTTGAAAGTTTCATTTCTAGCGCTCCAGCGCGTTTCAGTTACTCGTTTCACTGCTTGACATGTGACGGCAACCAAAGCGTTCCACGGAGCAGTTGATGCAGAAAAGAAGACAAATAGCTTCTCCAGAGTTCCAAAAAACGTCACGGAGTTCACTGAATCAGAAGCAGCGTGTACCCCAGCCAAGTTTAGTGAGTGGTTTGTGCATGCAATGAATGTAGCTTTCAGATTCCGTACTTTATCCGGGCTTGAACTCCATTGTGGATCCCTGACATTGTGGCAGCGTTGTCATAAGCCTGTCCTCTCAAGTTCTGCATGTCCAGTCCGTCTGATGTTATCTTCGCGATTATATCGTTGCTGAGATCTCCTGCATTTTTTCCTTTTAGTACGAAGAAGTCGATGAAAGATTCTACCACGGCGACTTTTTCTCCTTCGATATGTACGTATCGCAGAACCTGGCTCATTTGGTCTTTGTGGGAGATGTCTGGTGTACTGTCGAAGATTACGCAATAATATTTAGCTTCTTGAATGCGACGGATGATGGTGGATCGAACTTGCTTTCCCAGTAAGTTTATCAATTCATTCTGGGTTTCTGGAGATAGAAACGAAACTGGGACTCTTGATCTCAGCTTTATCTTTGTCAGATGTTCCATTAGAAGAGGGTCATATTTAGCTAGGAGGTGCACTAACTCCAGAAAATTCCCGCGGTTGCAACTATCATCTGCTCGATGTCCTTTGAAGGCCAGATTCTGTTCGGCTAAGAACTGGATAATATTCAACAACCGGTACAATACACCCCTCCACTTCTTCTCCACACTTTCGAAAACTTCTTGTTGTTTCTGATCGATGGTTGCTTTACGGTTCAGGCGAACTTCCAACTCCTTCCATTTTAAGAAGCTCTGCTCACGGTCCAGGCTGTTCTCATGGTCTTCGATTCTTGGATTTAGCTTCCACCATTTGTTGAAACCTTCTTCAGATGCGAAATTCGAGCCGAAATTGCCAAACATCTTGCAACAGAAACAAAACAATACAAGGATTACTACAAAGGCGAGTAAGGCCGTACGAGTGCATTCCGTTAGTGTCGCGCGACTCGCGAAACTAAAACGGAACGTTCAAAAACTCTTGCGAAACTGAAGGAGAGCGTTCCGAAACACATGGTATGCGAAACAGCTGCGCTGGCAGCGGCGCTGGCGATTACCTACTTTACCTACTGTACATACTTTATACCTATATATATGTAGGCGGTCAAAAGTCTGCCCGTTTGCAGCGCCCCCGCCAGCGGTCTCGCACACATATGTTTCGGAACGCTCCCTTTCAGTTTCGCGAGAGTTTTGGAACGTTCCGTTTTAGTTTCGTAAGTCGCGCGACAATAACGGAATGCACTTTTTCGGCCTTACTCACCGTTTACGAATTCACGGAAATCAGCCGAGAGCGTCAACGATGAATCACAGGCAGGGTGGCATATTTTAAATCTACGTCATTGTTGTTTCTTGACTTGCCTAACGTTCTGTCATGAAACATAAATTATCTCGGGCCGCACCCCCCGCCCCCCCTACGCTACGCCACTGAGGACGGTATATTTTATAACGGGATTATAAAAAGCGGTATTCCGTTACGCTCCCTATACCATAACTAATCGAAACCGCCTATGAGGACCATACAAAATACACCTACGCGTGGTGTATGAATCCAAAAAGAAGTCAACTCACCATCCTCAGGCAACTTAGGAAATTTTTTGTGTGCTTCTACCTAGAATTTGAGCAAGAGTTTCTGCACCAAAGATTACCCAAGGCAATATAAATACATTGAATTCGCCACTCGACAATCTCTAACAAAAACAATAAAGTCTATTGCTATCATCACAAATATTGTCTCATTGTGGAGATCGACGAAAAACAGACTATTACAAGAAGACCGTAGCCCATCATACCAATATATTCCCTTTCAAACAAAGAGTGATCAAAAGTTTATGCGGCACTATAGTGCAAATTCTTAAGACACGTGTGTCCAATCGAAAGTAGAAAGTACCTAGCGTCATTGGTGAAACTCAAGCAACTGACTGCCTCGGAACGGCCTGCGTACTTTCAGCCTCGCTAAATGGTGTAGTTCTAGACCCAGGCTATGAAAGCACGGCCTCGATCCAAGCAACTGACATGTGATTGCTACGTCCACTGGGCTACCCACTATTAAACTAGAGAAAGATAAGTAATCATTCAATAAATAATTTTTGTAAAATCCTTCAATTGTAAAAGATAATCTTCTTCTTCTCTCCCAAGAGCTTGGCAAAAAGAAAGACAATTCGGTGTGGCATTATTATGTTCTTTTAAATCTTTTGATATTGAAAGTATCGTATTTCGAATGGAGTAAATATTTGGTGAAGAAAGTGTCATAGGATTAATTTGATAGTATAAAGCTAATTTAGACCTTTATTTTTAGTAGAAATACCAGCCTTTGTAATTGCGCTTAAACAAATTTGATATCTTATCTCGGTCTTGAGATAATCCAGTTTCTAACATGTTCCAGTTTTCCTACCCATGTCAATTATTTGACTCAGTTTTCTATAGAAAATGCGTAATAAATATAACGTTTAACTATTTTTACTTGCGACTTATAGGTAGATACTATAAGGCAAGTTATGCATTCGTAAAAAAAAAATCGAACTCGAGATTTTGATCAAAGTTGACATTACAATAATAGCGAAGACTAAAAGAGTGGGTCTCGCAATTCTGTCTGTCTGTCGGTTTGACTACAGCCTAAGCGATTTGGCCGATTTTCTTTAAGCTTGGTAGATATCATTTTTAAATCCCCCCCCACACGTTTTTTTCTAGCTAGGTAATGGTTAGGAAAAATTTTTCGGAAAAATGGTTATTGAGGGTACCCCCATATAACCATTTTTTTTTTTTTTTTTTTTTTTGATTTTTTCGAAAACGGTAACACCGATTTTGATCATTTTTTTTGATAGAGCTCCCCAAGAACTTGAATAGAATTGTGTATTTAAATTTTCAAAAAATATTTTTTTTGGATTTTTAAGAAAAATAATTTTTTTTTCAAAACTCAATATTTCGAAAACCTAATCTTCAAGATGTGAGAAAAACATAATTATTTTACCTTACCACCCACCATAAAAATTTTAAAAAATGATAAAAAATGAAAAATGGTTTTCAAAAATCGTATTTATCGCGAAAACGGCGCCTAGAATTTTGATAATTTTTTTTTCTATCAATTAATTTTTACGATCTTCAAAATTTAATAAAAAAAAAAGGTTGTGTATACTGACGTACGCGCAGTAGAAGTAAAACTTCTTTTCCCTCAAGCAAGGCCTCTGTAAGATTCTAACCTATAAACGTACAAACATTTTGTATTCTAAAAAGATGTCGCTGTCTTTGACGGATAACCTGTCTTTTTGACATGTCACTGACAGCTGCATAGAAAGTTTTTTAACCCCAACGCCGGAAAAGAAGTTTTACTTCAAAAATTATAAATTAAGATATAACAGCTTGTACGTACCATAGAACCATTTTTCAAATTTAGAATTTCTCATTATCGACGTAAAATTCGATATCTCAAAATTAGGTCTATATTTTTTTTTTGGAAATTGAATTTTCATTCATATGTACAGTAATTAAAACCTAAAGTTGACGTTCCAAATTTTTTTCTTAAAAATGTTTTAAAAATTTTGTATATAAAACCTTATTTTATTAAGAAACCACTAAAACGACTCATAAATTTTGTACTTGCATAAATTCATATTTGCATTGCATTCTGTTTTTGTCTCTTACTACTAAAAGAATTTAAATAAAATGCATGACTGGATCGCACGAACTTGCTCTTATGTAAAAGTACTTTGGAATTTAAGATACATTTTATAAATATAAAACATGGATTTAATGAGATAATAATGTTCAAATGCATAAAATTGCCGTCTGATTTCTAGAAAAGTATGAATATATGCAAACAAACTTTAAAAAATCGTTTTATTATTAAATACATTTTTTATATAAGAAATTTCTTTAAAAATTTTCAAGAAAAAAAGTGGGATGTGAATTTTAAGTATTTAATAATATTGATTTAAGGAAATAATTTCAAAAAATAATCGTTCATAGGTTTTGAAGATATTGATTTTTCAAAAAAAAAAAAAAATTTCCAAAAATCCCAAATTATTTTAAAATTAAGGGGACTCCTGCTGAAAATTTTTGGTTAAAATCCTTAGAGCTGTAAATGAGAAAGGCGAAAATAAAAAAAAAAACGTTCTATGACAGGTACCGTTAATATCATTTTGCCCCAAAAATTTTGTTGACCAAAATATAGTCCATGTCCATAATATCAGACTTAATTTTTTTTATCAAAATCGTTAGAGCCGTTTTCGAGATAAATAAGATTTTGCATTACGGGTGTATGGGGGGTACCCTTAGTTTTGGAGCTAAAAAAAACTTTCAATTTCTCCTCTAGGGAATCACCGAAGACCCTTTACTACCGAGATTGAAAGAAATAGGTCCAGTGGTTTAGGCTGTAGTCAGTGCCGCCGCTGGGTGTTCGTGCGCCCTTGTGCAAGAACCTTAAACTGCCGCCCCATGCCTTGGGTGCACGGGGGTATTTACGTTGAATAAGTGAAAGTTTTATTTATTCTCCATTTTGCAGTTGAAAAATTTTAGCAAACGTGCATTGTTGTTGTCGCGTTCCGAGCTACACCAAATTCTTATACAATGAACGTAGTCATTATAGCATATATGTACATATATGTACAGTTTTTGCATCCTTTTAAGATTATTTACTCTTTTTACATTCGTAAAAAAATCGAACTCGATGTTTTGATCAAAGTTGACATTACGATGATAGCGAAGACGAAAAAAGTGGGTCTCGAAATTTTGTCCCCACACGTTTATTTTTCTTCTTTTTTTAAGACCAAAAATAACTACCTGCAATACAATTTTTTCGAAATTTTATAATTTGTTTTTTAAAACAATGTCCAACAGATTGAAACAAAAATTAAAAAATTTAAAGAATCGGTACAACCGATTTTGATAATTTGTTTTATGCTAAAGCGCCCCAAAATTTAAAATATTCCTGTGCATTAAAATTTTCAAAACTTTATTTTTTGGATTTCAATTTTTTTTTTCGAAACTCAATATTTCGAAAACCCCATGCTTGATTTTTTTTAAACTTGATAAATAAAAGTTTTCGAAAATCGTGTTTTTCTCAAAAACGTCTCCGAAAATTTTGATTAATTTTTACGTTAATTAAGCAAAAAAAAATTTAAATCAATAGATTACTGACTGTACCGAACATAGAACCATTTTGATGATTTTTGAATTTCTCATTACCGGCTGAACGGATTTTAATGAAATTTTTTATATTTTTTTTTAGAAAATTCTATATCTCAAAAAAGGGCTAAATATTTTTTTTGGAAATTAATTTTTTTGTCGTAAAGCAATAAAAAAAAAATGTTTTAAAAATGTGTATATAAAAGATTACTTGACTTATAACTTATAACTTTGTTATAAATTTTGTTCTTGCATAAACTAATATTTGCTTGCATCACATGGCATCCTGTTCTTAGCTCTAGCTACCACTAAAAGAGTTGTTTTAGTCATTAAATAAATGAACTTTATGTTTACGAACAGTTTTTCTCTAATAGCATTCATTTTTGAAATTCTTAGTCTTTTACATAAGAGCAAGTTCGTGCGACCCAGTCGTGCATTTTATTTTAAGAGGAAACAAAAAATATGGTGATTGCGAATAATTTTCTTCAAAAAAAACATTTTCATATAAAATGCAAATATTCGAGTTCCTAGCACGATTTTTAATAATTTATGTACTCGTATGTCAAATCAATCCTTTGGTAAAAACCAATAGTTTTATAGCTTGACAGAAAGAAGACAAAGTAGTTTTTGATATTTTTAAAAGTTTTTGTTTTCATTTTCTTTTTGAAACACTTAATCATTTACTTCCGGATCTGGAAGTATTATATATAATTCCTTGAGATCTTAGGTATGCTTTAATGAAATTTAACATTTTGTGGCTTGTGTGGGAACTATATTTTAATATAAATAGAGTCTGAACTCTGAATATCAGTTGAAAGCTTAAATTTGAACAACCAATAAAACGCTAAATTTCTGGGTTATTCTGATTTTGTTCAATCCGTTGACATTTGAATTATTTATCAATTCAGTTCCAAAATTAATTAAAAACTATTCGTAAGCCCTTATTTAAAAATAAACATAAATATTTAGAGACACAACACATTTTTTTTACCGTTGGTTTTTTTTTTGGTTTCCGTTGTAAAGATGGTTTGTTTACATTTTCCATCGGTTTTATATCATCTTCGATTAATTTCGTTCTTAAGTTACCAACTTAGATTTAAGATATTTAGCTATATCATTGCAATCAGAATATTGATACCCATTCATAGAAAAATACGAGTAATTAGTAAAATTAATGTTTTAGAGACACTGTTTTCGCTTTATTTAATGAGAAATACATGGGCTGTAAATCTAAAAAAATCAAAATCCTTTTCGAGTTTATAGGTCTGAGATGAAGGTTGCGTGGAGAGCTATTTCTCAAGTGTCAATCTATAGCGACATGGCGTAGAGTAGTTTAGACTATGACTGCAATCGAAGAGGTTATTTGGTGTGAGAGGCGACAGTCACAAACAAAATATGAATACAGATTTGTAGTAGATTGTGCGTGGGAACTACGACGTAATGAAAGGTCAAATGTAAACAAGTTCCAATAGCTTAAGGAACACTTTTGGAGTATGCTGCATTGGTTGAGTTAGATCGATCTCTTAATTTTCCGCCCCTAGACGTTAGCGCCCTTGTGCGCCGCACATTTTGCACATATGGTAGCGGCGGCCCTGGCTGTAGTGTGAGGTACAGACATTTATGTACAGACACACTGAAACATGTTTTTTGTGTACTAAATTTTCCTTAAAATTTTTATAAGAAAAATTGATACCTATCCAAATTGTTGGTATTTAATAAAATACATTTTAAGTCGTAACTTAAAAATTTAATCGTGTATCCGTATCGCCGGTGATGCGGGTAGAGTATAAATCATATGTTTCATGACAGATCGTTTGACAAGTCAACAAACAACAATGATGTAAATTTGAAATTTGCCACCCTATCTGGGGTTCGTCGTTAACGCTCTCGGATGATTTCCGTGAATTCGTAAACGGTGAGTAGCAGCGTTGCCGCGAAGGAAAAAACATAGAGGGCCATTTCGAAATTTTTTGAGGGCCATTTGACAAAACTTGGGGCCAAATATTTTACTTACAAATCCATCCTTAAAACATTAAAACTACAATACATATATTAAAATTATATTTATTCAACGCATTTCTTAAATCTATGTAGTAGGCATAGGCAGAAGCAGATCTTGACTCTGTCGTCTGATTTTATTTCTTGGGAATTACCTTAAAATATCTTAAAAAAATTGAAATCACACCAGTAATATTATGTATTTAAATATTTATATTACTTTTTTCATATTTTAATTCAATATATGAATGGACAGCCAACGAACAAACAACAAGCGGCGAAAAACAAAAACAAATGTCTATACGATTTATTTATTTATTTTTATTTCATCAAGCAGTTTTATTCAAATAATATATAATCTTACAGACTACCGAATAAAATTTTTATATGGAAAAATAGAAAAACAAAATAATTAATTAGTGGAGCAAACAAAATAAAATTATAAGCTTAATCTAAAATAATAACTTAATACCACCAGATTACGAATTAGACATAAGCAATATGTGCTTCTTAAAAAATTCTCGACTTTGTTGAGAAAAAAATCAATATAATTACAAATAATACGGTTGGCTTCTCTAATGCATCGAGTTAAAAGTTCATTTAGATTATAGTTTACCCGATGATGAGGTTCATTAAAAAGGAAAAGGGATCGCAGATGCCTTGACGAAGCATACATAATTACAAGAGACAAAAGAAAAGGGCAATTTATATGGGATATTATTGCAAAATTTTTAAGGACGAACGACAAAAGATTGTAAGCAAAGAAGTTGACACTGAGTTTTATAAGTTGGGGTATGAATATTGTATGTTTGTATGTTTTCAATCCTATTAGAATGAACTTGAAAAAATGGATCCAAAATTAGACAGCAATACTCTAACGATGACCTTACATACGCAAAGAAATGAGATCAAAGAGTAAAAGGATCAGTGAACTCTTTAGAGTTCTGATTAATGAATCCTAACATAGAGTTTCGATATCTTTCTTTTCGTTAAGTATTGAGAGTTCCGTATCTTCTAAATCTATAGAATACTGAAAAGGAATAGATGATAGGCTCCTAAAAAATGATAAAGATTGACGCTTTAATACGTTCAAAAAAAAGCTGATTAGGCTAAAAATCATTCAGACAAGCGATGAAGATCAAATTGGAGTAAATGACAATCATTAATTGACGTAACACGATGGAATATTTTAATGTAATCCGCAAATATCAAACAGGAAATATTTTTTTAAGAAATCAGTGATATCATTAATCAGCAGCCCGAATAGAAGAGGGCCCAAGTGACTTCCTTGTGCTACTCCTGATGTGACCTCAATTAGATCTGATAGTACGTTATTAATACCCACAAATTATTTTTTTTCCGTTTAGGTAGGATTCAAACCACTTTAAAATATTTGAGTGGATAGAATCCAATTTTTGTATTAATATATGGTGATTTATTCTATCGAACGCCTTAGCAAAGGCGGTATACATGACATCTGTTTGGAAACCATTTTCAAAATTACTAATAATCTGGTTACTAAATATTGCGAGGTCGTTGTTGACCTTCCAGAAAAAAATCCATGTGAAGTGGGAAAATAATTTCTTTAAGTACAAGCTATCAGAGACAATTTGTTCCAAAATTTTAGTATCGAATAGGAATTTTCCAATCATCAAGAAAATAACTATTTATTAAAAATAAAGTTAATGCCCCGATAGAGCAGCTGCCCAGTTTGAAAAACTGGAAGGAATACCATCGGGACCTGGTTGTTTATCATCATTTAGTCCAATTAAGACTATTTCAACATCTTTGTTACTTAAGTTTAAGTGACCGATATTGTTTGAATTTAAAACATGAAATTGCAGAAAGGTTAGAGGAATACTTTGGGGGTTATAACCGGAGTGAAAAAAAGTCTGCAAATTGTTAAAATGTATATGTAGATGTCTTTCCAGAATATTGCATGCAATTAGGGATAACATTTGAACATTTTTAATCATTGATAAATGACAAAAAAAATTTACTATTAAGTTTTAGACTCGATTCAGGTCGAATTAAGTAGTCCTTGTATTAAAACTTATTTAAAAAATCAAATTCTTTTTGAAAACGCAAATATTTTATCAGAAGATCTTCATTATTGGGAAATTTACGATATATGTAATTTGTAAGATTAAGTTTTGATATTTCAGTTACATAAACGCTTTGGTAGATGGCGAAAGTAAATGACATGAGAGAAGTCAACACGCTGCACGAAACTGACGTGAAAAAAGTCAAATCATAAATGAGATAAATTAATGATTCAGTTCCATTTTAAGTATGGTTATTTGTATATAGTGGAAACACATTGTAGTGGCGATGCATTGCGATGGTTTATATTTAATTTTGTAAAGCTTTTAATTATTACTAAGCACGATATGATGTGATGTTAAATCTTCTAAAATTTAGATTTGGGGGGCCATTTCTAATTGGCCCGGGCAAAGGGCCAAAATATAAAACAGAGGGCCAAATGGCCCGATCGGGCACTTTGTGGCAACGCTGGTGAGTAGGGCCGTAAGAGTGCATTCCGTATTGTCGCGCGACTCGCGAAACTAAAAGAAAACGTTCCGAAACTCTCGCCAAAACTGGTTGTTCGTGCGTCCTTGTGCAAGAACCTTTAATTGCCGCCCCCATATCTTGGTTACCGGGGCTATATATGTACGTTGAATAAGCGAAAGTTTTATTTATCTCCATTTGCAGTTGAAAAAATTAAGCAAACGTGCATTGTGTTCTCGCGTTCCAATCTACACAAATGCTTATACAATGAACGTAGTCAGACTATAATTTGGGGGTGGGGGGGGGGGGGTCTCTCCTGTAAATGAGTTTGAGAGTTTCTCTTATAGCATATACAGTTTTTGCATCCTTTTAGGATTATTTACTCTTTTTTACTTGAGACTTATTGGGTACATAATATGTATAAGGCAAGTTATGCATTTGTAAAAAAATAGACCTCGAGATTTTGATCAAAGTTGACATTACGATGATAGCGAAGACGAAAAAAGTGGGTCTCGAAATTTTGTCCCCTGACGTTTTTTTTTTTTTTCTTTTTTAAAGTTTTATATTTTCTTTTAAACAATGTCCAACAGATTTAAACAAAAATCAAAAAATTTTAAGAATCCGTACAACCGATTTTGATATTTGTTTTATGCTAAAGCACCCCAAAATTTTAAATATTCCTGTGCATTAAAATTTTCAAACAAAATTAGTTTGGATTTTAACCCCATGCCCATGGTAGATTTTTTAAAAAAACTTTTTTTTACGTTCTATAATTAAACAAAAAAATTTTTTTGGAAATTTATTTTTATTCGTAAAGTAATAAAAAAATGTTTTAAAAATTGATATATAAAAGTTTATTTTACTTATAACTTTGTTATAAAATTTGTTTTTCATAAACTAATATTTGCTTGCATCACATGGCAGATATTCGAAGTTCCAGCTAATACTAAAGGAGTTGTTTTAGTCAATAAATAAATGAACTTTATGTTTATGGTCAGCGCGGGTGCGAACTAGATTTTGATATAGAGTCTGAACACTGAATGTCAATTGAAAACTCAAATTGGAACGACCAATCAAACGTTAAATTTCTGGGTTATTCTGATTTTGTTCAATCCGTTGACATTTAAGTTATTTATCAATTCAATTTTAAAATTAATTAAAAACTATTCGTAAATCCTTATTTAAAAACAGACATAACATAAATATTAAAAGATACAAAACTTTTTTTTCCTTTTACCTGCGACCCTGTCGTTGTTTTTTTTTTTTTTGTTTTCCGTTGTAAAGGTGGTTTGTTTACATTTGTTTACAATACTTTAAATCATCTTCGATTAATTTTGTTCTTAAGTTACCAACTTAAATTTAGGATGTTTAGTTATATCATTGCAATCAGAATATTTATACCCATTCATACAAAAATACGAGTGATTAGTAAAATTAATGTTTTCGAGGCACTGTTTCGAGGCACACACGGTAGCCGCGGCGGCCCTGGATATGCGAGGTATGATAAGATAACTAGGATTCGACGGAAACGTTATTCTAGTCTCAGCCAGCTCAATGTTCTTGCTCCCTCCAGCATCACAGAAAGTTATTTCGATTGTGTTATTTATAGTTTAAATACATACTGTTGAATCTTCTAAAACTAAACACTTATAGTACTTCACCCAACCTTAGAACTATAGTTTTTGAAAATGAAAAGAGTTAAAGGAAACGGCCGACGGCGCGGAATACCACAAGAAAAAGGCTAAGAAAGAAGCAGATGCGAAGAAGTCTCCAGGTGCATTACTGAAATATTTCAGTTCTAGTTCTGGTTCGAAAGCTTCGTTAACGTCTTCGGTGGCATCCAGCAGCAGCGGAAGTGATTCCAATTTAAGTATGATTCCTCCATCTACAATCGTGAGTGGCCTAGAATTGTCCTCCGGCCAATATTCATGGGAATGCATAACTTATTTTACAGGCAGAAGAAGAAGACGTGCCTGCCGTCGAAGTTGGAAGTTGTTCTGGTCCCACCACAGAGCAGGGTCAAGACGAAGTTGACTCACCAGAAGTACCTCAAGCATCTAGTCACAAGCCTGCAGAAGAAGTGAACCTCGTCTTGCCAAAGACATGAAGCTGTAAAGACGCTTAAAATAATTTTGTGGAAGTTTCTTGAGGTACTGGAAGAATTGACGGATCGGGAGCCAGTCTTCTTCTGACAGTCATTCAACTTCCTCACTTTTCTTGGCTTTTGAGCTGCAGAGCTACCTGAAGAAGATGACGCACAGATTTACCTGCAGCAACATGGACTGAGTGTGGAAAAGTGTGCTCAGAAACTCTGCGTTTTAAAAGCTCTCCTAGTGGAGAGGAGAGACCGTTTTGTCGAAGCCGCAATCGAATTTTCTAAGACTCTCTGTGAAAAACTCTGAATCGTACTCAAAACGAGAAGAATTCGCAGGAAAAAACGCATGCATTCGTAAGGCCCGTAGAATCCGTTTATGAAACCGCTGATCATATTTTACCTTCAATAAAAGATACCTCATTACCTGTGAAATGATGTCTCGAAATTTAATTTTAATTTAGTATTGAATGGGGGCGGCAAAATGGGTCTCCTGCCCCGGGCGCCGAGATGGCACGCTACGCCACTGCATTTCCCCCCAATGTTTTTTTTTTGACCAAAATATTGTCTATGTCCATAATATCACATTTAACGTTAGAGCCGTTTTCGAGATAAATAAAATTATGCATTATTATGAGTGTATGGTGGGTACCGGTAGTTTTAGAGCTAAACAAAAAAATTTTAATTTCTCCTCTAGGGAATCACCGAAGACCCTTAAGCACCGAGTTTGAAGAAAATAGGTCCAGTGGCTTAGGCTGTAGATCGAGGTACAACTATACAGACATGCAGACATACAGACATACAGACATACAGACATACAAACATACAGACATACAGACATACAGACATACAGACATACAGACATACAGACATACAGACATACAGACATACAGACATACAGACATACAGACATACAGACATACAGACATACAGACATACAGACATACAGACATACAGACATACAATTACTCTCCAGCTATTATATACAGAAATAATTAGCCTAAAAAAAATCAACACCGAGTTCCTCTCTTCACTTAAGGCTCTGAAAGAAGAGAATGTGGAATTAAAGCGCAGAGTAATTGGACTAGAAAGCAAACTTAACTGGCGAGAGCAAAAACTATTAGAAGATACAATAGAAGTTGTGGGTATTCCTGCGGTCAACAAAAACAATGCCGTTGCATGCATGCAAACAATTTTCAATGATGCATTAAATGGCAGTATCTCTACCGACGACATTCGTAAAATTTATGTCAGACCAGGCAAGAAGACGAACTCAAATGTGGAACAAAATATTGTTTGTGTCCAACTGTCATCGCGTGCAGTGAAGGAGAACCTTATGCAGAAGAAGAAAACTGAGAAGCAGAAGCTGAATGGAAGTTTATTTGGCGGTAGTAAGAAAAATTGCATTTATATTAATGATTCATTTACCAAATATAATAGAGCTTTATATGTATCAGCTAAGAAATTTAAAATAGAGCATAAATTTAAGTATTTATGGTTTAAAAATTCTACAATATTATTGAGAAGGGTTGATAATGGTGAGGTTGTAGTTATAAGATCTTTCGAAGACCTAAATAGTTTGCAAGCTAGTAACTTATGTTAAATTCAATAAATAACTTTGATCTTAATAACAACGATTTCACCACATCAACCATTCATAGCATCTCTGATATTATTTTTAAATCTGATTCGTTTAATCTCAAACCTATTTACGCTGTACATCAAAACATTCGTAGTTTGCGGAGTAATTTCGATTTATTAGCTGGTAATATAGAAACCTTTGAAAACAAGCCCGACTTGATATTTGTTTCGGAAATTTGGATATTTTCATATGAAATTGAAGATTTTAGCTTACCAAATTACAAGTTTTTGGCTAGTGCCAATGATTCGTATGCTGCTGGTGGGGTCGGAGTTTTTGTGCGTGACTCGTATGGATGTGAGTTCAAAACTTATAGTCTGACAAGTGCGGATATTATGAAAATTACTGTTTGTCTATGTGATGATATGTTTAGTTTTATTAATGTATATAGATTGCACTGTAAATCAGTTCAAGTGTTTATTGATGAATTTTCAGTTTTTCTAAATAATGAGAGAGCTCCTAACCTAATAATTTTGGGTGATATGAATTTGGACCTTCTTAATTTTAGCCCTACCATAGATGCATACAATGTTTTGATTTCTGAACACGGTCTAACCTCTTTTGTGAATGAATCCACAAGACCAGTTGCAGGTACCTGCCTAGACCATATTTTTGGCCGCTTTTCAAAGATTAATCAATATGATTGTGCTGGAATAGTCTTTGACCTTCAAATTTCTGATCATTGCATGACAGGTATTGTGTTTAAGATGTTGAAAAACGTTGAGCAAAATAAATTGAATACTGAATATACCCAAACTAAAATTAACTTTTACAAATTAAATCATGATCTACTTCTTGCAAATTGGGAGGAGGTTTATTCGGAAGATGATCCTTCAAAAGCTTATGACTTATTTCTGAAAGGTTTTAAAGATCTAATACGGAAGTCTACATTCTGTGTCATTAAAAAAAGGTCACGTTCACAACTAAGATTAAAACCTTGGATGAACAATTCTCTTGTTAAAATTATAAATTTCAAACATAGATTACATAAAAAGTGTCGAGCACATCCACTTAACACCAACTTAAAATTGCGTTTTAAAAAAATTTGCAAGAAAGTTAAAAAAGAAATCCGTTCAAGTCGTGACAATTTTTACAACAACAAAATTAGAAACGCAAAAGGTAACCTAAGAGAAGAATGGAAAGTCATAAACGGTATTATAAATAGAAAACAAAAAAACCAGTCCACTTCAATGACAGTTGAGAATGGTACCTCAAGTATTTCCGATTCCAGAGAAATTGCTAACTTATTCATTAGATACTTTACCAATGTTGGCCAAAATTCTCTTCCTTGTGACATACCTTTCTCTTGCGAATGCTGCAATAGCTATAGTTCTGCAAATGAGTTTCGTAGTGGAAGTAGTTTCTATTTTGAAATGATAACTGGTTTTGAAGTTTTAAAAACCATAAATTCCCTTAAAAATTCAAACTCTGTGGGTGTTGATGGAATTTCGAATGTTGTGTTGAAAAAAACTGCCTTAAATATAGTAGATATAATGTCGCATATTTTTAATAAAAGTGTCTTATCAGGAATCTTCCCTGATGAGCTGAAATCAGCTTTTGTAATACCTGTTTTTAAAAAAGGCAACAAAAAAGACATTAAAAACTATAGACCTATTTCGTTATTGTCATCAATCTCTAAAGTTTTTGAAAAAATTATAAAAATGAGAATTCTGCGTTTTCTATCAAATTTGAATTTCTTTAGTCCCCTTCAGTTTGGATTTAGGTCAGGTTTGTCAACAGAAGATGCTTTGTTAAACTTTTGTTGCTTAATTCAACAAGGTGTGGATAAAAAAATGAAATGTGCTGCTCTTTTTGTCGACATCACGAAAGCATTCGATATGGTTAATCATAGAATTCTTCTGAATAAGCTTTATGAAGTTGGCTTTCGTGGATTCATTTACAATTGGTTTGAATCTTACCTTAGCAATCGAAATCAAAGAGTCAAAGTTTATAATGCATTGAGTGATTCTATGTGTGTTAATTTAGGTGTCCCACAAGGATCAGTCCTTGGGCCCATCCTTTTCTTGATATATATAAATTCTCTTTTTGACCTACCCTTTCTGGGGATAGTGAATGCTTTTGCTGATGATATTGCGATTGGATATAATGCAATGAACCCATTGAATTTAGTTGCTGATATCAATCATGATGTCCACTTATTAAGGTTATGGTTCGCGGACCATAAACTAATTGTTAGTAACAAAACCAAATTGATGCTGTTCAGTCCTGATTCAAATACCCAAACTGATATAAAAGTAGTGTTTCATGCTCCACATTGTTCCAGTTTTAGCCTGTTCAATAACAATTGCTTAAGATCTTCTTTACTACGTAGTTATTATCCCGAAGCAACATGCAGTAGTATGTGCTTTAATGTTGAAATTGTAAAAGATTTCAAATATCTAGGTGTTACAATTGATCAACACTTGAAGTGGGCTGAGCACGTATTGAACCTTAAGCAATACTTCCTTTCCACAATAAGATGTTTTTACCGCCTAAGACAGTTCTGTTCAAATTCTACGTTAAAGAACACCTATTACGGAATATTTCACTCAAAACTACAATATGGCATTTGTTGTTGGGGAGGTGCTTATCTAAACAAAATTCAACAATTAACGATCCTACAAAAGTGTGTTGTAAGAAAGATATGCAACGCTTCTCGATTAGCTCACTCTTTAGAATTATTTAGACAAACGAAAATTCTACCAGTAAGACAGTTGTTTTATTTCAAAGTTTTAAAAATATTTTTTATGAGAGGTGGTTATTTTGAAAGCCCTATAACAGACTTTTATAACTTAAGAAGAAATGCTACCACTGTTTCAATATTACCTTTCCGGACTACTCTTTTTAGAAACTCATACACGATCGTTTCTCGCAAATTGTACAACCGACTCCCAATCGAGATACGAAACATTAGAAACTTGTCACCTTTTTTAAAATCCTTAAAATCATGGCTTTTCAACTTTAATACTTATGACATCGAATCTCTGCTAAGCTACATTGTTTAATAAATTTGTAATCACTACTAAGATCTCTACTGATTTTTTTTTGTATTTATACTTCTTTTAAACTTCAAATGATGAAAGTAATGTTATTTGTTAATTGTATATTATTATTGTTTAACTTTCTTTTATCTAACGTTTATTTTTGTAGTCACCCCACAGTAAGATAAATTTTTGTTAATGTGGCATTATCTCAATTTTATATAAATTTAAATGCTACAAACTATTCTCTTAAATTATTGTAAAAACAAATTATGTATGTATTTATTTATCATAGATATAAGTTATTAAAAAATTGTTAGGAGAATAAGAACTCAATAAAATTCAATTCAAATTCAAATGTACGGGTTGGGTTGGATCTACATAGATTAATTAGGGCGTAATGTTGAATTTATTTTCTCCATTCTTCTTATTTTTTCCGTTTCCATTGAGAATTAGCCAGTTTCAGAAAACCTTTTTTGTCAGGTTGATACAGATTGAAATACTCAAATTTGTGTATGTGGAGGCGGCCTTAGCTTCTCGATCTGCAATTTCATCGCCTTGTGTGTCCAAACAAATTTTAGAATAAAAAATTGGAGATTGGACCTTATTGTAAAACAATTTTTTTCTTACAATATACCCAGTCATGCAATTTATTTTCAATAGAGTTAGTTGAACCATTAAATAAATATAAGTTAATAAGAAATTTTTTGCCAAAAATCTGAAATGCTTTTTTTAAGTTTTTTTTTTTTAACGATCGTGATTTCTTTCTCAAGGAACAAACTTTGCTATGGTATCAAAGAAAAAGGCACTTCCTCAGTACTCGACCTTCATTTTCTTGATAGTTTAATAGTTTTGTGTACATAGTTTAATGCCATAATGCACTTGCTTTGCGTCTACCAGCGCAAACGCCCCTCTTTAGCTTAAAACTAAAATCTATAGAGTCGAAATCCGAAGATTTAAAACAGCGATATTGATGGGATAAAACAAACAATAATCAGGTATAGGTATATCTATGTAAAATAGGAAGAGATGAAATTTTTTGGCAGTTAAATTCCCATAAAATCAGCAAAAAACAGGAAAAGGCCACAGGTCAACTGGACAATGTTTGATTAAATACAATCTGACAATTAGGCTCATTTATAAACATATCCATCTTAAAGTTACGAATCTCCCATCTTGAAGCTATCCATCTGTCCATACGAATAGGTACCACCATGCTCTGAGGAACAATATCGTCCTCATTCACCCAACGTAATAAGAAAATGAAAAAATTTAATACAAAAATAAAACGAACAATTTATGCAAAAGAATCCTCTTACCGGCCCATATCGACCAGTAAATCCTGTTATCACAACACAATCTCTCTGCAGCAACAATGGCATGGGATCCCACAAAAAAAAAAAAGAAATAAATTAAATCCTTTACTTGCACTCGTCATATCCCGATTAAGGATAGCTCTTGCATACTCTACTCAATCCGAGATGGCAGTTAACCGTGAAAAGGATAATGCATCGAGAAAAGATACGTTTTTGTTTGACTATTTCGGATTTCGGACATTTCGCTGAGGGTGTGTGCTTGTGTGTATGTTTGTTTTGTAGTTAAGGGGTCTTGGAGGTCTCTAACCTTAAACGACATGGACCTACTGAGAGAATAAGAAGAAGAAAGTAGAAAACGCAACAGAGTCCTGTACGTAGATAAGGGGGGAATTCCTTAGGAGGTTTCCGGTTTTCCTTTATTTTATTTTTATTGTTATTGTAAATTTTTTACGATTATTTTTATCTGCTTTTCTACGGGTTACACAAAGCCCATTGTTTCGGGAGTAGGACCTGCTCTGTTGATTGCAGTGTCATGCAAATATTTTTCTTTTACAATTTTGAACTATGACTTGGTTCCTTTTTAAGGGAATTTGTTGTTGTTTAGCTGTGTGCTGATTATGAGATATTTTTTAATCATATGAATGTAAATTATAAATACAGGATGCGCGGGTAACATTGTGACGAAAAAAAAAAAATACAATGGGACATCTGTTTTGACACTTTCCTTTTGAAAGAAAAATCTGATTGACAGGCTCATAAGTGAGGAATACTCTATCGTCAGTCAACATCCTATTAACATACAATGTAGAAAGGTATAAATTTAAATTTGTTTATCCTCATAACAGTGCTTTAATGAACTACATCCTTAAGGCCAACTTAAATTATGTAAGGATTCATCCCACGCGAAGAGAATCTTTTTAGCATTGAAGAAAGAGCTATTTTGTACTTTAAGTTCTGCGGTGAAAGGAGAAGATGTACGCCTTCTAGCTCAGAAAATTTAGAGAGTTTACCGATTTAAAAAACAGAGAACGCATACCCGATGACTAGACTATCAAGTATGTCTCTGTTAAACGTCGAACTCTCCAAAGTACTGTTTAAGCTGTTGAGTCGTTCTGCAACCCTTGATATAATCGACAAGTACCAGATCAACCAAATCTCAAACTCAAGCATATTCTGGGACAGACCAACAAAAGTCTTGGTCGACTCTTTAGTTTTTTTCCACATAGAAATTTTGTTTTGACTTTCAAAAGAAGAAAACCTTGATCTCTCTATGAGTAGCCAGAGCCCGAGATTACGCAGGTTGTATATGTCTTCAAAATATCAAACCATTATTTTAAGAACGATATTAAAAACCTTATTCGGCGACGATTTTTAAAAAGCAAAAATTAAATTTAATAACTTGAAAGTATGGAGAGTTTAGATGGAATTCTATTCTTCCAATCAGTTTTGTGAGTCTTGAAATTATCCATTCCGGAAAGTTGTTCCTGTTCGGAAAAAGCTGAGTTGAGAATGTAATCTTCACTGGCACTATTATTGAATACTATTTGTTTTTTCATTTTAAATCTGCCATTTTAAGGTTGTATCCCTTAACAAACTTATCTGGCAACTTAGATGGACATTAAAATTATAAACTCTTATAAAAACTTATTCCTTAAATGTAAAATGTGCATTAATATTCCACTGCAAAATTGTGTTAAAAAAATGAGAGAACTATCAACACTACTAAATAACTTTCCAAATAGTGTGCACTCGCAAAAACATCTAATACCAATACATCTAAGTTGAGTGCAAGTCGCAATATTCGTCGTACCTCTGCACAAATTTTGGTCTAAGGGAGCTGTGGAAAATTATAGACCTATTTCCAAACTTCACCTTATCCCTAAAGTATTTGAAGCACTCATTAAAATAAAACAATTAAAAAGTTCAAGTGACCTCAACTCCAAGGTGCGTTTCGCCCAGGTACGACGGTGGGCTCATCAGTTAGATGCTGTCGTACCCTTCTAAGACGCAAATATTGGTCGATGTTTACCGACTCTAATAAAATTTACAGCCCCTTGGACAGTTGGATCTTGTACGGGTGTAAGTCCAAATCCCGACGCAAAATTCATCAAGTTAAAGTCTGCTTAAAGTTGAGTTCTTGTTCATGCAGAGAAATCGACTTCCTCTGATTCTGCTGTACAGAACACTTTCACGGAGCGTAGTGATATTCTCAGTCGATTTTGCGTTCGTTAAACGTATACATATAGTGGCGAATTGAACCCTTCGTCTCAAATTTGGTCAGCAAACGTTGAAGAGTTGACTATGAAGGGTCACCACTTTCTACAGATTGCACTAACAAACACTTATTTTAATAATATATTTTTATCAACCGATTTTTCAAAGGCTTTTGATAGTGTACAACACAACATTCTTATATTTTCTTCATTCTTATTTGGGTTTCACTCTGCTCTCCTTAAATAGATAAAAAGCTATTTGGTTTGACGTTGACAATATGTCAAAATTGGCGACGTGTTATCAATAGAAATTGAAAACCTTTCAGGCGGTCCTTAGGGCAGTCTTCTAGGTCCACTCCTTTTTATTCTTTTTATTAATGATCTGCCAAATCATATTTCCTATTCCAGGTGCCTTCTGTATGCTGATGATCTAAATTTTTAGCTGTGTTAGATCTACATTAGATGCCAGTATGATACAAATTGACATTGATTGCATACTTGACTGGTGTAATAAAAATGGGTTATATTTCAATACTAAAAAATGCAGTATTGTTACATTTTCAAAAGGAATCATTTCTTAGAAAGATTAATGAGTCAAAAAGATCTTGGAGTTATCTTTGACTCTAAAATGGGTTTTTCGCTTCAAATTGACCATATAATTTCTAGAGCTAACTCGATGTTGGGTTTTATTTCTAGAAATTCTAAGTCTTTTGAAGATCCTGGTACTATAAAAAACCTTTTATATATCCCTTGTAAGACCTTTGTTAGAGTATTGGAATCCCTTTACACAATCTAATATCCATAGGATTGAAAGGGTTCAGAAAAGATTTTCCAAATTTGCCTTAAAACAAATTATGCTAAACACAATCCAATTTCTGATTCTTATATTTCTTTCAATGGATTTGATGTAATTATTGATTTTAATAAAAGTAGGTTAGATATTAAGAGAGATATACTTAAATTGTTGTTTAATGAATTTATTATTAATTTAATTTTAGTATAATTTAAACTGTAGTCTCCATAAAGATGATAGATGATTGATAGATAAAACAAATAAATTAAATAAGTAAAATAAATAAAATAAATTACATAAATAAAATAAATAAAATAAATAAACTAAATAAAATAAATAAAATAAATAAAATAAATAAAATAAATAAAATAAATAAAATAAATAAAATAAATAAAATAAATAAAATAAATAAAATAAATAAAATAAATAAAATAAATAAAATAAATAAAATAAATAAAATAAATAAAATAAATAAAATAAATAAAATAAATAAAATAAATAAAATAAATAAAATAAATAAAATAAATAAAATAAATAAAATAAATAAAATAAATAAAATAAATAAAATAAATAAAATAAATAAAATAAATAAAATAAATAAAATAAATAAAATAAATAAAATAAATAAAATAAATAAAATAAATAAAATAAATAAAATAAATAAAATAAATAAAATAAATAAAATAAATAAAATAAATAAAATAAATAAAATAAATAAAATAAATAAAATAAATAAAATAAATAAAATAGATAAAATAAATAAAATAAATAAAATAAATGAAAAAAATAAAATAAATAAAATAAATTAAATAAATTAAATAAAGTAAATAAATTAAATAAATTAAATAAATAAATAGATTAAAATAAGTAATGGAGACATCTGCCCAAAAATGAGAGTTATAATCAAGAGGTAATCAATGTTTTACGTCTTTTAGGAAAGACTAAGCATTTCGCTGCTTTGTTGATTTTACATAAAAAATACTCAGTAATATACATATTGAGTTTCCTTGATGGAAGTGCCATTGACGGACAATGGGACAAGTAAGATATACACACAGTCACAAAAGTAAGTATAGATACAGCACGAAACAAAATGTTAAGCAGAGAGAAAAAAATTGAATAAGCATAATGTTATGAAACATTTGGCATAAATATATTTTTTAGAAAATTTTATTCTCTTTTCATAAAATCAATTATCAAAACATTTTTTTAAAAAATGGTTTAGATATCAACTTAAAACTAAAACTCTCTCAGAATTCTGATCACAAAAGTAAGTATACACTAATAGAAATAACAACATTTTTAACTTAATATTAGAATTTAGTAACTTGTTGGGTAACCTTTTGATTTAATTACGGCGTTTATTCTTGATGGCATCGTCGAAACAAGTTTTTGGGTAACACTTAGGGTTATTTTGTTCCAATCTTCTTGAAGGATCCTTTTAATCTCTACTTTTGATTTTACCTCATGTTTGCGGATTTGACGCTCCAGATGATCCCATAAAGGCCCAATAACATTTAAATCTGGCGATTGAGGATGTGTTTTGAGTTGTCTTCGCACATTATATAGCAGCCATTCTCTCACGATATGCGAGGTATGCTTGGGGTCATTATCTTGCTGAAAGATGAATGACCTCTCACAACCTAGTTTTTGTGCACTTTGATGAAGATTATTTTTTAGGATGTCGAGGTAACCAAAACGATCTATCGTACTCTCAATAAAAACCAGGTTACACACTCCAGATGCCGCCATGCACCCCTAAACCATAACCGAACCACCACCATGTTTAACAGTTCCAGTCAGGTGATTAGGATCTTACGCCGTATTAGGTTTTCTTCGCACTTTTGCACTTCCATCAGAGCCATGGATGTTGAATTTGCTCTCGTCAGAAAATATAACGGTATTCCAGAAAGCAAAATCGGTCTGAATATGACTTCTGGCAAATTCAATCCGCTTTTGGCGATTGAATTTGCTAATGAATGGTTTTTTCCTTTATAACACAGCCCTTATACCCGACTTCGTGAATGATGCGGCGTATGGTTTGGGTACCTCATGACTTACCTGTTTCTTCTTCCATCTCGGTCTGCAGTTTAAGTGCGCTTATTTTCGCATTTTTCTTAACTTTGCGAATTATTAATCGGTTCTCATGTTCAGAGAACATTCGCGGGCGGCTACTGCGAGCCATGTTTGTAACTGTTCCACATTGTTTCTGCTTTTCCAATATTTTTTGGACGGTTGCTGGGCTCCTATCAACAAGTACAGCTACTTTTCGAATCGACTTTCCTTCACTTGAGTACTTAACTATTAATTTTTGTAAGTCCAAGGAGAGCTCTTTTCCACGTGGTGCCATTTCTAATTTTAAAAGAAATAATTTAAACTAAAAAAGGCTAGTCTAGTAGTTTTGCCTTACATTTTTAATAAAAAAACAAAAAATCGACTCAAAAGTTTATATTGATGCAACATCACATAAGAAAAACTGTCTGTATACTAACTTTTGTAACCTATTTTTTTTACCCGTGATTACAAATAATGAGATAGCAAAGAAGTGGAAACAAATTGTACCGTTATTTTGCTTAACAGCAATAATGCCTTTGACAAGAAACATCTGCCATATGCGGAGAATAGGTATGGATTTGATATTAACGGTATTTTTTCGTCTATTTACGTATTAGCTTGGTTGTATACTTACTTTTGTGACCGAGTGTATGTCGCTTGACCATCTGAAGACCGCTTTGTGTTTTTTGAGCTTTTAATTCTACGAGATTTGTAATACACCCAAATCTAATGTAGAATTGGACAAGTGTTCGTGCTGAACCGGATCTTTTGAGCAAACCGGTATTTATTTATTGAATATCATACTTAAAATCTTACATAACAACTCAAATTAAAAGTTCAGAAAGGTATTTTCAAACAAACGAGATACTGATTGACTCAAATTTAACGCATTATACGAGTATTAAAGTCTTTCGAGATATATACATATGTATATATAAACATATGGTCCGATAGTTTAATTCTCCCTGAATTGTAGGGCAGGAACAGATTCATTCCATCTATCCTGGTACCCAGTCCGTGAAATGGTGCCCATGCTGTGCCCACATTTGAATGTTAAGGGACTGAGCTTCGTTAAGTACAGTTGACTTCATGTTATTGTTGGTCTTCCAATTCGGCTTACACACTGAAGATTCCACACGAATGACTGTTTCGTCAAATTCTTGTTTGGTTTCCTCAGAGTATGGCCAATTCAGTGTCAGTTTCAAGATCCACTTTTTTCTGATGAGTATTTTTTCACAGCTCAACATAACTTATGATTTGTGGCCAATAAATATTGAGAATACAGAAGGATGGATTTTACAATGGAATTGAAGAGTTTCAGTTTAATGCGTAGCGTAGTAAGCATTCCAAATACACTACGAGCTTTGTTTTTTCAATTGACAACATCAAATTTGCTACGATTCTACATTGATAGTTGAACTGCGTCATTTTCTCAATAGTTTCCTGTATCAAAATAGTCTTCTGCTCGTTGTCCCTTGAGTGATGACTCTATCTATCCTTTCATCTATCCGCTCCAGAACAAAAATTTAGCTTTCCCCCTCCACTTAGTTTCACTCAAACACAAAATACTGATGTTAAGTCTCAGTACTTCACGTTCAACTTGCTCTCTTATTCCTATCCCGTACTTGGAACGATCGTTCCATACAATCTTTGTACGTGTTTCGTTGCCACAAGTACCTTTTCTTGAATTCGAAGGATTTTTAGAACCTGTTGTTGATTCATTATTGACATCCCAATTTCCGCTGTTATATGGCAGAGGCCGGACCTCCTATTCCGATGGATGTGCTTTTTCTCATGTTTAAACTCCCTTCGACAAGCCGCCGGTGGTGTTTATTCAGATAAAATTAATAACATCCTAAGCCAAGAGTTGCACAATGCACAGGTAAAGCAGCCATTTTTATAGTCGAACTCATACTAAAATCAGTTTACCCACTATTGGAAACAGGCACTTTTTGTAGCAAGCCTTTAATGATAGTCACCTCCGCAACCAGACTTTCCTGTCCTTGCGGCTATCTGCAGTTCGTCCACCTTTAGGGAACTTCGTTTCCATTCAAGGCTAATATCGTGCCATAACCAGCAGTGCTAGTTTGTTTACTTATACCGGCAGCCGTTCGGTCGCCCCTTTCATGTTATCGTTACAAATCCTCTGCCAATAAGAGATGGGATAATTTCAGGAACCTATTGCTACCTAAGCCATACTTATGGGACTGGCTGGACAAATGCCATTTTCACCTACTCGGAAAGAGTCGCGAAGACTAGGGCAGACGAAAAAGCTTACGCAATGGTTTTGTTAAAACAATTTATACCCAATCCTACGAAACCTTCCGCATCATCGGAAAAATCTTAGACCTATTGTATTTTTGAACGAAGAACTGATATCAATTCATGAACAAACATTGAAATGAGACTTTTGTGTACGGGTGAACATAATGCTTATTTTGCAAAGGGAAACAAATGGACACTGCTCTAACCACACTTTTTCGAACTATCGAATATTCCATCCACCAAAACGAATCCACAATATTTTTAGCAGTGCCTGCAAGCAGTATCCGAATCTCCGAACTATTGCAAATCCGGATATGAAACAATTAAGATTTGAACTATGTGGATTGTTTCGGATATTCCGCAATAGTTGAGATAGTTTAGATCCCCTGTTTTACCTTTGCTGTACAGATATTTCATCAAACTGAATCCAGGTTGGAATCTGGATCTGATGCGTATCCGATACTTTCCGGATAGTGTCCTTAAAGAACCTGCACCTGATCACTCCGCTTTAATGAATTCTTTCGGATCATTTTAATTCACTACACTATCCTACAATTACAATTGAATAAAAACTTTTAAGTTTTATCACGTCTTTATTATTTGAATATTTGAGCAGAGTGCGGGCGTTTAGGTTGAGAGGATTTAAAAAGAGCTACCGATTCACTTTCGTTTTAAATGTCTTAATATTGTAATGGGAATATTGAGCTGGGTAAAGCATTCCACATTCATGTAGTGCGGCTAATGAAAGAAACTCCGAATTTGGCAGTATGTTATTGGAGCACCAGCCCAAATATGGGAATTCAACTCAGGCTTTGGACTTGGCTTTATAGATTACAGACAAATCCGAAGGGGTAAAAAATTTATAAAGTTATACTCATAGTTCTGATAAACGAAAGTTGAAGGAGTGCATTGCGTTTCTGATGTGTATTTTATACGTATACTACCAAAATTCCTTGATTTTAAAAAAAAATTACGCATTGCAATCCATCCAACACCTTTTCAGTTGCAAATTGGAGCAAAATTAATTTCTTTCTCCCTCACATGGAATCAATAAGAGCAGTGTCATGTAGCACCATCCACATCAGCATCTCCAGCGGAAATAATTCCTGCGAACCGCATGCGATCATAGTCCACCGCAGGTAAAAAGAGGTGAACCCCGAACACGCGAAACCTGCACAGAATTATTGTCATCAAGATCGGCACACACTGAGACGACTCAAAGTATAGAAAGATGGAGGCCTGCTTGGAGGCCATGCGATCGGACAATTCGCATGCCATAAAGTTGCTGACATCTCGCAATCAAATCCACACTCCAGCGCGCAGAGTCTTAAGCAGCATCAATATGGCGCGAAGTGGCATCCGACGTCACACCGGGCCGGGTCGCCACCGCCAGTGGGTGATGTGTGCTCTGCTCCCTGGACCTGAATGGTATTGATCGCCTTTCTGTTTCTGTGGTGTTGATTCCTCAAAACGACGATCATGCAAGTAGAAATCCACGCGAATAAAACTATCTATTGGCCATATGGAACCTCTTATAGGGACCGAAGAGGCTAAGATCAAAAAAAAATTGTATTTAATTCCAAATGAGCTCATTCGCATTTTTGAACCATCGAAGTGAGTGGCTGTGGCCAGTTGTTGTTGCTTGCTGTTATTGTTGGTTTTGATAGTGTTGGCAGCTTTCGGGCTCAAAAGTAAATTACGAGTTGCTATTTATCGCGCGAGCAGGATTTTCGGATATGATTAGGCGCACGTAAACGTACTGCCCTTTGGCCAATTATATGCATGTTAGGTATTGTGTGTGTAAATCGCGAGGTATGAATATGCAATAAGTAAGAGGGTTGCCATCATAAGAATTTGTATTCTTCTTAACTGTCATCTATAAAGACTGAAATTTTAACAACTTATTTGGGTGTCAGAAATATATTGGAAAAGACGTCTAGATAACTATAATTATACACTATTCCAGAAAGTTTGGACTATTCTGTCAACTAAACCATCTTTCTCTATTGCTTTGCATTAATTTGTATTAATTTTGAAGTGCACCATTTGAAAACTCGGTCCATATCATGTTGCAACAACAAGTATCTTCTTGAATTTGCGAAGCTATAAAAAAACATAAATCAGCATAAAATAAATTGGAATCGCCTTTGCAGTGAAAGGATTTTGAAACAATTGACGGATAATAGTTCGACTCGGCTTGGTTGAATTCCGGAAAATAATGTTCGAATTCGCATTTAAGTGATTCCAGGTGCACAATTGTGTGCTGTTGAACGCTTGATGTTATGCTTTCTTCTATACTGTTCAAAAACATTTCGAGTGTTGGAAAACATGAGTAATTAACCGTTTGAATTTTTTCGATCCATCATTGAATTATGCAGATGAATGCATGTAATTTGTTTTCAAAAATAAAAATACTTGCCAAATTCTTTAATTTGAATTAATTGCCAGCTCCTTGCAAGTTGAGTTGATTCAAAAATATCAACAAGGTATGCCAGTTCAACACTTCAACTTCTGTAGCAGAGACTTCCTGCAATAGTTTAGTGTTTCTTATCTCTTGCTTGGATATTTTAACTTGAATATAAATTCAAATAAACGTGTCAAAATACTGACTGAAAATTTAAGTCGTATTATTACGGTCTTTGTATAGATAACTTATACATAGTACTCTCACGAGCGATTGGGGCGACATCTTAAGCATAGCCATAGTACTTGTGAGATTTGTCTCTGCTAAATTTAATAATAAAGTATTCTCTTTTTTATAACTTGTTTTGTATCTTATCCTACTCTCCACTGTAAAATCGTGCGGTAATTTCAGCGCCACCACTAAGTTATATAAACAAAGGTTTTATATACAAAGGTGCTATCTAGAAATGACCTGACATTAGTATGTAATCTCTGTAATGTCTCGTACGGTGCGCACGGACCAAAATGTGGCTGCAGTAGCCGAGAGAGTAAGAACAAATTCACGAACATCAACATCAACCCTGCATCGATCTCAACCGCTCAACATTAAACGCACTTGCTTGAGTAGAATTCTGCACAAAGATCTCGTAATATTCGCTTGGAGTGACAGAATGCGCTACTGCGAAGCCAGCCAAGGCAGCCACTTGGACGATTTGTGTTCCATAATTAATTTGAATATTTGCTCTTACTAAACTAAATGATATATGTAAAACCATTTAGGAACCCAACTAGAACAAATTGGACAGAGTACACAAAATGGTTGAACGAACGTATCGATCCTCCAGAAGAGGAAAAACTTTCGACAACATCATTGACAATGCTGTTCAAAACCTTACTAGTAAAATGAAAAAGGTCTTTGAAAAACACTGCCCCATATCTCGTAACATTAAACCCACTAATCCACCATGGTGGAAGAGTGATCTTAAGAAACGAATAACAGGGGTCAGAAAACTTTTCAACAAAGCCAGACTGAGTAAATCGGAGAAAGACTGGAATTCACAACTCATACACCAAAGAGCTAAGCAGAGCCAAAAAGGATTCATGGGCTAGACACTGTGAATCCATTGAGAACACAAGTGAGGCGGAGAGACTTCGAAAGATCCTTGCGTTCAATCCCACGACTCCGGGATATATTAAGCATCCCGATGGATCGTGGTCGAACTCGAGCCAAGAAACACTTGAACTCTTTATGGAAACGCATTTCCCGAGCTGTAAGAGTAATGAGGGGTCTGCACAACCAGATACCTTAGACATCTTACAATCAGTATACCAGAATTGGAACAGGTTATAACAGGGCAGAAGATTATGTGGGCAATAAAATCGTTCAAACCCTACAAATCAGTTGGACCAGATGAGATTATTCTGGAATTTCTTCAGCATGCTCAACAGAAAATTACCCCATGGCTTAGGGTAATCTTCAAAACTTGTATTTAATGGAGATAATTCCCAATCCGCTGGAGAAAATTTAAAGTGGTCTGTATTCCAAAAGCTGGAAAACCGACACACTCGACTGCAAAAGATTACAGACCGATAAGTCTCTCTTCGTTTCTCCTCAAGACACTGGAGAGAATTATTGATCTGCATCATTCTCAATCCAAGTAATCTGTGCAACTACCAACATGCTTACCTTAAAGGTAAGTCAGTGGAGACTGCATTGCACGAGGTCATGTCACAAATTGAGAAAAGACTCGAGCACAAAGAACATACCCTGACAGCAGTTTTGGACATCGAAGGAGCGTTTAACAACGTAAAAACGGAGTCCATTAAATCTGCTCTGGAAGAAGTTGGAGTTGAACCTGCCATTGTAGACTGGATTTATAACATGCTCAATGGCAGAATTATTAATTCACAACTTGGGGATAATATTGTAGAGAAAGCAGTTAAAAGAGGCGCTCCACAAGGAGAAGTAATCTCACCTATCCTTTGGATCTTTGTTGTTAACAAAAGTCTTACAAGATTTAGGAATCAGGGCATTAAAACAGTGGCCTATGCGGACGACATAGTAATTTTGATATCGGGTAAATATCTTACCACCATCAAAGATATTATGGAATCATCACTTAAAGAACTATCTTCTTTCCTTCCAAAACCGAACTAGTCCTGTTTACGAAGAAAAGGAAATTGGAGGACTTTACCCCCCCCCCCCCCCGAGCTTAACGACATTCTTCTGAAACTTTCCAGTGAGGATAAATATCTTGGAGTAATCCTTGATTCAAAGCTAACATGAAAACGTAACACAGAGGAAAGAATGCAAAAAAAACCTTCGGTACACGGTGGGGCATGCGACCGCAGGTCATCCAGTGGATATACACGGCGATAGTTCCTCCCATACTTACCTATGGTTCGATCGTGTGGTGGAAGGCTGTAGAAAAAAGTAGCTATCTCAAAAACCTGAATAAGGTACAGAGACAAGACTGTTTAGGAATAACGGGGGCACAGGGTTCTATGCCACAAGCAGGGCTGGAAATTATTTTAAATCTTCCAGTCCTGTACGAGCACACAAGGTGCACAGCAGCTGTCTAAGATCATAAAGTACAGACGCCAGCTCTGACGTACCAGCGATTTGACTTTGTTCGCAGTCCTATTTACATCTCACTTTAATAATACATAACTATCTCTTTTTACTTCTTAAAATGACATGGCTGACTTCCCTCTTTATTTCATTAGTTTTCTGGTTGCAGACGAATAAAGAAGTAAATTTGGTAATCGAGTGTTTTATTTCTAATCCCCTACATTTTTGGTGCCTCCTGTGAGGACTGAGTTACGAGAAGCAAACACTTGGTTTATTTTAATTTCTTCTGTATAATTTCATGAGAAATATGGCTCAATCAATAAATTTACGTACGACGGCTGCCAATGCAATTCGTCGTGCTCACGATCGTGTGGCTGGAGCAGATCTTGGTGGTGCAGATACCGCGCAACTGGAACAAGAGGTTAGGGCTATAACGGCGCATTACGACAGATTCGTACAACACCATGAAGCCCTTGTGGGCGCAGCGTTGGATACTGAATTGGACGCACATGACATTCTTTGGGACCAAGTGGAGACAGTGTACAAAGCAACGTGTGTAACACTCAATCGCAAATTGTTGCAGCTTCAAAGGGCACAAGTGGCTGAACAAAACCCTCAGTTGGAAGGCGGCAGCGCAAACGCTGATTCATTAAAACTTGAAAAGACCAATACGCACAACCTGGACATGAGACTAGATCCTGTGAAAATTCCATCTTTTGACGGTGCTCTTCATAATTGGCTGGCATTCAGAGATACCTTTGAAACATTGGTGCACAACTCAGAGCTTCCAGAAGCTTATAAACTTGGAAAATTGCGACAAGCAATTGATGCAGAGAAGGTTCCATTAATTGGAGGAATGTACACTGGTGGGTATCAAGAGGTGTGGCAGGCATTAAAAACACGATTTGACAACCCTAAGCTTTTGGCGGAAACGCATGTGTCGCGTCTCCTTAATCTAAAGATTGCCCAAGAAGAGACGTCAGAAGCACTGCTGAGAATTGTTGATACTGTTCAGGAATCTTTGCGAGCTCTCCGCGTTATGAAACTCCCAGTAGATCAATGGGATGCTCTGGTGGTGCCAATTATAGTGCCTAAACTTCCCCTCGTGACTCAGAGGGAGTGGTGTATGGTGGGTTCATCATCCGAGATTCCGAGCTTGGCCAATTTCCTAGAATTCGTGGAAAAACGAGCACAAAGTCTCGCTACAGAGTTTGTCCGACCACCTCACCGGAGCCAAGCTGCAATTAATCGTAATGTCCGCGCCCAGTTGCCCATGAAATCACACGTAGTTACAACAAACGAAGGTAAATGTCCTTATTGCCAAGGACCGCATCGAATCAGCCGCTGTCAAAAGTTATTGAGCAAAGCTCCTGGACAACGTTTCTCAGAGTTGAAAGAGTCTGGATTATGCTTTAATTGTCTGAGAAGTGGACACACCTCGCAGCGGTGTTCTTCATCTGGATGTCGACAATGTGGTAGAAAACATCATACAATGTTCTGTCGAGAGTCCGATTGGACAGGAATGGAGTCTTCATCGCCTCATTAGCAGGCACATATCACCGCAACGACAACGACGACACAATCGTCATGACTAGAATCGCATACCGTCCTGCTAGCAACAGCGCTTGCCCTTGCCGTTGGAACTTTGGAACAGCGCCTGTCTCGAATTCTTTGTGACCCTGGGTCGCAGGTAAGCTTCATCACAGAACGTTTAACTAATCAGTTACAACTCCGTAGATCAAAATATGATGTTGCTGTGGAAGGCATTGGCGGAATAGCTCATGCGCGTACAAATGGAATGGTTAAATTTACACTCAAGTCAACAATTTCTAATTTTTCGTTGGAAATCAATGCGTTCATTCTTCCTTCGATTGCTTCGGAAACCCCTACGGAGCATCTTCATCGGGAAGAATGGAAGCATCTTAATGGTCTTCAGCTCGCTGACCCTCAGTTTACGAAACCTGCAATAGTCGACATTTTGGTTGGTGCGGATGTGTGGGGCCAAATTGTAGAAGGTAATATTATTAGTGGAGCCCCAAATGAACCTTGTGCTCAGCGCACTCGTTTGGGATGGGTTGTATATGGCCCAGCAACAGCAACTTCAAATTCAGTGCAACCACCTTCTGCATTTTGCGCTCACTTGGTCGAGGATGATCTTCGCTTAGAGGATTTGGTTCGTAGTTTTTGGAATCTGGAAGAAGTGCAACCGCTGATCAGTGAACAGGATGAGTGTGAACAAATTTTCTGCGCGACGCATTTTCGAAACAACGAAGGCCGATATGTGGTGAATATTCCTATCCACAACGGTGCTACGGAGCTCGGTAACTCTTACACCAATGCTTTACGCCAATTTCATGCCTTGGAACGGCGCCTGGCTGGCAACAAAGAAATAAGAGAAAAGTACATTAGTTTCATGCGTGAATACCGCGCCCTTAATCATATGGAACGTGTCGATCAACCTGGCGATCATCGAAATGCTTATTACATTCCTCACCATGCTGTGCAAAGCAAATTTCGAGTAGTCTTCAACGCATCGGCTCGTAGTAGTAATGGTTTATCTCTCAATGACATCCAGATGACCGGTCCAACCATTCAGGATTCTTTAATTAACATCATCTTTCGTTTTCGTCGTTATGTGGTAGCGTTGACAGCCGATGTTGAAAAGATGTTTCGGCAGATATTGGTGGCTCCTGAGCACAGACATTTTCAGCGAATCCTATGGCGAGATTCTCCTGATGAGAAAATTGAAGTCTATCAGTTGACTACCGTGACTTATGGGATGGCCTCGAGTCCATTCAATGCTGTGCGAACACTTCATCAGTGCGCTCAAGATAACCATGACTGTTTGGCAGATATAAACAAAGGACGTAAGGCACGAGATATTATTTTGTCTTCATTTTATGTGGACGACTTCTTGGTAAGCTGCGACAGCGCTTTAGAAGCAATACAACTGGCTGAACATGTTGAAACTATCCTTTCAAAGGGTTGCTTTCCATTGCGAAAATGGAATTCAAACTGTGCTGAGGTAATTCATAAGATAAATGATAATGATTCTTCTTCTTCAGAGCTAAGCATAGAATCACCTACTTCCACGGTGCTTGGTCTAGTTTGGGATCCCATGTCTGATGAGCTTTTATTCAAGGTTAAGGTCGAACAGTTTTGTAATTCTCTCACGAAGCGAAAGGTATTGAGCGAAATAGCACAACTTTATGACCCAACTGGCCTCTTGGCACCTGTGGTCATAACTGGCAAAGTTTTCATTCAGACCCTCTGGTCTGCTGCACTTACTTGGGATGCTCCTCTACCTCAGGACCTGACTGAAATTTGGACGAAGTTTCGCAGTGGCCTTGTTGCACTGAATCAAGTCCGAGTACCCAGATGGTTGGGTATGCATCGAGAAAAAAGAACTACACTGCACGGCTTTTGTGATGCCAGCTTGCGTGCGTACGCTGCAGTCATCTATAGCAGGACAGAAGACATCAATGGAAGGTCTAACGTTTCTTTGGTTACAGCCCGAACTAAGGTGGCTCCTATTCGAGGCGCTACAATTCCGCGTCTTGAGCTCTGTGCAGCGCAACTTTTGGCAATTCTCTTTAATAACGTTCGTGAAGCAATGGGTTTATTGGACCATCCCTATTATTTATGGTCGGACTCAAAAATCGTGCTGTGTTGGTTGCGCAAGCATCCAGCAGGCTTAAAGCCATATGTGGCTAATCGAGTCAGGCAAATTCAAGATCTCACAGCAACAAATAGGTGGTTTCATGTCCGATCCATACAAAATCCGGCAGATTGTGCAAGCCGCGGCATAGGTGGTGACGAGCTCTTGCAGCATAACCTGTGGTGGAAGGGTCCTCAATGGCTTTCTAGTGGTGCCTTTCCAATGGGTCATGACACTAACCTCGACTTGGATGAGCTAGCTAATGTGCAAGATGAAGTGAAAACATCGGTGGTGACGATGACGGGAGTAGTTCAATTCACACTTACGACCAGACGTCGCGATGGCCAGGTCATTCCTCTCACGGAACGTTTCAGCTCTCTGCAGCGTCTTTTGCATACTGTGGCGTACATATTACGGGGCTTTCCCAAAAAGGGTAATCGTTGGAGAACTATTGTTGAACCACAAGAGTTGGATGCAGCTTTATCAGCCCTCATTTTACTAGAGCAAAATCTCGCGTTTGGAGAAGAAGTAAGAGACCTTCGACGCGGTTCCACTTTGGCAACTTCTAATCGATTGCTGCCTCTGGACCCTTTCTTGGACCAAAAGGGTATCTTGAGAGTAGGTGAGCGTCTTCGTCACGCTCCCATTTCGCATGATCAACGCTTCCCAGCCATTCTTCCTAGGAACGGTGCATTCGTTGGTTTACTGGTACAAGATGCACACAACAGAACTTTGCACGGTGGTACTCAGCTCATGTTGCAAACTTTACGACAGCGCTTTTGGATCTTAAATGGGCGACAGACCGTTCGGAGCTTCATCCACCGGTGCGTTATTTGCAGACGACATCGTCGGGCAATTCTCGTGCAACAGATGGCATCACTACCTAAAACGAGAGTGACTGCAGCCCGACCGTTTTTGGCCTCAGGTGTGGACTATTGTGGCCCATTTGTGCTTAGGCTTGGCACAAAACGTTCCCGCTCAACAGTGAAAACATATCTCGCCATATTTGTTTGTATGAGTACAAAGGCTGTACATATGGAAGTTGTGGAAGATCTTTCAGCGCAAAGTTTCTTGGACGCCTTTACGAGGTTTGTTTGCAGACGAGGACCATGCCTAGACTTATTCAGTGACAATGGCACCGCGTTTGTGGGAGCTAACCGTGTACTTCAAGAAGATTTATCCGCGTGGCATAGCGAAAACAACCAACAGTCTCTGGCTTCCAGTGGAACGAAGTGGCATTTTATCACACCTAGAGCTCCTCATCAAGGTGGACTGTGGGAGGCGGCAGTTAAGTCTGCCAAGCACCATCTTGTACGCTTGGTGGGCACACAAGTACTTTGTTTACAGCAGCTTCAGACATTGGCTGCACGTATTGAAGCGTGTCTCAACTCTCGCCCACTTACTCCTCTCTATGATGATCCAAGCGAAAAGTTTGCCTTAACACCAGGCGA
The DNA here is from genome assembly GCA_963931855.1 of Philhelius festivus. NCBI lineage: Eukaryota > Metazoa > Arthropoda > Insecta > Diptera > Syrphidae > Philhelius > Philhelius festivus. Next base: position 148,998,854 of record OZ007555.1, on the reverse strand, counting down.
TTTCCTCATAGGAGCCCCGCTGATTGCGGTACCTGAACCGAATATTAATGGCATTTCGTCGAATCGTCTCCATCATTGGCAATGGTTGCGTCAAATTCATCAACATTTTTGGAAAAGATGGAGCGACGAGTACATTACAGAGAAGAAGTAAGTGGCGAAAGCGTTTGCCCAATATTCAGCTTGGTGATATTGTAATTGTTCGGCAAGAAAATCTTCCCCCAACACATTGGCGATTAGGACGAGTAGTTGAAGTGCATCCGGGCAGTGATGGATTGGTCCGAAACGTTACCCTCAAGACGTCTTCTGGTCTATGCAACCGGGCAGTGCAGAAATTATGTGTTCTCTTGGATGCAGCAGAATTCGAACGGAACGATTCGACCGGGCAGGATGTCTAAGATCATAAAGTACAGACGCCAGCTCTGACGTACCAGCGATTTGACTTTGTTCGCAGTCCTATTTACATCTCACTTTAATAATACATAACTATCTCTTTTTACTTCTTAAAATGACATGGCTGACTTCCCTCTTTATTTCATTAGTTTTCTGGTTGCAGACGAATAAAGAAGTAAATTTGGTAATCGAGTGTTTTATTTCTAATCCCCTACAGCAGCCAAAAGCACACTTCGGCTTAAAGAAATGAGCTCTTGAAAGCACAGCACTTATGGTCATGGGTCTATCCTGCAAAGGTATGACACAGTCCCTCAAGACTACCGGACGCACCTAGAAGATGACCGTGAGCTCTTTTGGTAGAAGAGACTCCAATATTTTTAGTGTGCTCTTTGAAAGTCCTATTGATTGCTTTTGCTTCTATTTTATCTCCCGTTGGTGTAGAAGTAGCATGAGCATTAATATAGCCAACTAAACTGGGATGAATTTTAGCATCTGCCATCGCTCGCGTCATGGCAAGAAAAGCTCTTATATCTACCATCTTCACTGGGTGATGTAATATGATATGCCTGATAAACCGTAGCCAAGTATCTCAGCTAGGATGGTGGCATTTCTTGCTTTGGCATGTTTAAGTTCTTCCAATACCAATATGGCGGCACCTTCGCCCATCACGAAACCGTCTCTTTTCTCGTCAAATGGCCTAGAAGCACGGTTTGGATCGTTGTTGAACGATGTACAAAGAGTTCTTAGGCGACAAAATCCAGCAATTGCAAGGGGATCTATGCAGGATTCTCCACTGCCAGCTACCATGACATCAGCATCTCCGTATTTTATAAATTGGAAAGCGTCTGACTACTTACCACCGAGAATATGTTTCAACAAACACTTCTCTATTACAACACCCGAAAGGCATGGATGGGAACCCAACTCACTAATTAATGAACAAGGTATCTCCTTCTACACCGATGGGTCAAAAATGGAAGAAAGAACAGGAGCTGTGGTTTTCTGTGAAGCTTTCAATATTAAAGCATCATTCAGACTCAAAATTAGTGTAGTGTCTTTCAGGCTGAGATCTACGCTATTGAAAAGGTGGCAGAATTGGTACGCACGAAAAAACTGAACTCGTCGGAGATCACATTCTACGTGGACAGCCAAGCTTTAGCCACTGAGACAATAAGATCCAATACAGTAACAAAATGCCGAGACATGCTGAAAAATATTTTGTAATACTAACCAAGTCAAGCTCTGTTGGGTTCCTGGACATAGTAATATAGAAGGGAATGAAATAGCAGATGAACTGGAAAGAAAAGGGTCAGTATCAAATAAAAACAGTTTCAGCCATTTAAATATGGGACCAAAAGTCCCGATTGGCGTGATTAAAAGGAAAATAGACCTAATAACGAAAGAGCAAATCAATAACTCATGGTCCTCCAGGGACCACTGCGTCATCTCTAGATGTTTATGGCCTAAAATTAACGAAAAGTAAACTCGATATATTTTGTCGCTGAGTAAAAAGAACATTGGAATTCTGAATTGGAATCAGGATGTCGAGGAGATTAAAACCATTAAACATCTGCTCTGTGACTGCCCGAACCTCCAAACAAATCGCCTCCGTTACTTTGGAAACAGGTTTGTTGGAGAACTGAACGATCTAACGCAGGCCTCAAGTACAAATATGAGAAAATTCATAATTAGCACAGGCTGGTTCGCAAATGAACCAGTCTAACTGGCTGAACACAATAGAATGCTGCAACTGGAGCTGCAGCTGAAACTTGAAGAGCTGTCAAAAAGTGAATCGGTGATTGTTAAAACAACATAAGTAACACATTTTTCGAAATCACTTTTATTATGGTTTTGCACTGCTTAGGGGTAGAGCTATAGGTTAAGAGCAAAACTAGCATAATTTTATACCTGAAACACACAGAAATTCGAGCCCGAAATCAGCATTTAGTGTTAAAACAACATATCTGTTCTGCCATTTTCACAAATGAGTGCTAAAACACATTTAGTACATGCATTTAATTTCTTTTTACACCCAACGCTGGCAAAACGTAGTAGGCCAACTGTTGTTTTTACTTGCGATATAGGTACTATAGGGCAAGTTCTGCATTTGGAAAAAAAATCGAACTCGAGATTTTGATCAAAGTTGACATTACGATGATAGCGAAGACGAATAAAGTGGGTCCGGCAATTCCGTCTGTCTGTCTGTCTGTCTGTCTGTCTCTCTGTCTGTATGTCTCTCTGTCTGTATGTCTGTACCGCTCGATCTAGAGCCTAAGCCACTGGACCTATTTTCTTCAAACTCGGTAGTTATGGGTCTTCGGTGATTCCCTAGAGGGGAAATTGAAATTTTTTGTAGCTTTAAAACTACATAACGGTACCCCCCATACACCCGTAATGCAAAATCTTATTTATCTCGAAAACGGCTCTAACGATTTTGATAAAAAAATTAGGTGTGATATTATGGACATGGACTACGTTTTGGTAAAAAAAAAATTTGGGGCAAAATGTTATTAACGGTACCTGTCATAGAACCGTTTTTTTGATTTTCCACTTTCTCATTAACGGCTCTAACGATTTTAACCAAAAATTTTCAGCAGGAGTCCCCCTAAGTTTAAAATAATATTGTATATAAAAATATTCGAAAAATTATTTGTTGGGTTTTTTTGAAAAATCAAAATCTTCAAAACCTATGAACGATTATTTTTTGAAATTATTTCCTAAAATCAATATTATTAAATACTTAAAATTCGCATCCCACATTTTTTTCTTGACAAATTTTAAAGAAATTTCTTACATAAAAAATTTAATTATTTATTAATAAAACGATTTTTTAAAGTTTGTTTGCATAAATTCATTTAAATATCATTTTAAAATAATGTTAAAATAGATTTTATATTTTTCATTATTTTGTATTTTAATGAATTTCTGGTTCTAAGCTGTGTTTTTGTTTATTTTTTGTACTTGTTTTTTTTTTAATAAAATACTGAAATCTTAATAATCCCAATCAACAATTTGTGGTTTGAAAGCGGTTTAATAACCGGCTTTGAACTCAAGCTTTACAAACCAAGGGGTTACAAATTGGTTAAAAAGCCGTTCAAAAACCGTTCCAGAAGCATCTCCATAACCGAAAATGGTCAGTAACAAAATAACTTCCATTATTACTGAACGATTTTTGAACGTATCTTTTAAACGCTTTTATTAGGTCATTTTAAACCGTTTGTATAACGCCTTTAGAAAACCTGTAATATGCACAATAATTGGTTATTTCAAAACGCTACTAGGACGTTAATTTGCAACGATTTTAAATAACCTGTATTATGCTCAAAATGTTATTTTGGTGGCTATTTTATAACCTGTAATAAGCCTTAAAAGTTATTTTGACGCCTTTTTATAACCGTTTACCTACAGTTTGTACGAACCCTGAAATTATGAGTTTTCTCCAAACCATGATATATGGTTATTTTGAAACTCTTCTCAAATATTTGCTTCCCAGCTGAAAAAAAAATCTTTTTAAAAATAAAACAGTACAAGTGATATTTATAATGAATATTATTAAATTTTATTTAAAAAGTTTGTTAACTTTAATAGTATATAACTAAAAACTATAACTTAATAGTAAAATATAGATACACCTAATAACTATTATTATATAAATATAAAGTATCTATAACACTGGGTGGATAATTGAGTCGTTTATTTTCAAAACATGATATGTCACATCTTCAAAAAATACATAAGTAATGACGTTTTAAGAAAAATCAAAAGTTTTTGTAACCATAATGCAAAATTTTGAAGATGAACATGTCTATTTTGAAAATAAACGATTCAATTAGAAAAAAAAAATTAAGCAAAATTGGAAGTAATAATATCGATGTTTGTGTAGTGATGCAGTGGTGTCAGTTGATGAGGTTTGCTGTGATGATGATGACTCGTTTCTGGTTTAAAAATAAAAATAAAATTGAAATTTTGTTTAACTTACATTTTTTTTTTGATGGAACTTACAACAAAGATTTGTTAGCAGCCAGCCTAAGTGGTAGTGAAAATAGAAAAAAGAATAAAAAATTAATAAGAATGTTTGAATAAAAAGAAGATCAGTCTGTAAACGAACACATGTACAATATTATTTTTATAAAAAGAATATTTACCAGTTTTTTTGAACTATGAATAAGCAGTGGAAAAAACCAAACATCACACTTTTTGCTATCCTTATTCATAATTTTTTTGGCGGTCAGCCATCAGACGAATAGGGGAAATAACATGTAGCATACGAAAACATGCACGTGCCGTAACTATTCGGGACTGGTGGAAGTCTGATCATAGCCTCTCCGTGGCGGCCGCTAGAAACAAGCCTTTAAAAAGGTTTGGCTAATATGATCAGGCTGGTTCCTCAGGTTGGCGACAGGTTAATTCCCTGTCCCGTAAAACTTATGAATTACGAGACCGACAACAAGCCTCGGAAACGGACTGATCACACGACGACAACCAACGCAACGAAAACTGAAAAACGATTTACGAATTTTCTTATGGAACGTACGATCGCTCTATAGAGCTCGAGCTGCTCAGCAGCTAGCCGATGCCCTGTCAAAATATAAAGCTGATATAACAGCTCTTCAATAAATCAAATGGACAGGGAATGGTGTTTTACAGAAGAAAGAATATGACATATACTATAGCTGTCATACAAAACACCATGTGCTCGGGGTAGGCTTCCTAGTCAGCGAAAAAATGAAGTCTACCATCATCGGCTTTAACGCTATAAGCGAAAGGCTATGCACCCTTCGCGTGTGAGGCAAATTTACGAACATCAGCCTCATTAACGTTCACGGACCTACGGAGGAGTCCTCAGACGAAGAAAAAGAGACTTACTACGAACAAGTCGAGAGGGCCCTCAATGCCTGTCCAAGGTCGGGAGCCGGTATTCAGGCATTACGCAGGCACCCATAGTTTGCATGAGAACACTAATGACAATGGACTTCGAGTCTTAGAATTGGCAGCATCGAAAAACATGGTCGTTGCGAGTACCAGGTTCCCGCGTAAAGATATCTACAAAGCCACCTGGGTATCACCTGATGGAGTCACTCGTAACCAAATAGACCACGTGTTGATAGACCGTCGCCACTACTCGAACTTGATGACGGTACGAACGTACCGAGGTGCCAATATCGACTCGGATCACTATCTTGTTGGTATGGTTTTCCGAGGGCGGATTGCCTTGCGAAGACGCATTGCATCCGCCGATCAGGTTCGAATCAACACGGCTGCCCTGCGCAATGAAAACACCAGTAACACCTTTGGTAATGCGTTAGGACTCGCCCTAGAAACACCTGACTTAGGGAGAGTAAGTCCTGGAGCCAGTATGCTGGGCGTGAATGAAAAGTGGACACGTCTTAAAAATACTGTCATTAGTACTGCCAACTCCATCTTAGGCAGCAGTCGTAAAAATCGGAACGACTGGTTTGATGATGAATGCAAGCTAGCGACTGAACGTAAGAATGTTGCGTACCGAGCAATGCAACAATCTCATAGAACGCGGGCACGCGAAGAGGAATATAAAGAGCTCAGAAGAACAGGCCGGCTTAATCAGAACAAATCCCCGGGAGCCGATGGCATACCAGCCGAATTATTTCATCACGGCGGGCCAGCCTTACGTCAAGCAATTCATGATATTATAGTGCACGTATGGGAGCAGGAAGAAATGCCAGAAGACTGGCGAAAAGGCATAATATGCCCCATACATAAGAAGGGAGATGTCACAACGTGCAGCAATTATAGAGGTATCACGTTGTTGAGTACCGCATATAAGATATTCTCCTCTATCCTACAAGACCGGATAACCCCATACGCTAAAACCGTCATCGGACAATATCAGTGTGGTTTCATTCCAGGCAAATCAACAACTGATCAGATCTTTACCCTCTTGCAGGCGATGGAAAAATGTCTAGAATTTAACATCCCAACATACCATCTGTTTATAGACTTTAAGGCCGCCTATGATAGCATAGCCAGGGTAGAACTTTACAAAGCCATGAGAGAATTCGGCATCCCAAATAAATTGACACGACTATGTAGGTTGACCATGACCAACGTAACAAGCCAAGTAAAAATAGCCGGATTGCTATCCAGACCAATCAACATCTTTAATGGACTCCGACAAGGGGACGGTTTGGTCTGCCTCCTCTTCAACCTGGCGTTGGAGAAAGCAATCCGTGACTCTGGCACGGCAACAAGAGGGACCATCGTCAACAGGTCCAGCCAGTTACTAGCTTACGCAGACGACATTGACATCATCGGAAGAACCGAACAAGCTGTACACGATTCCTTCATCCAGATTGAGCAGGCGGCACTAAATCTGGGGCTGTACATTAGTGAAGGTAAAACAAAGTACATGGTGGCGTCGAATGCGAGAGGAACAGTTGGTCAAACAATCAAGGTTGCGGAGCACGAATTTGAAGTGGTGCAATCCTTTAAATACCTTGGGTCAATAGTAGCAGCCGATAACAATATAGAAGAAGAAATACGCGGGCGGCTTCTCAAATCCAACAGAGCCTACTATAGTCTGTCAAAGCTCTTCAAATCCAGAAATCTCACCATAACTTCAAAACTGCTGCTGTATAGGACCATGGTCCTGCCAGTACTCACATATGGATCCGAGACTTGGGTGCTTAGCAAAAGGCACTCCGACCTCTTAGCTGCGTTCGAGAGAAAAGTCTTAAGGAGAATTGTTGGCCCCGTATGTGAGGAAGGACGATTCCGGAGACGGTACAATCATGAACTGTACGCAATCTACCTTGAAGCAGATATCGTGACAAAAATTAAGCTCGGTAGACTCCGGTGGGCAGGGCACCTAGCTCGCATGAGCGAAGAGGAACCTGCTCGGAAAGTTCCTTGTGGTACATTCTATGGTAGACGACAGCGTGGTAGACCATGCTTGCGCTGGAGAGATGGCGTAGACCAGGACGCCCGAAGCCTTGGGGTGCGCAACTGGATGGCGTCTGCTAGAGACCGGGATAGGTGGAGAGACTTGTTGAAGGAGGCCAGGACCGGAACCCGGTTGTCGAGCCGATGATGATGATGATGATTCATAATTCTTAAACACACTACAAACTATGCAAATATTATTATTAAAAAATGCCTTACCAATCAAAATGTTCACTTGAAAGAAAAAACCAAGAAAAACACTTAACTTTTTTAATTTTTAATTATCACGCTCGCGTACGAAAAATAAAACTCAACCAACCGATCTGAGAACAAGAAAACAATGACGAGCCATAAAGATGAGCGTGGTGGTTGTTGCTGGAGTTAAAGAATAAATCTGGATTTGGTTTATTTGCAACCTATAAGTTTAAAAAATGCTCTTTAATAACTTAATGGAAACCTAGGGTTAATAACTTTTTCTTTATCGACAAAGCATAAAATTGGATCCAAATTAACTACAATTTATCCTAAATTTACAGTAAATTGTAAATAACTTTTTTTTACCGAATAAATCGAAACTAACTAAGTATTCAATTGGTTTATTTGCATCCAATACATAAGTTTTATGTTTAAAAATGATTATTAAACGACCTACTCAGAACTTTATATAAAATTGGTTACTTTTCAACCTATATGAAACTTTTTATGCGGAAAAAAAAGTTATTTAAAGTCTCACTGAAAACATGGTATAAAATGGGTTAAATTTCAACCAATATGTAACTCTAACGGTAAAAAAAAAGGTGTTTAAGGACTTACTGAAAACTTAGCATAAAATTGGTTTATTTTTAGCCACTATATAACTTTTCTCATAAGAAAAAGAAGTTATATTATAACCTATTTTTACTTAAAGGCTAGGAAAAAGTGATAAATGTACTCAAATTCAACCTAGATTTAAAAATAGTTATTTTCGAACCAGAAAAATGACAATTTGGTTTTAAAAGGGTTAACAAATATCCAAATATTATCACCAGTTTAAATTTGGAATTTTTCAAACCAATATATGACCAAAAAGTTGTGCAAGAGAGAAAATTTTACCGAAATCAACCTTAGGATAGTTTTTGGTTTGTTTTTACCGTATAGCATACTAAAGTAATAAAGTATCTCATTTCTAGGCCCACTATGACCAGAGTTATCTTAGGTTTTTTTGTAACCTCGGTTATTCTGGAGCCAGGGCTAAAAATTGTTGCTTGGGATGTGTTATTTTATATTGTATTTTATATTCAATTGATTTCGCTAAGACTAACGTGGCAAATTGAGTGTAAAAACAACATAACTTAACGTATTTGAGTTGTTTTGGCTCTCAACAAAACGTTGGGTGTTAAAACAACACAAAAAACAAAGTTAGTTTTTTAAAAATCTCCTTTACTAAAAAGATTTTTTTAAAACTTTTAACTGTTTACAACTCGCAGAACTACCACTAATCAGATTTTAAAGTTAAAATTGTCAATGCGGCCGCGTCCTCAAAAATATAAGGTTTTTTGTCTCTCCTGTAAAAAAACAAAAATGTCACTTATGTTGTTTTAGCAATCACCGATTCAAGTGTCGTACGTACTTTTTTTTATGCGCCCACAATGAGGCTTTACAGCTTTCATGTTTTGTTGTCATTTGTTGGGTCAGGTGTTGAATCTTTGGCAAATTTTAAATATTTTAAGTAATTGAAACTATAAAATGGACACTGAAATTGAAGATTTTCGTCCATTATTTTAATTAAAATTTAACCACGAAATCACAATACAACAAAACAACACTTAAAATCACAGACAGATATATAAAATTTGAAATGTCAAAAATGCTGCACGAAAAAGTTAAAAGTTCGCCAACTCTTGCAGCACCGACTGCAGCACCGACTGCAGTTGCGTTGTGTTGTGTTCGTAACATTGAATTTACGTGTATTGAATATTTTGACAGCTATTCCAGTTGCAGCTCCGTCTCCATTGTGTTCAGCCAGTAAATAAGACATTAGCTTAGGAGCATCTCTGCTTTTATTAATATAGGGGATCACAATGGACCGATAGGCCCCCGTGTACGCAGAAGTGTCTGTGCTGTGCACGCTTTATTTTCTTAAGAGAATTACAGAAGGACGTTGGGATACCTACTTTGTTAACCAGGTTACCTATTATTAGAGTTACTTAGATATACATATTTTGTTATATTTGTATGTATGTATGTATACTCGTATGAACTAGAGTTGGACTTATTTATAAGAATTAAATGGTAACTCTGAAATTATTTTTTGCTCCACACACGCCCCACCAAAAACGAATTAAAAAAAAAATCAAAATCTATCTCAAACGCAAAGGCGAAGTCATGTCAGAGATTTGTTGTGACCAGTGTCCGAACGTGGCATATTCTTGCACCTCGCCATCCGAGTTGCGTGCAACATCGACTTCAATCCAAATCCAAATCATCCAAACCGCCAGAGTATCGTCTCAATATTCGCATGACAGAGCAACAGCATATTCTTCAATTCTCAGAATCGCAAGAAGTTCCAATATTCCCCTCCAAACGTCGCCAACTCACCGATCAATGAAATCATGGAGTCTTTTTTCTGGTTCGTGCGTCGGCGGTGCTGCAGCGGTGGCCATCGTAGTCCAGATAATCCTTCTTCCTCTTCGTGTTGTTTTTAAAAGCAGAGCTACTACCTACCTACCTAAATCTCATGCCGCTTCCGTTGCCGCTCGCTGGTTGCATTCAAAGTCCCACGTGTGTGCAGCTGATTTGAGAACGCTATGAATAATTTATAATTATTCCTCTTCAATTTTTTTTTGTATTCAATCTGATATTTGTGTCCCAAATTCTTATGCAATAAGTTCCATTCATAGACCAGGTGATGGGGACCAAGCTCATATGGTTGCTTGATGACACAAACTCAAAAACCCGTAGTGACCAATGATCTTGGACGATTATGTCAACATAATTTCATACTATTGTCCTTAAAATAACGGTCAAGTTTAGAAGAAAAAAAAAACAACTAGCCGGTTCCAGGACATCTTGGTCTGCTTAATCAAGGAGCTTATCTATCGAAGCATGTGGTGGTACATTAAATGCAAAATCCTTTTTTTTCTCTTAGACGAAGACAGGGCAACAGGATATTTCTTGTTCATTTAAAAAACAACCAAGAAAGGTATTAACCTCGACATTCGATAAATTTCTCATGCATAAGGGTAAACAAAAGGATCTCAAGCGAAGAAAGCAAATCAAACAAAAACAAACACCCATCAAAAATGTGTCCTGTGGACAAACGACAAAGTTGATTTTTTCTTTTCATCCCAAAAAAAAAGAGTTGCATAAATATTCACCAATAAACTCATACACACACACACAGACACGCATCTCCTGACGACCGGACTTGGTAAGCCTCAAATTAATGATTCGTAGATTTATCACATTGTCATACTGCTGTCAGGATATCTATGAATTTTCGGGAGTCGGGCCATCCCGCAGCGGAACGAGTTTGTATGAGAAAAAAAGAACAAAAACGAAAATAAATAGATAAAAGGATGTTAGGTTCTTATTGATGAAAAAAAGGACATTCGTGGTAATGGTAACGCAAATCAAGAGTAAACGCCTCACTCACACATCTCGTCGCACATTATTGTGCGGTGTGCTGAGGTGGTGTCCTGTGTGCAATTTGTTTGGATTAGTTTCGATTGGGACCGTTTCATTTGCCTGTCATGTTTTCCCCGAAAAATAAAAGGTGACAATTTACCTAGGACATATTTTAAGTAGCAAATTTGAATGCAAACTCACAAAAAACATGTCCGCTTATACCCTTATTTAGCTATTTCGCCCTATCATGCTGGACCAACTACAGCAACCCCTTAATGTTTGATTAAGAGCCCGTTTTTAGTTTTTGGTCCACTCTGAGGCAATGATTATAGAAAAAAAATTGCGTGTACGCACGTTCGATGGTCAAAAGCGCACACATTATAGGTATATAGTTTTTGTTTTTGTTAGATGGACTGTGGGCCAAAAAAGGATATACGTTCCAGCTATCGCTATGTGACCGTTGCTATCTTGTTTGTCGTGGGTTTTTTCCATTAAATTAACCGTAATGCTGGCCGAAAGAAGCTTTACCTACGCATCTATATTGTGTTTGTCGAATATATATAAAAAAAAAAAAACTAAATCACGGCTTGTGTGTTTCAAAAACGTGTAAGGTTACTTGAAAGGGCGAGAGAAACTTTAAGTTTAAACAAAAACAACATCACTTAATGTATAGTGACCCGTTTCAACCCCAAGCATATTAGTTTTGTTCCACTCTGAAGCTATGAACGTATTTGTATACATATATGTTAAGTTAATGTGATGACAAAATAATATCAGGGGTGGACTTGTCATTTTATAAATGGCAGAATATAGTACCCGAAAAATTAGTTTGATGAATTTTTTTAAAAATGTTCACGAATTCATTTTCTGTTGAAATTATTCAGTCAAACGCTGTCAATACTGAAATTCTCAATTGAAATAGCCAGTAGCATTCCACACCATCAACAATTCGTTCAATACATGTTGAATTGGACGGTTTCAAGTCTGATCTACACAAAATATATGCTGCTGTTCCCCAGGGCTCCGTTTTGTCTCCGACACTCTTCTTCATTTTTATAAACGATCTCTTGTCTGAAACTTCTAATCCTCTTCGTTTTGCCGAGGAATCTACCGACAGCTTTTCATACTCGTTCTCAAATTCACGTCCATTTCAATTGGAAGTGGAATTGAAACGGTATCGTATTATTCGATCATTTAACTCCAACAGCCTTGTTAAATGGGGTATAAAAAATCGTGTGGAGTTTAATGCTTCGAAAACTCAAGGCCTTATATTGTCTTTGAAGCAAAATGTACCGCTTATGTCATTGTCCTTGAATGGCACTTACATCGAAGGAGCCGAAAAGCTCTCAGTACTCGGTATATGTATCAACGATGATCTTTGTTGGAATGATTGGTCTTCGATTCAAAACCAACTCAGTCTTAAGACAACCACACTCCATCCTTTTGGATGTCTAAGCACTGACTGAAAATAACCTAGCTCCCAGTATCAATAACCAAGAGTTGTTTCCCTCTTTTTGTAATGTCTATCCAGATTATGATCGGCCCTCCGTTGTCTTTCCTTGCAGAGGAGTCCTTGTCGCAAACAAAAATACATTCGACTGACCCCTTTTCTCAATATGAAGCATGTCTGAAGTTGAAACAAGCGATACAGAAGGTCACTTTTCATCAATGCATGTGACAGATGGTCCGTGTCCAACAACATGTACATATGAATTTACAGATATGTCAATTCTGTTAATGCCAGTCCTGTTAAGCGAAATGGGCAAACGGCGGAGAACCATCAAACATAAAATGCCCTTGCAAATGAAAAGAAGGTGACTTTGTTAGTAGATTCCCTAAATTCCCGGAAATTCCAGAAAGTCTACGGTTTTCGATAATGAAAACTTTCACTCGTGAAATTGAATTTTTGTCACCATTTAAGATTGTTGAATTTTTGAAGTGTGTCCGTCAGCTTGGTAGAGGCCAAGTTCTCGTATTTTTTTTTTATAATTTTGCACGCACTAAAGGGATTATGACTACCTTTAAAATATTTGAACTTAGCGCAAACGTTTCTAAAAGTTGGAGACGACTTAAAAATGTAGATTGGTTTTGAATTTTTGAATATCAATGGGAGGGAAATATTGAGCTGGATACAGTACTCCACATTCGTGTAGTGCGGCGAAAGAAAGAATATCTTCTTCTCTTAACATTAGTTCGCACACCGTCCGTGAAAAGTTAAATTTACTGAATGACGACTTTTCACCCGGTCCTGATTGTATCCCAGCAATTTTTCTTAAAAATTGCGCTTCTGCACTCTATGAACTCCTCACTAATCTTTTTCAACTCTCGCTTTCACAGTCAGTTTTTCCCTCTCTTTAGAAGGAATCCTTTATTTTTCCAATTTTTAAAAAGGGTTGTAAGAACGAAATCTCTAACTATCGTCCGATTGCTAAACTCTCCTTTATCCCCAAGCTCTTTGAAGGTATAGTGTATGATTCACTTTATTTTCATTTTAAATCAATTGTCTCTCCACTTCAACACGGATTTTTAAAGGGAAGATCCACTACGACTAATCTTACCCAGTTTGTCTCCACGACACTCTCGGCAATGGAAAAAGGCTACGATGTTGATGTAGCAAGGCGTTCGATAAAATCAGTCACCAAATTATCTACGTTAAGCTACAAGCCTTTGGCTTTCCACCATCGTTCATCAAGTGGGTCAAATCTTATCTCGAGAACCGTTTATACAGGGTTGTTTTCAGAAATGAAGTGTCTGATCCCTTCCTCGCCTCCTCTGGTATTCCCCAGGGTAGCCATCTCGGTCCACTTCTATTTGTGCTTGCTATAAACGATGTCGGTAGAATCATCTCCTTCTCAGACCTTTCCATTTATGCAGACGACATTAAAATAATTAAAGTAATCTCGTCATCTCATGATTCTTCGCTGCCTTAACTCGATCTAAATACTTTTCTTACCTGGTGCAACAAAAACTTTCTTGAGCTTAATATTAGTAAATGCCAATCAATGACTTTTTCCCGTAAACGTATACCTTCAAATCCTCGAATCTATCACTTCTGTAACATACCCGTCCCTATCGTTTCATCTATTCGTGATCTCGGGGTCATATGTGATAAGGAGTTAAATTTTCGCTCTCACATTGATCATATCATCGGGAAAGCGAATTCTACCCTCGGATTTGTTAAACGATCGTCTAAAGAATTTTCCAACCCCCATGTTACTAAATCTTTATACACCACATACGTCAGGCATATCCTTGAATATGCTAGTCAGGTTTGGTCTCCTTTCCAAATCAATCAATCTCTTAGAATTGAAGCTGTTCAGAGGAGATTTCTCAGATTCGCTTTGCGCAGTCTACCTTGGTCCTATCCCGTCATTTTACCCCCTTATGAAGACCGTTTGCAACTAATTGGCATGCACACCCTTTCTCTACGTCGCCGTATCGCTGACATAATATTCGTCCATCAGCTCATCATTGGAGCCATAGACTCTCCTGCGTTGCTCGAATGGATTAAAATCAATACCAATCCACGTAACCTTAGAGCTGTCCCATTCTTCCGCCTCCCCATTCACCGCACCAACTACGGCCATTTCAATCCAATGAGCAGAATGCTTCGATTAGCTCCTTCCCTTAGAAGAACTCTATACACCTTCTCTCCCTAACCTCACTCCACCGTAGATATTATTTTCTTATTAGCGTTAAGTATATTATTTATAATTTAAGTTTGTATAATATAATTTAAGTAATTCGCTTGCAATAAGCTAAATAAATAAATAAATAAATTATGGTTGAATTGCTTTTAAGGAGGTATGAAACTGGCTAATTATATTAATAAAAATAACGGTAAAATAATGAAAGGTACTTGAATTTTTATTTTTACTTTTCACATTTGGCGAAAAACTATTAAACAAAACGAAAATGAACGAAAGGGGTCGCCATAAAATCACTTTTTGATAAATCCTAATGGAGAACAGATCGTTATAAAAAAGAAAAAAAAGTGAAAATTCAATTTCTTAATTTTCTTTTTTTTTTTAATTCAGTTGAAAAAGCGAAACTTTAATAATTGGTAATAATTGGAAAAATTAATCTTTAATTGGGGCAACTTCAGGACTGGGATGTGCCAACAAAATTGATATCATTGGAAGAATAGAGTTCAATGTCAATGGCGTGTTGCATCCGTGAGCATTTAGACAGAAGCGAAGAAGATAGGCTTAGCGGCCAATGAGGCCGAGACCAGGTATATTCTGTCATCGAGAGAACACCCAACAACGACATCTTGGACAGACCGTCAATATAGAGAGACAGCTATAACTTTTTCTAGCTAGGCGCTTTGTTCAAAAAAGACAAGAATATACCTTGTCTCGTCTCTCCAGGATACCTCTTTTTTCGCATCGCGCTTAGACATAGAGAAAGATAGAATAGAATATCACAAAAATAACCCAAAACGGGAACTATGGCACGAGTGGCAAGCCGCACAAATTCTTTTGCACAGAGAATAACAAACCTTCTGTTTCAAAGCGCTGATATTGCGGTGGCATTCTGGGGAATTGAAAACTTGCTTGTGTGCGTGTGCAAAAAAAGTTTGTTGTTAAAAAAGGCAAAATAGACCTCTTTTATAAAAATGGAATTAAATAAATATTGAGTGAAAAAAGTATTTTGTATTTTTGAATTTAGTGAAAAAAATATCAAAAAAAAAAAAAAAAAAAAAACGTAAGGATTGTATTGTCAATATTTTCCTTACAAATGCATTACAAATACTGTCATATTGAATTACAATTATGAACTTTAGATGAGTTTAATTTAATTTTTAAGAACGTTACTCCATTCAAGGAATATAAATCTTTGATTAAAAAAAATATTTCCAAAAATTAAAAAATATAACTCTCAATTTCCCAGGGTAAGAAAGAAAATATTTGCAAGAAATTTATATTTTTTGACTTTTTGTTAGTCAAAAGTAACTGTAAGAATTAAAAAAAATTAATTAGAAAAAATATTAAACTAATTGCATATACATACTTATTGGCTTTGTACAAGAGTGAATTTGACTTCATTATCTTTTATACTTATGCAGCCGTATTTATTACAATTCCCTAAACGCGTGAATAGTTATGCAATGCATAAGGACTTATTCATCCACTATGCAAATTCATATTTATAAAACATTTGCCTACCCTGCATAGTTATAATGAGCTTGTGTCAAATAAAGTACCAAAAAGTAAGAATCTATTACATTTAGCCTTCATAACACTCAGCTGTTTATCAAAAAACAAAAAAAAACATCTTGTCCGTCTATCGAATTTGATAAACAAAAACGAAACTACCAAAATCTAAAAGAATTCCAACAATCGAATATGGAAAAACGAAGTGGCCCCAAAAAAGTTGAAATGGCCCCAAAAATGGCCCCAACATTTTGCTTCCCAGGAACAACACTGGTCAAGTGTCACTCAATACGATCGTGCGCTCTTTATCTACATCAAAACAGAGTTACCAGTATCATTCTCAATTGCAAGCAAGGAGCTTTTTCAGTGGTTTTTATTAAGGAGCTTTTGGGATTTGAAGCTTTTGAGAACACATTTTAAGAAGATGAATATGTTGAGTGTTGTCGTATTGCTTTTCAACTAAAAAAAAACGCGCCTATTATCTTACCGCTTGGCGTTGTGGGAAAAGGTAAATTGAATATTGTTGTCAGTCGTTTTGAATCGGCAGACGGTAGCCCTACGCGTTTTTTACTTTCATTTGCGGCGATTTATAATGTAAACTACGGAATCCCTACAGACAGAGTATAGTAAGTAAATGTATTCTAAAAAATTCATTGAATATTGTCAATACTTTGAGTGTCCCGATCTTTCACCAAAACATTGTGTTCACCAACGTTGTTATTCTCTTTCGTGCTAAGCCCCTCACTATAGGATGTCATGAACTTTTTTGTTTTCGATTAGCTTTACAAGTTAAAATTTGTGTTACGGGCCATATTAAAAGTATCTAGGATGAGGATCTAAGAAGATTGAATGTCCAATCCTGCACTGTCATTTGTCATAAATACATTCACATATCTCTGTCGAAATGGCTTAAGTTTTTTTTTACCAAAATGACCTCCCTCCTTCCAATAACACGAGAATAAGGGGGGGCTGAAAAAATTCAGTGTCCACAACCCTTTTTGCCGTCCCGTCGTTGTCGTTGTCCGCTTAGTGCCACAAAAAAGGGTCACTATCCTCTAAATACTTTCCACCCACACAGTTTCCACGACACACACATACCTACAAAATTTAGTTCAGTTATAATGTACGTTTGTTTGTATCAAGAAACAGGCTTAAGCGAATATTTTCATATGTAAACATTGGCACTGGGTTTTCGTAGCCATTATTTGTTGGAGGGGGGTAAACCAATGAGACCAAATGGACATCATTTGTTTTTGTTGTTGTTGCTGTAGTTGTTTTTTTACCCCGTGCCAAGCCCATAGCTGTCCTTCGGACACTCGAGAGATTGCGTTTTATTTTACTCCATCTTGCCGGTCGCCTTATAACCGAAATGAGGCTTAGTGGATGCTAAAGGTATCCCTAAAGGCCTAGCAAATATTTTCTACATAACGGAAATATGTAAGTACATAAACCCGATTGCGACATCAATTTCGCCGAGCGCTGGACCATAAGCCTTTTACATAGCCTTGGACTTCATAAGGAAACGAAGGGTTTAAGGGAAGGAGTGTCATGTGGTGGAAAGGATGGAGAATGAGTAATTTCGATTTGGGACGGGAATGGGAATGAGAAGATTGACCCACTCTCCGGGTATTTCGCTTATCTCATAATTTTCCCTTTAGCATATTTTTCGACTTTTTTCATCTTTTTGTTTTGACAATTTTAAGAAGGGATAGATATCAATATGTGGATGATATCAGTTCGGGCGCCAGGATAAGTTTTTCGTGGTCAATCTGAAGAACTTATTTATCGATTTGCGAGACAAATTTATATACCTTTTTTTCTATTCAGGATAACAAGCTCTGCAGGAAGGTATGACAAAGAATTAGAAATTTGGATTGCGGTTGAACCATATTCTTATTTGTAAAGGTAAACATGAGCCAAATAAGATTGGACTTTTTTTCATTTCATTTTTTGTTGGGATGAAGGGATTAGTCGTGAAAGGCCTGCGGGAAAAAGAATAATAAACAGAATATTTTTTTCAATGGAAAAATAGAAAGTGTTTCTTCTTGACCAGAATCCTATATGGATGGAACATTTTTTGTACCTACTCAGAACATTCAATATATTAAGGTATACTCACCGATTTGTACACACTTAACTTATTAACATATTACATGCCAAATTCTTTATCATGGACATTTACTTTTTAATAGTTATATAGCCAGTAAATAATATTGTGGACTCATTACATACAAATATATCGTCTTTGTGGCCAAGAAAAAATTGATTTTTTAATTTGATTGAGTTTTATAATAACAAGTTATTTGTATAGCTACAACCGAAAAAGTAATAGATACTATAATAAATATATATCTTAAGACAAACTTTTTCCGATGAAATATCTTGTAACCCTGTACTCTTTCCAATGTATAGATTATGCCATAAAAATTCATGGTTAGGAACCCAGAAAAATATCTCGCTTGTCCATAAATTACAATACCTCTTAACCTTAACCCATTACTACACAAGATTGCAATACCTCTTAAGCCATTACCACACAAGATGAATTTGTTCCTGAAATATCTCGTAACCCAGTGAATCATGTATAGAAAATACCTCGTTACCTAGAAATATAGCATGTAACAAAGTAACCTCGTAAGCGGATAATAACAATACCTCTTATACCATAATTTAACAAAATCAGAGTACTTATATCTCGTATTTAATTCAATTGCTCTCTTCTTTACTCAGTGGATCTTATCCTCAAAATTGGTCCGGTAATGCCGGGATGAATATTAACCTAAATATCACTGTTATCTAGGTTCCGGCTCAGAGTGGAATACAGGGAAAGAACAAAGAACGGTCTTACGAGCTAGCCATGCAAGGATCAGTTCTACACAATGAGAGCCCGACTATTCGGAAAGTTTTTCCTCGACGACCTTAACGAACTTTCAACTGAAGATCAATAACTTGATCTCTCTTTTCTTACCAAGAAGAAGTGGCTCTGAGACGAACACTTAGGACTTCTGTAACGGGTACATCGCGATCTTAAGAACGCCAGCTAGCGAACTTCAGATGATGAAGGGGACCTCATGAATCTCTTATCATATCCCATTAAAATAAGCAAGTTTATGATATCAAAACAGCAGCGCCCTCCAGCGGTATTTGGCTTACTGAGAGCAGTTATTTCGACATAAAATGCACGATTGGATCGCACGTATACTTGCTCTTATGTAAAAGTACTTTTAAATATTAAAAAGTCGTTATAAATAAATATAAAACACGGATTTAATTAAATAAAAATGTTCTAGTGCATAAAATTGCAGTTTAAATTAAGTTTAAAAATTTGTTTATTATTAAATAAATTTTTTAATAAGAAATTTCTTAAAATTATTCATAAAATAAATTTGAGATGTTTATTTTCTGAATTTAATAAAATAGGTCTTGGGAAATAATTTAAGAATATTGATTCAAGATAATAATTTTCAAAAAAAAAAAAAATATTTTTTCGAATATTTTTATATACAATATTATTTTAAATTCAAATGAGCAACTGTATAAAAATGTTGGTCAGAATCGTTAAAATCGTTAATGAAAATGTCAAAAATCAATGAAAAGATTCAATGAGAGGTACCGTGAATAACATTTTTCCTTAAAATTTGTTTTGGCCAAAATGCAGTGCAAGGCTATAATAGTACCTACATCAAACTTTTTGTAGTATCAAACTCGTTAGGTCCGTTTTCTACATAAATAAGGTTTCGCATAACGGCTGTATGCCAGGTACTTAGACCTACACTATAAAAATCATGTAAATTTCCTCATCTTTGCTTTGAGTTAGTCCGCCATGGTCAAAATTCTAATATCATGTTTAAAAGCATGTTTGACGAACGTGAACGCTTATAACAAGTGATTTTTTAAGAGCTATCGGAAATAAAAAAAAAAAACACATAAAATTCAGAAAAATGCATGAAATATTTATTCGAATCGATAGTACGGTCGATTAAATTTAATGTTTGAAGATAATTTCATGCAAATGTTGGCCGCGGCTGCGCCTTAAATGGTCCATCCGCTTAGACCAATTTTGGCATACTCTTTCTAACATTTCGGCCGGTATCTCACGAATAAATGCTTCAATGTTGGCTTCCAGTTCCAGCGCGTCAATCGAAGCGGGCTTGTCGCTATAGACATGAGCCTTAAAATAGCCCCACAAAAAATAGTCTATAGGCGTTAAATCGCACAATCTAGGCGGCCTATTGACCGGCCCCAAATGTGAAATAAACTGTTCAACAAACTCGCCTCTCAATAATTTGTCCATTGTTACGCGTGCTGTATGGCATGTGGCACCGTCTTGTTGAAACCACATGTCATGCAAGTCAAGGTCTTCCATTTTGCGCAAAAAAAAAGTTTCTTATCATCGCACGGTAGCGCTCACCATTCACAGTAAAGTTGCGATTCACATCATCTTTGAAGAAATACGGCCCAATGATTCCGCCAGCCCATAATCCGCTGTCCGCTCCAAACAATGACCTTTTCTGGATTTATTGGCAGCTCTTGCAATGTTTCTGGCTGCGCTTCAGTCAAAATACGGCATTTTGCTTGTTCACGTATCCATTCAACCAGAAATGAGCTTCGTCGCTGAACACAATTTTTCTATAAAAAAAAGTGGATCTTCGGCCAACTTTTCAAGAGTCCATTCACTAAAAATTCGGCGTTGTGGTAGGTCGTTCGGCTTCAATTCTAGCACCAACTGTATTTTGAAAGGCTGCACACCTAAATCCTTCCGCAAAATTTTAAAAGTAGTGGACAGAGGCCCAATTGCTGCGAACGGCGCCGAATCGATAAATTCACCGTCATCACTAACACTGGCCGATACAGCTCCGATATTTTCCTCAGTTCGCACTCTACGTAAGCGTGTTGGTGATTTAATGTCCAACAATGTAAATTTGGTGCGAAATTTAGTCACAATAGCCCGAATAGCCGCCCCAGTAGGTCGATTAAACTGACCATAAAATGGAAGAAGCGCGCGATGAACTTTCTTAACAGAGCACGCATTTTGTTCAAAACTCAAATATTTGCAAGCGTTGTTCGTTTGTAAGACGATTCATGGTTAAATTATAGATTATGGACCAAACTGAAGATGTTTGACAGTGACAGAAAACACGAAACGTGCGTGTGCTGTCAAAACCAGTGTTGCCATAAAATAATAGCAAAAAAATCACCCATTACATTTCATCCATCAAATATTCATCATGGTGTGCTTGTCAAACAAATTAGAGAAAGTTCAATGTTCTATCAAATAACATCCCTGTTTAAATATAAGACTAAAAAACCTTAAGTTCGGTTCCATAGTCCGGTGGTGGCAGGGTTGCGAATTTTTGAATTAAAAAATCCTTAAGTCATAAGTCTATAGATGACTTGTGAATTAAAAAAATTTAATTCATAAGATATTTGGTGACTTATGAATTAAAAAAAAATTAATTCACAACCCCAAAGTGACTTATGAATTAAAAAAAATTTAAATCCTAATCTACTAAGTGACTTATGAATTAAAAAAAATTTAATTCACCACCTACCAAGTGACTTATGAATTAAAAAAAATTAAGTCATCAGGGAGTAAGTGACTTATGAATTAAAAAAAATTTAATTCACAAGTCAGTTGGTGACTTGTGAATTAAAAAAAATTTAATTCACCACCTACTAAGTGACTTGTGAATTAAAAAAAATCAAGTCATCAGGGAGTAAGTGACTTATGAATTAAAAAAAATTTAATTCACAAGTCAGTTGGTGACTTGTGAATTAAAAAAAATTTAATTCATAAGTTAGTTGATAGATTGGAAATTTTTAAGCTTGTTTTGACTACATAATTATTTAATTATTAACGAAAGCTTTCAAATCTAGTTTTTAAATCATAAGATTATCACGCTAGCTTATAAATTATACATTTCATAATTTTTCTAATCAGCATTTATCCATTAACTTATGAATTAAATTTTTTTTAATTCATAAGTCACTAAGTTGGTTTTGAATTAAATTTTTTTAATTCATAAGTCACTTACTTGCTGATGATTTGAATTTTTTTAATTCATAAGTCACTTACTTGCTCATGACTTGAATTTTTTTAATTCCTAAGTCACTTAGTAGCTTGGGAATTAAAATTTTTTAATTCATAAGTCACTTACTTGCCCATGACTTAAATTTTTTTAATTCATAAGTCACTTAGTAGGTTCTGAATTAATTTTTTTTAATTCATAAGTCACTAAGAAGCTTATGATTTAATTTTTTTTAATTCACAAGTCACCAACTGACTTGTGAATTAAATTTTTTTTAATTCATAAGTCAGTTCGTAGCTGCTGAATTACATTTTTTTTAATTCATAAGTCACTCACTAGCTTGTGAATTAAAGCCAAGCTTAAGCTAACAAGTGACTTAAGCTTTTGCAACCCTGGGTGGTGGTGCGTTCTTTTTCTAACAATATATAATTTTTGAAAAAAAAAAAAGTAGTTTCGTTCCTTTATTTTGAAAATTTGTGCATTTCTGTGAATTTCAGTTCAAAAAAAAAATTCTACTAAAATTCACAGAAAATGTTTTTAATATTTAAAAAAAGATTGTGTGTACTGACGTACGCGCGGTTGAAGTAAAACTTCTTTTTCCTCAAGCAAAGCTTCTGTAAGATTATAACCTACGAACAAACATTTTGTATTCTAAAAACATGTCGCTGCCTTTGACGGATAACGTGACGTTTTGACATGTCACTGACAGCTGCATAGAAATTTTTTTACCCTCAACGCCGGAAAAGAAGTTTTACTTCAAAAAAATATCAAAAAGATATGTTTGTTTGTTTTTTTTTTTAAAGGATAGTGGTTTCTGCTTGTTAAATTGGTCGACCACAGAATTCACAAACATTTTGTATTTTTAAAACATGTCGCTGTCTTTGACTGATAACGTGACGGTTTGACATGTCACTGACAGCTGCATAAAGAATTTTTTACCACCAACGCCGGAAAAGAAATTTTACTTAAAAAAATTGAATGTGCGCGCTTAGCCTTAAATGAAATCGAGAAGAAAAGTACAAAACTCCCATGCCACTTGACAAGCAAGTTGCCTCGCTTTGTTTGTATTACCCTAGGGCTGCACGTGCAAGTATTCGCAAGCATATTGTAATCTTGTAATGTACACAAGCATTTCTTATTAACCCGTACAAACCCGAGCAACTTAGTAGTCACCTGGCATTAATTCAGTATCCAGGCAACTTGGAAAGCAAGTACACTGACAGCGGCACTCTTGTAAAATTAATTATTTAAGTATTTGATTGATTAGTCGGGTGACGTTCAAATTTATAAATACCAAAACAAATGTCGGTGGCGTGTGCGATTAAGCGAATAAATATTATTAAAAAGTATAATTTCAAAACCTGATGGTCATATGGCATGCCGTCTATGACAGCAAGAATACAAATGGTAGTGGATATACCCAACTTTTTGGCCAGTACTTTGTATGCGAGGGTTAGGCTACGCGTACAGTAGTGCGACAAAGCGATGCGATGCGAGAAGCGTTTGCGTGCGAGAAAAATATTTACATTGATTCTTATACACGTGCGCACAGTGGAGCTATATTTGATGCGAGTGTTGCGAGTTTCTCGCATGCCTATCGCAAGCATCTCGCACACAAACTGTTCTGACCACTTTTTCAAGCGAGTTCGTGCGAGAAGGCTCATATTGTTTGTTTTGAGGTTTCAAAAAAAAATCAAAAGAGTAAAATTTTGTTATTTCAGTGCTTGTGTTGTGTGGTGCAACTTTTTACAATTTTGGTGGCAATAATTATAAAGGGATTAACAACATAACTGCAGAAAATATCGCTTCTACTGTGCGCACTATCTCGCATCTAATTCTCGCATCTCGAATCGCTTGTCGCATCGCTTCTCGTATCGCATCGCTTTGTCGCACCACTGTACGCGTAGCCTTAGGTGTTGGTAAAATTTATTTGGATTGCAATATGCTTGTCAATAATTATTCGGTTGCATAGCCATTGCGCGTCTGAACCTATAGTTTTATGTTTATCTTTGAATGCAGCCATTTGAAATATGTAAATTCTAAATCGTATCCAACTTCATGTTTTACTTTGCACATGCTAAAAACATGTCGCTGTCTTTGACGGATGGCGTGACGGTTTGACATGTCACTGACAGCTGCATAGAAATTTTTTTACCCCCAACGCCGGAAAAGAAGTTTTACTTCAAAAAACATGTTCACAATTGCATTATGAGATATGTAGATATGTTCATTGGGTACGTTCGGCACTCGGACGACCTTTGATGGTTTATACATCTTAACATTGAGTCCCGGCACTCACTCTTTTTTTCACCATAATAAGTCATCCCGAATGCACTTGAAGTAAACTACTTATGAAACCCTTTTTTTTCTAATCTGAAGAATTCATCCAGTGTGCGCAGGCCAATAGGGAGCACCGACCACGGTTACTTTTTATTGATGTACAGTAGACTCTCGTTAACTTGAACATACGATAACTTGAACATTCCAATAACTTGAACAAATATTTTTTCCCTTTAAGCATTCTACACCTTGAACGGACTATTCTTAAGACTCAATACCTTGAATTTTTCCCCTAAGTATCTACTCTATAACTTGAACAAAAGTAAAATTTATAGGAACTCTGTAACTTGAACAAAGTTTAATATTGAATTTCTTAAATTTTTGAATTTATGCAAGGTACCTGGGATGTTGGTACAGAATGCAAACGGTTTTTGTAAAGGGGAATCCCAGGAAATTTCTTTAGCATTTCCGTATAAGGTTTTATTCTTCATAATCGGTGAATTTCTGAATTTCATTTGAACACGTGCGTATTTAGGAATCGAAAAACGTTTCAATTAAAAGTATTTATTAATAATATCATTATTTATGTTTTAAAATCATAAAAATGAATCATTATTAAATAAAAACAACAATTTTTTAACTTGATCCAGTAACTTGCACAATCCTATAGCTTGAATACACCTGGTTTCGTCCGTGTTCAAGTTAACGAGCGTCCACTGTATAGTGTTTTGACAATGGCTAGCGGAATAATATAAAATCCAGTTTATTGACATAACCGTTTAACCAAAAGTGTGCTTCATCAGTGTGTGCTTATGTTTTTTTTTTTTTTTATGTTTTGCAAAGACATAGGAAAAGTTACACTCTAAAATATAACAATAGAAATTCTAATTCCAAATTAAAACCGTGGATATCTTTTTCTGTGCTAAAATTGGTTAAACTTTAAAACAACTCACAAAAATACATGCTACAAACATCATTCATTGTGGAAAGCGATAGAAGATGTAAAAAAGCCGTAAATACATTCAGCACCAATCAGACAAAATAATGGTGGATGGGCTGAATCCGATAGAGAAAAAAGCCGATTTATTTGCTGAACATCTAGAGGAAACTTTTAAACCTTTTGACGGTCAGGCGTTGATACTCGTAAATGAACATGGTGATATCCAATGGTCATCTGAAAACTTTCATATTCGGAATATCACGTTATCAGAACTTTATCAAGCTATTAAAAATCTTGAAAATAATAAAGCTCCTGGGTACGACCTAATAAATGCTCGCGTGGTTAAAGAGCTACCCAGAAAAGCAGTAATGAAACTTCAGCACCTTATGAATGCGGCATTAAGGCTTTCATACGTTCCACGCCAATGGAAAGTCGCAGAAGTTTTAATGGTTCCAAAACCGGGAAAGTCTCCGAACGAATAGAAATCTTATAGACTGATTTCCCTCTTGCCACTGATCTCCAAGGTATTTGAGAAAATCTTATTAAAGCGACTCACAGTGGAACGAAAACATGAAAAAGTGGTCATCGGGTTGTAACTTTTGAAATAATGGATGGATTTTGAAACGGTTTTCACTATTTTGTACTTGAAAAATTATAGTTTCATACTATATTTCAAAAACTCTGAAAAGATGAGCAATTTTCCAAGAAAAAAATTAACATAACCCCTGAAACTTTTCAAATCTTAGCTTTAGGCAAATAAAAATAATTTTATGGAGGAAGAACAATTAATATGTACTGCTCTTAATTCAGATTACAAGTTTGATGTGCATTTTTGCACTTTTTTTTAAATATGTATTTCGAGACATCGTTCACATTTTAATTTGAATGTTATTTATATTGAATATTGTTCTAGTTGATATATGTTTATTAAAAATTTCTTTTGACTTTTCATGGTATTTTATTAAAAAAATCTATTACTTTTGAAGCATTAAGCTTAACTTCAACTTTCAGCTTTATTTTTTCGGCTAAAAGAAGCGTACTTTGACGTAAAGCTTCGGTTTTACGCCTGTTTTTGTCGCTAACTGTAGTTACCAAACTGTTCATTAGTGTTGTTAGCGGTTGATGAGGGTGGTTTTATAAAGGTTAATTTGTTACATTCTGTTTCAAGCCACGTTTTAAACCGTTTTTTCCCATTTTATTGTTACTGCATTCTGCAAATCCATTTTCCAGCTACAAACAAAACTTGCGAAAAAATTCAAACAAGTCCAATTTTTTCCCCGAGATTTTACTTTCGCTGTTTGGATAACAATATTTATAGTCAGTTAAGTCACGCCCGTTAGCCTTTAAAACGTTGACAAAATTTTCGTAAGTAAACACAACCATTTTAACTTAGTAGAAGGCTTCAAAATTATTTGTGTACTAGACGATCGCTTTGTTAAAAAAAAAACTAAACAAAAATGATTTCATTTTTTTTTTAATTAAGAGAGAAAAAATAACCCTTAGCATGAGAGCCATACTTTGTTTTGTCATTAAGTCTATAACAAATAATGATAACCTAAAGACAAAATCTCTTTAACCAGAGCAAATAAGATTTAATTGATAAAAGGAGAATCCCCCGCCCCTCCCTATTTCTTTAATGTCAATGTATGCACTGTTTCATAGTTTTAGATTTCTTAATGTTATACTCTGTCCAACAAAAATTGTCGGTACATGCCTTATGGGAGAGGTTTTTCTAAAGCAGTGGCGCCTGATGCACCCTCACTACAATGCGTTAGGAAAAATGCCACTAAAAAAAGAGCAAGCCACTGACTTTTCTTAAGGAATTGTTGTTGTAATTCTTTGCAAAAAGTTGTACACCCCAACAAGACCGTCGCATCCCACTGCTGATGAGATACTGTCAAGACTCAAGAGTGTCAAGCTGTCAAGTCTTAAGTGTCACTCAATACGATCGTGCGCTCTTTATCTACATCAAAACAGAGTTACCATTATCATTCTCAAATCTCAATTGCAAGCAAGGAGCTTTTGCAGTGGTTTTTATTAAGGAGCTTTTGGGATTTGAAGCTTTTGAGAACACATTTTAGGAAGATGATTATGTTGAGTGTTGTCGTATTGCTTTTCAACTTAAAAAAAAAAAACTCGCCTATTATCTTACCGCTTGGCGTTGTGGGAGGGAAAAGGTAAATTGAATATTGTTTTCAGTCGTTTTGAATCGGCAGACGGTAGCCCTATGCGTTTTTTAATCTCATTTGAGGCGATTTATAATTTAAACTACGGAATCCCTGTGAGAGCTTTAAAAGGCGACACACTTATTCATGGCAATGCAACCAGGATGAGAGACAAACGTCCTATCTTCCCTGTACTGACAATTTTTGTTGGACAGAGTATAGTTATTATTATTTACAATGCAAAGATGCCCCTACCCCTTCTCCAATTAACAAACTTATTTTATTTAAGAGTTCTCAGCTCTAAGGGAGATTTTTAAAAACCCTCTTGGAAGCGCGGTCGGATCCAATTTTTTGAAAATATGACTCCAAATAAGTGCACATATAATTTAAGACTACCCAAAAACCGAGCATTTTTGAGCATTTTTTTAAAATCATCTTCAAACCTGAAGTTTTTAAAAATACTCACAAAAACAGTTATTTTTAAGGTTAAAACAATTTTGTTTCAAGGATTTTTTTAGTTCTTAAGCTTAAATGAACCAATTGCATGCCTACAAAATTTATTTCGAAACAAAAATATCAAACAAAAAATATTTCGAATAATGAAAACAAAAAATCACCCAATGTCCGGAATTTTGTACTAGACGTTCCACTGTGCGACTGCTTCCAATTATCGCTATACTTGCAATATCCGATTCAGTTGAATCTGCAACCGAGAAGCTCCAACGAGCTCTAGATTAAATTTCGGTATGGACTAAGAAATGATGAATTGTTCTTAATGAGTCCAAATCAACACATGTTAATTTTATTTAGCAATCTGTCCACTTACATTAATTCGGTGCAAATGCCATATGCTAATGAAGCAAAGGAGGTACCTAGGAATGACACTAGACGCTAAGCTTAAATGGAAAACTCACGTTAAAAAGAAACGAGAACAACTTGAAAATAAATTACGTGAAATAAATTGGCTTATTGCAAGATACTACAAACTCAGCATTTATGTACAATAAATTGCTTATCTATTAACAAGTGATAAAACCAGTATGGACGTACGGTATACAACTTTGGGGTTGTACTAAACCAAGCAATAGACAAATATTACAATCTTATCAGAACAAAGTTATCAGAGAAATCTGTAATGCTCCGTGGTACACATGAAACAGATTTTTAATCCATATCAATAACTTTTCAGGAAAGGTTCGGAGCATCATTCACATTCCTTATTTTCAGGAAAGGATATTATTCTCAAAGAAGTTTTACACCAGATAGCACAGGCTATATAATCAATGACCGATGACGGATCCGACTGACACTAAATTATTAGAAACTTCAGAGCCACGCCTGTCGAATGAGATCAATCTGGCCCCACTACGACCCCTTCAAACTGAATGACTTCCTATTATATAAGTTGTCCCACCCTATATTATCTTTGAATAAGGTTAATTAAAATTAAGCTCTTATCAAGCTCTTTGTGAAAAAAATTAATCAAATGTGCAATTTTGCATTGTGTCACATTTTCCATTCTTTCTTTCCATTTTGCTAAATCAAAAATTAATAATTTTAAAAACTAAGAAATTCTAACGGAAATATACCACAATCTTCATTTGTAGTGTACCAATTTCGAAACTCAACGAATAGGTTGGTGTCTTGCTAACAGCAACAATACCCTAGTGAATACACAAACCAGTTTATTTTTAACGACTGAATTCAACGAATATTTGAGTGTCTATTTTCCAGATGTTTAGAAACAAACCTTGTTCCGAAAATTAACACAACTGTGTTTATTATATTCCAAAACAACTAGGACCAGCTTTAATGCATTCCGTTAGAGAGAGCTTTTTATTTTTTCTATATTACAAGTACAATTTAAAAATTCTTAAATCTACTACAATTCAACGGTTTTTGCATTTAAATTTGTATTCTCAGTTCTTATTGCATTATTATTCCCTGCGACAACTTTTATATACCCTCGTTAAATCTTTGTTACTGATCTGAGGAGATTACTTCCCTAGTACTCCCTGTTGCTTGACTAAATCTCGTTACGGTGTTGGTTTCTTCGGCTTGAAGTCGTTCACCCAAAATTCCTTTAATGATTTTTTTGACCGATTCTCGAAATCCATTATGCCACCAACCATAAATAATAGGATTCAGCAAACTGTTGCACAGTCCAAGCAAAGCCAATGGA
This sequence comes from Philhelius festivus, assembly GCA_963931855.1. Lineage (NCBI taxonomy): Eukaryota > Metazoa > Arthropoda > Insecta > Diptera > Syrphidae > Philhelius > Philhelius festivus. The sequence goes on along the minus strand of OZ007555.1, from coordinate 148,969,188 downwards.
CTAGCTATCGCTACCCTAAGGCTGTCACAATAATCAGGGTCCGAATTGGGGCCACACATTGCATAGAGCATCGATGCGATGAAGTAAGGAAACCACGTTATAAAGAACGCTCCAGTTGTCAAAAGAACGATTTTAATGGCCCTCCATTTATTCGCACTGTAAACTTGAAGATTGTATTTTGTTCCGTTAGTTCTGAAAAAGAAGAAAAAGTTACTATGAATACAGGAACCTTCCGAATTGGCAATGATATTGATACCTTCGACAACATTTAAATATAGAAGTTCTAGATTGTCTTGGGACTTCTATATCTTCTTGCAAGCGAATGACATTTGGAGTCTCAACGGAATCTTTCGACGAAGATAAACCTCCCCGAAAGAGCCGTAGATCTCCAACCTGTGTCCCCTGGTTTCCTATTGACGCCCGATGAAGGTACGATATTCTGACTAGAGCGTGTTTCAAAATGATGCTGTAAAGCACGATTATGAGGGCCAAGGGTATCATCCCAACAGAAGTTGTGAAAAGAACTAATTTCGGGGGTACCAGGACAATAAACCAGCAGAGTTTTCCGTTATCAGTCGGATTTCTCAGTCCAAATGCAGGCAAAAAGCTGATTACGCCGGATAAAAGCCATGTTGCTAGAACCATGACCCGAGCCCGCTGCGAAGAAATCAGCCTCTGGTAGTGAAGTCCGTACAAAATGTACAAATATCGGTCGACTGCGATGATGCCGATGCTGTAAACAGACACCAAAGCCGAACAAACGGTCATACCTGTAAAGCTAAAAGTTAAAATTTAAAAATCAATAATGAAGCCCAGGTAGAGCTCACCTATACTTATATAACAAACCATTTCGTTCCGCAGCTCATCAGGGTAGTAATGGACAACAAGAGTGGTGGTTCCAATTAATAAATCCGAAAGGGCCACATTTCCAAGAAATATATAAGTGCTTCGAGGTTGTTGTCCTGGAATTGAAGTATTCTAGAAAGGTCAATGCATATGGAAGTTTATAGCCTTTCTTATATGACTTACTTTTGTGCAGGATAAGTCCACTCGAAAGAACAATGAGCAAGTTTACAAGAACAATTATGGAACACAAAATTGGTATGATGATGTCGTATAATTTTAATTGAATCTCCAAAGCCTGAGGGTGCGTTATATTGATTTCCTTTTCAAGACGCTCCACTACTGTCTCCTCTTCCATTATGATGACGGGTTGTCATGTGCCAATATTACTCAAACTTAACTCCGACGGGCTGTTTTGTAGTTTTCAGCTTTAAAACCAATACAGTTCATCATGATTGTGTTGAATATCCGATTGCTATTTACTAAAGAGCCTTAAATAAAAAGAGAACAATTTGTTAATAAACAGGGAGGGAATAATTTATTCTACACAAAACGTGTTTTTATACGAAATACAATTTATATTAATTTCAAGTTTAATTAATTTTGTTTCTACAGAACTTGGAATTTTTAGCCTTCTCTCCTGCTCTTAGTCTTAAATTCGACCTAAAGTTGGTATAAACTTTTTTTGCATATCTCCTTAATAGCAGAGTTTGAAAAAAAAAATTCAAATTCTTACTGTGCAAGGTGTAAATGAAATTTATCCCTACTACTTAGTCTTAAGTGCTTTGCACATGAGCTGCGACCTGCGAATGCGTATAAATCTTTTTAAGCAATTTTCACAGCTAATATCAATATTTGTTTTGTTTTAACTTTACGACGAAGTGAATTAATGATCGAATCAACTATTTAAAAGGAAAACACTGCATAAAATTTGAATATTTTGTATTTTAATATTTTTTACGCGACCAACAACGTATCTTCTGCGAACTGTCAAATGTAAATTCGCAATCCACAACTAGTGAATGCATTCCACAAACCGGCGACTAAAAAATTCGTTCGAATCTAACCTCAAATGTCAAACATAGCAATTGTGTTGTGTTGCTCGTTGCTAGACGGAAAATTAAAAAATGAGTGAATCTATAGAATAAAGGGTAAAATAATTGAAAATAATATAATTGGTATTTGATAAGAAGACAAGATAAGAATTGTATTTGATAAGAAGCTATTAATTGAAGTAGAAGCTCATTCTGCAACGTACTGCAAATCTTTGTTTTTTTTTTTTTGACAATTCGCACTGTTCGGCGACCAAAAAAATTACTCATGTGAACGAAATGTCAAAATTCGCAACCATTCGCAATTCCCAGTTCGTGTCTCATGTGCAAAGCACTTTAGAGCTAACAACGTCCTCGAACCTTCATTTTCCGATTGCTGCTTTTTTTTATATACACTCCGCTTTAACTGAATACGCACAAAGTTTTTTTAAGGTATGTTGTTCATTTTTTTTTTTCAAATTTTGGGCCTTAATGTATCATTTGATGATGTTTACTGTTTGCTTGTAATGTTGAGAAAACAAATCAGAAAGAATTATTCAAAAACTACCGTTATTTTTTCTCTCGCTCTCTTACAAAGCGTTCTATATCGAAAAATGCAGAATTTTTTTGCGTCAACTGAATAGGTACAACAATCAAAATTGGAAATAAAAGCTAACGGAATGAAATAAAACAAGTTTTTCCTTTAAATATTTGTTTATTGGTTATTTCTACTAGTGGGTACTAACACCTTTATTGGTAATTAGGTACTTCATGAATTCGGTCCCGCATGCTCTTTAAGCAGTTCAGCAAAATTTCCCTCCAGGCTAATTTAATGGCTGTAATTAGGGATTCTCTGCCCTCAAACTGACGGCCAGACTCATAAACTTTTCGTGCCAACCATCCCCATACATTTTCTATAAGGTTCAGGTCGGGAGAGTACCGCGCCCATTGAAGCAATTTCACATTCTGGTCCTATGTGGATGTGGGCGTTGTCCTGCTGAAAAGTCCAGTTAATGGGTCCTTAAATATCCGCAAATTTAGGAAAATTTTTTTTCAAGATTCTTTTGTGGGTAAATGCAGACATTTTTGACTTTTGAACTTCAAGCTCAACAGTCTCATAGTAGTTTACTGAACCCCATACCATAACTCGACCTTCTCGACTATGATGCCGCGCTAAAAATCTTTCTTCCTCATATCGTGGAAATAATAATTACAACTATCAGAGCCATGAAAGTTGAACTTTTTCTCATCACAAAAAACGACGTGGTGCCATTCATTTTTCCAACTCATATGGAGTCTAAAAAATTCTAAACGCATACCTTTTCTTTGCTCGTTTAGTGGTGGTTTCTTTTGAAGTTTCAATCGTTTTAAATGATTTGCACTGTTTATTACTCTACAGAATGTTGAATTGAAACGCTTGCAGGTACACCGACTTTTCGTTTAAATTTTACCGCAAAGTCACACGAATCAGAAACACATCTTAAAATTGCTCTTCGATCAATTGCAGTTGTTGCCGTTTTTTTACTTCCTTTCATGTTTTTCCCTCATAAACTTTTATTTCTTAGGTGGAAATAAACAACACTAAAACTTTGTTCATTTTTGGTAGCTTTAGCACGCCCAGTTAGTCCTTGTAGCCTAGTACGCAGATCGGGAAAAATTTTGTCTCTCATAAATTTTTTTTCCTGGGACAAATTTTGTCTCGGATATTTTTCCGAGCAGTACGCAGTTCGCGCGCAAAATTCATACTATTGGGAATTGCTCTACAAAATGTCTCCACTAAATTTTGCCAGGAAAAAGAATGATACAAGCATTATTTTGCGGGACAAATTTTGACAGCCAAAAGTGATTTTTGTCAAAACTGGTTTTATGTAAAAGGTGCTGATGCTTCTCTTGAAAGCATCGAGAGGAGATTCCAAAAAGGTATGAACGATTTTTGTAAGACAACCCGTTCCAGAGATATACAACAAAACACATTAAATTATTTTTTAATTCTCCAACTTCAAACTTTTGCGCGAGATTCGGAAAAGTTTTGTAGACATTAAAATTGTAGAGATAAAATTTGTCTTGTCTCGATCTGCGTACTAGGCTTGTTCTTTTAACAAATCGGTTTTAGCTCTTTCGGCACTATTTAAAGCTTTTGATCTACCCATTTTTTTTTTAATTTCAATTAAACGGCTAAATTTCATTTAAAACACTTAAAATTTTGATTAAATGTGTCAATCATCTCAAAACTCTCATTAAAAATGAAGATAATAACCGATAATTATCGTGTACCTATTCAGTTGACGCAAAAAAATTCTGCATTTTTCCATATGGAACGCTTTGCAAGAAAGCGAGAGAAAAAATAACGGTACTTTTTGAATTATTCTTTCTGATTTGTTTTCCTTAAATTACAAGCAAACAATAAGCATCATCAACTGATACATTAAGGCCCAAAGTTTGAAAAAAAATGAACAATATACCTTAAAAAAACTGTGTGCGTATTCAGTTGAAGCGGAGTGTATTTTTCTTCTCACTCCCTCGATTTGAATGCGGGTAGTATGGAAGGTGGGAGATGTAACGTTTATTTTCTACTCTCCACTGTAAAATCTAGCGCTAATTTCAGCGCACCACCAGGATAGCGTTGGGACCGCAAAATCACGTTCCATGATAATACTATAGGTTATATATATACAAAGATATAACATATAAAATAATGTTTATCCTAAAGTGGGCTTTAGGTCAATTTTTGTTAATATTTTGTTTTGTTTTTTTATGTTGTGACGTTTCGGATGTGGTTACACCCTTCTTCAGACAACTTTAAAAAATACAAATATTTTCTTATTTTTAAAGTTGTCTGAAGAAGGGTGTAACCACATCCGAAACGTCACAACATAAAAAAACAAAACAAAATATTAACAAAAAATGACCTAAAGCCCATTTTAGGATAAACATTATTTAATTAAATAAAAGGTCACGAAGAAAGAAAATAGATATAACATATAGATAGTATTATCATGGAGCATGATTTTGTGATGCCAACGCTATCCTGGTGGTGTCGCTGAAATTAGCGCATGATTTTACAGTGGAGAGTGGGATAATATACAAAACAAGTACCTAGTAAAAAAGAGAATATTTTGTTATTAAATTAAGCTCTGCTCTGCTTAAGATGTCGCCCCTATCGTTCATCTTCATGGGAGTACTATAAGTTTTATATACAAATACAAAGGTACAATATACAAAACAGACAAATGACAGTTAGTGAAATTAATCGAAAAGAAAATGGGTGAAAATGGCTTATTAAACAAAATTCACGACTGGATCACACGAACTTGCTCTTATGTAAAAGACTAAGAATTCTAAAAATTAATGAAATTTGAGAAAACTATTTATAAGCATAAGATTGACTTTTTAAAGTTTTTCAGTAGTGAGAGATGAAACAGAATGTCATGTGATTTCTTAAGCTAATATGATTTTATGCAAGAACAAAAATAATAAGTCGTTGTAGTAGTTTCTTAAAAAAATAAGCCTTTATATACACGATATTCAAGACATTTTTAAGAACATATTTTGCTATGCCAACTTAAAGTCTTTATTATTGTACGAATAAAAATTAAGTTTAAGTTGATTCAAAAAATTTTTTTTTTCAAAGATTCGAAAAATATTTTTTTTGTGGAGTTTTGAAATGCAATGTTTTTAAAACTTCTAGAAGCTTCTCTATAAGAAATTTCATTAAAATCCATTATACCTACCGAAAATGAGGAATTCAAAATTCGAAAAAATAGTTTTATGGTAGGTATATAGTCAGTAATTCACTAATTTCAAATTTTGTTTATTGAATTATAGATCGTAAAAATAAATCGAAAGAAAAAAATTATCAAAATTCTAGGCGCAGCCGTTTTCAAGAAAAATACGGTTTTTTAAAAACATTTTTTAACATTTTTACGGTGAGTACAGCCATTTTTAGGCAAAATGCATATTTTTTCTCCCATTTTGAAGATTTTAATAAAAAGCTTTTAACTTAAGTTAAAAAAAATCGAGAATGGGATTTTCGAAATACTGAGTTTTGAAAAAAAAATCTTTATTTTTTTTTAATCCAAACATTTTTTTTTGATAATTTTAATACACAATACTATTCAAACTTTTGGGGAGCTTTTAACGAAATAAAATAAAATTCACGACTGGATCGCTTGAAATTTCTCTTATGTAAAAGTACTTTGGAATTTAAAATATATTTTATAAATATTAAAAATGGATTTAATGAGATAAAAATGTTCAAATCATGGAATTGCCGTCTGATGTCCGGAAAAGTATGAATTTTTGCAAACAAAGTTTAAAAATCGTATTATTATTAACATTATTTTTTATATAACAAATTTCCTTAAAAAATTTTTATTTAGTAGTATAGATTTTAGGAAATAATTTAAAAAAATAATCGTTCACTCGTTTTAAAGATATTGGCGCAAAATTTTAAACATTTAAAACCTACTCTAAATCAATTTTAGAATGGGAGTCGACTCTAAATATTGAGTATAAAACGAGAACCGACTTTCTGTTAATTTTAAAGGACGTAAACTATACTTTAACGTTAAAGAGCTCGTCTTACTTTAACAGCAGCAAATAGCTAGTTTATCTTTTAAAAGTATACTTTATCCATATTGACAATGGTTATTTCATACCAAAGCAAATCGAAGACAAAATGTTTATTGATGTTTTATTCGATTTTTTAAAAATGTTTTTTGTAAATAGACTGAATAACTGAATATTATAAATTCGAAATAATCGTACGAAAGTGCTCTACGATGAGCAAATCTGTAAATACAAATGTATGTAGGTACATACATATCTTATGTATGCACGCGCGCCGCCCGCCGCCGCCGGTCGAGACGAGTAAAGCTAAATGAATCTGCACCTTGCAACAACAAATTGAGTTTTTATGCTGTGAATTTGTGATTTATACTTTATTTCCATCTAAAATAATGTAAATAACTTATAAACAATCAAAATCTGTACCGAGGTAGTATATAAAACGTACTTTTTTTGTCGAAAAATTATTTGGTTTAAAGTTGTCTGTTTTTTTACCTTTTTTTTTTGTGTTTTTGTAGTTGTGTGAGTTATGTATCTGTCAAATTAAGGGTTGTTCAACGCAAATTCGCTTAGGTTCTGTTGTAAAACCCACATCAGTTAGAAGAGTTGTCTAACGTGTTTAAAATTATGCAAAAGTTAGACTAAGTCTCTAAGCTAAACGATTGCGTTAAGTAGAGCCGGTTTTATTCCTTAAACGAGAACTGTTTAAAATTTTGCGCCATCGATTTTCCAAAAAAAAAAAACTTTGGATTTTTTTTAAGAAACCCAAAAACTATATTTTTGAATATTTGTATATACAATATTATTTTAAACTTAAGGGGGTTATTGCTGAAAATTTTTGGTTAAAATCGTTAGAGCCGTTAATGCGAAAGTCGAAAATCAAAAAAACCGTTCTATGACAGATACCATTAATAACATTTCGCCCCAATTTTTTTTTACAAAAATGTAGTCCATGTCCATATTATCACACCTAATTTTTTTTTTATCAAAATCGGTAGAGCCGTTTTTGAGATAAATAAGATTTTGCAATACGGGTGTTTGGGCGGTACCGTTAGTTTAAGAGCTAAAAAAATTTCAATTTCCCCTCTAAGGGAATCATCGAATACCCTTAAGTACCGAGTTTGAAGAAAATAGGTCCCGTGGCTTAGGCTCTAGATCGAGGTACAGACATACAGACAGACAGACGGAATTGTCGGACCCACTTTATTCGTCTTCACTATCATCGTATTGTCAACTTTGATCAAAATCTCTAGTTCGATTTTTTTTTCCAATGCAGAATTTGCCCATATATTACCTACATATGTATATCGCAAGTAAACAAATTGGGTTCAAGGGGAGTACTATTAAAAACTATTTTTCGGAAATTTAATTCCAAGCATTACCTACATAGCTTGAACTAAATGAAATTTACTTAATGAAATTTGAGTATTTTTGGTCTTAAAAAAAAAGAAAAACACGTGTAGGAGGAAAAATTTATAAATGACATCTACCAGCTATAAAGATCGGCCGAGCTGTTAAGGCTGTAGTTTAGTCGAACAGACAGAAAGAATTTCGAGACTCACTTTTTTGTCTTGACTATCATCGTACGAATGTGTAACTTGATTAAATAAGTCGCTAGTTCTTGCAGATGATTACGATTTTTAGAGTCAATCGTATTAATATTATTTTTGACCAATAGTTAAGACCTTCAATTAACGATTATGAGTTTAAAAGTGGTATGAATCGACCATTAAAGTTTCAATAGGGCTAAATTAAATTCGACTACATTATTTTACTCAAACTTAACAAACTCAAGCATTAAAAGGCGTTTGACAGGGTTAATCCCGAAATCTTGTGTTAGAAGCTGTGTTTGTATTTTGGTTTTAGTGCAAAATCGGTTCGTTTGATTAAAAACTATCTACAACAACGTAGTCAAAGAGTTAAAGTTGGTGAATATTTTTCTGAATCAAAGAATTTGCTTGCAGGTGTTCCACAGGGTTCAATTTTGGGCCCTTTGTTGTTCTGCATACTGCATGATGTTCATCAACGACCTCCCCCAAATGTGAGTCAATGTCATGTTCCACTTTTATGCAGACGATGTTCAAATTTATTTCTCTCAACCATTTAATTTGTTGGAGGATCTAATTTGTAGATTTAATGAAGATCTTTTAAGGATCTACAATTGGACCTTATGCAATGGCGCCTGATGCACCCTCACTACAATGTGTTAGGAAAAATGCCACTAAAAAAAGAGCAAGCCACTGACTTTTCTTAAGGAATTGTTGTTGTAATTCTTTCCAAAAAGTTGTACACCCCAACACGACCGTCGTATCCCACTGCTGATCAGATATTGTCAAGAGTGTCAAGTGTCACTCAAAACTCAATACGATCGTGCGCTCTTTATCTACATCAAAACAGAGTTACCATTACCATTCTCAACTGCAAGCAAGGAGTTTTTTCAGTGGTTTTTATTAAGGAGCTTTTGGGATTTGAAGCTTTTGAGAACACATTTTAAGAAGATGAGTATGTTGAGTGTTGTCGTATTGCTTTTCAACTTAAAAAAAAACGCGCCTATTACCTTACCGCTTGGCATTGTGGGAAAAGGTAAATTGAATATTGTTTTCAGTCGTTTTAATCGGCAGACGGTAGCCCTACGCGTTTTTTTACTCTCATTTGCGGCGATTTATAATGTAAACTACGGAATCCCTGTGAGAGCTTTAAAAGGCGACACACTTATGCATGGCAATGCAACCAGAATGAGAGACAAACGTCCTATCTTCCCTGTACTGACAATTTTTGTTGGACAGAGTATAGTAGTTGCTTTTATTGATATGGTTAGGTATGTTTATGGCTTGCGAAGGTTTAACCATGTTTCTCAATATCGTCAACATGTCCTAGGATGCTCGCTTATGCAATTTCTTGATTCTAGATGTTGCATGTCTATGTAAAATAATTCAAAGAAAAGCACCGTCATACCTTCGACCTAACCACCGTGTAGATCTGAATTAAAGTCGCATTTATTACCACTTCCATACGTACCGAAATTTTAAGTTTGCAGCCTCAATAAATCTTCTTCTGTGATGCGATTGTAATTGGCAACATTGCTTGCCCATTCTGATTGATCGTCTTCTGTCTTTATTGTTTTATTAACATCAAATTTTCTATGCCACTTGAGCTATAATATGCAATGTACTTATAAGTGAAAGTATATGTACTTGCGTCCCAGTGGAAGACCCGGGGCGTTGCCTGTGCCTGCGAGATGTACCTCTCTTTATAACTTACTTAAACGATAAAATAAATATTTACGAAAGTATCATAATTCGTATCTTAAACCTTCAACCAAGCTTAAAAAAGTTGCTAATTGGGTAAATGTGATTGATATCATAATTATTAAATATTCGAAAGCAAATTCTCAAACAAATTGTTAAGCCATCACAAAGTACACTCAGGGAAAAAACTTTGCACTTAGCACAGAAACTTTTGTGTAAAATGTATGCACTAAAGTTTGCATGATATTGTGACGAAAGCTACATTTACTGAGTATCTACAATCTTCGTATAGATAACCTATAGTATTATAATGGTATTATTCTGGTATTGGCGCTGAAAATAGCTATGCCAACAAGGGGCTTAGAGCCAAAATTGAACCAGAGATAGCGGCTGTTTCCGTCAAAATATGGGGCTGAGTAATTGAAAATTGGGTGCATCGAATCGACCGTTTTAAATATGCCAGTGGTGGACAATTATAACCGATGTCGTATTCCCTACATAAATATTTTGATTTTCCTTCTAACTAATAATAAAATGTCTAGATATCTCAAATGGTTTGCGGCCTTTTTAAAATTTTCGTTGTATATTCAAAAATGGTCAATTCTATGTCTTATATACATACATAGATAATCTTTTTTATGTTAAATAAATACAAGTCGTATCAGCTTAATATAAAAAACTCCGCATTATCTGATGAGAAGCCTATTTAAATCCCATAGATTAAATATATTAAAAAGCGCAAAGCATTCAGACTTTTTAACAAATATTTGAACAAATTTGTCCTGAGCCATTACGTTCGATCGCACGCCTCCCTCAAAGGTCTGGTTAAACAAATCTACACATCTTACATTATTTACTAATCTAAAGTGTAGATACTTTAATTGTGAGACGATAGGCGACTACGATGCGACGACATCGTCAGCCATTGAAGGAAATTCGAGCCAAATCTAAAAATCAAGACAAAATTAACTTCATAAAGCTTTTGTCAGCAAACAAAATTATTCATGCACAAATAAACTCATTGACTGACTATCGCCTGTTCGGAATTCCATTCATTTAAATGTACCTCATGATTTCAATTCTACCACCCTTGGCAGCCATCGGTCTTAGGGTATTCGCGAAGTAAAATATTACTGCCTATCTCGCCTTCCTAATTTTAGTTTTGAAATAAGCCTCCACTTAGTTTTCACAGCACAGCACTTGTGAAGATCCTCTTTTACTTTCGAAAGTTTTCTTTTTTTGGTTTGTAGAAAAAATTCGGTCGGACAGCTGAATGCGTTCATCGGATTCGCCACTCCTGGATGTGAATCCAAGCGTCGGAGAATTCCATGACGACTGGCCAAAACTGTGGGTTTTTAAAGTGTGAGTATTAAGGCCGCTGGGTTTCAGTTGCGTTCGGCTCACTCACACAAGTATGCTGATGCTGAGTGTAGCTGAAAGATGACGTGACCGAAACCCACGGTCGCTCATTGGCCGAAAGCACTGGGGTCGCTGAAAAATAAGAGATCATCCAGGTACGAAAAAGTTTTGGTTTGGTTTTGATAAAGTTAGAGAGCAGAACTCATTATCTACTAGGTGTGAAAAATAAAAAACAAAAAAAAAAAACAAGATACATACAGTCAAACTTGTCTATAACGAACATTAAAGGGAACAAAAAATTTCTTCGTTATAAAAAAGTTTTATTCAAAATTTATTCAAAAAAATTCGTTATATAGAAAATGTAATTTTTTTAACACTGCAAGTGCTCTTTTGTAATAAAAAATGGCACAAAAAACACATTTTAACTTTATCCACATCACTGTATTTTGATTTTCTTAGATTTTTTGGCTTCTATTTGAACTTGCTTCGGCAAACTTTAAAATTTTTACTTCATTTTTTTAAAATTGCCAACAATGTACTAAAGGACACTCCAAATTTTTCAGCAACTTTTTTTTTCTTTTCTCCCTTTTTAACTTTTTCGATCATTGACAATTTATCCAAAAGTGAAATAGCCTTGCGCTCGGACATTTTTGAATAGAAGATTCAAAATCATACGATTGACCTGTTGCGTAAAAGTTCTACTACATATGCACACTTATTAAACGTACATGCTTTCATTTTAAGTAAATTTTTATCAAAACGCGGAGTTCCCTTTTAAAATTAGGAACAAAAATCGTAGTAGAAAAAAAATGTAAAATTGAGATTTCGTTATAAAGAAACAACTTTGCTTTCGGGTAAAAGAGAATAAGTTATAAGTTAAAAGTCTTTATTCGTTATAAAAAACCTAATTCATGTTGGATATTTTGTAAGGGGAAGGGGAACAAAGTGAAATTCGCTATAATGGGAATTACATTATAAGGAAGTTCCTTATAAAGAAGTTTGACTGTATATATAAAAAAAGAAGACAATTTTTCGAGATAAGATTCTGGATCATTGGAGTTTAAATAAAATGCACAACTGGGTCGCACGAACTTGGTCTTATGTAAAAGACGAAGAATTTCAAAAACGAATGTTATTAGAGAATAACTGTTCATAAGCATAAAATAATTTCTTTAATTACTAAAACAACTCCTTTAGTAGTTGGAGCTAGACACAATAAGCCATGTGTCTTAAGCAAACATTAGTTTATGCAAGAACAAAATTATATCTTTGTAGTGATTTTTTTTAAAAAATAAGCATTTATATAAAAAATTCTTGAAACATTTTTAAGAAAAAATGTTGGTACGCCAATTTAAAGTTTTTATTATTGTTCGAACAAAAATTAAGTTTAGAAAAAAAATATTGAGCCGTTTTTGAGATACCTATTGAATTTTCAAAAAAAAAAACTGATTTTTTCTTTTAAATTGATAGTACTTTTTTTTTAAGTTTTGAAATGCAGTTTTTTTTAACTTTTTAGAAGCTTCTCTATAAAAAATTTCATTAAAATCCGGTATCATTGGCATAATGAGAAATTCAAAATTCGAAAAAATCGTTCTATGGTAGGTATAGTTAGTAATATCTGGTTTTCAAAATTTTTTTCATCAAATTATAGATCGTTAGAATTTTCATCGAAAGAAAAAAAATTTTAACAAAATTCTCTGAACCGTTTTCGAGAAAAATACGATTTTCGAAAACCTTTCTTTAACAATTGTATGGAGGGTACCGCTATTTTAAGGTAAAATAATTTTTTTTTCAAATATCTTGCAGATTATATTAAGAAACTTTTATTTATCAAGTTTTAAAAAAATCGAGCTCAGGGTTTTCGAAATATTAAGTTTTCAAAAGAAAAAAATTTTAATTTTTTTTTTAAATGCAAAAAAAATTTTTTTTAAATTTTAACACACTATAATATTGAAACTGCTGGGGAGCTTTAACATAAAAAATGATAAAAATCGGTAATACCGTTTTTGAAAAATCAAAAACAAAAAAAATGGTTCCAAGGGGGTACCAAAAATAACTATTTTTTGGAATTTTTTTTTTAACCATTACATTGCTTTAACTAAATGAAATTTTTTGAATTCTTTTTTTTTTTTTAATCTGTGGGGCAGTTTTTGAGAAAAAAAATATTTATAAAATTTCGAAAAAAATTCGTATGGCAGGTTCTTTATTTTTGGTCTTAAAAAAAAAAACGTGTGAGGGGAAAAGGTTAAAAACGATATCTACCAAGTTTGACGAAAATCGGATGGGCCGTTTAGCTGTATTCGAACCGACAGACAGAAAAAATTGCGAGACCCACTTTTTTGGCCTTCGCTATCATCGTAATGTCAACTTTGATCAAAATCTCGAGTTCGATTTTTTTACGAATGCATAACTTGCCTTATAGTACCTATAAGTCGCAAGTAAAAAGGGAGAACAAATTCTGGATTGAAGAAAAACCAGGGGCGGAGATTTCGTTTTATTTCGAGGAAGGAGAAATTAAAAGCTAAGTATAGTGAAAATTGCTTGGTGGTTATCTATTTTTTTGTACAATTCGTTTCGCGCGTAAATTGAATTTTATTTGCAAATTCCGAAATTGCGGAACTCACGCCCCGGTTCTTCTAAAATTATCCCTTTAATTACTTTGGGACCGAGTGTTAGCGGTCCATCTTACGTATATTTCTTATTCTTATTCTTTGTTCAATTCAGTTTAAATGAAAAGATTTTGGGTTTTTACCCAATATTTAAAACGGTTTCCCAAACAGTTAACATTTAAATATACTTTAATTCAACTCTGGGATTAAAAACTTCGTGTTCTTATTTTTTTTTAAATAATTTTTGCACCGTCAGTTTCCGCTTCAAAGGTTTGCAATTTCCTTAATTCATCAAAAAATTACTGGCGCCCCTTTATTTATTTTCAACCGTGAAGATATACGGACCTACAATAATATATTTATATTAATTCGATTGAGTATTCAATCGAAACCTAAATAACTTAATTTCCCAAAATTAAATTAATTCGTGAACCCACCCCCTTTGAGCTAGCTGTGGTGACATCACCTTTTGTCGCTGCTGTTACACTTTTTTTTTTAATTCGCTCTACTTCGCCGACTCGATTGACAGGTCGGCTGTATTCTCTCAATTTCGTGATCGTTATCTTCGTCGCGAACGATCATTTCGTTTTTTTTATCTCTTTATTGTTTTTAATTTATTTTAATTTATAATTTTAATTAATTATACGCGGAGAAAAAGTGTAATAATAGCAATATTCAAAGCAATTATTTAAGAATAATACCCATTATTACCTATTAAATACCTATTAATTTATAATTTCAAATACAAAATTCTAATGCAAGAGTGTATATGTATAGGTATAAAATTTAAAACTTGAATGAAAATACAAAAAGTAAACAAAAACAAAATGTTTAAAACCATTCCTCTTGGATAGTTTAAAAGAAAGTTTAAAATAATCAGAAATCATAGCAGCAAGTTGAGGCGACGCAGTTCTGCACTTTACTGTTTTTGTTATATTCATTTTGTGCTGTGCGGTGATATTGGTGAACTACGAGTAAAAAACCTTACGAGGGTGCTAGATACATAAAATAACAGACAAGAAAAATTAATTCGGTTCAATATATATATCAAAAAATCAATTAAAATTCAGAAGATGTCGTTTGTTGATCGATTTATGGGTGACAAAAAAACGACAAAAAATCGAATCGAACATTTTAAAAGATCACATTTCCGGTTTTTAGAAGTTCACTCATACACTGAATAAATAATTTCTGGTTATTCCCTGAGGGCTGACGTAATGTTTTTATTATTAATATTAGTTTATTTTTGGTCGACGGTGTTAACTTGAGAATACCTTTTATATATTGTTGTTTAAAATGTTGTATAAAATAAATAAAAATAAATAAATTAGAGGCCAACGGCTATTAGAGAGCCTAAGCCTAAAGACTTACAACTATCAATCATTCCACTACACCATAGGCCATTGATGGCCCATTATGTGGCCGAGGAAATCGGCGTCCATTGGTTGTGTCGCATCTACACCAAGGCTGTAGAAGATGTATAAAGACACTGTCTTTAGCTGCATTGTACTTACAAAGAGAAGTGGGCTAAGTGTGGACGATTACCACCATCGCTGGCCAAATAATCTTTGATGTGCGATTGAAAAACCTACTTCAACGCCAACCAAGGCCAGCTGATATCATCAACCCATCATCACCATCTTCAAAATGGACCCATCGTAGTGGCTTATCGGGATGGCCCATTATTTAAAGGACCCATAAGAGTTCTTAATTGTATACACCTAATAATATTTCAAGGTAACTTCTATCAGCCAGCGGCAGCGTTCAAAATGAACTTACATTATGTCCACTAACCTACTCTTCAGTCTTTGTGACGAACTTCAAGTGGAAGGTTGTTGGTAGTACTGTAGCAATCATACCTTTGCGAACTGATAACTTGGGGCATTTGGAAGCA
The DNA here is from genome assembly GCA_963931855.1 of Philhelius festivus. Lineage (NCBI taxonomy): Eukaryota > Metazoa > Arthropoda > Insecta > Diptera > Syrphidae > Philhelius > Philhelius festivus. Next base: position 148,953,638 of record OZ007555.1, on the reverse strand, counting down.
TGTTGTGATCCAACTAACCTCTACCAACCACTTTTTATTGAATTAAGAAATAATTCTAATTTTCAGTTTAAAAGTTGTGCCAAAACCTTAACAGGATGGTATTTTAAAAATGAATCTATCACAACCATCATAACCTCTGATTTGATGAGAAATACCAGCAAGCACATGCAGCTAAGCAAGATGATAATAAATAAGGCTGCAAGGAAAGATCAGAGCTACTCAAGAGCTCTTCGAGCAGAAGAGCTGATAGGAAAAGGTGTTCGGAAGTCTTATGAGATGGTAAAAAATCCCTCTCAAGTTTAGAAGACAGTTAAAAAAGTCTGCAAGGATGTTTATTTATTACAATACGTTAATGCTAACGTTAAGCTTACAATATTTCCTAAAATCTAAAATTTATCTATAAACAAAGTTTGATCGATTTTGAGCATAGAAATTATTTTTAAAGAGTTCGGATTTGAGATTGACATTTGTAGATTCAATAAGATAAGAGAATTTATTAAAAATATTTATTAACTGGTTAAGAGGACTATAAGCGCCATAGCTTGATCTGCTAAAAATAGTACAAATTGGTAAATTTCTTCTTAAACTAAAACGACTTATATTGAAATTTAATCGACAAAGAACCGATGAAGATGAAATAGATCCATTCATTACTCCAGTTATGAAACAGAACTGCAAATATTCTCTGTGAACAGAAAGAGATGGGAGGTTTATCAACTGAAGTCTATGGGCGTATGGGGGTAATATAACTCTATCTGACCAATGGAAAAAACGCAGGGCAAATCTTAAAAATCTTCTTTGAATAACTTCTATTCTATTTATGTGAATAGAGTAGTATGGTGCTCATACTACACATCCATACTCAAGAATTGGCCTAATAAAAGAAACATAAAGAATTTTTATAACATATGGATCACGGAACTCACGGGAAAATCTTTTGACAAAACCAAGTATTTTGTTTGCTTTCTTTACAATATAGTTATAATGATCAGTGAATGATTATCTTGAGTCTAACAAGATTCCGAGATGGGAGAAACTAGACACTCTACATAAATGTGACGAATTCAACAGGAAGTCAAATATAAATAAATTACGTTTGCGTGTAAAACACATAGTCTTACACTTGTCAATATTTAAAAACAAACAGTTATTATTGCACAATTCATAAAATTTCCGAAGATTGTCTTGTAGTTGTTCACAATCCACAAAGGAGTTATTTGTTCAAAAAATTTTCACGTCATCAGCATAGATTAAAGCCATAGAATTTTTTAATATAGAGGGAAGATCGTTTATAAATAAAACAAATAGCAAAGGGCCAAGGTGACTCCCTTGAGGTACACCAGAATTAGCTTCAAATTGACACGAACGGTTATTTCTGAATATTACACTATAAAATCTATCTTTGAGGTATGAAGATATCCACAAAACAAAACAATAGTATTTTGTGACTTAATTTGTCAAAGGCTTTACTGAAGTCAGTAAAGATGCAATCTATTTGAGAGTGTTTTTCAAACGCATCTAACAAAAGGTAGAGATTTTTTCTTTAGAAAACCATGTTTATTTTCCCATAAAACAGATGAACCAGAGATTCGAACAGTTTGGGGATAGCAGATAATTTCGCAATAGGACGATAGTTTGTTATTAAATTCTTTAAGCCTTTTTTATGTATTGGTGTTAAATATGAATTTTTCCAAAGAGCACGAAATTTTGAACTTCTTATTGACTCGTTAAAAAGAACATATATATCGGATAAGACAGGTAAGACACACTTTTTTTCAATATAAATGATGGAACACCATCCGGTCCAGGACTGAAACATTCGTATAGAAGTTTTTGTAATCGAAAAATTTATAAAATTAAGATGTGTGTATTGTTGATTATAAGAAGGAATGGAAGAAGAAGTATTCGAAGAAAAGTCTTCAAATGCACTTTTAAAATAATCAGCAAACATATTAGATATCGTTTCTGGATCATGACTTAAAGAATTTTGATAGTTCATACTAATTGGGTAACCATCAGATTTCCTTTTATTATTAACGTACTTCCAACATTTCTGTGGATCACCTTTAAGCTCACATTCAGTGTTTGAAATAAAATCAGAGTAAAGTAGATTTGAATAGTTTATAAAGTCGATTTGCAGTTCTTGATAATCTCGAAATGTCTCTTCAGTCTTCGATAGAATAAATTTCAACCAGGCTTTATTTCTTTTATTTTTCAATTTTTTTTGTATGCGAATCAAACCATGGTGGGTTATTGCTTAAACATTTTGCTTTGCGAAATGGGGTGGTATCTAAAAAACAATCAAACAAAATTTCATAAAATCGCAAAATAACTTCATCTAAGCTCAAGTTTGAAAATAAATCATCCCAATTTTTCTCAATTAATAAGATAAGGAGTTGATTAAAATCACATTTTTCAAAATTGAACTCAAGTTGATTTTTACAAGCATTTAGAACATTACATACACATAAATTCAATGAAATAGTTAAGGCGGGATGATGGCGATCTTCTTCAACAAGCTTTGAATCGCATGAGATAAGGGCAGCATCAGTATTCAATATATCAGAGAAGTAAACAAGATCTAGTATTCTTCCATTTTGGTTTTTGACTCCATTCAGCTGATTTAAGCCAAAAGAAGCCATTTCATCCAATACACAAAATTCGTTTATATTCGATGCGTTTTAAGGAGAATAGATATAATCATTAGTAGACCTACACCATTCCAAGTTGGTAAGATTAAAATCCCCAATTACAATGACTTCGTCAGTTGGATCAATTTTCTCATAGATGGTTCCAAGGGAATTGGTAAAATTTTCATAAATATCGCTGTTAGAGGTGGGTGGAATATAAGTAGCAACCACATAAACGTAACCAGATGACACTTTTATTTTTACACATAGCAATTCAAGTGAGAACTGAAGAAAATCATCAAAAAGTGAGCAAATAAGGATATATCGTAAATGAATCACAATCAGTCCTGAGAAAACTAAAAAATTGTATAACTGTGTTGATGAATGAATTTCTGATGCTAAGAAGCTCGTACCAACTATTTAACTTAGACGACTTGGAACAAAAATTCCACCCTTCCGATCTCGACTAGGGGAAGACGCCCAAACTTCAACTGCTTAAGTTGTTAATCTCAGTCTTGAGCTTTTCAAGTCGGCAGTGAAAGTCTAATAAATGGATCCTTAGCATTATTTGCGCGATCCTCAAGAAACTACGCCAATTGTAGATGTATTAGTCCCCCTAAAAATTTTCTAGAGCATTATGTAAAGTGCCTGAACACGTTCGTCACCGATCTGATGGCCCCTATCAGTGTGGTCTTAGGCCAGAAAAGTACACCATCCACGAAATATTCATATTTCAACAGGTTTTAGAAAAAAGACATGAACTTAAGAATAAAAGCCACCAACTTGTCATTTGTTTTTAAGTTCGCAAATAAATACATCTGTAGATACGAACAATACTATAAAGGAATATCTAGTTTCTGCATTATTCTCAATGTCGTCTGTTTTTGCAGAATAACAATGTAGAGTAAGTGCAATCCGTAGAGTGACCGCAAAAAATCGATTTTCGAAATTGGGTCGGGGGAGCTCCATAAAATGATCAGTCTTTGCAGATTTTTAGGTAGCCAAAACTTCAGGACGATTGGATAACGCTAAATGGTGCGCGACTTACGCTCAAAGTTTCAAAAAACTCTTTTCTCTATTTTGCGAAGTAATCTAGCCCTAGCTCCCAAACAGCTGACCCTATTCTCATTATTAATGTATTAAATAAAGGACCAGTTTGTTCACAGCTAATCATATTTAATCAAAAATTATTGTGACTGCCTTAGCCACGATTTTGCTTATTAACTAACCACAATTTTTGTCAATGAATCCATATTTTGAGTTGTTAATATATCAAAACCGCTAATCAGCCAATATTGGGTTATTAGCTCCATTTAATCAGAGGCTGTGAAAATCTATTGCAGATTTAACAAAACTAGCCGACCCAGCTCTCGAAATTCGAGTGCCAATTTATTTATTTAATTCATTATCATTCAATAAAAGACATGGAATTCATGATTTTTTTAAATTGTCGAATGCAATGAGAAGTACCTACTAAGCACTCAATCCCGTAGTCCAAAGGAAAACAGTTAATGGTTAACAACAACCTGTGAATTTATGTTACATCTAAAACTTTCACTCTCATAATTTTTACATGCGACTTATAGGTACTATAAGGCAAGTTATGCATTCGTAAAAAAAATCGAACTCGAGATTTTGATCAAAGTTGAAAAAAAAGTGGGTCTCGCAATTCTGTCTGTCTGTCGGTTCGACTACAGCCTAAACGGCTCGGCCGATTTTCTTCAAACTTGGTAGATATGGGTTTTAATTTTTCCCCCCGGACGTTTTTTTCTGTTTTTTTTAAGACCAAAAATAACGGTACCTGCCATACGATTTTTTTTTCGAAATCTTATAAATATTTTTTTTTTCTCAAAAACTGTCCCACAGAATTTAAAAAAAAAAATTGAAAAATTTCATTTGGTTTAAACTAGCTAATGCTTGAAAAAAATTTTACAAAAAATTGTTATTTTTGGTAGCCCCCCTGGGTCCATTTTTTTCGCAAAACGGTACAGCCGATTTAAATAATTTTTTTTTATGCCAAAGCTCCTCCAAAGTTTGAATATTATTACATATTCAAATTTTCAATTTTTAATTTTTTGGATTAAAAAAAAAATCAAAATTTTTTTTTTGGAAACTCAATATTTTGAAAACCCCATGCTCAATTTTTTCCAAACTTGACAAATAAAAGTTTCTTAACATAATCTACAAGATTTGAGAAAAAAATTTTGTTTTATCTAAAACTAACGGTACCTTCCATACAAATTTTAAAAAATGGTTTTCGAAAATCGTATTTTTCTCGAAAACGGTTCCGAGAATTTTGCTAAAATTTTTTTCCTTTTTACGATCTATAATTTAATAAACAAAAATTGAAATCTAGATATTACTGATTTTTTTCGAATTTTGAATTTCTCATTATCGACATAACGGATTTTAAAGAAATTTTTTATAAAGAAGCTCCTAAAAAGTTTAAAAAACATTGCATTTAAAAACTTAAGAAAAAATATTTTTTTCAATTTTTAGAAAAACAATCATTTTTTTTTTTGAAAAATTCGATATCTCAAGAACGGTTTAGTATTTTTTTTGGAAATTAGACTTTTATTCGTACAATAATAAAAACTTAAGGTTGGCGTACCAAAATTTTTTCTTAAAAATGTTTTAAAAATTTTGTACATAAAGGCTTATTTTTTTAAGGAACCACTACAACGACTTATAATTTTTGTTCCTGCATAAATTCATATTTGCATAGCCTTCTGTTTTTATCTCTTACTACTAACAGAATTTAAAAAATTAATTTTATCCTTACGAACAGTTTTCTCTAATAACATTCGTTTTTAAAATTCCTAGTCTATTACATAGGAGCAAGTTCGTGCGACCCAGTCGTGCATTTTATTTTATTTCATTTCATATCACGGCAATAAAAAAATATTTATCATTCTATTGGGACTCGAACCCACGTCGGTCGTTGCAGTGACGTCAACCTGTGAAATTTGTGTTACATACATGTGAATTTTTTTTTTTAAATTTCACTCTCATCATTTTTTCATAACGCGCCCAAAGAAATATAGCTAACTTCAAAAACATAAATTTAATTTACTTTTGTAAAACTTTTTTTGTTTGCACATCGATCAGCCAGCTGTTTATTGTCAACAAAAAATGACATAAATGGAAGTGTTCCGAAAATGAGGCAGGTTTAAGCCCATGTAACGCATTCAGCCATGGAGATTTAAATTTGTATCGTAAGTCATGATGACGCGACCGACGTCTCACGTCTGCATTTTCTATCTTCCCTCTTTCCCTGACAAATACATTTCGAGTATTTGGTATTCTCTTTTTTCGCAAATATTTAAAATTCAAATGCAGACAAATGTAAATAAGTTTGGAAAATAATTGACTTATACAAATACGCAGTGCTTACACTTTTGCATGAATACCCCTATTATTGTAAAGCCATAACTGCTCTCCTTTTCCAACTCCATTTAAAATTTTGTCTCCCATCTCAAAAAACCAAAAAGTAAAAATTGCTTCTGAAAATGACCGATAGATGTCGCCAAACTGAAAGCAACAGATGTGGCTAGTGTATGTGTGTATTCTTTTTCACTTTTTGCAAAAAGTGCCGATTGTAGTTAACGCTTAATGTTTCAAAATATAATTGTAAGAGCTCAACTACTAGAAAAAACACATGTCTAATATTTATATTGATAATATTTCTTCCTTAGGGGGGTTCACATTCAACAACATGTTTATCAACTTTTATCGTGTTGGCGGATTTGTGTAATGTGAAACCACCTTAATGTTTCGGGTTCTGGCTTTGGGTTTTCGCTGAATGCTTTCATTTTTCATATTCTGGATTTGACATTTTATGTGTCATTCGATTTGACATTTCTAATTGTTTTTGTATTTGTTTTCCGGTCATTTGCTTGCAATTTTTATTTATTGTTTTAAACAATTTCTGTGTAGTATAGTTAAATAAATTTTGGCATTCTGCACATCTATACAAAAAATGCTTTCGTTTAATATGTAATTTATGCCCCTTCGGTTTTTGTAGGCCGTGAAAAGTGTACCACAAAAAACATGTTCGCCGTTTTATTATATGATGTGAACAAATTTGGCCTAAAGGTAGTACTGTTATACATAGTTCACATGCTAAATCTGAATGTCACAATCCAAAAAGCTTTCAAGTCGTTAATTAATTAGCACTGGTGCAAGTTCGAAAAAAAAAAACAAATTCGCGCTTTGTATTCTATTATTATATTTTTTATAAAAATAAATTGACTAATTAAATTAAAACAAATTCGCGCTTTTTATTCTATTATTATTTTTTATATATGTACAATTGTACATATAATAAATTGACTGATATAAAATTGTGACTGTTGTGTTTTTGATAATGTTTTTAATAATTTAAAGGATTTTACAGATATTTATTGTATTCTCTGATATGGCATCCACATCAAATATAAAAACCAGAACCCGTGAAAAAATATTTCTTATAGGCTATGCGTCTCATCAAATAACAGGTTGTAAACTACCCTCAAATCTTCAAGTTTTGGCAACTTTGTTTTTTAATTTGCGAATTGTGAAGTTAAACCTGAAAGAATCAGCAAAACTTGTCATTCGGGAGGTACTTATTTTTTGGAAGAAAGCAAGAATTCCATCAAAATACGAAAAAGATACAATTACAAAATTAGAGGAACTATACAATGAGTGGAGAAATCACAAACGAAATAAAAATAAGACATTTGAAAACACAAAAAACAATCAGAGAATTTGCCTTAAAAATGGACGATCTATTTGATGTAGCCCATCGAGATGCCTTGATCATCATGGAACCAGAAGATAATGTTTTTCTTTTGAAACAGAGAGAAAAAGGTCGTCAAGGTTGTCTGATTGGAGTCGATCTGCGGTTCAGTCGATGTCCGTCAAGTTAGCACTACCACTTCAAAATTTTCAAAATGTAATAATTGGATTAATTGTCGTGAATTTGTCGTAAATTTGTCGTGAAACAAAAAAATTTGTCGCGCTTGTTTTTTAAAAAATCACCCCTGGTAATGCTAACTTGACAGTCAAGTTAGCACTACCACCCCTCAAAAGTCAAAATAGGGTAAAATGAACTCGCAAAAGAAAAAGGACAGCGTAAATAATTGTCGTAAATTTGTCGTAAATATGCTGTAAGACCAAAAATTTTGTCGCGGTACGCCTGCGGCTACGAACGTAAATTTTTAAAAAAATGACCCCTGGTAATGCTAACTTGACAGTCAAGTTAGCACTACCACCCCCCAAAATAGGGTAAAATGAACTCGCAAAATAAAAAGGACAGCGTAAATAATTGTCGTAAATTTGTCGTAAATATATCGTAAAATAAAAAAAATGTTCGCACCATTTTTTCTCAAAAAAATGCCATGAAAATGCAAAAGTCCATAAAAAAGCATTTTTTCATAAAACCTAGCACTACCATACCAAAACTATTTCTTAAAACTAAGTTTTTATTCTGCAATTTGTTTAAACAATTGTCGTAAGACGTCTTTGAATAAGTTCCGTCATAAAATAATTTGTCGCGCCCTTCTTGCCCAAAAAAATGCCCTAAATATGACAAAACTCCTTAAAATAGCATTTTTTCATAAAAGTTACCACTACCATACCAAAACTATCTGTTAAAACTAATTTTTATAAAAACATGGATTTGATTAGAGAAAAATATTTAAATCCATTAAATTGCCTCTGATTTCTAGAATAGTATACATTTATGCGTACAAAGTTTATAAAATTGTTTTATTATTAAATTAATTTTATATACAAGGAGTTCCAAAGCGCGTTTCGCCCAGATACGACAGTGGGCTTATCAGTTAGATGGTGTCGTACCCTTCTAAGACGCAATTATTATTTGTCGATGTTTAGCGACGCTTATAAATTTCACAGAAGTAATGTGCTGTGAATTTTATTTTTCTAGGGGAATTTGAATAAATTCAGACGCCTAGAATATTAATGTCCGTGGTCAGACTTTTTAATCAACGAAGATATTTATATGAAATAAGAAAATTACTTTCATTTTAAGTGGAGTGATTGATTCACATTTGAGGTCGCTCAAACCTTCCTTTTTTCTAAAAACCAATTTGGGGATGTCAATTTTAAAAATAAATAAATTAATAAATATGGCCCATGACAGCTCAACCATTTCTGAGCGAGTAACTTGATAAATGGAGGGGACCAACAATTTTCTGCCAATTCCTAATGGCTAATGTGCAGCACTTTCCCTGAAAAGAAATACTCTTGGAAGATTTTTTCAATTCCTCGCAAGAGATACTCGTAGTATACCCCTGAAAAACTCTGTATGTAAATTCAACGCACAAACCATTATGCCAAAGAGTACTACAATGTCAATTTTAAGTATTCGATGATATAAATAATAATTACTAATCGTTCACATCTTTTTAAGATAATAATTTTCAAAAAAATCCAAAAAATAATTTTTCTTTATATTCAATATTATTTTAAATGCAAACGAGATCATGAACAAACTGTTACAATCGCTTATGAGAAAGTCGGAAGTCAAAAAACCGTTCTATAACAAGTAACGTTAGTAACATTTTTTCTGAAACTTTTTCACATCTAATTTTTGTTTATCAAAATCATTGAAGCCGTTTTCGAGATAAATTATATTTCATATAAAGGCTATAAAAGGCAGGTAGCGTTAGTTTTATAGATAAACAAAAATTTTAATTTCTCTTCTAGAACTGAAGAACCTTAAAAAATCGCTTCAGCGGCTTAGGGGGAAGGTCAAGGTACAGATCTCAGATCTGCTGTTCTTGGCAGAAACATGATTACTTCATAAAATAATTCTTACGTTCGCTTTACATCGAGCTAAAACCTAAACCCGGAAACCGCTTTTCTTAAAATTTAGAACATAATTTTTACAAAAATATTTTCATAAATATTCAAAATTTGAAGAAAATTGGTCATCTCGCTTTGACACTAGCTACATGTAGAGTGGACGTAAAACGAAAAGTATTTTGGTCCTTATTTGGATTTTGATCAAAGTTGACATTACGATGATAGCGAAGACCAAAAAAGTGGGTCTCGCAATTCTGTCTGTCTGTCGGTTCGACTACAGCCTAAACGGCTCGGCCGATTTTCTTCAAACTTGGTAGATATGGGTTTTAATTTTTTCCCCCCGGACGTTTTTTTTTGTTTTTTTTTAAGACCAAAAATAACGGTACCTGCCATACGATTTTTTTTCGAAATTTTATAAATATTTTTTTTTCTCAAAAACTGTCCCACAGAATTTTTTAAAAAAAATTTGAGGAAATTTCACTTGGTTAAAACTAGCTAATGGTTGAAAAAAATTTTACAAAAAATTGTTATTTTTGGTGCCCCCCCTGGGTCCATTTTTTTTGTTTTTGATTTTCTCGAAAACGGTACAGCCGATTTAAAAGATTTTTTTTATGCCAAAGCTCCTCCAAAGTTTGAATATTATTACATATTCAAATTTTCAATTTTAAATTTTTTGGATTTAAAAAAAAAAAATCAAAATTTTTTTTTGGAAACTCAATATTTCGAAAACCCCATGCTCGATTTTTTTCAAACTTGACAAATAAAAGTTTCTTAACATAATCTACAAGATTTGAGAAAAAAAAAATTTGTTTTATCTAAAACTAACGGTACCTTCCATACAAATCTTAAAAAATAGTTTTCGAAAATCGTATTTTTCTCGAAAACGGTTCCGTGCTAAAATTTTTTTTCTTTTGATTAATTTTCATGATCTATAGTTTAAAAAAACAAAATTTTAAATCTAGATATTACTGACTATACCTACCATGGAACGATTTTTTCGAATTTTGAATTTCTCATTATCGACATAACGGATTTTAATGAAATTTTTTATAAAGAAACTCCTAAAAAGTTTAAAAAACATTGCATTTAAAAAATTAAAAAAAAATATTTTTTCAATTTTTAGAAAAAAAAGTCATTTTTTATTTGAAAAATTCGATATCTCAAGAACGGCTTAGTATTTTTTTTTGAAAATTAGACTTTTATTCATACAATAATAAAAACTTAGGGTTGGCGTACCAAAATTTTTTCTTAAAAATGTTTTAAAAATTTTGTACATAAAAGCTTATTTTTACTTGCGACTTATAGGTACTATAAGGCAAGTTATGCATTCGTAAAAAAAATCGAACTCGAGATTTTGATCAAAGTTGACATTACGATGATAGCGAAGACCAAAAAAGTGGGTCTCGCAATTCTGTCTGTCTGTCTGTCGGTTCGACTACAGCCTAAACGGCTCGGCCGATTTTCTTCAAACTTGGTAGATATGGGTTTTAATTTTTTCCCCCCGGACTTTTTTTTTTCTGTTTTTTTTTAAGACCAAAAATAACGTTACCTGCCATACGATTTTTTTTCGAAATTTTATAAATATTTTTTTTTCTCAAAAACTGTCCCACAGAATTTTTAAAAAAAAATTTGAAAAATTTCATTTGGTTAAAACTAGCTAATGGTTGAAAAAAATTTTGCAAAAAATTGTTATTTTTGGTAGCCCCCCTGGGTCCATTTTTTTTGTTTTTGATTTTCTCGAAAACGGTACAGCCGATTTAAATAATTTTTTTTATGCAAAAGCTCCTCCAAAGTTTGAATATTGTTACATATTCAAGATTTCAATTTTTAATTTTTTCAAAATTTTTTTTTGGAAATTCAATATTTCGAAAACACCATGCTCGATTTTTTTCAAACTTGGCAAATAAAAGTTTCTGAACATAATCTACAAGATCTGAGAAAAAAAATTTTGTTTTATCTAAAACTAACGGTACCTTCCATACAAATTTTAAAAAATGGTTTTCGAAAATCGTATTTTTCTCGAAAACGGTTCCGAGAATTTTGCTAAATTTTTTTTCTTTTGATTAATCTCTACGATCTATAATTTAATAAAAAAAATTTTAAATCTAGATATTACTGACTGTACCTACCATAGAACGATTTTTTCGAATTTTGAATTTCTCATTATCAATATAACGGATTTTAATGAATTTTTTTATAAAGAAACTCCTAAAAAGTTTAAAAAACATTGCATTTAAAAAATTAAAAAAAAATATTTTTTCAATTTTTAGAAAAAAAAGTCATTTTTTTTTTGAAAAATTCGATATCTCAAGAACGGCTTAGTATTTTTTTTTTTGGAAATTAGATTTTTATTCGTACAGTAATAAAAACTTAAGGTTGGCGTACCAAAATTTTTTCTTAAAAATGTTTTAAAAATTTTGTACATAAAAGCTTATTTTTTTAAGGAACCACTACAACGACTTATAGTTTTTGTTCCTGCATAAATTCATATTTGCATAGCATTCTGTTTTTATCTCTTACTACTAAAAGAATTTAAAAAATTCATTTTATCCTTATGAACAGTTTTCTCTAATAACATTCGTTTTTAAAATTCCTAGTCTATTACATAGGAGCAAGTTCGTGCGACCCAGTCGTGCATTTTATTTTAAATCGTGATAGGAATAATTGTAGCCAGTGGGGCCTTCCGGATTGAATCTTTTTTTCATCAAAAAAACAACCCGTGGTCGCTCGTTTTTCCAGTAATATGGTTGCTTTTAAAAAAGAAGACTTGTCACTTCGCGGTTTGGTGTTAGTGGTGGTTTTTCTTGCAGTTTGTAATGTGTATGTATGATATGTGTCACCATGGAAAGTCTACCTGTAACGCACGATATTGCAATATTTTTTTACAAAAGAAACGTGTGGACTCGAAGCAGCTCTCTGGATTTCTCGTCTATCAGCGGCGTCATAGCTTGACAAGTTCAGCCTTTCATATTTTTATACTAGCTGCAGATGTTTTTCAAGCTTTTTTACTACCCATTTTATAATAGTAAGGCTTAAAATAACAAGCAATTACTAATTATAAAAATTCCGTTTCCGATAGCATCAAGAACTCCTGAGCCGAAAAAAAGTATTATATTTTTTACAAAAACTATTGCTAAAGGTATTTCCTTAATGGATAATACTTGTAAGTAGTATTTATAAGAGGGAGCTAATTTGTCTAATGGTTAAGACAGAATATTATGTCTTACATATTATGTCAAACAGGTGTCAGCAATGCGTCCAAAGGAAAACCAACTTGAATGTTTAAAAAGCTCTGAATATATTCAATAGATCTGCAGTGTATTTCGGAAACCTTATTTTACTTACTCATATAATTTTAAATAATCCAATCACTGCCTTAGTTATTATGCCAACTTTTATTACATCCACGTTTAATTTTTTATTATTTAATGTCACTCTAGCTTTAAACTAAACACCACCATAACTTGTCAAAAGACCTTCTTATTATTCGAAGTCATTCATAAATAAGCAAAATATTTTGATATTCGAAGCCCACAAAAATCTGCAATCGCACATGGGATGCATTTTTATATCACTTTTATGGAGAAGTTACCGCAAACAATAAATTGATTTATCACAACAATCATTTATGTATGATATTATCAGGCCGACCGACCGCTAGGCCGTTAATAAATTTAACGTTCGATTGATTTGGCAAAGGGGAACTGTATAACTCGGGCTCAAGATATCTCAAATAAGAATTCAAAAAGGTGTAGGCATAGATAGACGAAGTTGCTGCTGTGAAGAGTAAACCGAAACTGATTATTAAAAGCAAGCTTTGCATCAGTGATATTTTATATGACAGCAACAGCAGTTATCAGATTTTCGGGAACACCAGGGGGGGGGGGGGCAAATAAATCTCTCGTATGTGTCTTCTTATCTCTTGGCATTAAATATGTTAATTGAGTGCCAAGCATATGGAATTAAGTACCCCTACTTATTTTTTAAGTGCACTCTTTGGGCGGGTGTTGAAATGAACAGGTAATGGTTGAAACGAATGTTGGACTATAATGAGCAAACATCTCACACAGTATGTTTGATCGTGATTTTTATTTATTAACTTAGAGCCTGAGAAACAACTGGAGAATTTTTTGTATTTTAATAGAGAAACTTTTCCAAACTGAATAGTTTGATAAATATTTTTTAGATCCGTTATTCCGGTTATGACAAACTCCAAAAATAAAAAAATGGTTGGTGCTGTTAATAAGGTCTAAATTTAAAATATTTTTCAATAGGATGATAGGTTGTCTAAATTAAGCGATGCAGAAAAAAGCCATCGAAGTTCAAGGATGTGTTTCCAGTAAAATAAGTTTTTGAAAACGATTTTTACTTGCGACATAAAGAGAAATTAAATTCTTTCTATATATTATGTCTTTATTAGTAAGAGCAAACATTCCCATTACTTATGGGACACAAAGTCGTTGAAGCGGATGGTCGTGCGTTTTCAATTGCTGAGTCAATTATAATCAAGAATAATCCGAGATTCTTGTATGGAATTCTCCTCAGGCTAGTGCGTGAAATGTTGAGCTGTTCAGCCATATTTTCGTCTGTGTGCAGCGTACGATGACGGGACCATTATTGTTGTCCGCTAGCATACCAACCTCACGAAATTTTTGCACAAACTTGAGTACAGCAGAAGCGGTGGATGCCTTATTTTGGCCAAAACTTGTTTTTAAAAAACACCCTGTTTGGGCTACACAGCACTGATTAGGGAAATAAGTCCCAACGCTATTCAAGTGAAAAACGAACTTATTTCGTTCCGCGGAGTCAGTATCAAACTGACATTTTGTCAAGATTTCGAGCGGGAAACAGCTGTCAGTGTCAAAATAGCCTATGATTTAAAAAGAAACCACTTAATAGCCCACCCCGTACGTGGGTACTATAGGGCAAATTTTGCGTTTGGAAAAAATATAGAACTCGAGATTTTGATCAAAGCTAAGATTACAATGATAAAGATTACGAAAAAGGTGGGTCAGGCAATTTCGCCTGTCTGCATGTCTGTACATCAACCTACAGCCTAAGTCAGTAGAGCTATCTTCTTCAACTCGGTTCTTAAGGGTCTTTTTTTTAACTCATTTATATTTATTTACTTATAGACCGAGAGCCCACAGCAATTTTTGGGTGTGATTGATAACAAAAAATAATTAGCATAATTAGATAGACCTTTTATAGTTATTTATGAATGTGAACGTCTTGCATACTCTAGTGGGCGCAATAGTGCATTATAGTGCATCAAGTATGCAGTTCTTTCCAAAGTCTAAAAAATTGTGAGGCAGAATTTGCCATAACTTGAAACTGAAGAGCTAAGTGCCCTGATTGCAAATATCGAGGTCCAAGACGTTTTGAAGGTGGCCTTCTTAGTGCAAGAAGTAGCCTATTCTTAACGCGTCTGGCAGGCAGAAAGTTGTCTGCAAAACGTCTTGGACCTCGATATTTTCAATCAAGGGGCTTAACTCTACATTTTGGCAAAGTTATTATCACAATTATTTGGACTTGGAAAGAACTGCATACTTGATGCACTATTATGCACTATTGCTCCCACTAGAGTATGCAAGACTTTCACATTTGTAAATAACTATAAAAGGCCTATCTAATTATGCTAATTATTTTTTGTTATCAATCACACCCAAAAATTTCTGTGGGCTCTTAGTCTATTATAACTCATATAAAAAACATAATTAGGCTCTAAGCTATAAATGGAAATTCATATTTACATGTTTTACTTAAAAATAATAAGTGTTTTTCATAAAAATATAAATGAAACAATGAAACAGTAAAGATATAGGTGCATTCTGTGTAGTTAAAAAACTAGTACCGAGTTAGAAAAAGTCATATAAAATGATTTATTTACTATGAAGTTATGTTGTGGGGTTAAGGGTTAAAATCAAAAGAATCTGTGAAAAGGAAAAGAAAACAGAAAAAAAAATTTAGACTACCATTCTATTCTGATCCAAAATAGCTTTTTTGGCCTTTAGTCCACAAAAATTGGCGTTTCGTCCGGGTGATCTCACATGGACTAATCATTTGACTGTGAGTACCTTATCAATACGCAATTTTTGTTAAATTCAGTTCATCTTACATCGATTTTTTGACAAAAATCCAATGTGAACTATATCCAACCAAGATTAATATTGTAATCATTAACGTTGGAAGTTTTTGCCCGTGGCCTGGCATTGATTCTATATGAAGGTTTTTATAATACAAATTCTATATACTTTAACAAAAATTGCGTTTTGAAAAGGTCCTCACAGGCAACTGATGAGTCCATGTGAGATCACCCGGACTCTATGAGTTCTTCCCATAAGATATGAAGCAAACCATCTTAGTATGAATCCTCTAAGCCCAGCTTTTCTCAATTTAATCAAAAGAATTCTATAGTCCAAAGTATCAAAAGCCTTTGTTCTACAAATAAATAATGATGCAGTAATTTTTTTACTGTTTAGATTATCATGTACCTCAGAAACAGAAACTTAAAAGAGCATCTTCTGTAAATTTTTTTGCTCTAAAGCCATACTGTCTCGCACTTAAAAATGAATGTTTTTCGAGAAACTTTACAATTCTTGTTTTTAACAACTTTTCAAATATCTTAGAAAAAGTAGAAAGCAGAAAAATAGGCCTATAATTATTGATTGCCTAAGGATCACCTTTTTTGAAAATAAGTATGACTTCAGCCGTTTTAAGAGGAAAATCTCCATTGAAAATACTTTTATTAAAAAGGTGAGCCAAAACGAAAGCAATATTATTAGGTATACTTTGTAAAAAGCCATTAGAAAAACTGTTAGGGCAGTTTGAAAAGTTCTCGGCCTGACCAATAAAACGCAATAATTTTAAAACTATTTTTTAATATTTTTCTACATATTCTCCTCTTATACTCGTATCAATGCACTTATTCCATCTGTGTTTCAGTGCTTCTATACCCTTTTTATAGGCCGATTCCTCCAACTCTTCGAAAAACCGCTCCGTCTCAGCAATCACCACCTCGTTGGTGAAGAATTTGTGTCCAGCCAAATGTTTTTTTAAGTTAGGAAAGAGGTAATAGTCTGATGGTGCCAAATCAGGTGAATAAGGGGGGTGGTTCAGTACACAAAACCGAAGTTCATGGAGTTTAGCCATGACAACAACCGACTTGTGTGCTGGAGCATTATCCTGATGAAAAATAATCTTCTTTTTGGCTAATCCTGGTCTTTTTTCGGCAAACTTTTTCAGCCAATTTGTCCAACAGGTTTGCATAGTATTGACCAGTGATAATTTGGCCCTTGGGAAGGTAATCAATAAAAATAATTCCCTTGTAATCCCAAAAGACTGACGCCATCACTTTCCCAGCTGAAGCACACGACTTGGCTTTCTTCGGTGGAGGAGAACCGCTATGCTTCCATTGTTTTGATTGTTCTTTTGTTTCAGGAATATAGTGATGAATCCATGTTTCGTCGGTGGTAATGAATCTTCTCAAGAAATCGCTGGTATTCCTCCAAAATAACGCTAGATTATCTCTAGAGATTTCAACTCGATTGAATTTTTGTTCTTCGCTCAGCAAACGCGGCACCCACCTTGCGGACACTTTTTTCAACCCCAATTCTTCGGTCAAAATGTGGTAAGCCCGCTCAGAAGAGATCCCCATGGTGTTGCTGATTTTTCGCACATTTAACCTTCGGTCGTCTAAAACCATTTTATGAACTTTATCGACGTTTTCTGAAGAGGTGGATGTTGTTGGCCTTCCGCTTCTGCGATCATCTTCGACGCTCTGTCTGCCATGTTTAAATAAGGCTGCCCAGTTTTTGAACGTGGAATACGAAGGTGCAGATTCCCCCAATGTCTCATCGAAGTCATCTTTAATTTGATTTGGTGTCATATTCTTTTTGACCAAATATTTAATGACGGCTGTAATTTCATTTTTTTTTCCATTTTCGTTGTTAGCAATAGGTTCGTTCAAACAAAAAATTGCACTGATATAAGTACGCGACTAATTTTAATGAAACTTCACATACAATTATTTTATATATATAAGGCTATTTGAGCAATTAAAATTTATTTATTAAAACAACGTCTTCTATGTTAGGCCGAGAACTTTTCAAACAGCCTCCGTAGTACATACAGTGAACATTGCAAAACGTGAGCTAATTAAAACCGAGGGTGTTCTTGTTTTTGAGATTGTTCATGTTTTGGAATGTAACATTTCATGATTTAAATTGTATTCCTACCGTATTTTCTTACTATTTCTCTTAAAATAAAACACATTTTCTTCCATTTTATCTTTTTTTCGCTTGAATTCATGAAAAAATATTACATATTTACACACTATTAACAAAATAATACTCGTAGGTTTATTTAACAAAAAAATCTGTAAATTTTTTCTGTTGTATTTTTCCCAACATTTGCGCAACTGCATTTTCTCTTAGGTGTCTAAGTACGTTTATGTCGCTTTGGTCAACGCCTTCAACTGCACACCATTCCAAAGCCTTATTAAATATTTTAACTGCTTCAGTTGCGCTTACTCTTAAAACATCTTCTTTGTCATTGTCAACAACAACATAAGCATGGTCTTCTTCCTCCTGTTCATCTTCATGGTTCTGAGATGGATCAAATTCAAAACTATCTTCATTCCATTCCTCAACAACTGATAACGGATAGTCGATCTGCAGTTAAATTTAAAGCTGCTATGTAATTTATTAAAGTTTAATCAAATCTATAACAAACCTGAGGATTCAGACTTTGAAGAAGTAGTATTGTAGATGTTATCAATGGCTTAAGTTCTGAGTTCCACTTTTCCATCAAAACGCTCAATGGAATATTATCCTCGTCATCCTCCTCATTAACTAAAAAACTAAGAACATTGGCCCAGCATTTAGCTAAAGTCTCTGCGCTGACTCTATCCCATGAGTCTGCTAAGAGAATAACAGCTTCTTTCAAGGCCAGCCGTTTCATTCACTCAATAATATTAGAGTCCTTTGCTGCAATAGATGCTAGCAAACTGTTTCTGTAGTAAAGTTTCGTTATTTTTATTGCATTCTGATCCATAGGTTGGATCAGCGGAGTTACATTAGGCGGCATGAACATGGCGATTATATTCCCATCTTCCGATTTTAGTTCACTTTCACTAGGATGAGATGGTGCGTTATCTAATAATAGAAGAGCCTTTTGTGGCAAGTTTTTTTTGACTCAGAAAAGCTTTAACCTAAAAATATGTAATTCCATTCAAAAAAACATTTATGTATCAATTGGTAAAGTAAAATGTTTACCTGTGGTACAAAGAACTGATGGAACCACTCCATGAAAATTGAAGTAGTCATCCAAGACGACTTGGAGCTTATGTATTCGGTCGGACAAGCAAAGTTTTTGAAGCAGCGTGGGTTCTTCGCCTTTCCTATAACCAACAACTTAAGCCTGTGTGTACCCGAAGCATTTGCGCAACACAGGAAAGCAACTCTCTGCTTTTCTGTCTTTGCACCTGGAGCAGATTTTTCTAATGTTGAAACGTAGGTTTTGTCTGGCAAAAGCTTCCAGAACAAGCCAGACTCATCTGCGTTGTATAATTGATCTTTACGCAGTCCCATTTCTTCAATTTTTTCTTTTAGTTTTAATTTAAATGGATCAACTAAGAGAGGCTGTGATGATAGCTTCTCACCAGTTATTTTAAGAAGTCTAATTCCATATCGTTTTTTAAAATCACTTAACCATCCATCACTTGCCAAAAAACCACCATCATTTTCCTTAATTTTTGAATGTAAATCTTTAGCTTTTTCTTTAAGCATTAGTCCGCTTATAGTAGGGTGTCTTTAACGTGTTTGAAAAAAAGAAGACATTTTCGAAACTCCAAACATCTACTGTTAGACTGCTTCCTCCCCCCCCCCCCCTCCCCCTCTGGGCACAGCAATGTCGTTCAAGTAAAAGATATGATCAAAACTTCATTTTAAGAAAATATATAAGTAAGTACATATTTATAAAAGTAAGGTAGGTACTTTGTATATTAACTCTATAGTAGTCTCATGGAACTGAATTAAAAGTTTCTTATCTCTGCCGCAGAAATATTAATATCGCCAGTGAGATGCGGTTGTGATATAAGATATACTACGTGGAAGGGAAAAATATAAGAAAATAAAAGAAGAGATGCGGTAGTGATATATTTTTAAAAGAGGGTAAGGGAGAAAATCCTATCTGCGTTTCTTTTTGCTGTCAGAATCAATTGTAGGTAGGTATATAAAGTTGTATATGCCAGGTGCGAGATGAATACAAACAAATAGTATTGAGAGTGTATGATAGTTTTGTGAATTTTGTTTCATTTCTCATACAATCTGGTTTGCTTACATTTTGATACGATTAATCAGCGAGGCTGCCATTTTTTCGACTTTGTAATTAGATCTAGAGGCATTTGAACTTAATAAACTCAAATTCTAAATTTGGTTTTATTTCATTTTTGAAAACAAAATAATTTCAAATTGGCTTTATTTCGTTATGGTAACCGAAATAGTGCCAAACAGAATTTGGTAATAAAACCGAATTCAGAATATTTTATTTTGATTTATTTTTTAACAAATGGAAAGAAATGTTAGAACTCCGAGGAGGTAAACCTCCTCCATCTTTAGAGAAATAAGATGAATTTCAATTGTTCGGCCAATTATTTTTGGACATTTGACCAAAATATTTTTGAACTTTTGCCAAAAATATTTTTGGACATTTTATCAAAAATATTTTTTCAAAAAACTTTTTTCCAATAAATTTTTTTTTTCAATTTTTTTTTAAGAAATTTTGATTTTTCATACATTTTTTTTCAAAAATATTTCTTGACAAAAATTTGCCACCCAATGTACTTTTAAACGTGATTTCTGGCTAAACTAGGCATCTCAGCGAGTTAAAAATTGTTATTCGTGAAGGGAGTGCCACCTTTCAATCCACGTACCGCATGTAACGAAAAACAAATGTTTATCTTTAAATGCGATTACCATACAAAAATTAATATTTTATGAGCATACATAGCTATATATGTACATACCTATAATGTTAATTTTTTTAAATTATAAGGCATTATTAATTTATTTTCTGTTTTAATACGCTTTATCAAACAAATATTTGATTAAATTTGACTTGAACTCTATACCTATAAATGCGGATGTTGCGAAAACGCAACGTGAATTTTCCGGAAAACTAAAAGCTTTTCCAAAAAATTTTTTTTCAGATTTTCTCTAATTAGACCAAAAATAGACAGTGTGTGAAATTTCAAGTTCCTACCACACCTGAACTGGTAGCTGCCGGACATGGGTTTATATTAAAAAAAAACTCAACCAGCTTGAACAACCTAAAATAAACTATAACAAAAGAAAGACTAAATTGAACTGCTTCAATTTATATCACCAATCCATCACTGTTTTTATAATAATTTGGAAATGAAGTATATATCGCTAATTCACAGCATAAAAACTCAATTTTGTTGTTGCAAGGTGCAAATTCATTTGGCTATACTCGTTTCGGCATACAAACATAACATAATGTAGTATGGAAAATTTAAATTAATTAAAAAAAAAATAAAATTAGAAAAAATGTAGTATACCACTTTTAGAAATTTATTGATATACACATAACTAATATTTATTTAGAAAATAAAATAAGATAACTTCTTTTGCAAAAAATATTTTGTATGCATAACCTAGAACATTTTGTTAAAAAGAAATAAAAAAGGAGATTTTGGCGTTCCAATTTCAAATTACTAACAAATATTTCTTTTCATGTTTATCTACGAATTTTGAGCAAATTTCGCGACCTTAGAACAATAGGGTTCTAACTACACTCAAGTCACAGAGATTGAATTTTGTTTGTCAATAACTTTTATATTTTGGTTCGGATCTATGTACATGATTTTTTGAAAACACAAATTTTGTACTAAGTTATGTTGATCTGAATTTAAAAATCTACAACATATTTAATTCATAATTTTGCAGTAACTGGTGGTTGAAAAAATGGATAGAACCTTGTTACTCAACGCTAAGTCATTTGAGCATAGAACAATAAGGTTCTAACTACCTGATACTAAGTAACATGATAAGAAATTTAATTGTTCAGATAGAATCCTGTTATGTGAAAGAAATAAGAATTTTTGTTGAACGAAGTTTTTATTCCTTTTTTTTTTTGAATTTCTTATAAAGGAAAACAAATAAACATTATTAAAGAAAAGTTAATTAATAGTAAAGCTCACACTGCCCATAATATCGTGAAGGCCCTAACTACATTTTTGATACTTCGAGTTATAAAGGAAAATACTAAATCTTTTACAGCAACCCGAATATAGAAATTAATTATAGTGATATATTTAAAAAGCCCTATGTACATTATACACCGATTTGTAAACTATTTCTATTAAAATTCCTTCTTTTTTAACTGAACTGTAAATAAAAAAAGAAAACATAAATTTATGTGAACAACACTTAATCATTTATTAAGAAAAAATTGTTTTTGCACCATTTTTAAGCTCGATCACAGGAAGATTGATGAATTGTTTTCTATTTTCAGGAAACAGTTGGGAGAGATTTTTTTCAATAACATTTATTCTGTCGATTGATACCTATTTCTATTGGCTGGGAGCGAACAAATGATGATGGTTCAACAAAAGTTGACTTTATATACTTATTGACTTTTTTAAAAGTTAAGTACTATGAACTCAGTGTCGACTGGAAGTACCCTCATGCCAAATTGTAGTAAAAGGTATTTCTTTGCTTTTCGTTCCAAGAGGCGCAAAACTTTCATTGAAAGTTATAATACGTTTGGCAAAGCTAACAGCCTTGAATCCTTCTTAACGAGGTGGCATTATAACAACTAGAGTATCTGGCACAATTTCATTGGAATCTAGCTTGCTTATCTTTTGATATTCCGTTCTAGTAAGCCCTACACGGGCTTTGTGATGCATCCAAGCCTGGCAAATATGTGCAAGTTTTTTCACCTTTACATGATATAATAAAATCTTTTTTAAGTTTAAGTGGACCTCATGTTCCTTCGTAAATTTTTTACTTAATGTATCAAACACATTTATCAAACTTGGGATGGTGAAAATCAAGGTTAAAGTTCGTACTGAAAACATTCCTGTAAAAGCTATCTTTAACAGGACATTTTAAATGAGTGGTATATTTAATACAGTACATCTTTTGATTTCCTATTTTCTTTTGAAATAGAAATACTCACCTTTACTTATTAAAATGTATGCATATTTAGAACAAACATTTTGAAAATCACACAGCACAGATAAAATTCAACTTTAACACAAAATTCATAGCCTTTTGAAGCAACAAAGTTCAATCTACATCCTGTTGTGTAACAAAGTTTTATGTGCATTTTTTTTTAAATTTTTCTAACTACACTAGGTTCTATTTACCAATTAGAACTTTGTGAACTTTGTTTTTAATAAATTGATGTACATAGAACTCTGCTTCCTGCATTTTTATTGACTTAATAGGAAACTAAAGGAGACAAATATGGAGACAAATATGGATGAAACAGATCGAAAGAGCATACTCGATTTGCTACGACCACATGTATAACTCAGTTTTGAAAAAAAGTCAGTAAGAACCCTATTGTTCTAAGGTCGCGATTTGCGAATTATTAATTTATTAAAATAAAAAAAAACTTATATGTATTATAATATTGGGTTTCAAAAAAGTATGAACATTTCTTGGAAAAAAGAAAATTTGTATACGCCTGAAATATTCAATATTTCTTATATAAAAAAATAACTTTTATAATAAAACGATTTACGATTTTTTGAAAATCAGACGGTAATTCCATGCATTTGAAAATTTTTATCTCATTAAATCCATGTTGTAAATTTGTAAAATGTATTTAAAATTCAAAATTTTTTTACATAAGAGCAAGTTAGTGCGATCCAGTCGTGCATTTTATTTCATATTTCAACTGTTTTTTAATACAAGTAAAATACAAACTTCATAATAGTTCATTGTTCTTAACTTTGTTGGGAGCATGCACTGACAAACTTTCAGCTTTTATAAAATAAAGAAGGTTTGGGGTTCACGGGCTCTTGCTCTATAAGTATATTTTTAACCCTCTTCATGATCGCACAGTATTAAAAATTAGGTAAAAACTATCAATTTTTGGAAAACCACTCCGATTGCCAAGTGCTGCAATAAAAGTAGGTAAAAAACCCAAAATTTTTACCTGTTTAAGATTTTCCCATGTATCAAAAGATGATGTATGGGTGTTTGGGTGCACTTAATGAGTTTTTTTTTTATTATTGTTTTCTTCATCAGGTAAAAATAAGAAAACTTTGTGTTTATGGGGCATTAAAAAAAATTGACCTCAAAGTCAAAATTTTGCTCGGGAAAGAAAAATTGAACACCATTTAAAATCGAATATCTGGCAACCCTAAAAACATATCAGCTCAATTTAAACGTAGTTTTAAAGGTTAGTATTATACTAAAAAAAAGTGCAGAATGAGGTCCCTACTGTGAGTACTGACAGAGAAATTTATTTTAACATGGGTCAGGGTACACCAAAGTTACCCTTTTTTTAAATCATCAAAAAGCGATGTCAAAGTTGAAAATCAGACTTTATTGTTTATTATCAGGAAGCGTTGCTAGCATTCTTGTTCGTAAACAGCTTCATAGCTTTTCCTTTCTTTGATATTTAAACTTTTATTTAAAACTTTTTAGAAGCATCTCTATAAAAAATTTCATTAAAATTCGTAATGCCGATATGTGAGAAATTGCAAATTAGACAAAATAGTTCTATGGTAAGTACAAGCTGTGATATCTTAATTTTAATTTTTTTTTTATTAAATCAAAGATCATAAAAATTAATTGAAAGAAAAAAAAAATATCAAAATTCTAGGCGCCGTTTTCAAGAAAAATACGATTTTTGAAAACAATATTTTAACATTTTTTAACATTTTTATGGTGGGTACCGTTATTTTTAGGTAAAATAAAAAAAAAATCTCACATCTTGTAGATTATATTGAGAAACTCTCATTTATCAAGTTTAAAAAAAAATAGCATTGGGTTTTCGAAATATTGAGTTTTGAAAAAAAATTGAAGTTTTTTTTTAAAAATCCAAAAAAAATTTTTTTGAAAATTTGAATATGTACACAATTCTATTAAAGTTTTTCGGGAGCTTTAGCAAAAAAAATTATCAAATTCGGTTGTACCGTTTTTGAGAAAATCAAAAACGAAAAAAAGGTTCCATGGGGAGTATAGGTATACCCTCAATAACCATTTTTCGCACATTTTTTTTCAACTATACAACTATCTAGCTTTAACTAAATGAATTTTTTTTGTATTTTTATTTTTAAAATCTGTCGAACAGTTTTTGAGAAAAAAAAAATATTTATAAAATTTCGAAAAAATTCGTATGGCATGTACCGTTATTTTTGGTCATAAAGAAAAAAACAAAACGTGGGGAGGAAATATTCAAAGTGATATCCACTAAGTTCAAAGAAAATCGGCCGAGCAATTTAGGCTGCAGGTAGTCGAACAGACAGACAGGCAGACAAAATTGCGAAACCCACTTTTTTAGTCTTCGCTATCGTTATATCAACTTTGATCAAAATCTCGAGTTCGATTGTTTTTACGAATGCATATGTCTTTCCCTATATAAGTACATACATGTACATATATGCAAAAACTAAATACAATGGACCGCCATCAATCGCAAACCCCTCTCTGGCAATATATTGCTACCTTATTCGCTCATTCATATACCTAATGCATATTCTCATTTATCCAAAAAAAAAACAAAGCAACGTTGTAAAAAAACTTATGCACAAAATTTCATTCGCAAAGTGCCGTCACCACCGCACCGCCGCCGCCGCCTACAATCGAGCGTAGGCTGTCCTTCTCAGTAGGTTTTCTGCATATAAATATAATGTATGCATGCTTGTGTGCGCCTGCGCTGACTGGCTGGTGCAAGTCGGTGTGCTCTGAATAGCTATAGCAATATAGCATGTTTGTTGTTTATGTCTCTCTCTGCCGAGAAAAGGATAGCATATGAGAAAATGTTAAATTAATTTGCTAATATACGGTTTGGGTATTGGGTTTGGTTGTTTTCTCTGCCGCTTGGTAAATTACGTGGCGTTCCTCGTCATGAGACTACTATAAGAATTTATATACAATGGTAGGTACACAAATAGCAGCAGTTTAGTTAGATACTAATAGTTTATTTTAACATCTTGATAAGGAAAACACATGACATAAATAGGTATAAACGCTTAATTGCGTTAACTTAAAATTAGGGGCCAGTTGTTATAGCTCATCAGAAAAGTCCATCAGAAAAATTAGAACAATCGAAATCTGAAACATTTTTCTGATGACCGGTTATAGCTACCAATAATTTTACGTCAGAAAACAAACAATTTTTTCTTGTCATATCATCAGAAAAAATTTTTCTCATCAGAAAAAATTTTTCTGATGCACATTGTATATAAATTCTTATAGTTTCTCATATGCTATCCTTTTCTCGGCAGAGAGAGACATAAACAACAAACATGCTATATTGCTATAGCTATTCAGAGCTTTGTGAATTAAATTTTGTGTATAAGTTTTTTTACAACGTTGCTTTGTTTTTTTTTTTGGATACCTCTATGAGAAATGAGAGAAAGCATTAGGTATATGAATGAGCGAATAAGGTAGCAATATATTGCCAGAGAGGGGTTTGCGATTGATGGCGGTCCATTGTATTTAGTTTTTGCATATACATGCATGTACTTATATAGGGAAAGACATTTATGCATTCGTGAAAACAATCGAACTCGAGATTTTGATCAAAGTTGATATAACGATAGCGAAGACTAAAAACGTGGGTTTCGCAATTTTGTCTGCCTGTCTGTCTGTTTGACTACCTGCAGCCTAAATTGCTCGGCCGATTTTCTTTGAACTTAGTGGATATCACTTTGAATATTTCCTCCCCACGTTTTGTTTTTTTTTTTTGACTAAAAATTACGGTACATGCCATACGAATTTTTTCGAAATTTTATAAATATTTTTTTTTCTCAAAAACTGTTCGACAGATTTTAAAAATAAAAATACAAAAAAATTTCATTTAGTTAAAGCTAGATAGTATAGTTGAAAAAAAAATGTGCGAAAAATGGTTATTGAGGGTATACTCCCCATGGAACCTTTTTTTCGTTTTTGATTTTCTCAAAAACGGTACAACCGAATTTGATAATTTTTTTTGCTAAAGCTCCCGAAAAACTTCAATAGAATTGTGTACATATTCAAATTTTCAAAAAATTTTTTTTGGATTTTTAAAAAAAACTTAAATTTTTTTTTCAAAACTCAATATTTCGAAAACCCAATGCTATTTTTTTTAAACTTGATAAATGAGAGTTTCTCAATATAATCTACAAGATGTGAGATTTTTTTTTTATTTTACCTAAAAATAACGGTACCCACCATAAAAATGTTAAAAAATGTTAAAATATTGTTTTCAAAAATCGTATTTTTCTTGAAAACGGCGCCTAGAATTTTGATATTTTTTTTTCTTTCAATTAATTTTTATGATCTTTGATTTAATAAAAAAAAAATTAAAATTAAGATATCACAGCTTGTACTTACCATAGAACTATTTTGTCTAATTTGCAATTTCTCACATATCGGCATTACGAATTTTAATGAAATTTTTTATAGAGATGCTTCTAAAAAGTTTTAAATAAAAGTTTAAAAATCAAAGAAAGGAAAAGCTATGAAGCTGTTTACGAACAAGAATGCTAGCAACGCTTCCTGATAATAAACAATAAAGTCTGATTTTCAACTTTGACATCGCTTTTTGATGATTTAAAAAAAGGGTAACTTTGGTGTACCCTGACCCATGTTAAAATAAATTTCTCTGTCAGTACTCACAGTAGGGACCTCATTCTGCACTTTTTTTTTAGTATAATACTAACCTTTAAAACTACGTTTAAATTGACCTGATATGTTTTTAGGGTTGCCAGATATTCGATTTTAAATGGTGTTCAATTTTTCTTTCCCGAGCAAAATTTTGACTTTGAGGTCAATTTTTTTTAATGCCTCATAAACACAAAGTTTTCTTATTTTTACCTGATGAAGAAAACAATAATAAAAAAAAACTCATTAAGTGCACCCAAACACCCATACATCTTTTGATACATGGGAAAATCTTAAACAGGTAAAATTTTTGGGTTTTTTACCTACTTTTATTGCAGCACTTGGCAATCGGAGTGGTTTTCCAAAAATTGATAGTTTTTACCTAATTTTTAATACTGTGCGATCATGAAGAGGGTTAAAAATATACTTATAGAGCAAGAGCCCGTGAACCCCAAACCTTCTTTATTTTATAAAAGCTGAAAGTTTGTCAGTGCATGCTCCCAACAAAGTTAAGAACAATGAACTATTATGAAGTTTGTATTTTACTTGTATTAAAAAACAGTTGAAATATGAAATAAAATGCACGACTGGATCGCACTAACTTGCTCTTATGTAAACAAATTTTGAATTTTAAATACATTTTACAAATTTACAACATGGATTTAATGAGATGAAAATTTTCAAATGCATGGAATTACCGTCTGACTTCCAAAAAAAGTATAAAATTCTGCAAACGAAGTTTGTAAATCGTTTTATTATAAAAGTTATTTTTTTATATAAGAAATATTGAATATTTCACGCGTATACAAATTTTCTTTTTTCCAAGAAATGTTCATACTTTTTTGAAACCCAATATTATAATATAAGTTTTTTTTTATTTTAATAAATTAATAATTCGCAAATCGCGACCTTAGAACAATAGGGTTCTTACTGACTTTTTTTTCAAAACTGAGTTATACATGTGGTCGTAGCAAATCGAGTATGCTCTTTCGATCTGTTTCATCCATATTTGTCTCCATATTTTTTGTCTCCTTTAGTTTCCTATTAAGTCAATAAAATGCAGGAAGCAGAGTTCTATGTACATCAATTTATTAAAAAAAGTTCACAAAGTTCTAATTGGTAAATAGAACCTAGTGTAGTTAGAAAAATTTAAAAAAAAATGCACATAAAACTTTGTTACACAACAGGATGTAGATTGAACTTTGTTGCTTCAAAAGGCTATGAATTTTGTGTTAAAGTTGAATTTTATCTGTGCTGTGTGATTTTCAAAATGTTTGTTCTAAATATGCATACATTTTAATAAGTAAAGGTGAGTATTTCTATTTCAAAAGAAAATAGGAAATCAAAAGATGTACTGTATTAAATATACCACTCATTTAAAATGTCCTGTTAAAGATAGCTTTTACAGGAATGTTTTCAGTACGAACTTTAACCTTGATTTTCACCATCCCAAGTTTGATAAATGTGTTTGATACATTAAGTAAAAAATTTACGAAGGAACATGAGGTCCACTTAAACTTAAAAAAGATTTTATTATATCATGTAAAGGTGAAAAAACTTGCCATATTTGCCAGGCTTGGATGCATCACAAAGCCCGTGTAGGGCTTACTAGAACGGAATATCAAAAGATAAGCAAGCTAGATTCCAATGAAATTGTGCCAGATACTCTAGTTGTTATAATGCCACCTCGTTAAGAAGGATTCAAGGCTGTTGGAACGAAAAGCAAAGAAATACCTTTTACTACAATTTGGCATGAGGGTACTTCCAGTCGACACTGAGTTCATAGTACTTAACTTTTAAAAAAGTCAATAAGTATATAAAGTCAACTTTTGTTGAACCATCATCATTTGTTCGGTCCCAGCCAATAGAAATATCAATCGACAGAATAAATGTTATTGAAAAAAATCTCTCCCAACTGTTTCCTGAAAATAGAAAACAATTCATCAATCTTCCTGTGATCGAGCTTAAAAATGGTGCAAAAACAATTTTTTCTTAATAAATGATTAAGTTTTGTTCACATAAATTTATGTTTTCTTTTTTTTTATTTACAGTTCAGTTAAAAAAGAAGGAATTTTAATAGAAATAGTTTACAAATCGGTGTATAATGTAAGTACATAGGGCTTTTTAAATATATCTCTATAATTAATTTCTATATTCGGGTTGCTGTAAAAGATTTAGTATTTTCCTTTATAACTCGAAGTATCAAAAATGTAGTTAGGGCCTTCACGATATTATGGGCAGTGTGAGCTTTACTATTAATTAACTTTTCTTTAATAATGTTTATTTGTTTTCCTTTATAAGAAATTCAAAAAAAAAAAGGAATAAAGACTTCGTTCAACAAAAATTCTTATTTCTTTCACATAACAGGATTCTATCTGAACAATCAAATTTCTTATCATGTTACTTAGTATCAAGTAATTAGAACCTTATTGTTCTATGCTCAAATGACTTAGCGTTGAGTAACAAGGTTCTATCCATTTTTTCAACCACCAGTTACTGCAAAATTATGAATTAAATATGTTGTAGATTTTTAAATTCAGATCAACATAACTTAGTACAAAATTTGTGTTTTCAAAAAGTCATGTACATAGATCCGAACCAAAATATAAAAGTTATTGACAAACAAAATTCAATCTCTATGACTTGAGTGTAGTTAGAACCCTATTGTTCTAAGGTCGCGAAATTTGCTCAAAATTCGTAGATAAACATGAAAAGAAATATTTGTTAGTAATTTGAAATTGGAACGCCAAATATCTCCTTTTTTATTTCTTTTTAACAAAATGGTCTAGGTTATGCATACAAAATATTTTTTGCAAAAGAAGTTATCTTATTTTATTTTCTAAATATTAGTTATGTGTAAATCAATAAATTTCTAAAAGTGGTATACTACATTTTTTCTAATTTTATTTTTTTTAATTAATTTAAATTTTCCATACTACATTATGTTATGTTTGTATGCCGAAACGAGTATAGCCAAATGAATTTGCACCTTGCAACAACAAAATTGAGTTTTTATGCTGTGAATTAGCGATATATACTTCATTTCCAAATTATTATAAAAACAGTGATGGATTGGTGATTTAAATTGAAGCAGTTCAATTTAGTCTTTCTTTTGTTATAGTTTATTTTAGGTTGTTCAAGCTGGTTGAGTTTTTTTTTTAATATTAACCCATGTCCGGCGGCTACCAGGTCAGGTGTGGTAGGAACTTGAAATTTCACACACTGTCTATTTTTGGTCTAATTAGAGAAAATCTGAAAAAAAAATTTTTGGAAAAGCTTTTAGTTTTCCGGAAAATTCACGTTGCGTTTTCGCAACATCCGCATTTATAGGTATAGAGTTCAAGTCAAATTTAATCAAATATTTGTTTGATAAAGCGTATTAAAACAGAAAATTAATTAATAATGCATTATAATTTAAAAAAATTAACATTATAGGTATGTACATATCTACATATATAGCTATGTATGTTCATGAAATATTAATTTTTGTATGGTAATCGCATTTAAAGATAAACATTTGTTTTTCGTTACATGCGATACGTGAATTGAAAGGTGGCACTCCCTAGATCACGAATATACAATTTTTAACTCGCTAAGATGCCTAGTTTAGCCAGAAATCACGTTTGAAAATGTCAACTTTGGGGGGTATACGGAGCTTCGTTTAGCCGCAAATCGCATTTAAAGATAAACATTTGTTTTTCGTTACATGCGGTACGTGGATTGAAAGGTAGCACTCCCTTCACGAATAACAATTTTTAACTCGCTGAGATGCCTAGTTTAGCCAGAAATCACGTTTAAAAGTACATTGGGTGGCAAATTTTTGTCAAGAAATATTTTTGAAAAAAAATGTATGAAAAATCAAAATTTCTTAAAAAAAAATTGAAAAAAAAAATTTATTGGAAAAAAGTTTTTTGAAAAAATATTTTTGATAAAATGTCCAAAAATATTTTTGGCAAAAGTTCAAAAATATTTTGGTCAAATGTCCAAAAATAATTGGCCGAACAATTGAAATTCATCTTATTTCTCTAAAGATGGAGGAGGTTTACCTCCTCGGAGTTCTAACATTTCTTTCCATTTGTTAAAAAATAAATCAAAATAAAATATTCTGAATTCGGTTTTATTACCAAATTCTGTTTGGCACTATTTCGGTTACCATAACGAAATAAAGCCAATTTGAAATTATTTTGTTTTCAAAAATGAAATAAAACCAAATTTAGAATTTGAGTTTATTAAGTTCAAATGCCTCTAGATCTAATTACAAAGTCGAAAAAATGGCAGCCTTGCTGATTAATCGTATCAAAATGTAAGCAAACCAGATTGTATGAGAAATGAAACAAAATTCACAAAACTATCATACACTCTCAATACTATTTGTTTGAATTCATCTCGCACCTGGCATATACAACTTTATATACCTACCTACAATTGATTCTGACAGCAAAAAGAAACGCAGATAGGATTTTCTCCCTTACCCTCTTTTAAAAATATATCACCGCATCTCTTCTTTTATTTTCTTATATTTTTCCCTTCCACGTAGTGTATCTTATATCACAACCGCATCTCACTGGCGATATTAATATTTCTGCGGCAGAGATAAGAAACTTTTAATTCAGTTCCATGAGACTACTATAGAGTTAATATACAAAGTGATGCATTCGGAACAGAAAAAAATCGGAACACAAAAGAAAAACGAAATGGAATATATTTTGAGTTTTGGCAATCAGCTGTTCAGAAAAATCAAATTCCATCAGAAAAAATATTTAAATCCATTTTCTGAGTAAATTTAGCAACAAAATGTTGTAATTCTTTTTGTAAAAATTAGTCCAAGCAAGTATTTGTCTAATTGCATTAAAATTTTACTCAAAATCGAGTCGTAATATGGTCAAATTTGGAAGACAAAATTTTTTCTGATGGACTTTTCTGATGAGCTATAACTGGCCCCTTAACAAAACTAAAATAAATAAAATGCACGACTGGGTCGCACGAACTTGCTCTTATGTAACAGACTAGGAATTTTAAAAACGAATGTTATTAGAGAAAACTGTTCATAAGGATCAAATTATTTTTTAAATTCTTTTATTAGTAAGAGACAAAAACATAATGCTATCCAAATATGAATTTATGCAAGAACAAAAATTATAAGTCGTTGTAGTGGTTTCTTAAAAAAAAGCTTTTATGTACAAACTTTTTAAAAGCTTTTTGAGAAAAAATTTTGGTACGCCAATTTAAAGTTTTTATTATTGTTCGAATAAAAATAAAATTTACAAAAAAAAAATATTGAGCCGTTTCTGAGATATCGAATTTTCAAAAAAAAGAAAACTACATTTTATTTTTCAAAAATTCAAAAAATATTTATTTTATTTTAAATTATAAAAATTTTCATTAAGATCCGTTATGTGGATAATGAGAAGTTCAAAATTCGAAAAAATGTAATATCTGAATTTGAAATTTTTTTTTATTAAATTAAAGATCGTAAAAATTAATCGAAAGAAAAAAAAATTTATCAAAATTCTAGGCGCCGTTTTCGAGAAAAATACGATTTTTGAAAACCATTTTTTTTAATTTTTTAGCATTTGTATGGTAGGTACCTTTATTTTTAGGTAAAATAATTTTTTTTTCTCACATCTTGTAGATTATATTTAGAACCTTTTATTTATCAAGTTCAAAAAAAAATCTAGCAAGGGGTTTTCGAAATACTGAGTTTTGAAAAAAAAAATTTGAAGTTTTTTTTAAAAATCCAAAAAAAAATTTTTGAAAATTTGAGTACACAATTCTATTTAAATTTTTGGGGAGCCTTAGCAAAAAAAATGATCAAAATCGGTTGTACCGTTTTTGAGAAAATCAAAAACAAAAAAATGGTTCCATGGGGGGTACCCTAAATAACCATTTTGCTGAAATTTTTTTCAACAAATACCTACATAGCTTTAATTTAATTAATTTTTTTTGTGTTTTTATTTTTAAAATCTGTCGAACAGTTTTTGAGAAAAAAAAAATGTTTATAAAATTTCGAAAAAAATTCGTATGGCAGGTACCGTTATTTTTGGTCTTAAAAATTCAAATCAAAAAACATCCGGGGGGAAAAATTAAAACCCATATCTACCAAGTTTGAAGAAAATCCCCCGAGCCGTTTAGCTGCAATCGAACGGACAGACAGACAGACAGAATTGCGAGACCCACTTTTTTAGTCTTCGCTATCATCGTAATGTCAACTTTGATCAAAATCTCGAGTTCGATTTTTTTTCCGAATGCATAACTTGCCTTATAACGGGTGATTTTTTTGAGGTTAGGATTTTCATGCATTAGTATTTGACAGATCACGCGGGATTTTAGACATGGTGTCAAAGAGAAAGATGCTCAGTATGCTTTGACATTTCATCATGAATAGACTTACTAACGAGCAACGCTTGCAAATCATTGAATTTTATTACCAAAATCAGTGTTCGGTTCGAAATGTGTTTCGCGCTTTACGTCCGATTTATGGTCTACATAATCGACCAAGTGAGCAAACAATTAATGCGATTGTGACCAAGTTTCGCACTCAGTTTACTTTATTGGACATTAAACCAACCACACGAATGCGTACAGTCACGGTTGCCACTTGAAAAAAAAAATTGTGTCCAAAGTTGAAAATAAAAATGACCAAATGTAGTTAAAAATGACCAAAATAAAAAAAGAAACACAAACAAACAAAAAAACAGAACAATTTATTCATCACATTTGTTGGAGCATATGTATATTATACAGCTCACACGTTATTTTTAAATTATTAAAAAACAAAAACAATAAAAGATCACGATTGCTCAAAAGTTTAGTTGAATAAGTACGGTATTAAGGCTGTTTTAGTATGAATCTAGGTAAAACCAACGATTTTGCAAATTTCAATCGAATTTAGCATCATACTTTCTCTACCCTTTTATTAAATATCTACCTATTTTATTTTGTTAGTATCGTGCTAACTTCATCAAAACAGGTCTGCTTGTTTAGTGTTTTGCATGAACTGTCATTACTTTAGTGTTTAGTAGTAATTTATTAAAAAATAGCCTTAGCACTATACTGGTTAGAAAATGTTTAAAATTAAGAAAGTAAGTAATCTACTTAAAAGTTAGCAAATTGTTAAGTAGTATCATCATAATACCTTATTACTAAGCTGTTCAAAATTTTGCGCGATATGTTTATGTATGAAGATCAATAATTGCCACTTAATAACTTTAAAAATAAATATATGTTTTCACAAACGCTATTTTAAAACAAATTTTTTTGCAGACCAATAACCATTACTAATTTTTTGATCTTCAGACTCTTTTGCTAGCATTATATTATTAATGATTTCAAAATTGAGTCCAATTCTTAATTTAGTTTTTATTAAACTTAATTCGCAAAATTTTCGCTCGCAAAATACGCAATATTTTGTGCGGTGGTACTGCGCAATATTTTTAGAAATTCCTTAAATTGATTGAAACTATAAGCAAAAAATGTGTGTATTATGTTGCGACACTATTTTTCAACTTGAATAGGAACTTTTTGCAATAATATGCAAAGCGAAGATGCAGCGAATGGCAAGTGACATTGCTTTTCAATTTGGCTTGATGGTCATTAACCTCACTAATCATAGCACTAGCCTCATCAGTTGAAAGACCAATTAAATTTTCAAATAGTATATTTTATTTTTACCCAGCGAAGAAGCAACATTGCGCAACATTAACGCACAATTTTAAGTTTTCCAGCTATCTATCATTAAATTCGCAAGTGATGGAAATGAACGCATTCAGTTTTTGTGCATTCAGTGATCGTGCTGGGGTATTGTTGTTCAATTAAACACATTAATGCACTTTTTACATAATATGCTAATAAAACTGCTTTTGGTACACATTTCATTTTAACAACATAAAAAGTAAAAAAAGTTTTTTCTTTTAATTCTTTGAAAAAATGACCAAATGGAATAAAAAATGACCATGTGACCAAGTGAAAAAATAATGACCAGATTTGGTCATAAATGACCAAACTGGCAACCGTGCGTACAGTGCGTACAGAAGAGAATATTGCGTCTGTTTCTGAGAGTGTTGCTGAAGACCGTGAAATGTCGATTCGTCGCCGTTCGCAGCAATTGGGTTTGTGTTATTCGACCACATGGAAGATTTTACGCAAAGATCTTGGTGTAAAACCGTATAAAATACAGCTCGTGCAAGAACTGAAGCCGAACGATCTGCCACAACGTCGAATTTTCAGTGAATGGGCCCTAGAAAAGTTGGCAGAAAATCCGCTTTTTTATCGACAAATTTTGTTCAGCGATGAGGCTCATTTCTGGTTGAATGGCTACGTAAATAAGCAAAATTGCCGCATTTGGAGTGAAGAGCAACCAGAAGCCGTTCAAGAACTGCCCATGCATCCCGAAAAATGCACTGTTTGGTGTGGTTTGTACGCTGGTGGAATCATTGGACCGTATTTTTTCAAAGATGCTGTTGAACGCAACGTTACGGTGAATGGCGATCGCTATCGTTCAATGCTAACAAACTTTTTGTTGCCAAAAATGGAAGAACTGAATTTGGTTGACATGTGGTTTCAACAAGATGGCGCTACATGCCACACAGCTCGCGATTCTATGGCCATTTTGAGGGAAAACTTCGGAGAACAATTCATCTCAAGGAATGGACCGGTAAGTTGGCCACCAAGATCATGCGATTTGACGCCTTTAGACTATTTTTTGTGGGGCTACGTCAAGTCTAAAGTCTACACAAATAAGCCAGCAACTATTCCAGCTTTGGAAGACAACATTTCCGAAGAAATTCGGGCTATTCCGGCCGAAATGCTCGAAAAAGTTACCCAAAATTGGACTTTCCGAATGGACCACCTAAGACGCAGCCGCGGTCAACATTTAAATGAAATTATCTTCAAAAAGTAAATGTCATGGACCAATCTAACGTTTCAAATAAAGAATCGATGAGATTTTGCAAATTTTATGCGTTTTTTTTTAAAAAAAAGTTCTCAAGCTCTTAAAAAATCACCCGTTAGTAACTATAGTACCTATATTTTGGCAAAGCCTTCTAAAAGTTCTAATAAGAAGCCCTCTACAAAAAAAGGTGGAAGAGTTAGAAGTGTTTCCGTATCAAACGATAATCAGAATTCGTCTTCTACCTCTCCGCCTCCGCCTCCGCAAAACGTTAATCATAAATCGTCTTCTCCCCCTCCACCACAGTCCCATGAACAAAGTTCAGTACTAGACCCGTTGCCGTCAGTTTCATCTGCTGGTGTAGGTGATCATAATACGAATATGGTGGATAAGGACGAGGGAAATTCCATCATTCCCTTTTCGCTCCTTCCTGAACAAATGGAAATGGAACTACCTAAGTTGGCATTATCTGGAGAAACCGAGACAGCTAAACAGTTTGGTGATGATAGTGTGTTTGCCCCTCTTAATCCAGCTACTGGGTGTGAAGAGATCAACGATAACTGGGAAGAAGTTACTGATCAAAACAAAAAACGTAAACATAAAAGTGTCATTGGAAGTAATGCCAATATTGGTACGCACGTAATTGAAGTTGTCCAGAATAAAAAATGGCTGCATTTATCTAAATTCAAACCTTCGACATCTGCCCAGTCTATCATAAATTTAATTGCAACCAATCTTAATGCCTCCCCGGCTAGATTTGAATGTTTTAAATTAATTAAGAAAGGTACAGATGTGAGCCTTATTGAACATGTCAATTTTAAAATTGGTATTCCGTCTGACCTTTATGATGCTGTATTTGATTCGAGATGTTGGCCTGCTGGTGTCTACGTACGAGATTTTCACTTCATTCCAAAAAACCATGTACCACCGAAAGGGAATGCAAACTTGACGAGAATTTAATTCGTTCTCCTGCTCTTCATACTGCTACTGAAATGCTTTCTGTATATTACCAGAATGTTGGTGGTATGCGGTCTAAGACAATTGACTTCTATCTTGCTGTTTCTTGCTGCTGTTATCATGTTATTGCTTTAACAGAGACTTGGTTGTCTGATGATATACTTTCTGCTGAACTATGTCGGTCTGCAGATTTTAATGTGTTCAGAAGAGATAGATCGTTTGCTGATACTGGATTGCGCAAAGGAGGTGGTGTGTTATTAGCTTTAAGATCTTTTTTAATATGTAGAGAAGTTTCTCTTGAATTCAAATCTGTAGAACAACTATGTGTTGAGGTTACTTTGCCATTTTGCGTAAATTGTATTTATTTCATTATATCATATATTCCACCTTATTCAAATATAAGTATTTATCAGATGCATATTGATAACATTCGTAATGTTTTTAATTTGTTAGGGCCTAATTCTAATATTGTTATTTTAGGGGACTTTAATCTCCCTCATATAAAATGGATTTACTCTGAAAAAGATAAAAGTTTACTTCCTTTTAATGTCTCTAATGAACTTGAGTCTCAATTTATTGATAATATGTTATCTTTTAATTTTAACCAACTTAACTATGTTGTAAACTTATTAGGTCGAATTTTAGACTTAGTTTTTATTAATACTGAATTAGAAGCCTATTTAGTAAAGTCAGAAGCTCCTATTTTTAAAAATAGTATACATCATTGTGCTTTGCAATTCGATTTAAAGATCTTGAATTTTGATAAATTAAATTTTGATAAACGTGAGTTGAACTTAGTTCGGGATTTTAGTAAAGCTAATTACACTGGTATGAACCATTTTTTTAACGTGATCGATTGGGATGAAGTTTTTTGCTCTCATGACTTAAAAGAGTGTTACGATTCATTTATTGCTATAATTGAGGAAGCATATAATTTGTTTGTTCCATTTAAGGAGAGAAAGCATAAGCCTGCTTGGTTTAATAAAAGATTATGTAATCTTAAAAATAAACTTTCTAAGGTACATAAAAATTACAGAAAGGATCCTAGCTTACGCCTTCGCTATATACGATGCAGGAAAGAGTATGAGTCTGTAAAAAAGTCTGTCTTTAATAAGTATATGCACTCTATCGAGAATAACATTAAAAGTGACTCTCGTGCTTTTTGGAAATTTGTCAATTCAAAACGTAAGTCATATGGTATTCCAACCAGTATGAATTATCTAAATCAATTATCAAGTGATGAGGACGTTATATGTGATATGTTTGCGTCCTACTTCCAATCCAATTATGTTCTTGATTCTGTTCCGCTTTCACATGAAATTCGATGTGGCGAAACTATCACTAATCTTGGAAGCTTAAGTTTATCAGTAGATCAAGTTTTACTTCAGCTTTCATCCTTGAAGTCAGATTTTAAGCATTCCCCTGATAACTTTTGTTCGGCTATGCTCAAAAAATGTTCTCTAAGTCTTGCAGTTCCTCTTACTAGGCTTTTCAACTTATCACTTTCAACCGGTGACTTTTTGGATGAATGGAAATTTTCGTTGATAAGTCCAATATATAAATCGGGCTCAAAACAAGAGGTTATTAATTACAGACCCATTTCAAAACTGAAATTAATACCAAAAGTTTTTGAAGCGATAGTGAAAAAATGCATTTATGACGAAGTAAGTTCAAGTATATCAGTAGTTCAACATGGTTTCGTTGGTGGAAGATCGACAGTAACAAATCTAGCTTTATTTGCGAATTTCTGTATAAAAGGTATTGAACGTGGAAGCCAGGTTGATGCAATTTATACGGATTTCTCTAAAGCATTTGACAGAGTTCAACACGATATTCTGCTAAGAAAACTGAAATGCTTAGGTTTTCACTCTAACCTTCTTAAGTGGTTTGAAAATTACTTGACTAATCGCAAGCAAAATGTAAAAATTGGAACAGTTGTATCAAAGGAGATTCTTAATCTTTCAGGCGTTCCTCAGGGCAGTCATTTAGGACCTCTCCTCTTCATACTATTTATTAATGATCTACCACCTAGAATTCGACATTCTGACTGTTTGCTATTTGCTGATGATCTTAAGCTTTTTAGGTCAATTAAATGTGAATTGGATTGTCATCGACTTCAGTATGATTTAGATGAAGTGTCAGCTTGGTGTTATGAGAATCGTTTGTTTTTAAATATAGCTAAATGTAAAAGCATTACATTTACAAGGTCACCTAATGCTATTAATCGTTCATACGTCATTTCCGATATACCACTTGAATCAGTACACAACCAAAAAGACCTGGGAGTTATTTTTGATTCAAAGTTATCCTTTGATTTGCACTTGGACTATATAACTTGCAAAGCTAATAAATTACTTGGATTTATAATTCGAAACTCGAAACAATTTTCCGACCCTTACACTATTAAATCTTTGTATATTTCACTGATAAGATCAATCCTAGAGTATGCTTGTTGTATATGGTGTCCATTGTATAGGGTAGGTATAAATCGTATTGAATCAGTTCAGAAAAAATTCTCGAGGTATGCGTTGCGAAAACTCAATTGGATTGACAATATCTTGCCTAGGTATAGTGATAGATGCCCCTTAATCGACTTAAAGTCTCTAGAAGCTAGGAGGAGGTATTATTTAATTATGCTTGCTAGAGATACTTTTTGTAATCGTATTGATTGCCCAAAACTTCTTTCTCTTTTCGGTTTGTATGCTCCCTCAAGGCAGTTGAGGATGAGGCAAACACTCTTTTTTGTACCCCGTTCCTTTACAAATTACGGTGGATCCGATCCTATTTCAAGATCCAGTTTTGAGTTCAATTCGATTTATCAAAATATTGACTTGTGTCTTAGCAGAGATGTTTTTAAAATTACTGTTTTGCGTTTAGTGTCATAGCATATATTTGTATTCATGTAAGATTAATTTTTCTGATTATTCGTAAGAAATGTTAAGTATAGTAAAATTTTTGTAAATATAGTAAATATGGTTTAGTCTAAGAGAGATAATGTACTCGATAGATGAGGAAATAAATAAATAAATAAGACGCAAGTAAAAATTAATATTAATGTAGCCGGGTTAGAAGAGTACAGAGATGTGGTGAGTTTTGCATTCATGATATTAAATCAGTCTGTTCGTGTTCATGCATGTTAAATGTTCCAGACAGGGTTCGGCGATGGCTCCCGAATGGATAGATGCCTACTTCAGTGACACTTATACAAAAGTACATATATGTATATGTAAATGAAAAGTGAGTCAGATTAATATTTTGGAAAAAAAAAGACAAAAAAGAGTACACAAATAAAAAAGAGTAAAAAAAGAAAGAACAAGAAAGATCGGAGTCAAAAAAGAGAATATGTTCTCTTTAAAAGAGATGTTCTGGAAATCCTAGCTTACAGGCCAATTTTTATTTCGCATTCGAATGAACCACTTGTAACGAAAATTTTCCATTTTTGGCAGCTCTGATGACCGTAATGTC
This sequence comes from Philhelius festivus, assembly GCA_963931855.1. Taxonomy (NCBI): domain Eukaryota; kingdom Metazoa; phylum Arthropoda; class Insecta; order Diptera; family Syrphidae; genus Philhelius; species Philhelius festivus. The sequence continues at coordinate 148,913,043 of OZ007555.1, read as the reverse complement.
TTTCTTTTTCCGGGTCCAGAGTATGTATTACTAACACACTTAAAATTAAATCTTTTTTCTTTTTAATACTACATATTGTTGACTTTGCGACACCGTATTTTTTTGATAAGTTTGTCATGCTTACTCCTTTTTTTAAGCTTTCCAAAATTTCAGCTTTTTCGTTTAAATTTAAAAACTTCACTTTCTTTGACTTTGAAAACAAAACAAAACTGAATAAGGGACGATAGCAACACGTTCACGCACGTATGGTACCAAATACATACATACTAGGTACGCATTGTCAATATTATGGGATCCCCCGAATACTACGCATTGTCAATATTATGGGGTTCCCCGAAGTTTTAAAAATTAATTCAGTGCATTTTGATGTAAAAATGTTGGAAAAATATCTGTTCACGTTTGAGAGCTTTTCGATTTGTTCACGTTTTAGAGCAGTCAATGTAAAAAACACATTGTTCACGTTTTGGGGTAGTTCACATTTTGGAGGGGTTCACGTTTTCCAATGTTCACTGATGAATTTGAGTTCGAATTATCAAGCGATATAATTTGTTTCTGAAACTCGAAAGAGGAAATTGGTTCGTAGAAGAAGCTACTATCAATCACTTTCTCATATCTAGTAGAAAAATCACATAATTCATCGCTTTCAAGACCTGCATCTTTAATAGTTTTAGCAGCGATGTTAGTAAAAAAAGCCATTAAATTCATTAGCAATATTTTCCGAATCGACTATATAGACAGAATTAAAGTTTATGCATTGTGGAAATGTCGAAGATACATTTTTGTTGAGGAGTTCACTCGCTATTGGCCATTCTTTTTTTAAATCCCACTTAGCACCATTAAATTTGTTGGTATAATAGCTATCTTTACATACTTTAACTTCTACATAATATACTTCTTTACTGTATTTAATGCAGAGCTTGTTTTTTTGTTCAATTTTTGTAACAAGATTTAATGTTATCCAAGGCTTAAGCCTTTTTAACTTGGAAATTTTGTTTATTATTGGATCTACTACCTCTGTACTTAACTCAACATAATAATTTAAAATTTTTAAAAATTTATCAAAAGCAACAGAAGCGTCATTCTCATCAAAAACTTCAAACCAACTTTCAAAACCAAGATGACGAAGTTGACATTATTGCTAATCTTGGACGGATTGAGTTTTTGAGTAGGCTTAACAGTTTCCAAATCAAAAAAAAGACAGGTCATTCAATGATCAGCAATTTTAAAATCAATTATAGAGCGAAATAGATTTATATTCATATATGTCGATCAAGTCTTACAAAAGTGTGATCAATGCAAGTTTTTGAAAAAGCAGATATTCTAGTCGGTTCATTTATGCAGGATTCTCAACCATTAGCAGACATCAAAGATTTATATTTTATGGTATCAATACAATCAGTAAGTAAATCTATATTCATATCCCCAACAATAAACAGATTACTGCAGTTTTCGGCAAGTAAAAGTGAAGATAACTCCTGATTAAATACATCTTTACGAGTACTATTAAAATGGAATCTTTAAAAACACCTAGAGGAGAAATTGAAAATTTTGTTTAACTAAAAAACTAACTGCAACAATACAATAACTACAGACGTTATGCAAAATCTTATTTATCTCAAAATCAGCTCTAACGATTTTGAAAAAAAAAAATATAAATATTTTCGCCTTTCTCATTAATAGCTCTTATGACTTTGACCAACATTTTTATACGGCAGTGCCTTTAAATTTAAAATAATATTGTATATAAAAATACTCGACAAATTATTTTCGGGTTTTTGAACAAAAAATTTAAATTTTTTTTTTAAAATTTCTGAAATTACTTCCTAAAATCTATATTATTAAATGACTTAAATTGGCATCCTTGGCAATTTTTGTCTAAACAAATTTTAAAGAACTTTCTTATATGTATAATAAATTAATATACCTATCTAATAGAAAACCGATTTTTAAACTTTGCTTACATAAATTCTTATTTTTTCAGAAATTAGTAGGCATTTATGTATATGCATTTGAACATTTTTCTATAGCTAAATCCATGCTCTTTTATATATAATCAATACAATAAAACCCGTTTAAGAGAAACGGCAAAATGTCTTTCTTTCACTTAAGCGGGTTTTTCACTTAAACGAACCCCGCCTAAGTGAGAAATAATTTCACTTAAGCGGAGTTCGGAAAAGTGAAAAAAAATAATTCACTCAAGCTGATTTGAAAATTCCATTGAGTGGAGATTTAATGCTAGAAACAATATTGTTTTTATCTTTTGGACTTGCCTTGAAAGAAGTTAAATAAAACAACGAATAAATAACACAAAAAATAATTTATAGAAAAACGAAAACTAGCAAATTTTTGTTCTCTTCGATCAAATTTTTTTTTCACTTAAGAGAGTTTTTTTTATGAAAAATGTTAAAAATTAACTGAAAATAGGTTTCAGTTAAGCGAAGTGTTTTAAGGGAAATAGGTCGGAAAATACTTGGGGATGAAAAAAGTGTTTCAGGTAAGCGGGTTTTTCTCTTAAGCGGGTTTCTCTTAAGCGGGTTTTACGTATTTAAATTACAAAGTACTTTTACATAAGAGCTGCAGATACGTGCGATCCAGTAATTGAACTCGAGATTTTGATCAGACTCGACATTTCGATGATGGGAAAGTCAAAAAAAATTCGAAAATTCTTACTTACTTACTTTCAAAAATAATGGTACCCACCATACAAATATTAAAAAATGGTTTTATAATATCGTATTTTTCTCTTTGCATCTAGAATTTTGATAAAATTGTTTTTCTTTCAATTAAATTTTTACTATCTATAAATTAATAAAAATAAATTAAATTAAGATATTATTGACTGTAACCTACCATAGAACCATTTTTTTCAAAGTTTGAGTTTGTCACTATCGGCATAACGGATTTTAACGAAAATGTTCGTACGGAAGCTTCTTAAAAGTTTAAAAAATATTTCATTAAAAAATTTAAAAATAAATATTTTTGGAATTTTTGAAAAATAAAATAATTTTTTCTTTGAAAATGCGATGTGGATGGCGTCCACTGTGTGGCACGTATAGCGCCGCCGCGGCCGTCCGTCTTACTGGGACCCCATGTCGTCTATACGTAGGTCCATATGGTTCAATTTGGGCCACAAGAAATTGGTTATGGTCGTTCGGTAGTGCTCACCATCGATGAAGAAACGGTGTTATATATGGTCATGACCTTTGAGCTTCTGGGTCAGTTTGATCTTGTACGTATTTAGGCTCAAGTCCCGATGTCAAGTTGAACTCTGCGAAAGGCCGAGTTCTTGTGCACAGCAATGAATCGACTACCTTGGGTTCTGGTGAACACTTTCATCCGTCGCGCGATATTCTAGGCCAATCTTGCATCCCTTCGACATACAAATGTTGGCTGATTGATCACCGAACCGGTCGTCTCAAATTTTTCCATTAAACGTTAAAGTGTCGACTGTGAAATGCAACCACGTGTACCGTAAAATGGGCGCAACGCACGTACTGTTTGCACTAACGAACACTCATTTCGATAATAACGGGTGATTTTTTAAGAGCTTGAGAACTTTTTTTAAAAAAAAAACGCATAAAATTTGCAAAATCTCATCGATTCTTTATTTGAGACGTTAGATTGGTCCATGACATTTACTTTTTGAAGATAATTTCATTTAAATGTTGACCGCGGCTGCGTCTTAGGTGGTCCATTCGGAAAGTCCAATTTTGGGTAACTTTTTCGAGCATTTCGGCCGGAATAGCCCGAATTTCTTCGGAAATGTTGTCTTCCAAAGCTGGAATAGTTGCTGGCTTATTTGTGTAGACTTTAGACTTGACGTAGCCCCACAAAAAATAGTCTAAAGGCGTCAAATCGCATGATCTTGGTGGCCAACTTACCGGTCCATTCCTTGAGATGAATTGTTCTCCGAAGTTTTCCCTCAAAATGGCCATAGAATCGCGAGCTGTGTGGCATGTAGCGCCATCTTGTTGAAACCACATGTCAACCAAGTTCAGTTCTTCCATTTTTGGCAACAAAAAGTTTGTTAGCATTGAACGATAGCGATCGCCATTCACCGTAACGTTGCGTCCAACAGCATCTTTGAAAAAATACGGTCCAATGATTCCACCAGCGTACAAACCACACCAAACAGTGCATTTTTCGGGATGCATGGGCAGTTCTTGAACGGCTTCTGGTTGCTCTTCACTCCAAATGCGGCAATTTTGCTTATTTACGTAGCCATTCAACCAGAAATGAGCCTCATCGCTGAACAAAATTTGTCGATAAAAAAGCGGATTTTCTGCCAACTTTTCTAGGGCCCATTCACTGAAAATTCGACGTTGTGGCAGATCGTTCGGCTTCAGTTCTTGCACGAGCTGTATTTTATACGGTTTTACACCAAGATCCTTGCGTAAAATCTTCCATGTGGTCGAATAACACAAACCCAATTGCTGCGAACGGCGACGAATCGACATTTCGCGGTCTTCAGCAACACTCTCAGAAACAGACGCAATATTCTCTTCTGTACGCACTGTACGCATTCGTGTGGTTGGTTTAATGTCCAATAAAGTAAACTGAGTGCGAAACTTGGTCACAATCGCATTAATTGTTTGCTCACTTGGTCGATTATGTAGACCATAAATCGGACGTAAAGCGCGAAACACATTTCGAACCGAACACTGATTTTGGTAATAAAATTCAATGATTTGCAAGCGTTGCTCGTTAGTAAGTCTATTCATGATGAAATGTCAAAGCATACTGAGCATCTTTCTCTTTGACACCATGTCTGAAATCCCGCATGATCTGTCAAATACTAATGCATGAAAATCCTAACCTCAAAAAAATCACCCGTTATATAAAACTTTATTTTAGACTAGACGTACTGTCTTTGTATATATAACCTATAGTATTATCATGAAGCGTGATTTTGTATTGCGAACGCTAGCCTGGTGGTGGCGCAGAAATTAGCGCACGCTTTTATAGTGGAGAGTAGGATAACATACAAAACAAGTAGTAAAAAATAGAATATTTTATTTTTAAACTTAGCAAAGATAAATCTAGCAATTGCAGTCCCTAGCCTTAAGATGTCGCCACAATCTTTCGTCTTCTTGATAGTACTATAAGTTTTATATAAAAAGCTTATAGTACTATCAAGAAGACGAAAGATTGTGGCGACATCTTAAGGCTAAGGACTGCAATTGCTAGATTGTCTTTGCTAAGTTTAAAAAATTGTAGGTCCCCTCCGTTCCTGGTAACACGCACACAGGAATGGTTGAGAGTTGTAAGTCAACTAGGTCCTGGGGCAATACGAGCTGTTGCACCACCAAATTTATTTTTAGTTAAGTTGTGTCACTTGCCATGTTGATTTGTCATCAGTAACGGAACTATGAACAGCGGATTTGACAGATTTCACCAAAACAATTGAAAAAACATTTCATCCATATTAATAAAGATGGTTTAGTTGAGGTTTATCGTTAAGTCCTTAAGTAAGTGCCAAATTTCATTAATAAAACAAATTTTCTGCTTAATTAACGTTTACTAACTATGATTAAGCTAAACCATTGACGTAGATAGTTTAGCGAAGGAATAAGAAATAGAATTGTCAAACTTGTTTTGCTTTATCAAAAAAATTATACAAAAGTGTGAAGTACTTGTCTTCACGAGTTGTCAAAGTATTTGCTTTGAAAGCAAAGCAGTTTAATAAAATGTGAACTACGTAAGAAGTTAAGGTCATAAGTGGATTTCGTCATAGAGGTGCATTTGACTGTACCCATATTAGGATGAAAAAAACAGGCAGGAGAAAACGCTCAATAATATGTGAATAGGAGAGGGTATTTCACCAATAATATGCAAGTAAAGACCGCTTACTAAAAATTATATAAATATAAATCCAAACATGTTTTTAATTTTGATTCCTTATCTTTTTACCCTCTGTAAATAGGCACTTTGTGACGTCAATTTAAGAATAAGGGACATGTTTTGTCACTCGCGTGAAATCATGTATGATTCCCGTATATATAAAAGACCGACAAGGAAATGACAATCAATTTAGGCAGACACAGAATATAAAAATGAGATGGCTTACTTTTTGTAGTAGATTTTTTTAAAGGATTTTTGATAAACCTCACTTAATTATTCCTCGAACTATTCGGTTTTCTTAATGCGAATATTTAAGCCAGGACCTAAGTGCTTTGCACATGCGACATGAACTTCGAACTGCGAATTGCGAATGGTCGCGAATTTTGACATTTCGTTTACATGAGTAATTTTTTTTGATTGCCGAACAGTGCGAATTGTCAAAAAAAAAAAAAAAAAAAAACAGAAGTAAATAAATTAAAATAAAATGAGTGCTAAGCAAAATTGTTTTAAGAAAAGCTGGCTTTATTAGTTTCTCATCAAAGACCTTGATAAATAAAGTGCTATTAGAAACCAATTATATTATTTTCAATTATTTTACTTTTTTTTTCTATAGATTCACTCATATTTTAATTTTCCATCTAGCAACGAGCAACACAACACAATTGCGATGTTTGACATTTGACGTTAGATTCAAACGAATTTTTTAGTCGCCCGCCGCGCCGCCGGTTTGTGGAATGCTTTTACTAGTTGTGGATTGCGAATTTACATTTGACAGTTCGCAGAAGATACGTTGTTGTTCGCGTAAAAAATATTAAAATACAAAATATTTCAATTTATAATTATTTTATGCAGTGTTTTCCTTTTAAATAGTTGATTCCGATCATTTATTCACTTCGTCGTTAAGTTAAAACAAAACAAAAATTGATATTAGCTGTGAAAATTGCTTAAAATTTTATTCGCATTCGCAGGTCGCAGCTCATGTGTGAACTGCGAAGCAGCACTTTAACTCTTATTTTATGGTTTAGTAAGACCGTGGAATATAGGTGGAATAAGCGTTTTTTATTAATATGGCTGTTTATATTTAAATATGGTCTTAAAAAATTATATTGATATGCGGTCTTTGTTCCTTTAGAATTCCACACCACTAACTTCACCGATGTCTTTCGAAATGGTCAACCGACCAAACCAATTAATTGGAATTAGTGGTGCTGGATTAGCGTTAACAACCAAATAAAACAACTCTGCTTTACAAATAACGATTGGGTTGGTGTCTGGGATAATTGAAAACTCAAACCAATTCTTCTTAACGAAAGATTTCGATGAAATTTGGTATATTTCTTAGAAAATATTATTATCCATAAACTACCAGCAAAAGCTTTGACATAATTCCGATAGAGGGCTATGTATATTATATCTAGACTAAAAGTACAATTCTTAAATTATTTATTCTATTACAATGGAAAATTTATTGGATTTCAATTCTCATTTTCAGTTATAATTGGAGACTGCTTCGTTGAGTTTTTGTTTTGTTTTCCTATCCGAGTTAACTCTAGTGGTACTCCGTCTTTCTTGACTAAATCTTATGACCATATTTGCTTCTTCAGCTTGAAATCTTTGGCCTAAAAGTCCCTTACAGATTTTCTTCACCGATTCCCGAAATCCATTATGCCACCAAGCATAAATGATGGGATTTAACAAGCTGTTGCACATTCCAAGTAAAGTTAATGGCTTGGCAATTGCTACTAGAATGCTGTCACTGAAGAGAGTGTCCGTGTTTGGGGCACATATTGTATAGAGCATCACTGCGATAAAGTAAGGTAACCACGTTATAGCGAACGCTCCAGTTGTTAGAAGCACGATTTTAATGGCCCTCCATTTATTTGCGCTGTAAACTTGAAAGTTTATTTTCGATTTAGTTCTAAAAAAAAAAATTAATTTTCAGTACAATAATTTTAAATAACTATTCAAGTATACTTACTTTCGACAACATTTAAACATGGAAGTTCTACTTTGGCTTGAAACTTCTCTATCTTCTTGCAAGCAAATGCTGTTTGGGCTTTCTAGTGAATCAACAGAAGTATTGGTGGGAGATACACGTCCTCGAAAGAGTCGTAAATCTCCAACTCTAGTTCCAGGGTTTCCCATAGAAGCTCGATGAAGGTCGGATATTGTGCCAAGAGCGTGTTTCAAGATGATGCCGTAAAGAACGATTATCAGCCCTAACGGTATTATCGCAAAAATAGTTATGAAGAGAACTAGCTTCTGAGGAAAGAGAACAATAAACCAACAGAACTTTCCGTTGTCAGTTGAGTTCCTCAGTCCAAATGCAGGCAAAAAGCTAAATATAGCGGCCAGAAGCCATACAACTATAACCATGCCACGTGTTCGTTGCGAAGAAATCAGCCTCTGGTAGTAAAGTCCGTACAGAATGTACAAAAAACGATCAATTCCAATAAGTCCTAGAGTCCACAAGGACACGATAGTCGAACAAACATGTATGGCTAGATTAGAAAAAATATTAAATATATGAATAAGAGAGATTTGCATCCCCTCACCTAAGCTTATACAGCAAACCATTTCATTCCACAGCTCATTGGGGCAGTATTGGATAACAAGAGTGACTGTTCCAATCAATAAATCCGAGAGGGCCACATTCCCAAGAAGTATATAAGTGCTTCGAGGTTGCTGTCCTAAAATTTCAGTGTTCTATAATAATCAATGCTTGACCATGTATATTAATGTGCAACCCTTATAATGACTTACTTTTGTGCAGTATAAGTCCACTTGAAAGGCATACGAGTAAATTTATAGGAATTATTACGGAACACAAAATCGGAATGAAAATGTCGTATAATTTTAATTGAAAATCCAATCCCTGTGGGTGAATTATGTTAATACCCTTCTCAAGGCGCTCCAATAGTGTGTCTTCTTCCATTATGATGATGATGGCTCTCAATAATTGTTCGGCTTTGCGGGTCAGCTGGGCATGTTTCAAATCAACTCAAACTTAGATGAGCTGTTTTAGATTTGAATATTAAAACCAATCTAATATGTGTTGAATCTGGTTGATGTACTCGTACGTATATCTTCTACTGCATTCAATGGACCTAAAATAAGAAAAGAAATTTTGTAAGCCCATGTCAGAAACTAATTGAACAGGAGTGAATATATCAGAATATTTTAACACGCAATAAACATATAACTGAGAATGAATGAATTGCAATTTAGTTAAACAATCTCAAACATAAAGTTAATTTAAATTGTTGAAATGTTGAGAGCTTAGATGGCGCTTAATTCAAGTTTAGAGAAAAATGTAACACATGTCCGACAGATTTTGAAATAAAAAAAATAAGAGAAATAAGAGTGATCATAAGAGTTCTTTTTTAACATAAAATTACTTCCACCAAAAAACGGCTAATATTTGCTGGAATCTAGAGTTATTTTGAATGAAACATACCAAGAATGCAGGGTGTGAAAAAAATTAATTTCCTGGGCACGTATCGCTAGATTAATAGATTGTACGAGTAGACTACTCCCAACTTTCCCTGCAGATATTACGAGTATATCGCAATAAAAGCATAATTGTTAACGAAGAAAGCCAAGTCCTCGTATGTACAAAAACCATGTATTTATTAAGTAGGTCGTGAAATGTAGTGAGATTTTAAAAAACGCAAGGATTACGAAGTTTAATATGAAATTTATTAAGAAGAGTAATATAGAAACAATTCCAAGTTATGAGGCGAAATTTGGTTATTAATATTATCTTTGTATATTATAACCTTTGTATTGTAAAACAGCTTTAGCATCGTACTAATTCAATTAAAATTTTGCGCCAATGATTTTTCAAAACAAGAACTTCGAATTTTTTTTTTCAAAAAAGCCAAAAAATATTTTTTCGAATATTTTTATATACAATATTATTTTAAACTCAAGGGAGCTCCTGGTGAAAATTTTTGGTTAAAATCGTTAGAGCCGTTAATGAGAAAGTCGAAAATTGAAAAAAACAATTCTATGACAGGTACCGTTAATAACATTTTGCCCCAAAATTTTTTTTGACCAAAATGTAGTTCATATCCATAATATCGCACCTAATTTTTTTTTTTATCAAAATCGTTAGGGCCGATTTCGGGATAAATAAGATTTTGCATTACGGGTGTATGGGGGGTACCGTTAATTTTGGAGATAAGAAAAATTTTAATTTCTCCTCTAGGGAATCACCAAAGACCCTTAACTACCGAGATTGAAAGAAATAGGTCCAGTGGTTTAGGCTGAAGTGATAGGTACAGACATACAGACAGACAGACGAAATTGCCGGACCCACTTTTTTCGTCTACGCTATCATCGTAATGTCAACTTTGATCAAAATCTCGAGTTCGATTTTTTTTTCCAAATGCGGAACTTGCCCCATACGAGTAGTACCTATATCGCAAGTAAAAATAGTAAGGTATCTTTCTCATTTTAATTTTCTACAAAACGCATTTTTACAGATGCGGTTATACTTATGCAAGGCATTGTATATAACCTGTAGTATCATTATGGACTGTGATTTGGTGATGCCAACGCTATCCTGGTGGTGGCGCTGAAATTAGCGCTCGATTTTACATTGGAAAGTAGGATAAGATACAAAACAAGTAGTAAAATAGAGAATATTTTATTATTAAATAGTAATTAGTACTATCGCTATGCTTAAGCTGTCACCCCAATCATTCGTCTTCATGAGAGTACTATAAGTTTTATATACAAAGGTAACACCAAACAAAAATGTGTCCACAATATTTTTGTTATACATGTGCGACATACTATTAAAACTTTCAAGAAGCTTCTTGTAAATGTTTTGTCGAAACAAGTCAAATCGTTTACGAAAAAAAACGAATGTTATTAGAGAAAACTGTTCATAATGATAAAATTAATTTTTAAATTCTTTTTTAGTCTTTAACAAAAATTATAAGTCCTTGTAGTGGTTTCTTAAAAAGAAGCTTTTATATACAAACTTTTTAAAAGCTTTTTAAGAAAAAATTTTGGTACGCTAGTTTAAAGTTTTTGTTATTGTTCGAATAAAAATTAAATTTACGAATAGAAATATTGACCCGTTTCGGAGATATCGAATTTTCAAAAAAAAGAAAAAAAAATAGATTTTTTTTTTCAAAAATTCAAAAATTATTTATTTTAAAGTTTTGAAATGCAATGTGTTTTAGACTTTTTAGAAGCTTCTCTATAAAAATTTTCATTAAGATCCGTTATGTGGATAATGAGAAATTCAAAATTCGAAAAAATGGTTCTATGGTAGGTACAAGCTGTAATATCTTAATTTCAAAATTTTTTTTATTAAATTAAAGATCGTAAAAATTAATTGAAAGAAAAAAAATTTTATCAAAATTCTAGGTGCCGTTTTCGAGAAAAATACGATTTTTGAAAACCATTTTTTTTAATTTTTTAGCATTTGTATGGTAGGTACCTTTATTTTTAGGTAAAATAAAAATTTTTTTTTCACATTTTGTAGATTATATTGAGAAACTTTTATTTATCAAGTTTAAAAAAATCTAGCATGGGGTTTTCGAAATATTGAGTTTTGAAAAAAAATTTTTTAATTTTTTTTTAAAAATCCAAAAAATTTTTTTTTGAAAATTTGAGTACACAATTCTATTTATGTTTTTGTGGAGCTTTAGCAAAAAAAAATGATCAAAATCGGTTGAACTGTTTTTGAGAAAATCAAAAACAAAAAAAATGGTTCCATGGGGGGTACCCTCAATAACCATTTTTCGGAAAATTTTTTTTAAGCAATACCTAGATTTAATTAAATGAAATTTTTCTGTATCTTTATTTTTAAAATCTGTCGAACAGTTTTTGAGAAAAAAAAAATGTTTATAAAATTTCGAAAAAAATTCGTATGGGGGGTACCGTTATTTTTGGTCTTAAAAAAAAAAGAAAAAAACGTGTGGGGGGAAAAAATTAAAAATGATATCTACCAAGTTTAAAGAAAATCGGCCGAGTCGTTTAGCCTGTAGTCGAACAGACAGACAGACAGACAGACAGACAGAATTGCGAGACCCACTTTTTTAGTCTTCGCTATCATCGTAATATCAACTTTGATCAAAATCTCGAGTTCGATTTTTTTTACGAATGCATAACTTGCCTTATAGTACCTATAAGTCGCAAGTAAAAATTGAAATATTAAAAAAAAAACATCTATATATGTACATACATAAACATGTTATCAGACTTTTAAAATTTATACTTACGATTTATGTAAGTATGTACTGTAGAGCGAGTTTGGGACACGTATAAGAATCCGAAAGAGCACAAAAAAGTTGTTCCCATAATTCTTCAAACCCGGCACTTTAAAATAACAACACCTGCCATACAACCGTTAAGAAAAATTTTATTGTATTCAAAATCAGCTCGAACTCGTCTTTCACTTTTTCCATATTTATTTGCTTACCGATCTACTTGTTGATACATTTCTGTCGAGGCTGTTAAATTCGTTTTATTGAGTTCCTGGTGAATTCTCAATTTTTATTTTTAGTTTATTTTAACATTTTTTCTATCTAATGTTCAATTCAAATTAACGTATTTTTAATGAATATTAAATTATGTATGTACATAATGTATAATGCAAATAGTTTTTATTTTAGTTTCTGTTTTTTTTCGGCAATTGAAGGTTTAATCTCTCTAATTCACTTCACGTTTGAACACATTAATATTCACGGAGTATTTATTTATTAAAATAATTACTAAATATCAAATCTGAAACTATCGACCTCACGCACCGGTTCTAATACAAAACTATGTTTGTTACAAAAGTGTTTTTTTATTAATTTCAATTACTTTGTTTATTTAAAAGTATCCCACGTATTAACTTGCTAGCTGCCTAAGCTATGTGTACTCATCTTTATTACAGTACAATACGGATATGACCAATTTTGAAAATTAAAAAAAAAAAAAAATAAGGAAAAAATAAAACCAAAGCAAATTTTAGCAGGATTATTTTTAGCTATACATTATACAGCTGATATTAATATAGCTTTTAATAGTGTAGATCATATTTGTCGAAATGTAAAAATCAGATAAAATTGTCACTGAAATTTAACTGAAAAGTTGGAAGGTGTGATTAAATGCCAAGTTACAAAAAGGTTTTTTGAAACGTAATTTTCTTATTAGTACGAGATTTGTATATACAGCCTTGGCCAAAAGTATTAGGCACCCTATATTTTACGCTCTATTCTCTTGGAGAATGAATTTTTCGCGTTGTGCCGTGCAAAATGCCTAAGATCGGTTTCGGAAGACTGTATCCCATCTAAATCGTACAAAATCCTGCAGGAAAAAAGTAACCACGGTAAGAGAATATCGGTTTTTAATACGAACCTCTATAAAAAAAAAAACCGTAAAAAAACATCAAATGAGCTAGTTGCTGACATAACACAACATTGTGGGAAACAGATTTCGGCTAGAACCGTTAGAAGGAGACTCGGAGAAGTTGGATTGAAAGGTTGCCAGGCGAGGAAAAAGCCATGGCTCTCAGAAAAAAACAGAAAGTTGCGGCTAGAATGGGCAAACAAATACCAAAACTTTACTTAAAAAGATTGGAGTAAAGTTTTGTGGTCAGATGAATTAAACTTTGAAGTAAGCATTATAATGAAGCTCCGAACTCGGAAACTTTAAAAACTGTTTTAAATTGTCATCCCCTTAGTTATTTTGAGCTTTTGAAAAAGGTTATTATTTTTTTATTTTTACAGGTGTTTGGAAACCCTAGTGTAACCTTTGTGAGGCGGCGAGTTGGTGAGGAATACAACCTAGAATGTGTAGTTCCAACCGTTAAACACGGAGCAGGAACCGTTATGATCTGGGGTTGCATGGCTGCGGACGGCGTGGGCAAAATGGTCATTTGTGAGGGTCGCATGGACTCAAAAAAATACATTAATTTGATGGAAAACACGCTGATGGCATCTTTCCAGCATATTTTTGGTGATACAAATATGCGGGGCGTGTTGTTCCAGCAGGACAATGCACCCTGTCACATTTCCGCGAGGGGTGGCAATACAAAATATTAAATTTTCTTTAGTAAAAAAAAATTTACAACATTTCTGCATACTTGTTATTTTTAAATTTTACTTGGTTTTAAAATTATGGCATCTTTTTGGGGGTGCCTAATACATTTGGTCAAGACTGTACATATGTAACCTTTGATTTTGTGGTACCAACGCTATCCTGGTGGTGGCTCTGAAATTAACGCACGATTGTACAGTGAAGAGTAGGATAAGTTACAAAACAAGTAGTAAAAAAGAGAATATTTTATTATGAAATTTAGAAGAGACAAATCTGACAAGTACTATCTATTTCTTATAAGTGTGTTTTTTTAATAAGAGTGATGCATATATCTGTAAAATACTGTATTTAATTATTAAGTGATCTTTTGGAATAAACATTGTAGTGTATTTATTCTTTTCTATACAATCTTGCAATATAGGCAGTTGCGTACGTTATTCTTAAATTCTTTTATTTTTTTATTTTTTTATACATTATAAACTTATTCCTATAGAATACTAATGATTAAATATTAGGGAAGTATGATATAAATAAATATAGACGATAACTTATGGTATGTTTTAAGTATATAAGTGCAAATCAAATTATACCAACTGCGATCCCAAAAAACTAGACGAGTTAAGTAATTTTACGGTGCGATTGAGTTATACATATTTGCAATATTACCTTTCTTTATGAACTGATTGGTTCGGATCGGAAAGAAAAATTGCAGTAAGACTAACTAAACTAAAACGAGAAGAATTCGCAGGAAAAAATGCATGCATGGTGATGAATCCGCAGATGCAGCTTTGTCTCACGAGCAGGAACTCAGTCGAGAGATGTTCGCATCATTTGACAAGATCATTCAAAAAATGACGACTTATTGATTCCAGAAAGTTCAAAAAATAGCGGACAAGTTCGAAGTTTTGACGCCAGCGAAACTTTTGGACAGCAAGTACGAGTGTGATCTTTCCCATGTATTAGAAGACATCGACAAGGATGAGTTTCAGATGGAGCGGAAGTGCTTCCAGCAGTTTGTCGCCAGTTCTGAATCAGAGGAAGATATAAGGAGCAAGGAAGAATGAGGAGCTCCTCATTTAAAAACTGAATCTGGGAATTTCGGTTCCAAATATATGTAGTCATCTTGATTCGTATACATATATTTGACTTTGGCAATTAGTGTCGCTAATTGTGAGAGAAGTTCTTCGAAGTTGAAGCTGATCAAAATTATTTAAGATCCACTATGAGCTCCACTAGACTATCAAACTTGGCTATATTGTCGATTGAACAAGAATATTGATTTTGACAAAGTTATTTCCGACTTCGCTGCTCGTAAGGCCCGTAGAATCCATTTGCGAAACCGCTGATCCTATTTTACCTTCAATAAAAGATACCTCATTGCCTGTGAAATGATGTCTCGAAATTTAATTTTAATTAAGTATTGAATGGGGGCGGCAAAATGGGTCTCCCGCCCCGGCGCCGAGATGGCACGCTACGCTACTGAATGGAAGCCAACATTGAAGCATTTATTCGTGAGATACCGGCCGGAATGTAAGAAAGATTATGCCAAAATTGGGCTAAGCCGATAGACCATTTGTGACGTAGCCGCGGCCAACATTTGCATGAAATAATCTTCCAACATTAAATTATACCGACCGTACTATCGATTCAAATTAAGATTTCATACATTTTTCAGAATTTTTATGTGTTTTTTTTTATTTTCCGATAGCTCTTAAAAAATCACTCGTTATAATCGGTGACTTCTGAGACTTCGGCAATAACCTTGCGATGACCTCTTTGGTGATCGTTGCTTTGATACGTGACCAAACTTGTGACACTTAAAACACTCCCAATGGCGTGCTGGACAATTTGGTGGACGATGCACTCTGCTGCATCGATAACACTCTTGATAAGACTTTTGAGATGCTGATGTTGACGGTAATTGATCTTGACTGCTGCTTCTAAGAGAACAACGACGACTCTGACTATGACTTCGACTATGATTTTGATTTCTTTTAAAACCGTTTTACTAAAATCTTACTGAGTAGCTCTTGGCGCTTGACTTTCCGCACGGATTGCAAATGTTTTTATGATTTCACTTCTGGATTCTATCATATGATTTTGATTTTCTGCCATTTCCCAATTTTGTAGATTAAAATAAAACACATTTACATAGCTAATCAAGAATCTAAACAGGAAGTGATCAGAATTTAACTAGCTTATCATACACGTGTCGGCGTTAGAATTTAACATTTGAAGGTCTGGGGTTCGAATTTTCAAACGAATACGAAATGCTCAGAGCAATACCTTCAGCAAACTTATTAAATGGATAAGAACATTCAGAGAGAAAATAATTGATGAATATGGGGAAAAAGATTGAAAACAAAACGCAGCCCTTGGGTACACCAGCATTTATTACAACTAGTATGGACTGGAGCGGTTCGAAAGGTAATTTCTAATCCAATGGAGGAGAGATTCTTTAATACCAAAGGCACGAATTTTCGATAAGAGGGCTTGTTGTTAAACTCTACCAAATGCTCTTGAAATATCACTTACTCCAAAACGATCAAAAGATTTGTGCCAGTTTTCGGTGAGATATACCATCAGATCATCAGTGCTACGAAATTATACATACTGCCGGTCATTGAGAAGCTTGCGCTTTTCGAGATACTTCTCGAGCTGCAACTGGAGCTATAAATATTGACACCAATTCTTGTAAAGGAAATGGATTCCATGGTTAAATGCTTAAGTCGCTGAATTATTAAATGTGATTCTTTTCTTTACAATAATTTAATTTAATTCTTGGTAACCGTGTTATTGATTTAATAAGGTACTTACCTCTTTTATAAGCCCTTCACACAATGCCTTAGATATATTTACCTTTCTCCTAATTATGTAAAAATAATTTCTGCTCTTTATTTATTTTATAATTATCAAGATAAAGTTGTCTCAAACAATTAAATTAAAATAAATTCGTAATTTCGAATAATATTAACATAATCTTCGTTATTTTTTAAGTCGATATACATAATGTAAATCAATAGGTTTCAATGAATCTCAAAGTAGCTCACTCAAGCTGATGATGAAGTCAACGTTACAAATTTAAGTAAATTCAAATACATACGAGTATACTACTATAAGCATAAAGCTTTCTCCGAAGAGCTACTCTAAACCTCAGTAATTTTGGCTTGCACGTTGAATTGATAACACTTGAAACTCCTACACATAAACCGAAAAGCATGCCAAGTGGACATCATTAAATTCACTATTAATTATATATAATCTTATCAGACAATGGAATGGTTATGGTTTGACAGGATAAAGTGTTTGATAAATTCATGAAGATAATGAATTGAAGGGAAACTTTCAACGGCAGGCATAATGTAGTGAAGTGTAATTGAAGTTGGTCAATGTATCAAATCATCTGCATGTACTGCTTGAAGTTTATACTCCAAACGTAAAAGCCAATACAAGAAGGAAACAATAATGCTTTTGTGAGAGTGCAGAACATTTAACTCTTTTCAAGTTAAAGCCTTTTTTTATTTTTTACCCAAAGGTATATATGGCGTGACGAGGAATTAAATTTAGTTCGTGAGACTGATATGCTAGTGGACAACACTCATGGTGAACAGACGAAAATGTGGCTGCTGAAGCCGAGAGTGTGAGACTCTATTCACGAACATTAACTCGCCATCGATCCCAACAGCTGAACATTTCACGCACTAGCCTGAGGAGAATTCGTCACAAAGATCTCGCCTTATTCGCTTTTTTTTTTTTATAATTAGCGCACACTCAAAGGTTTTTGTATACCCTTAATATGCTAGAGACACAGTGTGAGCATTAGGAAAAAAGGGAGAGGTTAGAAAGGAGGTGTCGGTGTACATTGGTTTTGAATTCTTGAACACTGCAATGACTGGGAAAGACAGAGCGTGGTAAAGAATTCCACATTTGCGTAGTACGGCTAAAAAACGAATCTCTGTACTTCACTGTACGACCGAAATTGGGCTCGAGGGTAAGCTGATGGGCATTCCTAGAAGTGCGGGTATTACGGTTGAATTGTTTAAGGGGAGGAATGCAACTGGCTATTTCTCTAGAGCAAAGTCCGTTAAAATAACGGTAAAAAAGGGTGAGGCAAGAAACATTACGACGATGTTGGAGTGACGTAAATGAGCCAATGATGTTATTGTCACCAATCATTTTAAAAGCTCTTCTTTGAATACTGTCCATCAAGAGACTTAAGTAAGTTACTGGAGCACCAGCCCATATATGGGAGTTATACTCAAGTTTTGGACGTATATAGGTTTTATAGATTGTAGCCAGATCAGAAGGAGAGAAGAATTTCTTGCACCGTCTCAGAAAACCCAAACATCTTGCGGCATTTTTGGCAACATCGCGTATGTGATCGTTCCACAAGAGGTGGTTCGTGATGCACATACCGAGAATATCGAGATGTTCAGTTTCGTTGATGCAAGTGCCACTCATAGATAGTGGCAAAGGGGGTATATCACGCTTTAACGATACGAAACAGCATTGGGTTTTCGAAGCATTAAATTCCACGCGGTTTCTTATTCCCCATTGTACAATGCTGTTTAGGTCGTGGTTTAATGAACTTATCATATTTTGTCGTTGCAGTTCCACATCCGAAGAGGAGGGATGTGAGTCTGAAAACGTATATGAAAAGCTAAGAGTACTATCGTCAGCGAAACAATTAATTGGATTAGAAGTTGCAGACAGGAGATCATTAATAAAAATGAGGAAGAGTGTTGGGGACAAAACGGAGCCCTGGGGCACACCAGCATTTATATTGTGGGTATCAGACTTGAATCCGTCTAATACAACTTGTATTGAACGGTTCGAAAGAAAATTTCTAATCCAAAGAAGAAGGGATTCGTCGACACCAAAAGCACGCATTTTCGATAAAAGAGCAAGATGCCAAACTTTATCAAATGCCTTTGAAATATCAAGTGCAATAATCTTACTTTCTCCAAAACGATGTAAAGATTTGTTCCACTCTTCGGTGAGATATACAATCAGATCACCAGTGGACCTATTGCTACGAAAGCCATACTGCCGGTCATTAAGAAGCTTTCGTTCTTCAAGATATTTCTTGAGCTGATAATAAATCAGCGTTTCCATGACCTTAGAAAGAAGGGACGTTAGTGCAATCGGTCGATAACTTGACGGAGAAGAAGAGTCGCTTTTTTTTCGGAATTGGCTGAACAAATGCAGTTTTCCAACTACTCGGAACGAGCCCTGAAGAATAGGACAGATGGAAAAGCTTACGCAGGGGTTTTGCTAGCGTGGAAGAACACCTCTTCAGAATAATAGCGGGGATACCATCCGGACCAGCGGATTTATGAATGTTGAGATCTTTCAGGACTCTTGCCACGGTACGAGTGCGAAAAAAGATTTGTCCCATAGAATCACTAACGCGCTCAAGAATTGGGGGAGTCATGACACTATCCGGCAAGGTGGAATTTGCGGCGAACTGCCTTACAAACAAGTTAGCTTTATCAATAGAGCTAACGAAAGGAGTGTCATTGACAACAAGCGTAGGAACCGAGGAAGAGGAAGAATTCCTCATATTTTTTACAAATGACCAAAAATTCTTACTGCCTTTGGGACATTGCAGTATTTTTTGCCTTGATTTTTGATCATGTAAAAATTTGGTCCGTCGAATATGGGCGTTGCAGGCCTTCCTGGCTTGTTTGAACTTTTTCCGGTTTTCCTCAGTTGGGTTGGCTCTAAAACACCGGAAGCTTACCTCTTTTTCCTTGATAACCTCTTTACAGCTCAAATCAAACCATGAATTATCCTTGGGTCTGATACTTTTAACCCTATTCGGGATAAAATGTTTCATTCCCAAAAGAATAATATTAGTTATCATATCTGCACTGGAGTCTACGTCAAACCGTTCCAGTTGGCTTTCTCGTACTGCCATACGGTTCTTCTAGGAGCTCTTTCTCTAACTGGATTTGTTTGACACGAGAAATTTGCAGATATAACACTATGGTCAGATGTGCCTAGAGGCGTCAATACACTTATTGTGTATTTATCAGGGTCAGAGGTAAGAAACAAGTCAAGAGTATTTTCTGCTCGGCCATTAACGTCCGATATTCGAGGAGGCTCGTTGACAAGCTGAGTAAGGTGGTTAAACTCAGCAAAAATCTCAACACACATTCCTTCGGGTGTTGTCTGGCCCGAATGGAGAAGCCAAGAAGAATTGTGAACATTGAAATCGCCCGTAATAACGATTTCAGTGAGAGGATACAGGGAAACAATTCTTTGGATGGAGTCGGACAGAGTATCAAATTCGTGAGAAGTTGAAACTCTATCCAGATTTGGGCTTCGATAAAGAAAACAATAGTGAATGATGTGCTTATTAATGGAAAATTTAAACCACATAAAATTGAAGAAGGAGTTGGTGCAGCGACCATATTGTGGTAAGAACTGATATGCAACATCATTCCTAATATATATGGCGAGACCATGGTGGGAAAAGAATAATGGCACCAAGCTATACCCATGAATAAAGAATTCAGCAGGATCGGAATCCTCACCTACTTGGGTTTCACTCAGTGCCAAAACAGCTGGCCTGTTGGAAACAGTGTGGATATACGTAGCCAGAAAATTCGCTCTAAGCCCACGAATATTACAATAATCAACTCTAAAATTACCAGCCATTGCAATATAACAAAAAAACTAAAACCAAAACAGACGAAATCTAAGAGACACAAGGTATTGATATTGATAATTGACTCAGCAATTGAAGGCGCATGACTATGCGCTTCGTTATGGCTTTACAATTTGGGCCTTAGAGCAGCGAAAGATTTTCGGCGAAAAATCATATTTTCTGACATCTCATCTCAGTGGATATACATTTACAAAACCTGAATGTTAGTGTCCAGAAGCCAATCCATCAACAGAGAGTGGCAGTTTGGTGCGGATTGTGGAGTGGTGGCATAGTTGGACCATTTTTCTCCGGAAACAAGGGTGGGAACAGTGTTCAACAACGGTCAACAGTGGGCGTTAAAGGGCCATGTTAATCGACTTTTTTTGCTGAAATGTTTGCTCTATTAAATAAAGCCATACTTCTTGGAAACAAATTAATATTGTTTATTTTATTCCATTTAAAATAAAAATGTATCTGGCCCACCCTGTAAAGAAGTCATCAAATATACGAAATAATTTTTAATTTTAGTGGGGGCTTAACTCCCATTTATTCAGCTTAATTCAAGCTATAAGTAATTATAACCTAAAAACTAACTTAAATGTAAACTTATAACTATATGAGTGGGGATGGGATAAAAGGAGTTTGAGGTTGTAGGTGCTGATGTTGAAATCAAATAAATTTAAATAAATAGATTTAAATTGATGAAACGCATCATACGGGTCAGAGGTTCATTACAAAACCTAATGCTACCCGGGTAGAATTTTCGACTCGATAATGCCAAGACCCCAGCTAGTTTTTCTTAGTTTCAATCATGGCCCTACCGAGCAGTATCTAGCTTGTCCCTCGCTAATTTTTTAATGCTCTGTATATAATGGGCCTTGCTAGATGTTCCTATATGGGCCCTAGATGGGTCTTCACAAGTAGCACAAGAGCTACGGCAATTCTTAAAAAATTATTAGAAACAAAAAAAAATTTTTTTTTTATTATTGTTGATTATTTTCTTTGCCTCCCTTTATATTCGACTCTTTTAAGTGATTTTTTGCTGGAATGAAAGAATTTTTTTTTTTTTTTTTTTTAATTTACCTCCACTGAGATTCGAACCCGAGTCCTCTCGCTTGCCGTGCTTGTGCGCTACCTATTGCGCCACTTTGATATATAAAATATCGTGTCTCAAAGTGCTACTCAAATAACTCTCTTTTAATTATACTGTTTAAGAAGACTTAAATACGTATTAAAGAATCTGAAAAATACCGATTTAGGACCAAAACAAAAAAGTTATGTTTTTAGAAGGATAATGGATAGCCTTTTATAGAGACATATGTATAGGCACATCTAGGATACATCAAGTAAAAACTATATAGCCCCAGTATAAGTAACATCTGAGAATGCCTATAAAGAGGCGAGACTAGCTAAGGCCAATATAACGCCCAGATACAATTCCTTATCCAGGCTACATCAAGTAAAAACTATCCAGGTCCCTTGTAGTTTATTTGTTACAATGCCAATAAAGAGGCGATACTATCTATAGCCAAGATATCGCCAAGAAAAAGTTTCATATCTAGGCTACATCAAGTTAAAAATATCTAGGCCCAGTCTAAGATACTCCTGGAAAAGCCAATAAATAGGCAGTTCTAGCCAGGTTCAATATAAAGCCAGGATAAGCATAAATTAGTCAAGATCCGCCAGGCTTGCATCTGTCTAGGCCCAGCATAGGATTTACTATATAATGGCCAATCTAGCTAGGGCCACGCTATTCGATAGTGTTTCCTATAGATAATTTTCTACCCGGGTAAGTTGGCCTTGTGGATTATTTCATCAATATGAAGTAAAAATTTATGTTCACGGTCACATAAAAGACCTCCCTTATCTTTTCTACTATTTGTATGGATTGATTAATATAATAGTAAGGATCGGGAGTTGTTTTCACGCATTTACGTGAGATGGTCATTGTCTGGGATTTGCTAATGTTGATCTCTAAGCAATTGTTGGTACATCAGGTTGAGAAACTTTCGAGATCTGTTTGGTGGAGAGATATGTCTTCAGGTGCTGCGATGAATTTGAAATGTCAATGTAGTTAATTGTAAGGACAAAGAGGAGAGGGCCTAAATGACTACCTTGGGGGACACCAGAAGTGGCTATCATAGGACTTAAAAGTGCGGATCTGAACCGCACACAATATTCTCTAGCTAAGAAGTAATCCATTACAGGAAAAGAGGTTCAAAACCTAAAGAGGAGAGTTTAAAGACTATGAGACTGTGAGAAATTTTGTCGAAAGCTTCCTGAGACCATATCAACTTCATTCCCGTTTTATGAGGCTGGCTCTTAGAGTGAATGAAACGAATTCTACAAGGTTTGCGGTAGTGGATCTGCTTTTTAAGAAACCATGCTGTGCTGGGGTAGTTGAGGACCTGCAACGGAAACTTAAGAGTTCAATGCTTTCAAAAAATGTTTGGGATATGTGAAAGGTTGGTCGATAGCTTTCCACATCACCTTTCGGTTTTTCTTATGAATTGGTGTTATGAAAGATGTTTTCAATATCTAGGGAAATGTTCCTTGAGATAAGGATGAATGAAAAATTTTGGATAGAGGATTTGAAAGAGAGGAAGAACATTTTTTTAGGAAAATGGCATGAGGACCATCAGGGCCCGGAGTGAACTAATCATTAATAATAAAAAAGCCGTTTGTATATATAAAAAAAAACATACTAAGTCATTGACGTCATCAAAATCCCATAGTGAATTAAATTTCATAGAAACTATGTATCTGTAAGACTTAAATAAATATTTGACCAATTTTGTCTTCATCTATTAATTCCGTAGCAATCACCTACCTATCTATGAATAGAAGCCCTTACAACTCTTTAAATTAAACAAAGCATTCATCTATGCTCATCTACGAATATGTACCGCTGCCGACGAACGGCCGATGCGACGTTCAGACAGTCAAATTTAAACCAAATCTAAAAATGAATTTCATAAATATTTTGAAAGCAAACAAAATCATTCTTGCACAAATAGACTCATTGACTATGGCCTTTAAGGAATTCTGTTTATTTAAACATGCCTTATGATTTTATTTCTACCCCAGCCACCGCCTTTACCACCATTGTCATGTTTTTTTTTTGTTTATCTGTTCATATTTCTTTTACATCCTATACCTACTTTTGTAGAGTCTAAGGACAAGGCCATGATTCGTAAGTAAAATAATTTTCTAGATTTGGATCAAATATAGAATAGTTTTGGGGGAGCCCGGAAGCTTCAATACCTGGTTACTCAAATAATTATGTATGTTTATTTTTTATGATAACTTCGTAAATTTGTAAATCCAATTGGGTATTGAAGATAATTTAATATCTGATTACGTTAAGAACCGATAATAACTACAAAAACCTAATAATTTCTATCAGATGGAAAATATCTAATCCTATATGGTTGATATATAAGAATACAATTAAATTAACAGAAATAAAATGCACGACTGGATCGCACGAGCTTGCTCCTATGTAATAGACTAGGCATTTTAAAAACCAATGTTATTAGAGAAAACTGTTCATAAGGATCAAATTTATTTTTTAAGCTCTTTAAGTAGTAAGAGGTATGCAAGAACAAAAATCATAAGTCGTTGTAGTGGTTTCTTAAAAAAATAAGCTTATATACAAAATTCTTAAAACATTTTTAAGAAAAAAATTTGGTACGCCCACCTTAAGTTTTTATTATTGTACGAATAAAAATTAAATTTCCAAAAAAAATATTGAGCTGTTTTTGAGATATCGAATTTTCCAAAAAAAAAAACTTTTTTCCAAAAATTTAAATATATTTTTCTTTTAAGTTTTGAAATGCAATGTTTTGCAAACTTTTTAGAAGCATCTCTATAAAAAAGAAATGGTTCCTTGGTAGGTACAAGCTGTAATATCTTAATTTCATTTATTTTTAAAGAAAAAAAATTTTATCAAAATTCTAGGCGCCGTTTTCGAGAAAAATACGATTTTTGAAAACCAGTTTTGAACATTTGTATGGTGGGTATCTTTATTTTTAGGTAAAATCAAATTTTTTCCCACATCTTGTAGATTATATTTAAAAACTTTTATTTATTAAGTTTAAGAAAAATCTAGCATGGGGTTTTCGAAATGTTAAGTTTTAAAAAAAAAAAATTTAAATCCAAAAAAAATGTTTTTGAAAATTTAAATACATAATACTATTCAAACTTTTGGGGAGCTTTAGCAAAAAAAATTATCAAAATCGGTTGTATCGTTTTTTAAAAAAAAACCAAAACAAAAGGTTCGCTGGGGAGTACCCTCAATAACAATTTCTTGGAAATTTTTTTCAACCATTGACTTTAGCTTTAACTAAATGAAACTTTTTTGTACTTATCTTTCTTTTGTAAATCTGTGAAACAGTTTTTTAGAAAAAAAAATTTATAAAATTTTGAAAAAAATTCGTATGGCAGGTACCGTTATTTTTGGTCTTAAAAAAAAAGAAAAAACATGTGGGGGAAAAATTAAAAATGATATCTACCAAGTTTAAAGAAAATCGGCGGAGCCATTTAGGCTGTAGTCGAACAGACAGACATACAGAATTGCGAGACCCACTTTTTTAGTCTTCGATATCATCGTAATGTCAACTTTGATCAAAATCTCGCGTTCGATTTTTTTTACGAATGTATGTCTAACTTGCCTCCTTATATCCAGTATAAATATAATGACCGATTTAATTATTCAAGCCTTTCTGAGGCTCGCATAGTCCGAAATCTATCCAGATAAATAACTGATTTTGATTTTTTATATTTTCTCGGAGAACGAAACGAGTAATTATTTTTATTAATTTGGTATCATTATGGTATAAACTCTTTCCACTGAACGAAGCTACCGGAAACAACTATCACTATTTTGCTAAAAAAAATATGCGGTATAACAATGGACCAATATTTGGTCTAAAGCTAAGTGTACACGATTGGTAGATCTTACAATATTGTAAGATCTTACAATGTCTGACAATTATCTACCAATGAGCTGACAAATAAGTTGTGTGTGTACACGGTTGGTACAAAATCTCCCAATCTCTTACAATTAATTGTCAGAAGTTGGCTGACAATTCATTTTCAGATAGCCAGCTTAATACCTACCAATTTTTTTTTTTTATATTATACGCGCACTCAAGGGGTTATGAATACCCTTATAATGTTAAATACACATTGCGAGCAATTAGGAAATTAGGTAGGATTAGAAAGGAGATACCGATGCACATTGGTTTTGAATGTCTGTACATTGAAATGAATGGGAAATACTGAGCCAGGTAAAGCATTCCACATTCGTGTAGTGCGACTAAAAAAAGAATCTCTATATTTGACAGTACGTCGGAAGTTGGGCTCAAGGGTAAACTGATGGGCATTCCTAGAAGTTCGGGTATTACGGTTGAATTGTTTAAGGGGAGGAATGCAACTGGCTATTTCACTAGAGCACTGTTTATGAAAATAGCGGTAAAATAATGATAGACATGAAACGTTGCGGCGGTGCTCGAGAGATACAAGTGTTTCAGTTAGACAACGGTCGCCTATCATTTTTATAGCTCTCTTTTGAATTCTGTCCAAGAGACTCAAGTGGGTTTCTGGAGCACCTGCCCAGATATGGGAATTGTACTCGAGCTTCGGAAGAATAAAGGCTTTATATATAACAACCAGATCAGAAGGGATAAAATACTTCTTGCATCGGCGGAGAAAACCTAAACACTTAGCAGCATTTTTGGCAACGTCAAATATGTGATCACTCCACAAAAGATGGTCTGTGATGCACATGCAGACTTACCTAGAACTGAAAGCTGATCAGTCACCTCAATGCAAGTGCCGCTCATAGAAAGTTGCATTCAGGGAGGGTTGCGCTTTAATGACAGTAAACAGCATTAAGTTTTTGAAGCATTAAATTCTACACGGTTTTTGATTCCCCATTGGACAATGCTGTCAAGATCAGAATTTAATGAGCTTATCATACGCAGCCGTTGGAAGTCCACATCCGAAGGACAAGGATATGAAATTACCAATTAATTGTAAGAGATTGGTAGATTTTCTACCAACCGTGTACACACACAATTAATTGTCAGTTTTTGTGGTTATGGAAACTGTGACAATTGAACCTTGGCTGCCAATTGTCTGACAATGAAAAAATTGTATTATGCTAAAAAAAGAACATCATACAATTTCTTCATTGTCAGAAACGTCAGACAACGATAAAAATTGGAAGGCTTGACAATAAATTGTGTGTGTACACGATTATGAAGTACCTTACAATTTACCGTCTTACAATTAATTGTCAGATACATTTTCTGACAATTAATTGGAAGATTACACGATTGTCAGCTAGCGTACACATGATTGTCAGATTTCTTACAATTAATTGTCAGACAATGATCTAACAATTAATTGTCAGACATATTTTCTGATAATTAATTGTAAGACTACACGGTTGTAAGACATTGTAAGCATGTTTTTCACTGACAGATCTGACAATATTGTAAGATCTACCAATCGTGTACACTTAGCTTAAGTGTGCCAGTTCCACCGCTGGAAAAACTGTTCTTTTGAACTTTTTTAATTTCTATAAACACCAGTTATCATCATCAAAGACTTTCATTTCGAAAGCGACCGTTTAAGGAACCAAAAGACTATATTTTGTCAGCCGTAAACAATTATTATTTAATTCAGTATTTGTGTAATAACGCATTTTCGAGAAAACGGAAATGTGATCTCGTATGAACGTCATATCTGCAATTTGTTACAAAAAAGACATTTGATTTTCTGTTGTCTTGGTTTCACACACAAAGCGGCCAATGAACGATGACTTCCGAAGTTTGAATTTATATTATTTTGTTGTTGAATCTACATATTTCGTTTTTCATATCTTTGGTTATGGTTTTTATTTTTTTTTTGTTGATACTCGTATCTAGCACCCACTTCAGGTCTAGGCCTTTGTAGACAACGACTGTTATCGCATTCAATTTTCAATCAACAAAAAGCACACAAAAATGTATTCCTATAATATAAAAAAAATAATGAGAACAGGGTTGCGTCGCGTCGCATGAACACGTTCTTAATGAGTTTGAATATTTCAAGCTTTCTTTTTTTAAAACGAACGATGCATTTATTCCAGTTTCTCATTTTCTGATCTAGGGCAAATATAAGCATTTTGTCAATCACAAATTTCAAGGTTTCAATGGAATCTAACATTGCGGAGATGTAGAAGACGAAGTAAGTGGTTTGCGTCATACCGTCCCATAGTATAGGACGGATGTACAAGGTGGCAAAAAATTAATTTATTTGAATTACTTTTTTACAAACAAAAATAATTTTGAGTGATAGAAATCATTATTTGGATTTTAACAATTTTTATGTTAAGTGGAAAAGATAATATCCGTCACGTGGTTGTCGCCAGTGTTAATATACATTTGTGCCCGTTTTATAGCATTTGCCATGACTTTCCGCAAGATTACCGGTTAAAATGTTCGCATTCCTGTCGATTTTCTGAGACTTGCTGGCGTAAGACCGCGACTTTTAGTAGAAGAATGAATTCTGGGATCGTAAAATCGGTATTTTCGTTGTTGAGATTGAGGACGGCTAGACAGTAACTAACATGTTTTGAACGGCCAGCAGACATTAACAGATGCACTGTTTGCACCTTGTACGGGAGCATGTGTAAGTATTTTACTAAAATTCGCTGATGGATCCGTCTGTTGATGTCCAAATGCATGGCCCGTCGGCTGGTTGATGTTTCTTCATTCTCAGTGACATCAGCAGCCACAACCATGATATTCTCGGCCCAACAACCAGTCACATTGAAATTTACGCTGCGCTAATACCACCGACAGATTATTGATCAAAAAAATCGACACAATTATCCCTCTCTGTCCATTGCTTGTCTGTTTGTATACTGCAGTTATCTAGTTCAAATATAAATTGTGATTGACGTACGATGCAATTTACAAAATTTCCAAAATCTTCCGTTAGGGTGATTTATTTTAAGCCACCTTTTAAATATTTGAAAAACGGTAAAATTTATATTTTATTCAATTGAGTAGAACCTAATTACATATTTTGCACAAAACTATCAAATGTTTTGTGTATCTGTGTTGTAAACTTAAAAAATCGTCAGTCAGTAAACGGTCGCTTTCGAAATGAAAGTCTTTGATGATGATAACTGGTGTTTATAGAAATTAAAAAAGTCCAAAAGCACAGTTTTTCCAGCGGTGGAACTGGCACACTTAGACCATATATTGGTCCATTTTTATACCGCATATTTTTTTAGCAAAATCCTTAAACCACTTGAAGTTGGTTATAAAACGACACAGCTTCTTTCTATGATTTCAAGAAAACTAGTGTAAAACTCTCAGGTGGATTCTATTCCTTTGGGATCGAGGAGGACAAGGAAAGACTGATTGTGAATTTCTTCCCTATCCATTCAGCGCTACGTGATTGCCTATCAGTTATTGTCAAATTAAAGCTAATGTGCAATCGACGTAGAAACAGCAATCACCAGATCCAGCGTTAGCAAAGATCTGTAGTGTTGAAACTCAAGTAGTGATGGTGCTTCACCCAAGCATATGCCTATTTGCCTATTTTGCTTAAATCGGTACTGTTGTTGCTGCATTTTTGCCAAATTCTTCAGCAACTCAATATACCTATTGCCCGGCACCCAGCCAAGGTCAGTATTGAGCTATTTCGCCATCTCTTTCAAAGACCATCAGCAGTTTAGGATTGCTTAAGAGTTTGTAGGGATAGGCGTTCACTTCAAAAATGGGCAGCTGTCCTTGTCATTTCAAGACGTCCCGTCGCACGCAAAACGCGCTTGCTTCGTTTCCTTGAGATGCCATCGTTTTCTTCTCTTAAGAGGCTTCACTTCATTGGATGCGTTAAAAAGCTTAATATGCGCTTCCGGAGTGATACAAGCTCTATACACTCCGACAGAGTGCTATGTAATACCAAAAGATTGTTCATCGGTGCTTCCTTTTTTGAAGAAAATCGAGCGGCCGAATTGGAACGAATGGAACTTGAAGATGTATAAGAAACATTTGAAACCGCATTCTGTAAATTTCTGTATAAATTCCCGAAAAAGCTTATGAAAAATTTAGAAAAAGGCTTTGTTTGGAGAGTTTGAGGGCCTTATTTGAAAGACCCATGTATTTTCTTTAATTAAAATACTTTAAAGACGGATATTTTCTGGTAGGCGAGGTTTCGGCTTAGGGGTATTCTTGTACTTCGTGTTTCAGTCTACGAGTATGGTTTCTGACGAACAACTTTTCGGTATCTTAGTCTGATGATTTACTTCACTCCTGATATTCAGGTATCGGGAAAACTGGCTTCGAATAACTCTGGCAATGGTGAATAGGTGCTACGCCCCTGACGGGACCTCAAAATAGCAGGCTAAGCGCTTTGGTAGATCAGCAGGTGCAAGACCCCTGGTGGTAATTAATTTTTATTGACCAAGACAGAATCGTTGCCTGTAGATTTCATCTGCCAAAACAGTTCCTATTATGCTTTATTTGGGTCTAAACTGAATGTTAACTTTAAGGCTGATGAATGCAAGCTCGAATTTTTTAACATTTTTCTGTGAAGTCAGCAGAAATGTCAGCTGCGAAAGTATAATGAAGAAAATTGTGTAGCATGGAACGCTTTGTTACAGTTGCCCTTCTCGGCTTCTTATGGTGGCACCGATCCGAGTGGTCCAATTTTCTATGACTCTTCCAAATAAATCAGGCTAAATTTGAGCGATGTCCGTTTCGATCAGATCACCTTAAGAGCATCTGTCGACCCCACAAGAATAAGTCTAGCGGGGTAAAATCGCATGACCTTGGCCACCAATTCACGTCAACTCTGCGTGAGATAACCTAAACTGTTCATGCAGAATGTGAATCTAGGCGTCTGCCATGTGGCACGTAGAGCCGTCCTGCTGAACTTCATGTCGTCTTGGTACACATGGTTCCATTTGAGCCAGTAGAAATTTGTTATCATCGTTTTGTAGCGCTGGTCATTGAAGGTGACCGCCTCACCAACGTCGTTTTCGAAAAAGTGCGGACCAATGACGCCATCCGACCCAAACTTTACACAAAAATGGTAACTTTTTGAGGAAGTATTGTCACCTGGCTAAACGTGTATCGTCCCATAGAGGGAAAATTTTCCTTGTTGACACAGCGCGTCGTCGCTTTCTTCTTTTTCTTCCTTGTTTCGGCGCTGTTATGATCTCGATGTCGAGGGGATCATAACTCTCCCACGTATCTGCTTCACACTAGTGATCCGCCTGTGGGGTTCGCCGGGTTGACCTCAGAAATCGGCGGCAAGCCTCCCGGTTTTGTATTGTTCCATTTCTGAGGCCAACTGAATGCTGGTGTTTTTGCATTTGTTTGTACCAGGAGTGTTTAGGCCTACCTTTCTTTTTATTCCGAATTGGAACGTTGTATGATATTGCTCTTTTGACGGGGTTCTCAGGATCTCTCCTTTGATCATGGCAATACCAACTGAGTCGGTCGTGTTCAATTTTTTGGGAAATGGTATTCTTAACATGAAGGCTTCCTCGGATCTTCGTACTTCGAATTCGATCAAGCTTTGTAACTCCTGCTGTCATACGAAGCATCTTCATCTCAGCTGCCGTTAGCTTACTCTCATACTTTTTGTACATTGTCCAACATTGTGAACCGTATATGAGTGCTGGACGCACAACTGAAGTGTAGAGCTTTCCTTTCAGCTTAGGGGGCATTTTTCGGTCACAGAAGATAGCAGAATTTTCCCGCCACTTCATCCACCCTACGCTTACGCGATGATTGATATCGTCATCACAAGTAGCTTCGTTATTTATCATAGACCCCAGATATTTAAACTTTTCACACTTGGGAAGCACTACTCCATTCAAATAAATGTCTGGAATAGGCCTGTGTGGATCAGAAAATGGGCAGCATAGGTATTCTGTCTTTTTCGCGCTTATGCGGTACCCACTTCCTTCTAGAACATCCACCCATACGTCAAGTGCTCGTTGTAGGGATATCGGGTCTTCACTTATGATGGCTCCATCGTCAGCAAAGAATAACTGATGCACTTTTGGATCCGTCACTTTGCCTTCAAGCAGGTAATCAAGAACTGTAATAAAGAGCAGGGGACTCAAGACACTTCCCTGGTGTCCATAATTATCCGCACATAGGTTTCTGGAACTCCTCGTTGCCTGAGGGCCACCCATATTAGATCTCGTGGTTGCCGATCGAATGCTTTTTCAAAATCAACCAATACGACATGCAAATCCTCCAAAGAATCCCGATGTTTTTCCATAATTATTCTTATACTCTGGATTGCATCCGTGGTTGACTTACCCCCGACAAACCCGCACTGGTCATCAGATAGCCTAATTATTTTTCGCAGTCGGCTACCCAAGACTCGCTCAACGATCTTCATGGTGTGTGACATCAGCTTAATCGAACGGTAATTATCACAGCTTCGAGTATCACCCTTTCCTTTATAAATTGGAAGAAGGTAACTTTCCCTCCATTGATTAGGCATGCGATCACCTCGTATAAGTTTGGAGACAAGAATCATGAGCCATCTAAACCCGATGTCTCCCATCTTTTTCCAAAACTCTGAGGGTATTTCGTCTGGGCCAACAGCTTTTCCCTTTTTGGAGTATTTTACCGCCTCACTAACTTCTTCGACTGTGACGTCGGATACTTCGCTTAAGTTAGGTGAAGCTATTGGAAAGTATAGCCTTGGAAATTGTTCGTTTAGAAGTCCGTCACAATACTGTCACCACCTGTGAAGAATTTCGTTGTCTTCCACAAGTAGTTGGCCTTGAGCATTGTTAATGAACTTTGGCGAACAAATCTCCTGGGCATTTCTTCTTCTTTGAGCGGCTATTTTGAAGATAGTTGCGCCCTTATTCGTGCTTTGCCGTATCTCTTGAATAGCACCAGCTGTCGGGGTAGAAATTTCATCCAGCTCCTGATACAGGTTTTCTGTATTCTTTGCTTGAATTTGGGCGCACTTCTTCTTCGCTTCTTTCTTGCAGTTTCTATATTCCACTTCGAGGCGTGACTTTTGCTCTGTATCATTAGAGGGGCACTTCGACCAAGCTTTGAAAGCCATTTTCTTTTTACTTATAACTGATTTAGCTTCATCATTCCACCACCATGTTTCTTTGCCTTGTTGGTTGTGTCCTTTTGAAACCCCTAACAGTGTTTTGGCTTTTTCTTTGCAAGTTCTCTGTAGGAGATCCCACATACTTTTTGCTGTACTCTCTTCATTTAGCGCGTCGGTCGTCGCTAAAGATGCTTTTTCGCAAAAATTGGCGTCCTCTTCCAAACGCTCCGAAGCCCATTCAGCGAACAAACGGTGTTGTATCTGGTCATGGAATTTGAGCTCATAGGTCAGTTGGATCTTGTACGGATGTAGGCCTAAGTCCCGAAGCCAAATTTGCTAAATTAAAGACTGCGAAAGGCCGAGATCTTGTGCACTGCAAAGAATCGACTGTTCCGGGTTCTGCTGTACAGTTCCATAGAACGCGGCGATTTTCTCGGCCGATTTTAGGTTTCTTTCACGTACGAGTGTTGGCGGATTGATTACCCACAGGGGCGGACGCAGAAAATAATTTCGGGGGGGTTTTCAAAAAAATATGAGATTTTCATAAATATATTATTTTATTATAATATTGTAGGTACTAGTTAATTACATATTCTTTATTGTAATTATCATAAATATGTTATAACTAAACAATATTTGCTCTTAGGGATAGGACCTATCGGAACAATTTCATACAGCTAATCGCAAAAATAATACATCATAAAGATGTTGCAACGGATACCTATTTGGCAAATTTGAATAATGTTACCAAAAGTTGGAAAATATTCACTACGAGGGCGTTTTTGGTGCTTCCCATTTGGGCATTTTTATTCCGGAATTAATTCTTAGACATAGACTTTTACTACGGGCCCTGTGATGGAGGCCATCATTTGGTTCGTAAAATATCATTAATGCAACAAGAAGAAAAAGAGTGTAAGTGATTCCATAAGTGTACCTAACAATAGATTTATAATAAGTTCTAGGTTAGCCTAGTGGTCCAAATCTGCAAAACTAAATCCGGCATATATTAATACGTGAAGTCATAACTTGTTGTACTTTTGTGATCATAGGAAAAAGAGTTATACGAAAACATAAGGACACCAGCAACATTCAATTGGTACCTACGTTAACTGTACTACATAATTATAACCAAAACGCTCTCAGAGGGTGCTATGTTACTCATCTGTAACTGTAATTTTCACACAAACGAAATGAGTGAGTTTTTTCTATTGCTGCAATTCAACACACTCCGACCTGGGAGCCATCAATAACTCAAACTTATATAAATCGAAATCATCTATTAGCCATAAATCGGCCCTTAAGATTAACACGGATATCTGTATCGGTATATTTGCTCCGTTAGTTTTCTGCCCTATACGTAATGTTAATTATCAAAAACGCAATTGCTGTTCGATTCGTCTCTTTAATCATCAATTCAAATTAAGACAATTGCGTTAAAATACAAAGACACATAAAATAAAATGCACGACTGGGTCGCACAAACTTGCTCTTCTGTATAAAAGACTAAGAATTTCAAAAATTAATGTTATTAGAGAAAAAGCATAAAATTCATTTTTTAAATGACTAAGACTATTTTAGTAGTTGCAGCTAAGCACAGGATGACATGTTTTTTGAGCAAATATTAGTTTATGCAAGAAGAAAATTGTTATTCGTTTTAGTGGTTTAGTGGTATATAAAATTTTTAAAACATATTTAAGAAAAAAATTTGGTATATACATATTTAAACTTTTTATTATTTTTCGAATAAAAATTTAATTTACAAACAAAATATTGAGCAGTTATTGAGGTATCGAATTTTCAAAAAAAAAAAAAAATTTTTCTTTCGAAAATTAAAAAAATGTTTTTTTTTTTAAAGTCTTAAAATACAATGGCGCAGAATTTTAATTGAATTAGTACGATGCTAAAGCTGTTTTAGTATGATACTAGGTTAAAACAACGAATTTGCAAATTTTAATCGAATATAGCATCATACTTTCTCTACCCTTTTATTAAAGTTAAAATCATCGAATACCTACTTTATTTTTTTAGTATCGTGCTAGCTTCATATGACTCTTTGAAATTTGCAAACATCAAAAAGATTCGTGTACTTACTTTTTTACACGAAATGTCATTGTTTTAGGTGTGTTCAGAAGCAATTTATTAAGGAAATTCTTTAAGTACGATACTAGTGAGAAAATGTTTAAAATTAAGAATGAGTTAGTAAACTACTTTAAAGTTAGCAAATTGCTAAGTAGTATCATACTAATACCTTAATAATAGGCTGTTTAAAATTTTGCGCCAATGTTTTTTTTGAAACTTTTTAGAAACTTCTCTAAAAGTAAAGATTAATCGAAACAAAAAAAAAACTATCAAAATTCTATGAGTCGTTTTTGAGAAAAATACGATTTTCGAAAACCATTTTTTGACATTTGTTTGTTGGTACCTTTATTTTTAGGTAAAACAATTTTTTTTCCTCAGATCTTGTAGATTATATTAAAAAACTTTTATTTATCAAGTTTAAAAAAAATCGAGCATGGGGTTTTCGAAATATTGAGTTTCCAGAAAAAAATTTTGAAAATTTTTTTAAGAATCAAAAAATAAAACTTTTAAAATTTGTATACGCAATAATATTTTAACCTTGGAGGGGCTTCATAATTATTAAGATCGGTTGTACTGTTTTCGAGAAAATCAAAAACCAAAAAAATGGTTCCAAGGGGGCTTCCAAGAATAACCATTTTTTGGAAAAAAAAATTTCAACCATTACCTACCTAAAATGACGAAATGAAACTTTATGAATTTTTTTTTCAAAATTCTGTAGGACAGTTTTAAAGAAAAAAAATATTTATAAGATTCGAAAAAATCGTATGGCAGGTAACGTTATTTTTTGGTCTTAAAAAGAAAAGGAAAAAAAAAAAACGTGTGGGGGGGAAAAAATTCAAAACGATATCTAGCAAGTTTAACGAAAATCGGCCCAGCCTTTTAGGCCGTAGTCGAACAGACAGACAGACAGAATTTTGGGACCCACATTTTTCGTCTTCGCTATCATAAATAGTAATATCAACTTTGAAAAAAATGTTGAGTTCGATTTTTTTACGAATGCATTACTTGCCTTATAACGGGTGATTTTTTAAGAGCTTGAGAACTTTTTTAAAAAAAAAAAAACGCATAAAATTTGCAAAATCTCATCGATTCTTTATTTGAAACGTTAGATTGGTCCATGACATTTACTTTTTGAAGATAATTTCATTTAAATGTTGACCGCGGCTGCGTCTTAGGTGGTCCATTCGGAAAGTCCAATTTTGGGTAACTTTTTCGAGCATTTCGGCCGGAATAGCCCGAATTTCTTCGGAAATGTTGTCTTCCAAAGCTGGAATAGTTGCTGGCTTATTTGTGTAGACTTTAGACTTGACGTAGCCCCACAAAAAATAGTCTAAAGGCGTCAAATCGCATGATCTTGGTGGCCAACTTACCGGTCCATTCCTTGAGATGAATTGTTCTCCGAAGTTTTCCCTCAAAATGGCCATAGATTCGCGAGCTGTGTGGCATGTAGCGCCATCTTGTTGAAACCACATGTCAACCAAGTTCAGTTCTTCCATTTTTGGCAACAAAAAGTTTGTTAGCATTGAACGATAGCGATCGCCATTCACCGTAACGTTGCGTCCAACAGCATCTTTGAAAAAATACGGTCCAATGATTCCACCAGCGTACAAACCACACCAAACAGTGCATCTTTCGGGATGCATGGGCAGTTCTTGAACGGCTTCTGGTTGCTCTTCACTCCAAATGCGGCAATTTTGCTTATTTACGTAGCCATTCAACCAGAAATGAGCCTCATCGCTGAACAAAATTTGTCGATAAAAAAGCGGATTTTCTGCCAACTTTTCTAGGGCCCATTCACTGAAAATTCGACGTTGTGGCAGATCGTTCGGCTTCAGTTCTTGCACGAGCTGTATTTTATACGGTTTTACACCAAGATCTTTGCGTAAAATCTTCCATGTGGTCGAATAACACAAACCCAATTGCTGCGAACGGCGACGAATCGACATTTCACGGTCTTCAGCAACACTCTCAGAAACAGACGCAATATTCTCTTCTGTACGCACTGTACGCATTCGTGTGGTTGGTTTAATGTCCAATAAAGTAAACTGAGTGCGAAACTTGGTCACAATCGCATTAATTGTTTGCTCACTTGGTCGATTATGTAGACCATAAATCGGACGTAAAGCGCGAAACACATTTCGAACCGAACACTGATTTTGGTAATAAAATTCAATGATTTGCAAGCGTTGCTCGTTAGTAAGTCTATTCATGATGAAATGTCAAAGCATACTGAGCATCTTTCTCTTTGACACCATGTCTGAAATCCCGCGTGATCTGTCAAATACTAATGCATGAAAATCCTAACCTCAAAAAAATCACCCGTTAGTACCTAGAAGTCGTAAGAAAAAACAACATAAGCAGAAGAATTTATGGCACGAAAATAAATTTTTTTTTTTTTTTTTTTTTTTTTAACAAAATGAACCCTTATTTTTTGGTCGTTTCGGGGGGGGGGGGGGTTGAACCCCTAAAACCCCTACCTGCGTTCGCCCCGGATTACCCAACCTTTTATCCCAAATTTGGCCCCCAACCGTTAAAAAGTCGAAAGTGCTGTTTAATCGTGTTACGCCATGGTGACAGATTTGACAGATATAACTAGAACAACATGACCACCAGAGGCGCCCAAAATATACCCGCGCATATTGAACTTCATGGTGCACCATACAATTACTCTATGAGCGTGTAGTGGACTTTGGTGTATCAATCAAGGGTTTTCGGTGCCCCAAAAGCAGATGTTTGTTTACAAAAACAGGTAATTCGAAATTTGCTTCGTCGCTCATAATGATTTAAAATTTACAATTTATTTATAACTGAGCAATTATTTAAATAAATGTTTTTTTTAACAAAGAAACAACATAACAAATTGGTATTGAACATTCTCTACAACTGTCAACTTACAGATTTCAATCACGCAAAAATGGCAACAAAATCAAATCGAACTGCAACACAAAAAGCACCCTGTTCTTAAAACTAAAAAAAAAATATTTAACATTCCATTGCTTTTGGTTAAGTTATAGATACAAATTTCCATAGAAACCGAACCTTTCAAAGTCTTCAGGCTCCTAAGCTTTATGGTCATTTAAAAGCGTATACTTACATTTAAATATGTACGATTCGCTATTATCCAATCCAATTAATTTTACTGCGTCGATTTTGAATAAAATCAACTTTTAATTATGTTACACTTTTCGTCACATAAACTGTAATTTAATTAACCAACAAAAGACCATTTTTATCCACTCCCTATCACTCATAAGTCATAGCTTATCAAATATTTCTATATTCTTGTTATTCGATGCTCACAAAAACATACAATCGCACATGAAACGCATTTTCAAAAACATTTACGCGGGATTTGCAAGCAAGATTAACAACAGAACTATTCATCACTTCATTAATTTGTCAATATGGTCAGGCTCATGTAATTTCTTTAACGCCACCAATCACCAAATTTTCACAATGACGGACTGTTACATGGAAAAAGATATTTTAAATTAGAGTTGGAGAAGAAGTTCGGATAGATAGACAAGGCGAAGTTACTGCCATACATCATAAACCGATACTGAATATTTAGAGTCAAGTTTTCAAGCAATGAAATTTTAATTAAAAGCGGTATAAAGTGTCCGAAAGAACGTGAGGCAATTATTGATATTATCGCCTTGTTGCGTCTCCTTATTGGAATAATATGTAAATCGAGCACCGAAATTATTGACTTAAGAATATTTACTTTTTCTAATAGGGTACGCAACGATTCAAGAGAACCTAGGATTAATGCGCAAGTACTTAACACTGTTTTTGCGTTTTTGCGTAGTCATGATTTGTACTTATCAATTCAGAGCTCTAGAAATGTGCGTATAATCTTTGTATTTATGTTCCCAAAATCAAAATCAATAACAGATTAACAATATTATTTGAATCTGCTGTAAGGCCTACTTGCACGGAACCAAAGTTGATGGGGAATGTATTCATATATGTGGATAGATAAACGGACGCTTTTCGGTTTTATATTGGACAGACCGAAAATTATCAGATAAGAATATAGACCAATGTACAAAGATAGTAATGATATCTATGGGAATGATATTTGTTTTTGACATCGTTAGATAACTTGTAGTGTAATTCGAATTTTCGACCATCAAACCCTTGACGCTTCAAAGCTCTGAACAGTTTACTGAGCATGTTCCATCGACAAAAAGAAGATGTTCCGATGAATCCAACTTTAAGCTGATTGAAGATTGAATGGTGCTTGTTCGAAAGACGAAGAACTAGGTTTAGGAATGTCAAAGGAAACAGAGCCTTAAAACTGATAGGAAACAGAGCTATCATCGATTCATTCCCATCTTCATTCTACACCGATGGGTCAAAAATGGAAGAAGCGGTTGGTAGTAGCAAATAATCGAATGAGACCTTGGATGAAGGGTTTCGTGTGAACAGTGTGCTGAGCATGTTCTGAACATCCTCTGAACCAAGCGTGCACTGAGCGCTCTGAGTTTTTTTTTCAAAACAAACCTGAACACTTAGTTGTCACCATATTTTTCTTTATTTCCTCCTGTAAATTGCTTGTGTTTAGCATTTAACTCTATCTGCTCAGTTATTTTATTTTGAGCTCATAGAGCACAATCCGAACACGCTCAGAAATCAGAACATGTTCAGAACAAAAAAAAGAAACAGATATTCGAAGCACGGAGCACCTAACTACAAAAGAAACATAATTTATTTTTTGACAACTCAGAGAGACATTACACCACAGGCTTTGTTTTTAAAAATGAACATCTGTCTTTCAATTCCTACTATGACCTCTCTGTACCTAAGATTGGATGGCTAATTACATCTGTTTCACTCTTTCGCGACGAATATACCTCGAAGCCTACCGAATAGCTCGAGGATATATGTATGTAAGTTAACACGACACCTTTTGCCACTTACTTAATGTATTTCATTACCTGTGGCCTAAATTGCACAGGTACGCTTAATGTCACCTTTTGTTTCCTATCTCAATTATTTATTATAAACCATTCTTTCTCAAATTCCAACCTTTTTCAAGAACCACATATTTATAATTTCCAAATTCAGTTCTCAGAATTAATATTGAACTAAGAGTGCTACCACCGCGGTTAGGTGAATTAAGGGGTGGGTTTCACCAACCCCTTTTGTTTAGATAACAATAATGATTGCGATTAATTTGACAACTTTCTTTTAATAGTATCCTTATTATATTACAACGCAGTGTTTCGCCTAGGACCAGGTAGTTGGACAAAATTGTGTTTATGTGTTTTGGACTTCTTCACAAAATGTATACGTTTTCTTGTTAGGTATCTCTCGGAGGCTATTGATCAGAAGATTTGATAATAATTCTATGTTCGTGGGCAGAGGCGTATTTAAGGATTTGGCGCCCCGGGCTGATATATTTTGCCGCCCTTTAGAACAATGAAAATAATAATAAGAAACAACGAAATGCGTAATATTTGATGTTTTCAATTTTTTTTGTGTATATTCATTACAAAATTCATTAACAATAGATTTTTTTTCTAAATTTTTTGTCAGTTCAGCTTCTATATTTAATGAATTTAAACTATTAAGGCGCTAATGCGAGACCTTAAATAGGTTTTTATTCGTTTCAATATCTACGGAAAACGATCTTTCTGCACTACAATTCGTCACTGCAGTAGAGCTGTGTCAATCAGGATCGATTAGATTTTTTCGATCCGATGATCCAATTCACAAATTTTCATTTTAATCGATCCCAATCTCAATCATTTAGATGATTCTCGTTTCTCGATTTTCTATTTCAATCTCAATCATTTCAATGAGTCTCGATCTTTAATATGTATGTATCAGTTAACTCAATTAACCATGATTTACTCGATTCGATTTGGTGTTATTTGAGGTATTAGGGGTGGAATCGAGTAAGTTAGTTGATTGTCAATTTTTTTAATGTCATTTTGAATATAGTAAATAGCTGTCTTTATCATATCAATAAAGAAATATAGAGAGAGCGACAATCAATTAATTTAGTGATCACTTTACTCTTACGCGATACGGGCCCAGGATCTGGTTTGTTTACTGTGGGAATTGAACTAGTAATGAGACTTATCGAATACGTAAAACCCGCTTAAGAAAAACGGCAAAATGTCACAGTCTTTCTTTCACTTAAGCGGAGTTCGGATAAGTGAAAAAAAATTTCACTTAAGCGGATTTAAAAATTCCATTAAGCGGAGATTTAATGCTAGACACAATATTGTTTTTATCTTTTGGACTTGCCTTGAAAGAAGAATAAAACAACGATTAAATAACACAAAAATAATTTATTGAAAAACGAAAACTAGCAAATTTTTGTTGTGTTCGATTCAATTTTTTTGTTCACTTAAGAGAGTTTTTTCCAATGAAAAATATTAAAAATTAACTGCAAATATGTT
Organism: Philhelius festivus; assembly: GCA_963931855.1. Taxonomy (NCBI): domain Eukaryota; kingdom Metazoa; phylum Arthropoda; class Insecta; order Diptera; family Syrphidae; genus Philhelius; species Philhelius festivus. The sequence continues at coordinate 148,871,916 of OZ007555.1, read as the reverse complement.
TCAGTTATCCGAGTTTTTCGCTTAAGCGAGTTTCACTTAAGCGGAGTGTTTTAAGGGAAATTGGTCGGAAAATACTTGGGGATGAAAAAAGTGTTTCAGGTAAACGTGTTTTTCTCTTAAGCGGGTTTTACTGTAACAACTTTCGACTTACATATGCCATAGTATCCAAAAGTTAATTTATTCGATAGAACCAAGTCATTCAGTAACTATTAGTCCTAAAATTGATCTTTTAAGGAGCAACAAATGAAACCACTTTATCTTTTTAATCAATGGTTATAGTAGCCATCATTCGATGTCATTTTGCAATTTATGGCTTACAATATAGGGTATTTTGTGGAAACCTCAACTCAATCTTACAACGAAATCGAATCGGAACAGTATTGAACGATTTGAGTGAAATGAAAATGATCGAATGATCGATCGATTCAAATCATTTTCGTTATCGATTGTTGAACGATTCGATCATTTGAAATGAACGATTTACACAGCTCTACACTGCAGTGCACAAGTATATTCTTAAAGCAATCTCAGCATATAAGAATGCTTCCTTAAATTTTTTTCTCTTATATGAAGGTTAAGCTGCCTTAAACTCATATTTTCAGAGTTGTTTTGCTCCAGAAAATGTTTAAGTAAGACACACTCTTCTTGAAAATCTTCCCCAAGATCAACCGGGTATAATTTCTGAAGAGTGGTTGCATTTTTTCGAATTGCTTCTTCACTCATGTGATCAAGCTTAGATACAAAAATAAAACCATTTGTTTTTGCTTCATAGAATGAATTTCTTCTCTTCAGCGCACTCAATAATTGGTCGCAAATAGGAATGAATGTTTTTATTTTGAAATTTTCACGATCACAAAAAAGAACCTCAGTTCGCGACACTCATCAATTCGTTTTTTCCTCTTGACGATTCTTTTTTGGTCCATTTTATAATTTTCAGATTTTTTGCTTTTTCCCATCCCTTCAAAAACATCAAAGCATTCTCGTTTTTCTCTCACAAACGATATGAGTGCCTCGTAGAGCCTGGACACAGTTTCAACGTCTGTATCAACACCTTGATTTTTTTTGATACAATATAGAATTGCTTGAGTATAGAACCCCAAAATTAAGACAATATTTCTGTCTCAAGGGACTTCAATTGGGACAAGTGAGCAGGATACTAAAAAGATAAAATAGGTATTCGACAATTTTAACTTTAGTAAAATGTTATAGATAGCATGATGCTAAATTTGATTAAAATTTTGCTCCAATAGTTTTTAAAATAATACCTATCCTTTTATTTATCCTTTATTATAAACTATTGTACATAAAACAATCATTATGTTGTTTCTTAAGTCCTTCGAAACTATTGACGAAGGGAAGGGTATTTGTATATAGGGACACGAGTCAGCCAAAACTAAAAACAATTGAGGCATGATTTGCTAGGTATATAAAGATTCAAAATTTGTGTGTGACCTTATGTCTAGAATCCGGCTTGATGGATTTTTATACAATTTTTTTTTTAATAAAAAGGGACTTTTTGTAGATGGCTTAGAAAAAAAAAATTAAGATCCGTTCTATGTAGTAGAGCTACATAGCAACAAGTGTTTTTTTTTTAGATAATGTTTTCGTTTCATTGGAATTTGTTCCAAAGAGTAGGTACATGTCTGTAAATATTTTTACTATGAATTTTCATTATAAAAAATCGTTTATAAAGAATAAGAATAGTAAATGGTGAAAAAAGTGAGTGACATGTTACAGTGAACTCTCTCACAGCCGGACACTCACGGCACTGAAAAAATTGTCATGCTTGAAAAACTCAAAAAATCGCATTTTTTTAAAATCTTTGTATTTTTTGTTTATCCTTTTAAAATATTGTAAATTTGACAATTGTTATGGGCGACATGCGCCCTTTTGCTTGTATGTTTTGAAAGTTCAACCGCTTCAAAAAATATTATAAATTGGCCAATTGCTATGGGGCGGGCGGCTTGCGCCCTTTCACTTGTATATTTTGAAAGTTCAATCACTTCAAAAAAATATTATAAATTGGCCAAGCACAAGCCGCCCCTAGCAGCCCTGCCGCCCCGGGCTGTAGCCCTTTTAGCCCTAGGTTAAATACGCCCCTGTTCGTGGGAATACGTGAGCACTTCCTTGTATTTTGTTGTTGAAACCTCCGGCAATCTTTCTTCCTGGATTCCTTGGGGAGAGTACGATAACTCAGAAACAAAGTTTAATCGCAGGTTTGTATGTTTGTTTTTTTACTATGGGATCGAAGGGTGGTGTCTATCAATTTCTATTTTGAATTTCTCATTATCGGCATAACGGACTTTAATGCATTTTTTCCTATAGAAAAAAGTTTGAAAAACATTGCATTTCAAAACTTACGAAAAATATTTTTCGAATTAAAAAAAATCATTTTTTTTTTTAAATTAAAAATCTCAAAAACAAGTCAGTAATTTTTTTGGAAATTTAATTTTTATTAATACAATAAAGACTTAAAGTTAGCGTACCAAAATATTTTCTTATGAATGTCTTAAGAATGTTTAATATCCAAAGCTTATTTTTTTGAGAAACCGTTCGCAATAATTTGCTCTTATGTAAAAGACTAAGTAAAATGAATGTTATTAGAAAAAAAAATTTTTCATAAGCATAAATTTCATTTTAAAATGACTAAAACCAGTAGTAGTTGGAGCTTAAAACAGGATGTCATGTGAAAAAAAAGGTTTTATATACAACATTCTTAAAACATTTTTAAGAAAAAATGTTGGTACGCAAAAGATATCCGCTGTCATATCGCTTGATTGAACATATTACTTCATTTGACTGCACGGCTTCTCTTACGTGGTGGTATTTAATATCAATGAGTTTGCTGTGCGCGTGGTACACCGGATTTCTCGCAAGGTGATTGACACTCAAATTGTCTCCGTTAATGAAAATAGAACAGTCAGTGCCAATAAAATCTATTTCCATCAAGAGCCTTCTCAAATATGTAGCTTCTTTAGCCGCATTAGATGAAGCCATATATTCGGCCTCAGTGCTACTCAGCGCAACCGTGTTCTTCTTTTTACTTTCCCAAGAGAATACGCTTCCAGCCAGAAAGAACGCGTACCCCGTAAAAGATTTTCGTTCTGTATGATCACCACCCCAATCTGCGTCAACGTAGCCGTAAACAGGATGCCGTTGTTTGCTGTAATGGAGTTTATAATTAATTGTTTTGGCCAAATACCTGAGGACATGTTAAGCTTCCGCTTCGTGTTCGAAGTGTGGATTTACGTTTCGCTGTTGCATACAGAATGCAAAATGTCCGGACGAGTTGATATTGCGAGGTACATCAAAGCCCCGACAATGGATTGGGATCAACCTTTTTGCAGATTTCATTTACACATTTTTAATCTAAAGGCGTTGTGACAGAACAGCAATTTTCCATTCCAGTATCTTTTAAGAGATTTTTTATGTACAGCGTCTGACACACAGAAATAGCCCCCGTGTCACTGTCACCATCTCTATCTAGCTCCATTCCTAAGAAATGTTGCAAAGGCCCCTTGTCCACTATACCTCAAACGCATTATTTGCTATATGCGTTTTTATGTTAATTAATCCGGTTTTTGTTGAACGTGCTAAACCGATATCATCAACATAAACAGCAATCAGGTTAAATTTACCTTATTTTCATTTATTTATTTGAAAGCATTCACATTAAGAAGTACAATATTATAGATAGTGATGCTTAAAGATGCATTTAACAATTTAAATTCGAGCTCTACACTTATAATTAGGAAAAATAGTACCTTCGGAGTTCATTTTGTATAAACAGGGTTCGTTTTTACACGCGATGAAACCTATACCTCTGAGAACTGTGTCGTGTCGAGCTTTGAGTTCCATTCCCAGCCAGACTGTTTAAGGCCATATATAGCTTTGTTGAGCCTTAGCACTCGGTCAGGATACTGTAGATGTGATGTAGAGTGATGCTTATGTCGAATCTCATCATGTTCAGGACGTTGAACTCTTTCTTCACTCGGCCGGTGCGAATAATCCTTGGTCTACCTGGTTCTACTCTGACGTTGTCATCCATTGGACTGAATTTTAGGGTCTTATGCGCGAAACAGATTAAACCAGCAACAGCACCAGCATCGTCAACAGCAAACAGCACGCTGACCAGCAAACATTTCTCAACCACATTGTCACCAGCAACGTTTATTTCATGATATCTCCAGATGAACAAATTGAGTTTTTGCAAAATAATATACGAAGTTTATTCAATGTTCATGTACCGCTGAAAACAAAAATTGTCAGGTTTCCAAACAACTGCTGGTTTACTCCCGAAATTGAAAGTTTAAAAAACCAACGGGATTCTTTATATAAAAGATGGAAAAGGTTCAAGTTGCCGGAGTTTTATGAAGATTTTCGTTTGTTACGAAACGAAGTTAACTCCAAGATCAGACAAGCCAAAAAGCTCTACTATTCCAGGCGGCTAGATAGTAGCCAACCGTCTTCAATTTTGTGGAAAAATTTGAGAGATCTAGGGGTTGGTCGTAATAAAACTCAAGACTTGAATGCCATCAACCCCGATGAACTTAATGCTACATTTTTAAAGTCTCAAAGATCTACCTCCGCAGTTATATCTTCATCTTCTGATAGCATTAGCGCCAATTCTTTTCAGTTCTCGAGAGTTGAACAAACAGATGTTGTGAAAGCTATTCTGAGCATTAAATCTAAAACAGCTGGTCTGGACGAAATCCATCCACTTTTTGTCAAAATCATTCTCCCACATAATACTGCCGGTATTAACTTATATTTTCAACTCAATTATCCTCACATCACGTTTTCCTGCAGTATGGAAATACGCTAAAGTAGTTCCCATACTTAAGACGCCGGGTACTCGACTCTGTGAGCCTGAATATAGACCAATATCAATTTTACCTTATCTTTCGAAAGTCATGGAAAAACTTCTTCACTTTCAATTATCTTGTTTTTTGAAAAGAAACAGTCTTATTTGTAAAAATCAGTCTGGATTCAGACCTCGGCATAGTTGCTCGTCAGCGTTGTTAAAAGTATCTGATGATATAAGAATTGCTGTCAGTAATGATTTGGTAACATTTTTAAATCTATTGGATTTCTCGAAGGCTTTCGACACGGTTGACCATATGCTTTTAGTATAGAAACTCAAAAACAATTTCAGAATTTCTAGCAACGCTGCAGACTTGGTTCAATCCTATCTATGCGGAAGAAAACAGTCAGTATATTTGGGCGAGCATTCAAGATCACAGTTTCTTGATATATTAAGTAGAGTTCCTCAAGGATCCATTTTAGGCCCACTCCTTTTTACAGCTTTTATTAATGATCTACCCCAATGTGTCAGTGAAGCCAAAATCCATATGTATGCAGACGACGTGCAACTTTATTTTACCTGCAAACTTGGATTAATTGAAGATGGTGTCGTAAGGCTTAACTGTGAGTTGCAAAATATCGTGGATTGGGCTGCGGAAAATAGTTTACAATTGAATCCTAAAAAATCAAAATGTTTAGTTATCTATAGAAATAAACTGGATTTAAGCTATTTTCCAGCTGTTTTCCTTGGGTACAATCCAATCGAATATGTCGAAAAAGCAAAAAATCTTGGAATCTTGTTCAATTCATTACTAAGGTGGGATGATCATGTCAGAGGAGTTATTGGAAAGGTGTACGGGTGCCTAAGGTGCCTGTCTTTTTCTAAACACTATACACCGTTTTCCACAAGACTTATGCTTGTTAGAGCAATAATAATTCCCATTATTACATATGGATGTCAAATAACCTCTTTTTATTGCGCAGACACAAGGAGAAAGCTTAATGTGGCCTTTAATAACATTTGTCGTTATGTTTATGATCTTAAGCGTTTCGATCACGTCTCACGTTATACAAAAACCATTCTCGGTTGTAATTTAGAAACGTTTATTAAATTTTGTAACTTAAAGTTTTTACATAAGTTTATTGTTACCAAAGAACCAATTTATCTTTATGAAAAAATTATGTTTTCTGTATATTCGCGTTCATTAGTTCTTATACAGCCCACTTTCAACTCTTTATCCTCCGAACGTCAGTTTTTCGTGGACACCATCCGCTTATGGAATTCTTTGCCGCTTAGTGTAAGAAGACAGTACTGTGCACGTAATTTTTGTGATGTTTTGCTATTGCATTTGAATAGTGAATAAAATACTTTCTTTTCTTTTAATTATCATAATTTTATAATTTAATTTGAATATTTAAATGATTAACATAGTTGCCTAACTTAAAGTAAATCTTAAAATTAAATTCTCTAGCTTCATTGTTTAATTAATCACCATGTTTTTATACTTTTGCAAATTTAAAGATTTAACGATCTAATGTAAAAGATTTGAAGTACAATAAATGAAATAAATGAAATGAAACGTCATTTCATCTGCTTGACATTTCATATCGAAAAAAAGTGTTTCATTGTGGTGCCACTGAATATTGCAGTTTGAAAGCTGACAACACTGCACCAGCAACAGCAAATTTAGGACTTTGGCCTAACGATGCTGTTGGCGTTGCTGTTGCTGTTCTTATGTGTGTTGAACAATTGAAATACATTGGCTTTAAATTAATGGCGGCCGCTGTTGCTGTTGACGGTGCTGTTGCTGGTTCAATCTGTTCCGCGCTTTAGCCTTGGTGCTTGTTTTGATGACTTTGTTGGTGATATTCTTGGTACAATTTTTACGGTTGGAGAAGCCTTCTCTTCTCTTTCTTCAACGAGACTGCTTTCTTTGTCTCCACGTGTAGTTTCTGTGTCACCTAATGGAAGAAGTTCAAATGAATTTTCATTGTTAAAGCTAGCCCTAAACGACGAACATGCTCGCCGAACTTGTTCGTGCTCGCTATGTTTTCGTCGTGTAGGGGCTGGTTCGCGAGCCGCTCGCTGTTGGCGAAAAATTTCGATTTTTTCGTGTTCGTCGGCTTCGATGTTCGCCATGTAGGGCCATGTTCGCGAGCAAATCTTATTTTTGCTGTGAACGTCGCACAGTGGGTCCTCTTCATACTTAACAGTGCTCAAAATACCGTTTTTAATTTTTGTCAATAAAAACAAAATAAAAATGCCTAATCAATATAAATATTATAACAAATATTATAACACAGTATTATCTTTCCTTTCTGTCTAATGGCCAAATTACGGAACATTAAAACATTAAACATGCGGAAGTTTTAATTTTGAGCTGTTTTATTTTATTTTTAGAAGTCAGAACTATTTTCATTATTAATAATATTTTCATTTTCACCAGCATTTAGTATCTATTTGTTACAGTTTTTACCATTTTAAACAAGACTGAATTTTGAGCACTGCTTAGTATGAACAGGACCCACTGCGCGTCGCACATGCTTACTCTGTGAAGAATCAACATGAAATGAATGTTCGCCAAATGTGTTCGCCGTGTAGGGGCTAACGCAAACGAACAAGTTCGGCGAGCATGTTCGTCGTTTAGGGCTAGCTTAAGGCAAGAAATTTTATTCTCATCAAACAATACATCTCTTCTCTCGATCACTTTTCGTGTCGAAGAATCAAACAAACGATATGCTTGCGATGTAAGAGAATAACCAACCATAGTGTATTCTTTACCTTTAGGGCGGAATTTACTTGCGTTTGATTTATCTAAACAGCACCAAAAACCTTAAAATGATGCACAGTAGGCTTCTTCCCAGTCCATATTTCATGAGACGTCTTGTTGACTAGTGCTTTCGTAGGTGACCTGTTCTGTATGTAAACTGCGGCTGCAATCGCTTCAGCCCATAATGGTTCTTCCTTCCCTGCATGTAATAACATGCTCCTTGCAATCTCCACCAGCGCAGCGTCCGGTTGGCACGTTCAGCAACGCCATTTTGCTGTGGCGTATACTCGTATCTACGGAACAGTGAGTTGACGTTTAATTCCCTGATCATTTAAAAATGCGTTAAAGTTGTTACGAATATACTCAGTGCCATTATCGCTTGTTAATACTTTAATCTTTCTACCAGTTTGGCACTCTACCACTGCTTTAAACAATTTAAATTTTTTAAGAGCTTCGTTCTTCGTTTTCATAAAATAGACTACAACGCAGTGGCGATTTTTCTCAGTTAGCTGGTTTTTCGCCGCTAAACCAAGAATTTAAATGAATAGATTCTATGATGTACAATTTATATCCAAATGGCAACAAATGAAGAGGTTACTATTATTATAAAAATTAATTGCAAGAAACAATGCTATAAGTAACAAAACTATCTACCTATTTTTAAACCGTACATTTCTACGTGCAACAGAAAACTCCTCTACAAAAAGTCTCCCTTAGAGTTTTAATTTGCGATACCAAATTTCCTACAATATTACTAACAGCATTGCCATTATGTAAATACTCTCGTACAAATTTCCTACAATATTACAAACAGCATTGCCATTATGTAAATACTCTCGTACAAAAATGATCTTCCTTTATAGCGTGAAAATTTGCACTACCAAATTCCCTACAATTTATAATAGAGACATCAAAGGGCACGTACAATGTAATAGAGAAATTTTATGATTTAAAGATTACTGACTAAAATTTGATGGGCCTACTTAGCAAGTTTTTTTGTATGCCCAATTTGAAAGGTTTTAAAAACTTGACCAGTAAACCCATCAAATTTTAGTCAGTGATCATTAATTAATAAAATTTCTCTATTACATTGTAGCTGTTAGCTGTTTCAATATTATTCTACTTTAAATATTCGGTATTAAACCTTCATGAAGTAAGAATTTGGCGTACTTTTAGATCTCAGTACTTTTCACGGCTGACTTGTTACACAAGGGTTTTTGTATAGAAGAACTTGGCTCTTTTTTAACATTTATGTTTTTGGTCTGAAATTATTTCTCAACAATGTTCGAGAACGCATTGGTGTGATGTGATACGTTAACATCTTCTGTCATTGTTCAAGATTATTACATTTAATATTCATTACTATTACTATTTTTTAATACTAAATTATCATTTATAAAATATTGCAACACGACAACACTTTTTGTTCAGTTTATGTAATTTAAATTCTTATATATCTACATTGTCATAAATACATAAGGCGCATCACGCCACACAAAACTGTTCTTTTTAAGAAACTCAAACTATTTGTATGTATGCACTTATGCATTTACACTACTCAAAGCAGAGACAAAAAAACACAACTGTTCAGCTTTGTGTGTTTAGTCGATCCTAGCTGATTATGTTTATTTTAAAATCATTCGCAAATTAAAGTTCATTGAATACAGTCCACTTGTTTGTTTTAAGGAACAACCTTTCGCTTTCTTTTGTTTTTTCATGTTTTATCTGAAAACAGTCATATTAGGATGAATTAACTGTTTGAATAATGATACTCGTCGTGCGGGGCCTCCAGGCTGATATATTTCTCGAAGTGTCGTCCATGCGCCTGCTGCCGTCTTACAATATCTGATATGGTTAATTTGCGCCAAAGCTTTTTCATTTGACGTATCCCATTTTGTCGATTTGTCAGCGGTCATAGTCTCTACTTTCGCAATTTTTCCGTTTACAAAATTCCATAATTCCGCATGGATAAGGATGCTCTGCATTTGGACATTCCATGAATCAAAATTGTTCTCGTCCAGCTTCTCAATTTGGTATAGAGAATTCATTTTAATTTTAAAAACTTACTGAAATTCGAAACTGGTTATTATTATGTTATTTAATAAGAAAAAACAAATTTTGCTTATTTAACGATAGGTGACTGGACCCATAACCTATTCGGATGCATAACTTCCCTTGTAGTAGGATCTTATGCAAGTAAAAATATTTGATAGCACCTACTATATAACCATTTTTTGATTTTCGACTTCTCATTATCTCAAGTTTAAAAAAACTATCATTTATATTTTAAAAAAAAATCTAAATTTTCGTTTTCAATTCAAAAAATATCATAAACGGAAAAATATTTTTCTTAATTGATTTTTTATTTTCAGACTAATAAGAAATTAAAAATGTCGTAACAAAACTTTTTATTAAAAGTGTTTTAAAAATTCTACTACGCAACAATAATTAATAATTGTGTTTCTTCCATAAATTTATATCTGCTTAAGATCATGGAATATTTACAACTACGCTTCAACTACTGTTACGGACACCTGGCCAGATCTCACCGATAAAACCACGGAGCACATTATTATGGCAAATCAACGCTGAGAACCTCAGCATTTTCTGAAGACATTTTCTATTTGTTGAATCGTTGTAAATTTGTGTCTGAGTTGGTAAAAGTTCGTTTGATTTATTAAACAGGCCTAGTGATGTCGGGGTTATGGGATATTCTCTGAGGTAATATGATATTTCCGAAATGTTAGAAACAGAAGAGTAGATGGAAGAAATTAACACATACATTGACATTTAAAAACAATAACAAAATATGAGGCAGTGGAATTTCTAGCAGAGGTTTAATGGGATCGGATGATACAAATAAAGTGGGAGGAGGAATAGCTGTACTGAAATGGGATAATTCTTGCACCGCAAATGGATCTGGTGACTTACCATTAGAACGAAAATTTACTCTGACGGTTGAAGAAGTTTTTCCAGCCCTGAAGCTCTACTGGCTGGGCTATTATTACTCAGTGTAATTTTACCTAAAAAGGTGTAAGAAACTTGATTCGTTTATACTGTACGTGGTGATATTTTCTTTTAATTCAGTTCGAAGTATAAAGATTCATTGAATTTTTTTTTATTTAAATTTAGATTAATATACTTACGTGTACATCGTTTAAGGCCAGTTAATGCCAGTTTTCGTTCTTAAAAATTAAAATTAATATACCTATATGTCCATATAAATAAAATACTAGGGTGAGTTTTAAATGCAACAATTTTTTATTAAATGCGTATGCTAAAAAGTGGAAAAAACTTTTATAGGTTACAATACCAGAATTTTCATACATTTATGGCGGTCCCAGATTTTGTGGATACTGGGCCGCCACGCAAAAAAGAAAAAAAAAAACAAAAATTTTTCGAGAAGACTCTATTATTGTTCCTGGATCGTTATATGCTGGACACCTGTGGAAGTCCGCTGGTTACTCAAAGGATACTTTACCCAACGTGACGAGAGTGCGGTTGCGATTTGGAGAGCCCTGAACCAAACAATATTGGATTCAGTTAAGACCATCTTAAGCTCCCAGAACGAGAAAGTTTCCACCCGGGGCCTGCTCAAAAGTTGAAGAAAATATGGTTTGAACAACTGCGCAGTGAGTCCTAGTTAACAAAAAAAAAAAAAAACAAAAAAAAAACAAAAGACGAAAAACAAGCATATCCAAGTTAAAAACATACAAAAAAAAAAAAACAATGTTAAAGTATATACCAAAAAAAAAAAAAAATTAGAAATTATACTTGCTCCAATTTCCTGCCTCGGCAAAATTGGTTAGTTAAGTAGACCCAGTACGAGTGTAGGATTAAATACAAATACCTCTGGAAAGGCTTTTCAGCACATGGGTATTTTGTACTCTAAGGAACTATACCCAGATTTCGTTTTTTTTTTTGTTACAATCTTGATGTTAGATTAAGTTAAGAGGCGGTGAAGTTTAGTCAATTTTTTTGTTAATTTTTCTATGTTAACTTTTGTTAACATATATCTTTAGGAAATACCTCCGTCACAAGATTAATAATTAGATTTTTTAGTTAGCCTGTTTATTGATTTGTAGTTTTTTTTTTAGAATTATATATTAATACATATACAAACAAAAACATAATTATATTAAATTAAATTTAACTTTTTTTATAATAAGGTTGTTATAGTTTGAATAGTAATTTTTGTTGTCTACCTATAGATGTTAGTCTTTTCGAATAAAACTTCTCAAACGCCTGTTTTTGGTTGAAATCTTTGTGTTTATTTGTTTCGATAATCGAAACATGAATTTTTGAAGACGTTTTCAGGGGGTGCAGACGATAGCTGAAAAATTTCGGTGAAGATGGTATAATCCCGAACTGGTCATCGAATAAATTAGGGGAATTCCGAGAATGGCCAAAGGATTTCATGGTAGAGTGGGCTATCAACGCTGCACACTGGGACCCATTGTATGGAGAGCGTGCTCAAAATGCAAAATTGAGATTAACGGTTTCTTCCAAAACAAATATTTTGTTGCAAAGTTGACATAATTGTCTATCAACCGGTAAAATTTTGAAGGTCGGAGGGGTTGTAGGTTAAAAGAAAATAAGTGGTAAAAGTTGTGTTTTAGGTTAATAGGAGTTTCGGTTGTGATTTAGTCGGTCAATTTAAAGTAATAGAAAAGAATGTTTCACCGTGAATTTCACAAAGTAACAATATGTTATCGATTAATCAAGTTCAGTAGATAGTAAAAACGTATTTTTGTCATGATCAAAAATAAAACTCAAGGAAATATAAGCAAACAAGTAAAAAAATCCGTATAAAATGTTTAAACACATTTTTTTCCAATTTGCAACAGAGGCTTTTAAAACTAAATACGCAGTTTTATAATATATAACTTCGTTTAGTAGAAACATAAGCTAGAAGTGAAAGCCTCTGTTGCAATTTGGAAAAAAAATGTGTTTAAACATTTTATGCGGATTTTTTCACTTTTTTGTTTATATTTCCGTGAATTTTATTTTTGAAGCTGATAAAAATACGTTTTTACTATCTATTGACCTTAATTAATCGATGACATATTGTTACTTTGTGGAACTCACGGCGAAAAAATGTTTTTCTTACTTTAAATTGACCCATTAAATCACAACAGAAACTCCCATTTACGTACAACACAACTTTTTCCACTTATTTTCTTTTAACCTACAGCCTTTCCGACCTTCAAAATTTTACCAGTTGACAGCCAATTATGTCGAATTTGTAACAAAATATTTGTTTTAGAAGAAACCGTTAATCTCAATTTTGCATACAATGGGTCCCAGTGTGCGCTGCGACAACACCAGCAGTGCCTTGAAGTGGTGATAGTAGTGATGGGCACTATCGAATGATTTGAACTATCGATAGTTAGTAACTAATTGATTTGAACTATCGAACGAATTCATTCATTCATTCGTTCAGTTCAAGTAGAATTTGTTACTAATTGCTTATTATTTGAAAAATACAAATGGGTCATATAAAGGCAATGAGGAAACATTGTCACTAATCCTACCTTTCTTAGTTTTTCTAAAATATATTTTATTTGGTAATAATGGTAATGGTCATGGTCACCTCACCTAATAAATATCCAGTTTTATCAACTCTGATTTGCTGTTACCAAAATGTTTGTAAAAATCTAAATGGGTCTGAACTTATAGTTACAATAAGATTGACTAAAGTTTATGATAGTTCTTCCACAATACTCTATACTCAATGCTCTATATTGTAAGCCATATATTGCCAAATGACATCAAATGATGGCTACTATGTCGGTGGATTAAGAAAAGTCCAAAAATGCAAAAAAAAAAAGAGATTTTATTTATTGCTCCGGAAAAGAGCAATTTTAGGGCTTTCGGCTGACATTTGGAACGAAATACTATATGTACGTCATAGCTGAATTTGTCCTCTATTCGTCAAGTCATAAAATGTCAAATTCCATCAAAGGATAGCCGCGATGTCGGTGGATTAAGAAAAGTTGAAAAATGCAAAAAAGAGATTTTATTTATTGCTCCGGAAAAGAGCAATTTTAGGGCTTTTGGCTGACATTTGGAACGAAATACTATACATACGTCATAGCTGAATTTGTCCTCTATCTGTCAAGTCATAAAATGTCAAATTTCATCAGAGGATGGCTACGATGTCGATCGATTAAGAAACGACCAAAAATACAAACTTATTATTTTTGCTGTAAATATATTATGGATAACTTTTGTATCTTCATAATTGAATAGCTCTATGCCAAACAAAATTTAAACATGTACAGATTATGTAAAAATAATAAGAACACAAAAGACGAAACAGAACCTAAAATTTAATCTTTCATAGCCAAACACTGAAATATTAAACCCAAACTTTTAAAATAAACACTACCCTCAGCCATAATAATATCTCAAATATTACCGATACTCAATCAAATCTCACAAATGACGATAAGACTATTATTCCAAAGGTAAACAAAACTTACTAAACACAAACGTCAACAAGCGAAAATTAAATGAATGAAAACAGTAACTAAATCAGTAAAATCGTTCAGTTCTACTATCGGGTAAAAAAAGTAATTGAACAAAAAAGTATACTGAAATCGTTCATTGAACGTAGATAGTATACTGAAATCGTTCAAAGTAACTATCGAGTGAAAAAGTAATCGAACGAAATTAGTATAATGAAAACTAGTTACTGAAAATAGCTACTGGAAATAGTAATTGAAACTAGTAACTGAAAATAGTAACTGAAAATAGTAACTGAATGACTGGGTACTATCGAATGAATGAATTTTTAGCTACTATCGAATAAGTCGATAGTTTTTATTCGATAGTTCCCATAACTAGTGATAGTCCGTCTGTGGTCTTTTTCCTTTGATTATTTTTTTTTGTTTACAGGCCTGATTTATGTATTTGTTGCTGGTGAGGTCAAGTTTCGCTGACAAGATCCCCCCATTCCGACGAGCTAACTGCCGCGCAACCACAAGCAGGCCGCGTCACACGGAATTCGAAATTCTTGCCCCTCCATTCCCAGCACTTCCTTTCTTATTTTCCAACCTATTCCTCTTCCTAATCTACTCCTTTACCAACGGTCCAACACTCCTCTTGCCTCGCAACACTACTTAGGAAATTGCTTAAGCTTCTTACCAAAATGAATCTAACGCTTCTGAACATGTTCTTCCAAAAACATCCATTTTTAAAATTCTAATCCTCTAGAAAATTGGAACAAGTTCGTACGACCCAGTCGTGCATTTTAATTGTTTTTGTTTGAGCTGTGAAATCAAAATCAAAAATTGTATTTTTTGATTAATTGTAAGATTATGATTAATTGCAGTTATACCCTATATTACATCTATAGGTAAATGATATAATATTGAACACTTAAATAATTTATAAAATAAAGTTGAAGAATGAATTCATTTTTACAAGGCTCTTTCGCATTTATGTATATGTAACTCGTTATCAATATTCTCAGGTCCAATTTCCTTCAAGTAAAACGTTTGACGAAATGTTGGCTTTGAACTTGGCATCTTCAATGGTATTTTAAATATTTTTCCTCGTAATTTGGAGTTCATTTTTTTGACCGATTCCCGAAATCCTTGATGCCACCAGGCATAAATAAGAGGATTCAGTAGACTATTGGTTAAGATGAGCATGGTCAGTGGATTACTCAGAATATATTCCAATTGTTTACAAAACTTGGAATTGTTTTCGAAGTCGCAATTCACATAAAATAGCAATGTCACAAATGAAGGAAACCATGAGACGCAAAATGCACCTGTGTTGAGGAAAACCACCTTAACTGCCTTCCATTTGTTCTCACCAAATGTGGGTCGTATTGCAAAGGTAGTACTGTTCGTTAAAATTAAAAAAAAAATCAAATCAGAATTCGTAATACTTTGAACTTTGTTCGATCGCACTCACCGTCGACAGCAGAGTAGACCAAATGATCGAGCTCTATTAGATGGCATGGCGTCATTTTCGCTGTAAGAAGTGATTTCCTCTCGTCCACGGAACACACTTAGGTCTCTTGCATGAGTCTCCAGGTTTTTTAGCGTAGTACAATTTATACGAGACATACTCTTCAAAGCATTTCTCAATATAATGCTGTACAGCACAAATATGAGGACCATTGGGATAGCTCCAAGAGAAACCAAAATAAGTACATAGTTTGCTGGAACCAAAGCTACAAACCAACAGCGCTGTTCTTCCATTGGACTTCGCAAAACAAATGTTGATACAAACCCAAATACCCCGCTCACAAACCAAATCAGTGATACCATGCAATACGGACGCTGCGTAGTAAGGTATTTGTGGTAATAAAGGCCGTACAGAATGTAAAGATAGCGGTCTATTGCTATAAGCCCGATGCTGAATCCCGACGCCTGTAAAGCTGTTACAGTTAGACCTATGGATTTCAATAGAAAAGAGGAATTAATATCATTTTATTTCGTAATACAGACACAGCCATAGTAGCTGATAACAGCCGACTTTGCTCGGGTCTTTTTTGGTAAAACTTTATGACTACAATCTGCAATCCTCAAACTGAATACTAAAATCAAGCAACAAAATGATTTAAAATCATGAAAAATTTTAAATTTAAGAATGGACCCATGACAGTTTTAACTTGCGATCTAGGCACTATAGGGCAAGTTCTGTATTTAAAAAAAAAAAAATTGAACTCGAGATTTTGATCAAAGTTGATATTAAGTCCCATTTAGACTTTCGTTCTTCATTCGCTGTACATTGTTCGATGTTCGTTGTTCTCTCAACAACATACAGCCAAGAAGCATTTACATACATTAATTCGGTTTTGTTTTTCAATTCGTTCTTAACAACAAACACATTGTTGGCAGTGGCGGCACTATTAACAGTTGAGAAAAAAGAAAAAAGAAGATCCTGTTGGATGAATGGTTGGTTGCTAAAAGGGAAATATTTGTAGCATGTAAATCTTGTTTTATTTTCTAAACTAGCGCAATGATATCGTGCTTTCTTGCATGTTCCACTGATTATTATATCTAAAGTATTATTGTTCGTATTGTTTCGTATTGTTAAAGATAAGACCCATAGACCCATATTTTATTTATTTACATATAGGTACCGCAATTTACAAAAAAAAACTTCAAAAATGTCCCTACAAGTTGCACGGCACTGCAAAAAAATGTTTATTTAAACAGTTTTCGTTTCGCATTTAAACACACTTTGTCCGGGTAACAACGAACAACGAACACCGAAATTTCCGAGCTCCTTTGAATTTGTACGTTCTTCATTCGTTGTTAGTTCGTTGTTCGTTTTTATCATTTACATTCTCGTTTTTCCGCGTTCGAGGAACAACGAATAACGTCTACCGTCACCGAAAGTCTAAATACAGCTTTACGATGATAGCGAAGAAAAATAAAGTCGGTTCGGCAATTCCGTCTGTCTGTACGAGTATATCTGTATTTATGTATGTCTGTATGCCTGTATGTCTATATGTTTGTATGTCTATACCTCTCCCTACAGCCTAAGCCAATGGAGTTATTTTCTTCAAACTCGGTACTTAAGGGTCATCGGCGATACCCTAGAGGAGAAATTGAAATTTTACTTTTTTTAACCTCCAAAACTAACGGTACCCCCATACACACACGTAATGCAAAATCTTATTTTTCTCGAAAACGGCTTTAACGATTTTGATATAAAAAAAAATAGGTGTGCTATTATGCTCATGGACTATACATTTTGGTCTAAACAAATTTTTACGACAAGATGTTATAATACTGTACTAGTACCTTTTTTTTTTTTGATTTTCGAATTTCTCATCAACGGCTCTAAGATTTTATTTTTTCGAAAATTCAATATCTTCAAAACGTGTGAACGATTATTTTTTGAAATTATTTTCCAAAATCGATATTACTAAATACTTAAAATTGGCATCCCAAATTTAGTTCTTAAAAATTTTTAAAGAAATTTCTTATAAAGATTCCAACCATAATGCACGATTTTAATTGTGACTCACACTTTAACGTCAAGGTTTTCGCCCAACTTAATTTGACATTTCTTTGTTTCAGTGTTTGACAAATTCAACCATGGAGAGGTACACAATTGAGTAGCGCGTTAAAATTGCATTTCGTGCACTTCATGTTTTTTTTGGTCAGCTTAATCTACCAAATGTGACCACAATCGGTAGAATTGTGCACAAATTCAAGAGAATCCACGAGTGATTGTTGAAAAGCCGATGCATCCACAAAGAGTGACTTTTTGGGCTGGCGGCGTCATCGGGCCGTACTTCTTCGAAAATGAGGTCGGCCAAGCAGTACCTGTGAATGGTGTTCGCTATCGGGAGATGATAACGGACTTCTTGTGGCCAGAAATTGAGGATATGGACCTGGATGATATGTGGTTCCAATAGGATGGTGCCACTTGCCTCATAGCCAACGAAACAATGTTCTTTTGCGCGAGAAATTCAATGACCGTGTTATCTCACGTCGGCGTCGTGATGATGATAATTGGCCGCTACGATCATGTGATTTGACACAGTTGGACTTCTTTCTTTGGGGATATTTAAAAGAAAAAGTGTCCGTCAATAAGCCAAGAACAATTCAAGAGCTAAAGGATGAGATAATTCGGCACATTAACGACATTGAACCTCAATTATGTCTCAGAGTCATTGAAAATATGGACCATCCGATAGAGGTATGCCACCGAAGCCGTGGCGAGTATTTTGTTTCACGCATAATTGTAATAGATTCTTCTATTATAATAAAAAATATTAAGAAAACTTTTTGTTTGATTTACAATTAACATCGTGCGTTTTCGTTGCACCACCCTTAACTTCTCTTCAAAATTTGTCTGTTTGTTTAAAAGCTTTTCAAATAATTCGACTACCTACGAGTAGTTAGTATCACTTCACAAAGTCAAATTGAGTTGCCTACCTTTATAGCATATTCTTCGTTGGCTAGTAGGAGTGCTCTTAATATGTACCAGCATAGGCCAAAGAAACTTCTTTGTAAAATATTTGACTAGAAAATTGTTTTTCTACATGCAAGTGTCAAAGTTGGCAAAGCTAAGGTCTGTTTCCTGAAACGCCAACGATTAAATAAAATAATACAAAAAATGTTCCTAAATTTAAAAATATATAAAAATGAAAAATGACTTCTATAATATTATCCATACTTAAACTTGTGCTGCATATGAATTCATTGTGAAATTGATGAGGAAAAATGATGATCCACAGATTCATAATTCCAGTTACCAAATCTGACAGAGATAAATTGCCTAGATAGATGTATGTGGCCCGAGGTTGTTGTCCTTAATATGAAATAAATATTTATGTCTTTGTACATACATTTGAATAAAAAAAAATTACACACCTCTTTGTATTAAAAAGCCACTCGAAAGAAGGACACAAAAATTCACAAAAATTATAATTATGCATACAAATCCGATTAAGCAATTGAAAAAATAGTCCATTATGTTACATTTCTTTTTACTTTTATACCTTGCTAGTAAGCTTGCAGAAACAGCAATAGAAACAAGACTAAACGTTTTTACCAAACCTCCAGCCTTATCACGTAATTTTCTTGCAAAATATTTGAATACATTTATGATTTTCACTTAAACTGATTTCTGGGCCTTGCACTTAACAGGCACATTTGGAATTGTTCCAACTATTGTAACTTCGAATTTATTAATTTTACTCATGGCATTTCATTTGACTAAAACTTTATGAATTTTTGAACGTCAAAATTAAAATCTTTCGTAAGATATCCTTCAATTGCTCGTAATGGAACCAACTGAAACTACTGAGCTATCTTCAATATGTCTTCCTCATCAAACTAATTATCAAATAGATATTAATTAAACAAGTTAATCAATTTTCTAATCTTATCAGTGCTATCGAAAGATTGAAAATTAATGGTCTTAAATGTGAATTGGGTTAATTAATTTGTATTATCCACTTTGTTGTTGTTAGTTTGTGATATTGCGTAATTATTAGGAAACAGAAGTCCTTAGTGAAGGGAAGCTAGTCATTAGAGAATTTCGGTAGTTACTGCAACAAATACCATTACCGAAGCTGGACGCTGGATTTTTTGCCCTCTGTAATAGTTTAGTAAAGGTTCTATCACACCAATGAATATAATGTTAAGAACCTGATCAAAACTTGGAAGGTTCATTGGTCAAATTTTCATAACCTTTTAAATTGTGGGTAATAAACGAATGTTTGCCAAGTAAACCCTCCTTAAACCCATTTTAACATTTAAGTTTTTTGTTGTGATTTCACTCCTTTTTGTAAAAATTATTACTACTCCTATTACAGAGTTTTGCGAATGAGCCAAAATGACAGTTTCAATTAATTTCCAAACTTTTGCTATTACTGAATCCGACGAAAGAAAGTTGAACGAATGTCGGTAACATGCCCTGCACCACCGACGTTTTGTTCAACTTATCTGGTAATACTAAATTCGCAATCCGTTCGCAGTCCATAAAATTTTTATCATTTTACAATCGCGCCAATTTCGAGACGAATCTGAAGTGAATTTTTAATTACCTAAACGAAAGTTTATCATAATGAATGTTTAAGTGTTCATTTAACAAACTTTAATAGAAACGGGATAACTAATCGGAAACAATTTAGAGAAATGATGAACACGCAACCGGACATAGCCAGAAATCTAACAAAAAAGTCTCCTGAGCAGCAACAAGAATTTTGGGGGCGACTTTAAAATGAACTTAATGGCATGGGTTCACCATTCAATGATTTATATGTTGTACTCGTAAGTTTTCGTTGTTGTTAAAATTTCTGTTGAAGTTGCTGTGTCAATCTGTTTCTCGCATTGGACTACTCCGTAGAAAAATTAACGAAGTAGAGACACTGAAAGCACTGGCAGCGTTGCCACTTCCGGAAAAAAGTCGAAGTAGATTTGAAGAAAAAAGTGAAGTTAATTGAGAAAAAACTAATTAGATCTTAAAATGACTTTTTACTTGCTTTTTGAAAAATTAGAACTCAAGATTTTCATCCACTGACCAACACGAAAAAGTTGAGATTCCGTCTTTCTGCAGGTCTGTACCTCAACCTGCTGTCTTAATGAGAAATTGAAATTTTTTTTTTCTTAGCTCGGTTCTTTCCATGCAGCCATTATGAAATATCATATTTATTTCGAAGACGACTCTAATGTTTTCTATAAAAAAATTTAAAAAAAATTTAAAAAAATTCGAGTTTCTATGCTTTTAAAATTACTTATTTATGTATTTTTATTGTGTCGACATACATTTTTTTTGTAATTTTCTTGATACATACTACCTAGAGTGAAATAGAGAAAAAGAAGTAGATTCGGGCTTTTTTTTGTAAAATTGAAGTAGATTGAAACAGAGATTTTTAAAATGAAGTAGATTTTAGTATTTTGTGATGGTGCGAAGCAGGAAGTATATTTTAAAATATTTTGAAAAAAAAACTGCTGGCAACTGAGGCCATCGGCTTAGACATTACAACAGAGAGAGAGAGAGATACACAGAAAGAAAGAACAACAGAAGAAACACATGTCAACAACATACGTTTGGTATTTGAACCGTCCCCTATCCAAGTACTAACCACGCACAATGATGCTTTATTTCACTGATCGATGGGAAGCGATGCTTTCATCAATTCCTAGGCCGTTGCCTAAATGACTGTAACTGACAGTGTTATTTACAGCGGATGCGAAAGGTCAGTGGATCGAGTTGATTCACTAGGAGTAAAATTCTATGAATTCTATAACCGACATGTATATTTTGTCAGGTCAATTTTTTCGAAGGACATCAGTAAGGCTAGTGGTGTGATATTCAAAATACGAGCAAAGACCACATATCAAGATAATTTTTTAAATGGGTTTTGGCAGAGATGTGAAAGAATGCAGTCTATTTAGTATTGCAGTCAATTGAATGGAAAGACTTTTTTTAAGTCTTTTGATTTAACCTCAGTACTGTGACTTTCAAACTAAAGTCCCAGTTAATTTTGCAGTCTTTTATTTAAAAATCATCTGAAGCAGTCAAATGAATTCAAATCAAAAGAATGCATTCTTTTTGGACTGCTTGCAGTCTTTGAAGTCATTCAAAAGTCTTTTACATTCCTTGTATTCTTAAAGTCTTTTCAATGCATTCAATATGTATTGAAGTCTTTTTACGGCTTTGAGGTCTTTTGAAGCGTTTTGTAAAAAAGGTACTGTTATCTTATTTAACATAAAGTTGCCTCTCAATAAGATATTGTTTTTATTTGATATAAAATTTGCTTTAGTTTTGGTATAATTTTAATCTTTAAATGGAGATTTAAAATAATTGTTGAAATCTATAACTTTCAACCGTGGCTTCACAGTAGTCGAAAGGCTTTCATAAGCAGTGAAAAGTCTTCAAAAAGTAATAAGACTTCAAAGCAGTAAAAAGACTTCAATACATTGAATGCATTTGAAAGACTTTAAGACTGCAAAGAATGTAAAAGACATTTCAAAGACTTCAAAGACTGCAAGTAGTAAAAAAGAATGCATTCTTTTTATTTGAAGTCTTTTGACTGCGTTTGATGATTGCATTATTTAAGACTTCAAAATAGAATGAGAATGGCTTTCTGAAGTTAAAAGAATGAGATGATAAATTCTACTGCATTCCCGAAGAATCAGTTGAATGAGTGGGACTTTTCGGAATGCAATACCATAATATTGCATTCTTTTACAACTCTGGGTTTTGGTATAGAACATAGAAAAGACAATGAGGAACATAGAGAAGTACTGAAGCTCAACAAAATTGCATCGTTCTCCAATAATCAGAAGTGCTCCACATAATTTTTAAGAATTTTTGGAAAAGTGGGTGGATGCCACGATTTTTAAATGATGTTTTCCTTTGTATGTACCACAAGACCTAGCGTTTTACGAGGTAAGTTCTATAGTGTCGGGAAGTTGTAATGACGCAAACTTGGCTGAGCACCAACGTGCCCCTCAATGGTCAGAAGCAATGAGCGCTCAAGTCTAAAAACTAAATATTTCAGAAAAATCACTAAGTTTTCCTTTTGAGTTTAAAAAAAAATTATTAACAACTATTTTGAAAATACTCTCCAATCCTAATCATTCAAATATCGTTTTAGATTATTAAAATAAACTGAAATCAAAGAAAAATAGGCGTGGTAGGAGGTGGTTACAAAATCTGCTTTTATTTTTTTTTACCGGTAAAAGAAATATGTATATTGGAAATATTTCATGAAAATCAGTGTAACAATTATTGCATCAACAAGTTGCACACATAGGGATTTAGCAAAATCTGGAACTGTTTTGTTTTCTCTTAATAAAAAAAAAGAAAATAATTTATTTCAAGTTCTAAAGTTTTATTTATGAAATGGTTATTTTTATTTGTCCAGAATTTTAAAGTAAAAAATGGGTTACCGATTTTATGCCCGTACCTCTTTTGCCTTAAATAGCCGCAATTCTTATTTTAAGTGAGTAAGAGAAAATTCTCTTAATTGACTATTTATTTCCGTAAATGCATTGGGAATGGATGACGACTTCATCTCATAAAGGTGATTTTTTAAATATGGTGATGAAATTTTTTTAATTTTTAACATAAATATCCATAAGCATTTATCAACTCTGTTTGCGCAATTTGAGCAAATGTTCTTAATTTCTCAAAAGGACTACGTATATTTTAATCTCGCTACAGCTTTTAGAGTAATACTACATTTTCACCAAGAGTAAATCCGGGATTTAAGTGGATTCACCATAAATCTTCTTTAAATCTCGAAGATTTACCATACAAATTTATTTCGTAAATCTAGTAGATTAGAAATAAATCTCTACTAAATCTTCATAGGATCGATCGGTCGAAGTTCGAACTGACCTAACATCCATACGGTGCTAAGCTATCTCGATGATTTTTCATCGTTTGGCACAAATGAAACTTTCTTTCTCTCGCTTCTACTTTATAAGAAAAATTGAAACAACATTAGAATTTTGATAGATGCTGTCAAAGTTAATCTTCTTATTAATCTTTCAGTGCGGTGAAAACACCACATAAATCTCTTGCCTTAAATCTCAGATTATCTTTTGGTGAAAACGTAGTATAAGAGAGAACAGCAAGTTGGTTGTCTAGATAGGTCGAATACCAGCAGAAAAATAAATCGGTTAAAAACAACGTAAGACTCGTGTAAGATTAAATAAGTGAGACTGCGTATAATTACAACCTTCAAACTTACGTGGTTGAAACAACACGAATTAAATCGGTTAATTAATTAAATAATTCTTATGGATAGTTTGGCATTGTGCAATTTAAACAATCTTCAGTTAAAATAAGGTATCGAGTTTATTATTTTATCATCAACATTCGGTAAAATCAAACGAGATGCTAATTGGGTTTAAAAACTTTAACTCATCTATAAAGTAAGATTTTATTGCATTTTTAAGAAAAAACTTGTATTTGGCCCACCCTTAATACCTCCTGGAAGGTAGTCTATGAGATCATTTATGTACATAGAGAATAGGGATGGGCTTAAGGTTCATTATTGTATTACTTCATTTTTTGTTTCAAAATACTCCGAATTATAAGTTCCATTCCACTTCGTTGATTTATTTCCCTGGTATTTATTTTCAAAGACCTTTCAAAATTTATCACTCATTAGAGCGTTATAAGGTTTTTAAAACAGCGCCCTTCAATCGATGGTATCTAAAGACTGCCCTAAAATACACGAAAAATGGAAATAATTTGTTTGTTTTGTTTTCTTCTATGAATGTGCCAGCTATGTTTTGTAGTGCAAAAATGTTATCTATTGTTGAATAACCGCCTGAGGCTCCTTGATTATTTTTTTTTTATTTTCAATCCATTTCGGCATCTGTTACGAGTACAAACTATTTAGAAAGGATACTATCGATAGACTAACGATTTTGAAGAACTCTAATCGGATTGTCTGTGAAGTGGTCTGCTAGCTGAGTAAGATCATTTAATAGTATCTTTGTATATTATAAAACTTATAGTACTGTAATATTTTTACTAGGTTCGTTAAATAAAACTTATTACTCTTTCTAGTATTTCTTCTTTATGTCTACTTTCCAAATCACAACAATAAATCTCAATTTATAATCAACTCAAATACTTTATTCAAATTAAAATCACACTTGTTTTACACTTTCCACAATCCAATAAGCAGAGTTTTGCACACTTCCGTAATCAAAAATCAACTGTTTTCTGCTCACCGTGAACACTCCCTTATATACTCAAATTAGTTGTTCTCGAAGGTTCTCGTCTTAGAATGTTCTAGATGGTTGGAATAAGGGGAAACACATTTGACATTGGAAAAGAGCCTTTTGTTTCTTCCATAAAGTAGATATGCAATTTTCCAACAAATGGCGCTGTAGTATAGTATAAAGCTCTGTTCGCAACAGTATCTACTATCAAGAAGACGAAAGATTGTGGCGACATCTTAAGTATAGGGACAGTACTTGCTAGATCTGTCTCTGCCAAATTTAATAATAAAATATTCTCTTTTTAACTACTTGTTTTGTATCTTATCCTACTCTCCACTGTAAAATCTAGCCCTATTTTCAGCGCCACCACCAGGGTAGAGTTCGCAATACAAAATCACGCTCGATGATAATACTATAGATTATTTATGTACACATTCCGTGTAGCACGTTACCTCACGGAAGATTGCATTTAAGGCTCTGTTTACATTGGGAATATTACGTTCTTAATACATCGTGTTTACGTTGGGAAAAAGTTCGCCTATGGTGTCAATGGATTGAAATCTCGATTTAAGGTTGAAAATACACCGGATAAAGAAAAACATGTTTTTCGTGAAACAAGAAAACATTATTTCTTATGAGACTAAACACACCAAAGAAAACGAAACAAAACACACGTTTTTGTTTTGAAGTGTTTCGACGGTGGTTCTCGAAAATACATGCTATTGTATACGAGCAACACACACCGAATGCAACAAAACTGTTTCGAACAAGGGTCGTTGACGATATAATTGCATACTTTCTTATGGCACAACGCACACCAAATGAAACACAAGATAAAAACAAAAGCAAAACAGAAAAACATGTTTCGTTGCCGATAGCTGACCTATTGTTTTTGCAAAACAAATTTTGATTCCGTTCTTTTTATTTTCTTCTTTCGTTGCACTTTACAAATTTATTTGCTTCTACGTTTACTCTGTGCGCAAATTTTAAATAAATATGAACGTAGATGGAGAAAAGTTTATTTTTTTTAATTGAGGCAAGAAGCCCTATCTTATCTACTCGTATAATTATAAAGATGAGGAACATGCCAATAAACTTACTATCTATTGATAAGCTGTGGATTGTTACTTTCTACTATGACATCTGAAGATTGGCAAGATTAAAAGCTTTTCTCTTTTTTATAAATAACACCATAATATCTATTTTGTAAACACAAAATTTTTATTTGTATTTACTTGCCGTAGAGTTATAATCTTTCAGCCGGAGTTAAGCTTTTACGATAGTTCGTATTTTGTTTCATTTCAATGCACACCAAACGAAACAAAAACACAAAACGTTTTGTTTTATTTTATTCAGTTTTGCTTGATGTGTGTTCAAATAAAAAATGTTTTTTGGCTATCGAATCAAAAACGTTTTGCTTGATCCGGTGTGTTTTCAGCCTAACTATTTTCCATTGAAAGTTAGAACTATATATCTTCATTCACCTCTCACCAAAAATGTCAAAAAGACAAAAGAAGAAACAACTTGTTTCATTACAGGTTCATTCAATGTTTTAAACAAATCCCCTTCACCTTAGTAATGCACGATCGCATTTCACTTTATGCTTCGGAAAAGTAAATTTTTAGAGCAATCGGTTGACATTTGCAACGAAATATTTTTGATACTTCAAAATTTAATTTGTCCTTTATCTGTCAGACCAAAATTCGGATTAAGTATTCGATATACATATGTAATGTACATCAAAATATAGATGGTTCTCCGTCTATCAAGCAATGAACTAGATGATGACTACGAGGCCAATGGATGAAAAACTTTAATTTTTCCGCTTATTTACTTTGACAATTTCCATTAGATGTGAATGATGTCAATCGGATTATATTTATAAACCTGATAGAGTGAATGAGTTAAAGTACATTAACGTCAGAAAAATGTCCGTCTATAGCAGAAAAAGGACATCAAGAGTCTGATTACGTTCTTTTTTCAGTTATTTCGTCAGCCGTCTTTTTGAAATGCGGAATGAAGATACGTTTCTACACCGGTCACCCAGTGCCGGATTAGCCACGAAGCAAGAGTAGCAAATGCTACGGGCCCCGCGCATTTAGGGGCCCCGCGCACCAACGTTTTCTGACCATAAAAAGTATTATTTATATATTAGATTTAGTTACAATTACTAAGAAGAAAATATTTACACCAAAATGATCAACTAAAATTTTATTTTTCTATCTGCTGGTCATACCAAAAATCATGTTTCGCACCGCACTACACGCAAATTGGACAACGGTATGAAATGCAGGTGTTTATTGTCACCATTGATAACGTACTCACTGCTTTAGGTAAACGTATGAACAGAACAGTTATCATAAAATTGCTGGCATTTTCGGAATATTCCGAGAGCTAAAATCTCTTCCTGATTCAAAATAGCTATTTTGGCCTTTAGTCCAGTCCACAAAAATTGGCGTTTCGTCCGGGTGATCGCACATGGACTCATCAGTTGACTGTGAGGACCTTGTCAATACGCAATTTTTATTAAATTCAGTTCATCTTACATCGATTTTTTGACAAAAATCCAATGTGAACTATATCCAACCAAGATTAAAATTGTAATCATTAACGTTGGAATATTTTGCTATTTTGAATCAATAATTCAACAAGTCCATTAATAGTGAAGTCTTCTACCTGGCTGATTTATTTCAGTAGTATATAAAATTTGTATTATAAAAACCTTCATATAGAATCAAAGCTGAGCCACAGGCAAAATATTCCAACTTTAATGAGTACAATTTTAATCTTGGTTGGATATAGTTCACATTGGATTTTTGTCAAAAAATCGATGTAAAATGAACTGAATTTAATAAAAATTGCGTATTGACAAGGTCCTCACAGTCAACTGATGAGTCCATGTGCGATCACTCGGACGAAACGCCAATTTTTGTGGACTAAAGGCCATAAAAGCTATTTTGAATCAATAATTCAATAAGTCCATTAATAGTGCTGTCTTCTGCTTGGCTGATTTATTTCAGTCGTATATAGAATTTGTATTATAAAAACCTTCATATAAAATCTCTTCCACCAGAAGAAATTTTGAAAAAATCTGCAACCATAGTAAGTGCTTACGCAGATGGAGGACAGTCTGAGCAACGAATTAGTGCAGTTCGCTTCAATGCTCAATTCTGATGTGGCTGGTATTATTGACAGCAGGAATCTTGAGGCTCTGGAAATGCAGGTTTACAAGCTGTTGATAAATAACTTTTTACAATCTTGTTTCCCGAACGTTGAAATTGCTTTGCGCATTTATTTGTCTCTCATGATCACCAACTGCAGTAGTGAACGATCTTTCTCAACATTAAAACGTGTTAAAAATGAATTGAGCCAACAACGTCTTAATCACCTCACTTTAATGAATTTTGAACATGATTTACTCCGAGAAGTCGATATCAACAGCATTATTTATAAATTTTCCCAAATTAAATCAAGAAAAGTTTTGTTTTATTTAATACCATAAACTTGATAAGTACCTAACCTAAAACAGTCTAAGGGCCCCTTAATAGAATTTGCTACAGGCCCGCGCTGGCTTAATCCGGCACTGCGGTCACCCAAACTGTTAAAAATACAAAGCGAACAAAGAAAAATCGTATTTAATCAAGCTCTAAGAGGCGAATTGAAGTATCATATTTTTGTGCACCTTTAGTTCACATTTCTCAAATACATATATGTATGTTTGATAAGCACGGTATGAATGGTTTGATTTTGAGAATGTGAACACTCCACCCAGCGGCTTTGTTAAGCATGCATGGCTTTACATACATGCCGTGCTTGTCAAAAAAATTAGAGAATGTGAAAGTCCCTATTAATGCTCTGAGAAAATATTTAGCGTCAGATAACATCTCTGTTTAAAAATAAGTTACGTTACGTAGCGGAGTCTGGTGGTGCGTTTGGTAGGTATTCTGAAACTGAACAGTAGATATTACACTACTTCGTAGATAAATCTACGAAGTAGACACTGAAAGAACTGGCAACTGAGGCCATCGGCTAAGACATTACAACAGAGAGAGACACACAGAAAGAATGAATAACAGAAGAAGCACACGTTTGGTAATTGAACGGTGATAAAATAATTCAATTGTGTCTAAAAGAAATTGTGACGTAGTCAAAAACCAAAAAAACGCACCTTTAGTAAACAATTTATTTTTAAATATTTCCATTGGGAAAAACAAAAAATAAAACCTCTTTTGATTTATATTGTTTTTTATTGAAAAAATGTATTTATTTTAAAATATGTATTTTTATATACGCACTTTTTTCTCCTTAGTCTGTTTTTTTTTAATATTTTTGTATTTTTTTTTTATTTCTTACATTTTTGTTCAATATATAAGTTTTCCGAAAAATTATTAATATTTTTTATTTCATTCTTTTCAGCTTATAATATGCGTACTCTGATTTTGTTACCTTATTTATCAATTTTGCTTGTTTGTTTTTTTTTTATTTTAAATACGAGAAAACAATTATTCTTTTTTTTTTTTGCTTTAAATATTTATATATAATAATTAATTTTATTATTATGATAAAATAATAATACCTAAATACTTTTTTTATGTTTAAGTTTTTTTATACAATATGCGAATATCCTTATTTGTAATAATATATTAATTAATAATATTTAAGTTTTACCGTTTCGTCATTTAAAATATTTCACTTATTTATTTTCTTTTGCTTAATATTTAAACTTTATTGATTTATTTATATTTTTTAATATTTTGGTATTTGTGTGTTTGTGGTAATGTATTTGTTTTTCTTTGTATTTGGTATATGTTTTGGTTTCATTTTTGTGGGGTGAGGGGATGGGCATTTTTCCTTATTTAATTTTTTTTTTTTATTTAACATATTATTTTTTGGTTTCATATTTGTTTTTGTTAATTATGAAATCACGTGGTGGTACAAGTACGAAGTGTATAATTATTATTAATGCTTCATGTTTTTTTTGTTTTCTTTTGGTTTAATTTTAAATATTTAAATTAATTATTCTATGCTTTAAATTTTACATTTTTACAAATATTTCCTTCAATTGGAATATTAATTTTTTTTTGTTTAACCAGTCAGTCGGAAGGCTTTATTCACTTTGATTTTTAAATACCTATTTATTTTTTTTAATTTACGGTGTAGTAGAAAATGTGAAGCTTTTGTCCAAATGTCATCGGATTTCTTTGAAATGGTTAAAAAATATTTTTAAATTCAGTTGAATATACAGGTTATAAAAATAAAAGTAATAAAATGTTGTACATCGTAAGGGAATCAATTGGGATTTAGACTAAAGTTGGAAGAGTTTAAGATTGGCTTAGGTTTAAACATGATTACAAAGACAGTTCTTAATTATAAAAATGCCGAATAAAAAAAATTAAAAAAAAAATCATTAAAAATATACTTAATAATAAAATATTTTTTTAAATCATACAAATATGAAAAAAGCGGTAGAATTATTTTGGAAGGTTTTTCTTTTTAATATAAATTATTGCATACACCCTATTTTACCTATACAACTGTTCTTTATTTTCATATTTTATTTTTCGTTGGTATGCCAAGTGAGCTTCATCACATTTTTATTCCTTCTTTCCATTGCTTAGTTTGTTTGTTTTTAATTTAATTTTTTTTAAAATTTAAATTTAAATTCTTTTTTTTTTTTTTACAGACATAAGATTATAAAACTTAAAGTTTATTTAATTATTTTTTACATAAAGTAGTTTCCGACAAAAAATCAATCATACTCGTATAAAAAGAATATAGCTAATTTTTGTTTTTTCTTGTTTTTCAAAAACGATATACATAAGTATGATATTTTTGTTTATTAATAATAATATAACAACTTTATATATAAAAAACAAAATAACAAAAACAAATTTTACTAAATAAACTGTTAATAACTTATTGATAATGATCCCATTTGTCCTATGCATCGTCCTTCGTCGTCGAATGTTGCTAATGTTAGGCGGGACAATTTATTGCAGAGAACACCGTTTCCATTGTTTTGAATTGGATTTGGTTCTGAAAATATTGAAAAACAAAAACAAAAACATATATTGATTATTTGATTTTTTAATAACTTATTCATTATTAGAAAACAGATATTTTTTCATTTTCATTTTATTTATTTAAAAAGGCCTTAAGATGATGGTATCTTATTTGGGTCTTAAAAGTATAAATATAAATTTTAAAATTACATTTAACAAATTATAAAAAAAGTTAACATTTAATATTATGTTTTTAGTTTCCTAAAATAAAATAATTTAAGATAAAGAAAGAAAAAACACACAAATTAATGTAATTACTGAACAAATAAATAGTAAAAATTCAACGCTTCGCCTGGGCTCTGTAGATGATTTTTCATTTACCAGGTAAAATTATTCAAATTTACTTATATGGAACGGGTAAACTGTTCCAAATTCTGGCACCAATTACGAAGAAAGATCTGCCTGTGTGCAATGTTAAGCTTCTTGGAATATTAATATTATTTGTTCGCGAAGAAGTTAATAATCAAGTCTTTCGAATATGTGGGGTGAGAGTCTTGTTAAAAATGAAACCTAAATTCTTTACTGTAGAGCTCAAACGAATCACATGACCATTTAAAATTAATTTTTGTAAAATAAGAATTATGCTTTACTATTGTGCAGGTTTCAAAACTAAATTATTTCAATCTGCCCACTTATGTATGCTATTTAAATCATCATTTATATCGCTGGATGTATCTGTTACAAGAGGCCAAGAGGAAAAAACGAATAAATCTGCAGGTCGTCAGCATAAAGGTGGTACCTGCTGTATTTAATAGTATTAACAACATTAACAATATCCTTAATCAACATGTTAAACAGTAGAGGTCCTAACAAAGATCCCTGAGGGATACCATCGTCATTCAGATCTACAAAGAAAGAAACCACGGCTCCAATGCAACAACTTATCTACGAGTTGGTAAATAACTGTTAATCAAGAAGAAGAAAAATCGAATTGATGTTTAATTTTATGAAATAAAATTAAGTGGTTAACTCACCCAAAAGCATTAGAAAAATTAAGAAATGTAAGCAGTTAAACTGTTGCCTAATACAAAACTAAAACAATACTCGGATAAATAAATAAAAGGTCTTTCCTCGTCAATAGATCCACAACAACTGAATTCTCAGTATAGTTTTCTACTTAACCGGCATGCAGTCGCTTTCTATTAATACAATCATTATATCTTTCTTTCATTATAATCTTCTTTCTGAACATTCATTTGTTTTTCTTTATTCTTTCTTCTGAAAGTGTTGCCACAGCAAGCATATAATCGATACTTTTTCAGCATTCCGAATGTCATCCTGCACTTTTAATACAACAGAAACAGAACTGTGTCTCTTCCGAAAACCCGATTGAAGAGGTGACGTGAGATTTCTGAGACTCAATGAAATCGAAAAGCTGACTGAACATACATTTTTCCAAGCTCTTAGAAAAAAGAGGAAGAATACTTATTTCAAAAGATCATTAAACCCCGGCTTTTTTTTTGAAGAAGAATGACTTTTGCTATTTTCCAGGAGCGTGGAAAAATTGACTTAATCAAACAGTCATTGTAAATATTGGCAACTCTTGGAATGATTGCAGGAAGAAGGAAACGAATCAATTTAGGAGAAAATTCATCCAGACCAATCGCATTTGACTTAATTGTATTAATAAAAGCAAATCATTCTTCAATGGACACACAATTAAATAATCCGTCAAGAAAATTCGAAGAAGAAGACAGATTTAATTGAGGTTGGTAGTCCTAAAAAATCGATTCAATTAATTTCCAAAGAGCTTTAAATGGGAAATTAAGGAATGAGATCTCTTAAAGCAAAAACCTCAGAATCAAAATCAACACAAAATATTAGCAATATCCAATACAATATCCAATACAACTTTGTATAGGAAAATTATAGCTTTAGAGACAAGTATTAGCCAACTCCAGTTCCACTTAACAATACATTAACTGTTTAACTATGTGAAATAGCTTTTAGATATTAAGGGCTATCGCTATTTCGTATTTCCTTGGACATATTTAAATCCATTAAAATATTGCCTAATAGAAAATTTTGAGTTCGTCGATAATGGGTGCATGCTTTTGCTTAATGGTGTTTAAACACAGCGTTCCCCTTTCAAGAATTAGCGATATTTTAGCTCAATAGTTCTCTAATTTGGACTAGAATAATCCACAAGCAATTTAAAGTTCTGTCTTGTCGACTACGCAACTAATTTTTGAGTGTGCATGCAGTTCGTAATTTTGACGAGGCGAGGAAAAAGAGGGATGCCATAACAGAAATGAGGTTCGGAAGTTTTACCAAAAGGCAAACAAAACATTACAAGGATACAATCCCCGAGCCTAGGCCTGCATGGATAATCAAGTGAACATCGTAGTAGAACCGCAGTCCATGCTGAGAATGAGAAAATGGAAAGAATATGTATTCAAACTTGATAACGGCGATGAAGAAGAAAATGCCGCTGCTATAGAGGTAGTACCATTCGGTTAGGCGACGCCGACCAACAATAACGCCCACCAGTCCTGGACGAAGTGAAGATAGCTATATCGAATCTCAAGTGCAACAAAGCCGCTGGAGCTGACGGCCTCGCTGCTGAACTGTTTAAAGCGGCAGGCGATGATTTGTTTGGGAGTATGCCCGATGAATGGAACCTCAGCATTGTCTGTCCGATCGTCAAGAAAGGAGGCCCTCTGAACTGTGCCAACTACAGCGGAATAAGTCTCCTGAACGTGTCGTGTACAAGATATTTTCTGCCGTATTATGTGAACGTCTGAAGCCTTTCGCCAACAACCTGATAGGTCCATATGAGTGCGGTTTTAGACTAGGAAAGTCCACCATCGATCAAATATTCACATCACTGCAGATATCTTGGAAAAAACCCAGGAGCTACAAATCAACACCTACCTTTTCATCGATTTCAAAGCCGCGTACGATAGCATCTATAGGAACGAACTATATAGAGCAATGTCTGGTTTTGGCATTCCTGACAAACTTGTCCGCTTGTGCAGGATGACGACGGAGAATTCATTAAGGTCGGAAAAGATGTCAAAAAAGGTTTTAGGCAAGGCGATGCTCTGTCGTGCGACTTCTTCAACATCATTCTTGAAAGAATAGTGCAAAACTCATGCGACAATACAAGAAGCACAATCTTTCAAAAGTCCGTGCAATTACTCCGATACGCCGACGACATTATTGGAAGAACAAAGCGTGATGTGAGTGGAGCATTTGTGAGCATTGAGACAGAAGCGAAGAAGATGTGTTAAGTTGCAAATGAGGACAAGACCAAGTATATATATGCTGTCATCAAGAAAGGACACATAGCACCGACGTCTTGGACAGAACGTCATTATAGATAGCTATAACTTTGGATAGTTAAGGACATCATATACATACTTAGGTAAATTCAGAAAACACCAGCGATAAAATCAAACAGAGAATAACTTTTGCCAATCGCTGCTTCTTTGAACTAAGAAGGCAATTGAGTAGCAATGACCTATAGTGTCTATAGTGTCCCTCTATAAAACCCTCATCATTCCGGTCCTTGTCTATGGTACAGAGACATGGACTTTGTCATCTGGATGAGAGCGCTTTAGGAAGTTTCGAGAGGAAAATTCTTCGTGTGATCTTTGGTTCCCTATGAAAAGACGGGGAGTGGAGGAGAATATATAACCACGAACTGTACTGGATGGACAGCGAAGCTGACCAAGTCAAACGAATTAAAGTCCATTGACTGAGATGCGTAGGTCATGTAGAGCGAATAGACCTGAAAGCTCCGGCCCGGAAAGTCTTCGAATTCAACCCCGAAGACCAGGCTCAGTAGAGGAAGACCGAGACTTAGGTGACGCACGCAAGTGGGAGAGGACCTCAACCAACTTGACGTGCGAAACTGGATACAGCCATCTAGAGACCGAGCTAGCTGGAGAAGCTTGTTAGTTGAGGCCTTAGTCCATCCCGGACTGTGGCGCCATCTTAAGTAAGTATAGTCGAACGTTCTTCTGCAAAGAGAACAATTCTAGCAGATTATTAAAAGAGGCAAGGAGTTTCGAAAATCTAATTCGATAAGAGTCTGATCTCATTACTTTAAAGGGACCTCGCGGAGTCTATGAGTGTGCTCAGAAGTATTTGCCCAAAGTTTCGTCGATATTCAACACTTTAGATTTTCTGGGAGCAAAAAAAGTTTCAAGAAAACCCGTGATCTTCTCACTGATGATCACGATTATATAAGGGAGGGGGGGTTATTTAGTTAGTTATTTTTAATGTTTTACCTGCTCTCTTTATTTAGAAGCCAACAATGCATTGAAAACTATAAGGAAGAATATAAACCTTCAGTTTATTAAATGGAGTATGAGGCATTCACCACGATTAAGAACCTCGCAATAGCGGATTATAGGCGATTCGCTGTGCAGTGTCTTCTTTTTTCACGATAAACGAGTGAAATGTAAAATGTAAGTAAAAAACGAGTAAGGCTGGACTTGAAATCTAGTATTGCATGTTCCATAATTGACATATGATTTCTTCAGGAACTTCAACTACTCGTTATACTTCCTCGGTTGATATGATATGACATCAAATTTAAATCTTTACGCAATGAGAAATTTGCTTCGAATAATGAAAAATTTATCAATTTAAAATAGAATTCTTGGTTTAATTTGAGCTCTAAAGAGAATACTAGTTTCCGATGTTACAAATCAAATCGTACTGAGGAAAACCAGAATCAATTCAAGCAAGATAAAAAGATCTGTTGTGGTCATATTTGAAAACCCAATTTTTTTCCTGACCAACAGTTGAGTCAATGTCCATAAATTAGTCAGATTTTTAGTGATTTGTAAAAAAATTCGAAATATTACTTTGTCTTCGGTTCCTATACGCTCGTCTTCAATGACACTTCATATGTTGCCTCACGAAAAATGCCAGTTTGCCTGCAGCACAGTATGCTCTTAATTTGATGCTGAAAGAAAGTTTCATGACTTCTTCTGTACTTGATAGCGTAAGCAATTGTAATGGAAACACTAATAAATTATGAGCTCAAGGAGTATTTTGAAGGACGAAAGCTCCTCAATGACTGGGAGTATGGCTCTCGTGGTAAAACTTCCACTGGTTGTATATCTTACCAAACAGTGGCACAAATCATTACACCATTTTGGAGAAAGTAAGATTAGTGAACTTGATAATTCAATAGCATTTGATAGAGTTTGGTATCAAGCTCTCTTATCGGAAATGCCTTCATTTGATATTGATGAATCTCTTTTTGGTGGAATTAGAAACTACGTTCCGAACCGGTCAGTATAAGTTGTATTGAATAGTTTTGATGATTTTGTTTAAAAAAAAATGCTGGTGTGCCACAGGGCTCCGTTTTGTCTCCGGTTTTATTTCGCATATTCTTAAATGATCTTTTGTCTGAAACTTCTAATTCATCAAATTTTTTAACTGACGACAGTACTCTCAGGTTCTCATATTCGGTTCCAGATTCACGTTCTTGTCCTTTAGATATAAATTTAGAACAGCTTTTATTTCTCGGTATGTGCATCATAGATCACCTTTTGTGGAATGACCCACACACATTCGAAATCGCTAAAAATGCTGCTAAGTATTTAGGTTTTCTTCGACGTCTTATGGTCTGGCTTAAATCTAAAAATCTTATATTTGTCCACTTGAGTCTCTTGGATAGAGTCGAAAACTGAGCTTTAAAAGTGATAAATCACGGGCGCAATGTTTCTTGTTTTTCATTAATTTACCGTATTTATAAAGGGTGCTCCAACCCTCCAACCATAATGACCTTAACGTCAAGGTTTTTGCCCAGCTTAATTTGACATTTCTTTGTTTCAGTGTTTGACAAATTCAACCATGGAGAGGTATACAATTGAGCAGCGCGTTAAGATTATTGAAGCCTTTTACGAAAATAGGCGCTTAAATCAAAATGCATTTCGTGCACTTCGTAATTTTTTGGTCAGCATAATCGACCAAATGTGTAAACGATCGGTAGAATTGTGCACAAATTTCAGCAAACGGGGTCTGTGCAAATGTGAATCCACTAGTGATGGTTGAAAAGCCGATGCATCCACAAAGAGTGACTGTTTGGTGCAGTTTATGGGCTGACGGCAGCGGCGTCATCGAGCCGTACTTCTTCGAAAATGAGGTCGGCCAAGCAGTTACCGTAAATGGTGTTCGCTATCGTGAGATGATAACGGACTTCTTGTGGACAGAAATTGAGGATATAGACATAGACGATATGTGCTTCAAGATGGTGCCACTTGCCACAGCGCCAACGAAACAATGGCTCTTTTGCGCGAGAAATTCAATGGCCCTGTTATCTCACGGTATGACGATGTTAATTGGCCGCCACGATCATGTGATTTGACACTTATGGACTTTCTTCTTTGAGAATATTTTAAAGAAAAAGTATACGTCAATAAGCCAAAAACAATTCAAGAGCTAATGATGAGATAATTCAGCACATTAACGATATTGAACCTCAATTATGTCTCTGAGTCATTGAAAATATGGACCATCGGATAGAGGTATGCTACCGAAGCCGTTGTGAGCATTTGGCCGATGTTTTATTTCACACATAATTGTCATAGATCCTTCTATCATAATGTAAGTACGAAGATAATTCTCTGAAAAATTTTTGTTTTATTTACAATTAACATCGTGCGTTTTCGTTGGACCACCATTTATAAACAAAAGTTTAGCGAAATAGCCAGCTGTTATACATCCCCTTCAACAATTCAACCGTAATACTCACGCTTCAGGGAATGCCCTTCAGTTTACCCTTGAGCACAGCTTCGGACGTATTGTTTAATTCAGAGATTCTTTCTTAAACCGCACTACACGAATGTGGAATGCTTTACCGGAGCAATATTTCAATCATATTATGATATTCAGACATTCAAAACAAATATACACACACCAGTAGCTCCTATTAAACCCTTCCCTAAGTTCCTAACGCTTGCACTCGCACTGTGTTTAACAAGTTTAAGTGCGCACACAATATACACTTCAACTAGATTTCAGGTTTTTCGCGAAAAAATTCAAATAATCATTGCTTTGATAGTCCATGTCTTAAGAATTTTTCGATATTAAAGATTTCGACTCGCTCCCATTTAACGAAAAATATTCCATTAATTTGTAAACTAAATAAAAATTCTATATCGATATAGTTTTTCCAACAAACTCAGACCCTTCTCAACTG
Organism: Philhelius festivus; assembly: GCA_963931855.1. Classification (NCBI taxonomy): domain Eukaryota; kingdom Metazoa; phylum Arthropoda; class Insecta; order Diptera; family Syrphidae; genus Philhelius; species Philhelius festivus. Next base: position 148,833,944 of record OZ007555.1, on the reverse strand, counting down.
AATATAAAGTTGAAGTAGAAGTATAGAAGACCACTATTCAATTGGACCTGTTGAATTATTGATTCAAAGAAGGTCTTCTGGCCTTAAGTCCACAAAACTGGCGTTTCGTCCCAGGCTTCTCGCCCTCAATAGTCAACTGATGAGTCTTAGTAGGATCTCCCCGAAACAAACCTCCAATTTTACTTCCCTAAAGGCCAAAGAAGATATTTTGAACCGATAAATGAAATGAATTACATATCTTCCGTTTACATCTTCAAAGTGTTCCAAACAAATCTAACCACTTCAAAGATGTGTCTCCAAAGACTTTTTTAATCTGTCCCTCAAGACAAACAAAAAAACCCTCCAACACACAAAAGATAACGCATTCGCCCTTAAGCTTCTTGTATCAGCGCTTACCTGCTAAACGAACGCATAAAACCTAAATTTAAGAAAACAAAAGACTATATTCATACTCGTAACTCGCTCGGTCTCTATTGAAAATCCATAATCCGGAATCTTATAGTATAAAAGCAAAGGACGACGCCTCCATAATGATTTAATCTTAGGAAAACACACAAAATCCTGAATCTGACATTTGCATCTTCCTCATCTCAATCAATCTGTAAGGCAAATCCCTTTTGGCAACAGTAAATTTTGTCCTGCCTCTGCGTTAATTCCCTCAAATAACTGCGATTAAAATTAGTCAATAAATTCAAATTACGTTGGTATCCATGGGATACATTATTAACAATGGAGACACTCTTGCATAGGAAATTTTAAAGCAGAAAAAACCCCTGTCAATGTCACCTGAAAATTCCCATTGACTTAATGCTCCATAAATAAATTCTCTGGTTCCGTCGTTGTCGTTCTCATCATCGGCATCGTCCTCCTTGGCATTGTCGTTGTCGCTGATGGTCCCATTGGATAAGCCGTATGCAGGCAAATTAATTAAACTTGCGCAAGGATCTCCTGGCTTAACCTTGTTGGAGGAATCTAAAATAAAAAGGAAACGCCGCCGCTGTGCGACGGATGGCAGCGGCGGCGGTGGGCATGGAAATCACAAGTAACGAACACAAAAATACCGTGCACAATCCTGAATCAGGAGAGTTTCTATGAAGAATGGGATGCTACTCCTACACCAACACCGCGCACAGCCGACACCATATTTTGGACCAAGCATAAGAGCATCCTAATCCTATTAGGATCTTATACTAGAATAATAATAATTACTTCCACTGAATTTGTTAATTCTTCAGGATGTGTGTCGGAAGTTATAAATAAATGACATTGAAGAGATTATGCCTGTTGAAGGGTCCGGAATATGGCACTAAGGGTACCTAACAGTACCACATTCAAACATGGGTGAGCTTGGTGCATTAATTACACTCCTTCCAGAGAGCACCTAGAGCAACACCGCCTTCGACGTTACGTCGAATGTCGGCAACATAGTATGTCCCCACATCCATTGGTCTCGATAGACGAAATTTAAGGATCCACTTACCGAGCTTGTGTGTGTGTGTGTAGATTTGTTAGAAGTGCGCGGTAACAGGAGACAAACACAATATTCCAGGTTTTGTCTATTCAAAGATTTTGGGATTCGTGCATAAGCATTGCTTAGCAAGATTAAAGGAACAAACAGAAGTCGTTGAGTGAGCTTTTTTCTTCGTCGCCTTTGCTTGCTTTGTGTGTTACTTAATATTCCATTGGGTCAATGTAGTTTGTTGTCAATGACGCTATAGTCAGGACAAAACCGTAGACAAACCTGTCAAGGACTTCCATATCTTGCATAAAGTAGACATAAAAATGTTCTCGATATTAGTTTCTAACAATAAAAGTACCATCCAGATTATATCAAAAAGGAATTTCATTTCATTCCGAGGAAAGCCCACTTTGCATGGTTGGGTCGGACAAACTTGATTACAATGCTCAACACTATAAAAGTAATTTGACGTTAATTGTGGTGTGGTCTCCATGTTGCATGAACGAGACAAAATAATGAATGATAAACTAACCATAAAGAACAACACACTGTTTGACACTGCCATCAAATATCAAACTCCACATCGATGAATAAAAGAGAAAAAGAAATGAAAAGCTCAACCAAAAAAAGACACCAAATAGCAAACACCAACATTGGCAAAACAACACCATAGTACGACAGCATTAGCCCGATGATGGATTATTAAATCCGAAACGCGTCGCTATTTTATAATATTCAAATTGTTGCAATAAAATTAAACTTAAACTTAAACTTAATAAATAAAACAATAAGTTTTTCTTTTTATAAAAACTAATTTTATTTGTTTTAATTTTATATTTAAATCAATATTTATAATTTGACGTTTCCGGTGAAAGAACAATTCAAAATTTTAATATGAATCTTTAAATTGATAAATCTTTTGAATTTTATTCTTCTTGTCGTCCGAAGAGAGTCGGAGACAAAATGGAGCCTTGGGGAACACCAGCATTTATTTTATGAAGATCAAACTTGAAAACTTGCAATTCAACATGTCTTGAATGATCTAGAAGGTTATTTCTAATCCGAAGAATAAGGACTTCCTTGATACCAAACGCACGCATTTTCGATCAGATAGCCTGTTGCCAAACTATATCGAATGCCTTAGAAATACGAGTATCAAGCGCAATAATCTTACTTTCTCCAAAACAATGTAAAGATAACTGTTTCACTCTTCGGTGAGATGTGCCATCAGATCACCTGTGGAACGATTGCTGCAAAAGCCGTATTGCTAGTCATTAAGGCGCTTTTGATCTTCGCGATATTTCTTGAGCAGATGATTTATCAACAGGGCCGGATTAGCCCTCAACGGGGCCCTAGGCAACCATCAATTTGGGGGCCCTTTTTTCACGTCCGTTCCCTTCTTTTTTCGATTAAAAAATACAAACTTATATCTTTCATAAAAATTTTACTGTCACAATGTACTCGTAATAATATCAATAAAATTACTATCTACATTTTAAACATGTCGTTTTCTACATTTGTTTTCGGCAAATTCATCAATTATATCATCAATATCGATTTTTCATTTTACTTTTATAAATATTTTCTTAACGGACTTACCGCGATGGTATTTTATTCAAAAAATTGAATTTAAATCCCGACGTTTCGACAAGGTTCCACTTGTCGTGGTCACGGGTTGACTGATGGCTTGTGGGTGGTAGTTGTTGTTTCTTTTTGTTTTGTTTTATTCTCTCTTGCGGAGATTGTACCGGTGTGTTGACTGTGTTGGCATTTGCATTTGAGATGGTGATTGTTGCGAATCAATGTAAGCTTGTGAACAGGCAAAGCTTATAGCATCAGCTGGTACATTATTTTGATTTTGATTGTGTTTTTTCGAAGCTTTTAGTTTGTTGATCAATGGATCCCATGCACCAGATAAATTGAAACTTTGATCTCGATTGAAGTTCTTGTGAAATTTTATTTCAATTGCTTCTCGTACTAATCTTGGTATATAGAATCTATTCGTTGAAATAGATTTGGCTTTATCGAATCTAATAAAGTGATCTTCATTGTATGCGAGATGTTCACAAATGGCTGACTTTGTAACTTGGTTCTTTTGAATGGCTTTTATATGCTCATTCAGCCTTGTTTGAATTCCTCGTTTTGTTTCGCCAATATAGGAAGAACCACAACTGCAATTTTTGCTGGTGGCTTAAATATACATTTAATACCATGTTTCGATAAAATTCTCCCAATCCCTTCAGAAACTCCTTTTCTATATGGTAGAAAGGCTCGTTTTTTATTAGGCTCAACTGAATTTTGTGTAAGTTTTATCTTTGGTTTCCAAGATCTTTGTTTTGAACTGTAGCCATTGTTTGTAAGAACTGTATGGACATGTTTTAGTTCTTTTTCTAGATGATCCTGATCACACAACGTATTTGCTCTATTTACGAGAGCAGCTACCACGGAGGTAAAGTTCGAAGGGTGATGGTGGGATGCGGCATGTAGGTACCTATCAGTATGTGTGCTTTTTCTGTAGACTGTGTGCCCAATTGTCCCGTTTTTCTTTTTTTATAAGTTTTACATCTAAGAACGGTAAGCAGTTGTCTTTTTCAAGCCATCAGTCAACCCATGACCACGACAAGTGGAACCTTGTCGAAACGTCGGGATTTAAATTCAATTTTTTGAATAAAATACCATCGCGGTAAGTCCGTTAAGAAAATATTTATAAAAGTAAAATGAATAGTTACAATCGCGATTATAAAAGTTTAAAATTTAAAATATCGATTTTGTTCAATAAATCTGACTCAATGCAAAACATACCTAAAATCTCGAATCGCTCCTATCGCGTTGTAGCTCCTTCAGCAGTTTTGATTCTTTTTAATTGCGAGAAGGATCGTTCGGCAGAACAATTTAATCATTGATGTTAAAAAAATCCGAAGAGCTATTTCTGTATTAGAAAATACATCGGCTAATTGATCTTCCATTAGAATCTTATACAAATAACTATGAGTTTTTTGTGCATCAGTGTATCTGAAGTTCACGTAACTTTGGAATTGTTTCATTTCAATGAAAAATTCTTCCAAATCTCTAGAATAAAAACGAACTAAGTTATTTATAGCTTCGTGGAGGTCTCCATCACTTAGAGAAAAGTTGATGAGAAATGCAAATCTCTCTGAAACTTCCATATACACTTTCACACGTCGATTGATTTCACTGTGAAGATTGTCGATGATTTCGAGGAAACCTTTTGTCCTAAAATCATCGCGAGGCGAAAATTCTACTTCTGGAGCATTTCCGTCATTAGGTTGTTTTTTTTCTACGACGAGTACGTTTTACGATTATTTATAACCTACACCATATAATAATTGTTTTGTTTTTTCCTCGAAATCATTGAACTTTTCACGGAATGAATCTAAACTCTCTTCTAACGATCCATACAAAAAAGCACACGTTTGCAAATCTGCTTTTTCACTTTGCAATGACTTACTCACTGCGTGTAAAATTTAGCTAGAAATTGGCATCAAGTAGTGAAAAAGTTGTTATTAAAAACCGTTGTGATTGTGTTATTGAAAAAATTATAAGCAAACCCTTTTACAAGTGGAATTCAGTAGACAAATCTGCAATTATAGCGACTGAAAGACCTACTCCATTGCTGCCGGACTTGACAACAAAATTTTGCAATAAAAAAAAAGTGTTACTAGAATTTTATGTTTGTAAGAAAATTTTGGAAGTCTTTTTCATTTTTCGGGGGCCCCCGATTTTAGGCAACTGCCTATTATGCCTACTTGTTAATCCGGCGGTGTTTATCAACGATATGAGGAGGGGGGAAGAAGTGTCAACTTTTTTAGGAATAGTCTGGACAAATGCTGTTTTCCATCTTCTAGGGAAGAATCCAGAACAGTAGGAACGATGGAAAAGCTTACGCAATAGTTTTGCCAGCGATGAAGAACATCTCTTCAGAAGAATGGGGTCCATTAGGACTAGCGGATTGCCCTATGTCAAGATCTCGAAGTGCTCTTAGAACTGTACGAGTGCATAGAAATATGCCTGTCCCATTGAAAGGCTTACGTTCTCATGTACAGGAGGGGCAATGTTGCTATTAGGCAACGTAGCTAGCAGCAAAATGAGCTGCAAATACATTTGTCTTATCTAAAGAGATAGATATCGGGTTGTCATTGTAGATGAGCGTTGCAACCGGAGATGAAGTTGAATTTTTAACGTTCTTGACAAATGACCAGAAATTTCTACTGCCTTTGGGACATTGCAGGATTTTTTGCCTTAATTTCTGTTCATGTAAGAATTTGGTTCTCTTAATAACAGCGTTGCATTGGTTTCTAACTTGTTTAAACTTTTTCCGATTTTCCTCAGTTGGGTAGGCCTTGTAAGAGTGGAAACTTACTTCTCTCAACATGATAGCTTCTTTACAGCTTGTACCAAATCTAGACTTTTCTTCAGGCTGTATACTCTTAATTCTGTAAAGGAATAGAAGTACGCATCCCAAGAAAAATCACTTCTGTGATCATATCAGCTCTGTGATCATATCAGCTTTGGTCGGAGGAAAGCATGTCCGATGAATCGAACCTTTAAATTGTTTGTCCGAAAAAGTCAGCAGTCTATAAAGGCAAGACCAAGTATTTCTGTCACCTGACATCGAAGTTTTGACAGAACGTTTCTAAGGACAGCTATAACTTTGAGGTAGATACGAGTATAAACTTTGCATACTTACGATTATGTTCCGCTATGATACTACGATATAAGAAAATAATTTAATAACATTGCCCCCTCTCGAGCAAACTTAAGACACTAATTATTCCGGTCTTGCTATATGGTCTAGTACCATGTTTTGAGAGAAAAAATGGGGAGTGGTGCAGAAGAAGCAACGATCCGGGCATCAGCGGAGGGAGACTACGCTCAGACACGTAGTCGGACCAATAATCGCATGCGACACTTGGTCCCCGGACGCTAATGTTACTCAATTGGGAATGGCAGACTGCCCAACGTAACTAATAACTTATTACTGTAAAAGATGGAACATTAGCGCAAGTTCCCAAGCCTCAAATATGGTCAAAACCCAAACGAATTAATTAACCTAGCGATGTTAAAAAAAAAACTTTCGATTAGTTTCCACAAGGATTTTCATAATTTAGATTGAAACGGAAAAATGCTCGTGTGAACCATTTCGTTTCTTTCAGTTTCAAAAGTTTTCTGTTTTTGAAATTAAAATTTAATCGGTCGTGTTGTTAGTGGCTCCATGCACCCATTGAATTTTCTTCCACTGGAAGTCATGCCAGAGGTCTGTGAATTCAATGCGATTAAGGAAGTCCGCTGGGCTTACAAATGCGTTGGCTGCGGAGTGTTGCTGAGTGATGACGCTATCAAAATCCCCGGTCACTGAATGACTGAACAAAAAAACTAGAAGAGACTTAGAGACCATCCAGGTATGGTGAAAGCCTGGACGGTCACTTCTTGATTGACTTTAGATCAAACCAGAGATTCTTAACTAAAATTTTTGAAAATAGAAAATAACCAAAATTTTGAGTAGCAGAATATAGATTTTGTGGAAAAAATTTGATACCAAAAGGAAAAGGTTGGCAGAGAGAGAAAAGGCTAAGTTCTGCGTTCAATATTTAATATCGTCCCGAAAAAGTGCAACTATACTGAACTAAAAGACATATGACACAGCTCTAAGCTACTCCCGTTGAGTGCAAAATTCCATATTGGAAAACCCGATTTTTCACAAAATGGTGGACCGAAAAAAAAAATTCCAGTAAATATAATTGTAAGTATTGAGAACCAGTGGCAACAGAGGAGAAAAGAACTCCGGCTTCTCAGAAAGCAAAAGAATGACTCAAACGAGTAAAAAAGGAATGCCATAGCAGGAATGAGGTTTGGAAGTTTTACCAAAGGGTAAAAAAACTTCTCAAGGATACAATTCCCGAGCCGAAGTCTGCAGTCTGCATGGTGAAATAGAGGAACATCGTCGTATAATCGCAGTCAATGCTGAGAATATGGAAAGACCAACTGTCTAAGCCTTATAACGGCGACGAAGAAGAGAATTCCGCTGCTTTATAGATAATACCATTTGACTAAGGCAACGCAGATCAACAATACCGCCCACCCGATCTGAATGAAGTGAAGATAGACATATCGAATCTTAAGTTTAACAAAGTTGCTGACGATTTTGCTGCGGAATTGTTCATAGCGGCAGGCTATGACTTCGAGTATGCTCCAGCTCATCTGCAAAATATGGTCGCGAGAAACCATGCTCGATAAATCGAACCTCGGCATTGTCTGCCAGATCCTCAGGAAAGAAGACCCTCTGAACTGCCCCAACTATAGAAGCATAAGTCTCCTGAGCATCGCATACAAGATCATGTCTGCCGTATTGTGTGAACGTCTGAAGCATTTCGTCAACAACCTAAGAAGTCCATATCAATTTGACCTTAGACCAAGAAAGTCCACCATCAATCAAATACTCACATTACGACGAATCCTGGTGAAAAAAACAGGAATTTTAAATCGGCATCTACCACCATTTCATCGATTTAAACGCCGCGTATCATGGAATCTGTAGGAACGAACTATATAGAGCAATGTCTAGTTTTGGCATGCCTGACAAACTTGTCCGTCTGTGCTGTATGACGATGGAGAACGCACGCTGTTCCATCAAGGTCAGAAAAGATCGCACCGATGCGTTTAATGTCAAAAAAGTTTTTAGGCAAGGTGATGCTCTGTTGTCCGACTTCAACATCGTTCTTGAAAAAATAGTGCAAAACTCACGCGTCAACACTAGAGACACAATCTTTCAAAAGTCCGTCCTACTACTCGGTTACGCCGACGTCATTGACATTTGAAGTAGTTAGGGACTTTGTCGGAGGCGCTCTCGAACAATTAAAGTGGCCCTCTATAAAACCCTCATCATCCCAGTCATTGTGAATGGTGCAGAGACATGGACCTTGTCGAAAGTGGATGAGAACGTGTAAGGATGTTTCGAGGAAAATTCTCCCTGTGATCTTTGGTCCCGTCTACATAGACTGGGAGTCTAATAGAAGATATTACCATGAACTGCTGTACAGCGAAATTTACCTGGTCAAACGAGTTTATTTCCAACGACTGAGATGGCTATTTCATGTAGAGTGAATGGAATCAAATACTCCGGCCCGGAAAGTCTTCGAATCCAACCGCGACTCTGGTAGCGCATACAGGTTGGAGAAGAACCTCAAACAACTTGACTTGTGAAACTGGAGAAAGCTATCTAGGTACCGAGCTGGCCTGAGAAGCTTGTTAGTTGAGGCCCTGGTATACACCAGACTGTAGCGGCACCTTAAGTATGTAACTAATTGTAATGAGATTAAAGCTTCTTTATACAAAAAATAACAATAATTTGCTATCAGAAAATTTATAGATAAACAAATACTAATCTTTAGGTAAGTTTTAAAATAATTGATTTTTTTTTTTTTTTTTCAAAATACAAACACCAGACGAGAAGTTAAGTTTTAAAAAACTTCACGGCAACTCGCTATCACAATCACAGAAGAGAAATAAAAACAAAATACACCCCTTGTAGTTCCTTGAAGGTTTTACTTCGACGAAAGGAGAGATATAATGAAAGAACATCCCATTAAGGATGCCACACTATTTGAGTCCCACAACAACTTCAAGAAGTGTAGCAGAGGAGAGTGTGTTGGAATGAGATAGGACGGTTTGGGTTGTATAACTAAAAAATAGCAAATAACTCTTTAACACAAAATTGCTTTTTATGCATAAGTGTCAAACCACCAGCAAAGGACACATCGAGAAGAAATTCCCTAAGGCAACGTTACAATTTTACACAAAACTTGATCTCTAGACATCGCCCCCGAAGGGCAAAGAACGATATAGCATACAATTTCGAGGTAGCGGCGACCGACGTACAAGGACGAACGGGTCGAATGGAGTAGATATTTCTTGCTCAGAGCCAGATGTAACCTTACATGATGTCCAAAATAGTTTCAACATTACATAATATTTAAATTTTATGGAGGGTTTGAGATTAAAGAGATTCTAAGGCATCTTATAATTCCATCAATCTTTGGCAAAAATTCCTAATTTGTTAATTTATTATATTTTTATTTGAAGATGAAACTTACCATCATGGATATGTTCTGTAACATTTCCATCGCCACCTTCTCGTCGTCGTCTCATTTGTTCCGCAAAATGAGCAATTAAGGCATCCATCATAGCCGCTTGTCTTGAGAATATTTGCATCAGTTTTGATATTTGGATTCCGTTTTCCACCGCATCGAACTGGAAAATGACAAAAAGAAACATAAAATCAAAATAATTCAACTTAATGGGATGGAAAATTCTTTTTAATACAAACAAAATTTGTATTTGCTTTTTAATCAACCACTATCAGCCCAGCCTGTGGGCAATCAGACGATTATGGAATTCATATTAAATTTTGTTGCTTCTAAATAATTTACCCTAAATTAATAAAGTACTGGATTAGACTCTGTTGATACTGTGTGGAATGATGAACTTGTAATTTTTATGTTGAAAAATGTGGAACAGCTACGAAAATCCGACCAACGGAAAGTGAGATATCATAAACAAATTTTTAAATTATAAACATAAAAAACAGAACGCCTGGCATAACATCTCTCTCTTTACTTGCGACTTATAGGTACTATAAGGCAAGTTATGCATTCGTAAAAAAAACGAACTCGAGATTTTGATCAAAGTTGACATTACGATGATAGTGAAGACTAAAAAAGTGGGTCCAGCAATTCTGTCTGTCTGTCTGTCTACAGCCTTATCGGCTCGGCCGATTTTCGTTAAACTTGGTAGATAACATTTTTAATTTTCCCCCCACACGTTTCTTTCTTTTTTTAAGTCCAAAGATAACGGTACCTGCCATACGAATTTTTTTCGAAATTTTATAAATATTTTTTTTCTCAAAAACTGTTCGACAGATTTAAAAAATAAAAACACAAAAAAATTTCATTTAGTTAAAGCTAGGTAACGGTTGGAAAAATTTTTCCGAAAAATGGATATTGAGGGTATCCCCCATGGAACCTTTTTTTTTGGTTTTGATTTTCTCAAAAACGGTACAACCGATTTTGATAATTTTTTTTGGCTAAAGCTCCCCAAAAACATAAATATAAAATAGTGTACTCAAGTTTAAAATTTTTTTTTTTTTGATTTTTAAAAAAAAACTTCAAAATTTTTTTTTCAAAACTCAATATTTCGAAAACCCCATGTTAGATTTTTTTAAAACTTGATAAATAAAAGTTTCTCAATATAATCTATAAGATGTGAGAAAAAAAATTTATTTTACCTAAAAATTAAGGTACCCACCATACAAATGTTAAAAAATTAAAAAAAAAATGGTTTTCAAAGATCGTATTTTTCTCGAAAACGGCGTCTAGAATTTTGATAAAATTTTGTTTCTTTCAATTAATTTTTACGATATTTAATTTAATAAAATTTTTTTTGAAATTAAGACATTACAGCTTGTACCTACCATAGAACCATTTTTTCGAATTTTGAATTTCTCATTATCCACATAACGGATCTTAATGAAAATTTGTATAGAGAAGCTTCTAAAAAGTCTTCTGCACATTTCTGGCTGAATTTGAACGATGAATGAATGAATAAATTGGGGCATAAAAACACCGCGACCTAAAGATCTATTGTGTCCCCCATCTAGAACTGGATGAGGTTGGCTCATCATTATAGTTCTTCCTCCAAATTTGTTCCTTTGAGGAATCAAAGTATTTGGAGTATTTTAAGGGATGATAATTCACTCTCTTTTATGTGGTGCTTGCCCAGATATCTGTGCCTTTGATGCACAAATGCATCAAATTTCCCCAGTATGTGGTCAGGTGTCTCTTCGTGAGTGTTGCAGAATCTGTAAGTCGCGTTGTTCACCAGGCCAAGGATGTTGAGGTGCCTTCTCAACCTACAGTGGCCTGTGAGAAGCCCCGTGATTTTTCTGAGGTTGTTCCTACTTAAGCTAACGCAGGTTAGAAAACGCTCTCGGTTGTAGTCCCCGAGTAGGAGTTTTGCCTGTCTTAGCTTAGGGAGTTCTTTCCAGATCTTTGATCTTTTTGTTTTTGATCATGTTTTCTCCTATTCCGCAGTAGGGCTCTGGCCCTGTAAGGGGTGTCGATGCATCTATTTTTGCTAAGGAGTCTGCCACTTCATTGCCCTGGACACCAACGTGGCCTGGTACCCAATGTAGCGTGACAGCCTTTGCAATTTGTCTAGTGATTTCCTAGTTGTATTTAGTTCGGTTCTTTTATGCCATGCAATTGCCCCATAGGTAATGATGGGTCTTACCATCATGGTGTACATCCATCTTATGATGTTTGGTTTGCAGCCCCATGATTTACCTGCAAGTCTCTTGCATATCATAAGGGCCTTTGTGGCTTTCCCGACAGTTATTTCGACATGCTTGTTCCAGAGGAGTTTGCTATCTAGTGTAATTCCTAAACATTTGACCTCCCTCTGGGTGTCAATTACATCTCCCGCCAACCGAATGGATTTCATGTGAGGTAGAAGTCTTTTACTGGTAAATGGTACTATCGTTGTTTTGGTAGGGTTGATGATAAGTCCCACAGATATACACCATTTCCTAGTTATATATTCTATTCTGGACTATATCACAAAGAGTTTCTTCGTACTTCCCCAGGGCCGTTATAACGATGTCATCAGCAAAGCCAATACATCGAATCCCTTGAGAGGTTAGACTTTCTAGTAATTCATCAACTACAAGACTCCACAGCAAGGGTGATAATACCCCTCCCTGCGGACAGCCTCTTGTTGTGATGACTTTCTGGACGTTTAGCCCCGCGTATGCTTCCGCCGTTCTTGTACTAAGCATTTTACTTATCCATCTGACTATAGTGATAGGAACTCTCTTCCTTTCTAAAGCTCTCTGTATTGTATTAGTTAGTGCGTACAGAACAGTTTCTGTGGATCTACCCCCTCTGTAAGCATGCTGACGGTGATTTAGGGACATGTTAACTAATACTTCCGATCTAATGAAGTTATCAATTACCTTTTCCAAAGTTTTCAGTAAGAAGGATGTTAAGCTTATAGGCCTGAATGACTTAGGATGTGTGGTATCTTTTTTCCCCACTTTGGGGATGAAAACTAACTTTGCTCTTCTCCATAGACTTGGTATGTACCCAAGTGCAGTACTACTTCGAATTTGAACGATGGCCAGTGTTATGTTCAACTTAAGGGCATCCATCGATTGTGGTTTATTCACATAGGCTGGCGACTTTAGGAAATCCCACAGGCGAAAGTCTAGCAGGGTCGAATCACATGACTGGCCCTGGTGGCTTATTTCACGTCACCTCTGTTCAAATCTGTTCTAGTCAGCTCCTTTGAGCTTCTAGGTTAATTAGACGGGTTTAGGTTCAAGTCTCAAAGCGAAATTGGCCAGGTTGAAGTCTGCGAAAGGCCGAGATCTTGCGCATGGCGAGGAATGGACTGCGTCGGGTTCTGCTATTAACTTTCACGGACTGCGGCGAGGTGATGTTCGATGATTTTCGGCTTCTTTGACGTACGAATGTTGGATCATTGATTACTTATTTTAATAATAAAGTCATATCATTTGAATGTGATGTTCAATAGTATAACTTGTCGTTGTGATTTGTCATCAGTAACTTAATACTAAACAACAGATTTGATAGATGTCACCAAAACAAAATGGAAGCCAAATAACACCAGAATCTACACGCACCAATTGAAATACCCCTTTGTACTAGTAATTTCTTTTAAATAATTTCCATGTACTTCTACCCATACGTTCCTTATGATAGTATGCCTGCATAAACCGTAGTAGAATTGCTCTTGCTTATATGTATACCAATGCTAAATGGTCAGCTCACTGCAGAAGTGGAGGCTCAACTACTTCAAGAAGAATACCCTATGTTGCCGCCACCAAGCATAGAAGAGGTTGAGAAGGCTATATATATAGGCCGGCTTAAACAAAACAAAGCCCCGGGAGCCGATGGCATATCAGCCGAATTATTCCATCACGGCGGGCCAGCCTTACGTCAAGCAATTCATGATATTATAGTACAGGTATGGGAGCAGGAAGAAATGCCAGAAGACTGGCGAAAAGGTTTAATATGCCCCATAGATAAGAAGGGAGATGTCACAACGTGCAGCAATTATAGAGGTATCACGTTGTTGAGTACCGCCTATAAGATACTCTCCTCTATCCTACAAGACCGGATAACCCCATACGCTAAAACCGTCATCGGACAATATCAGTGTGGTTTCATTCCAGGCAAATCAACAACTGATCAGATCTTTACCCTTAGGCAGGCGATGGAAAAATGTCTAGAATTTAACATCCCAACATACCATCTGTTTATAGACTTTAAGGCCGCATATGATAGCATAGCCAGGGTAGAACTTTACAAAGCCATGAGAGAATTCGGCATCCCAAATAAATTGAAACGACTATGTAGGTTGACCATGACCAACGTAACAAGCCAAGTAAAAATATCCGGATTGCTATCCAGACCAATCAACATCTTTAATGGACTCCGACAAGGGGACGGTTTGGCTTGCCTCCTCTTCAACCTGGCGTTGGAGAAAGCAATCCGTGACTCTGACACGGCAACAAGAGGGACCATCTTCAACAGGGCCAGCCAGTTACTGGCTTTCGCAGACGACATTGACATCATCGGAAGAACCGAACAAGCTGTACACGCTTCCTTCATCCAGATCGAGCAGGCGGCACAAAATCTGGGGCTGCATATTAGTGAAGGTAAAACAAAGTACATGGTTGCGTCGAATGCGAGAGGAACAGTTGGTCAAACAATCAAGGTAGCGGAGCACGAATTTGAAGTGGTGCAATCCTTTAAATATCTTGGGTCAATAGTAGCAGCCGATAACAATATTGAAGAAGAAATAAGCGGGCGGCTTCTCAAATCCAACAGAGCCTACTATAGTCTATCAAAGCTCTTCAAATCCAGAAATCTCACCATAACTTCAAACCTGCTGCTGTACAGGACCTGCCAGTACTCACATATGGATCCGAGACCTGGGTGCTTAGCAAAAGGCACTCCGACCTCTTAGCTGCGTTCGAGAGAAAAGTCTTAAGGAGAATTGTTGGCCCCATATGTGAGGAAGGACGATTCCGGAGACGGTACAATCATGAACTGTACGCAATCTACCTAGAAGCAGATATCGTGACAAAAATTAAGCTCGGTAGACTCCGGTAGCCAGGGCACCTAGCTCGCATGAGCGAAGAGGAACCTGCTCGGAAAGTTCTTTGTGGTACATTCTATGGTAAACGACAGCGTGGTAGACCATGCTTGCGCTGGAGAGATGGCGTAGACCAGGACGCCCGAAGCCTTGGGGTGCGCAACTGGATGGCGTCGGCTAGAGACCGGGATAGGTGGAGAGACTTGTTGAAAGAGGCCAGGACCGGAACCCGGTTGTCGAGCCGATGATGATGATGAAGTGACTTTTGTGTTGTGCCATTCCAATGTTTGTGGGCTAAGAAAAAATGTATTTGACCTGTATGCCTATTCTATTATATACAGACTAGTTGTTTTGGCACTAAGTGAAACACAGGGTGGTGGGAATTTTATAATATTTCAGAATTTTGCTTAGGTAATATTATTTGATGTTGCTTGTCAGATCCTTCCTCAATACGGAGATTGTTCTAATTCTAACTTGAAATCCAATGTAGAAAATTCAAGGTGGCTCCGCTATTTAGCACAGACAACACCCGAAGTAAGATATTTTAAGATTTTTGTTAAGATGCATTACCATCAGCTTGCTGGGCAAAACGCCCATATACTCACGACTTGATTCGGAAAAAGTCACAAACAATTCCGAAACAAAAAAATGTAACCCTGTTATAAGAAGAATTAAATGTTACCATTACCAGAGGTTAAGGCATGAAATATTGTCATGCCTCCAAAGACATTATTCTGTAGAGGTGCTCTTCTTCGCTGGCAAAACTATTGCGTAAGCTTTTCCGAGTCTCCTACCCGTTGGGTTTTACCTTGTCGTGATGATGAGGCTTAGTCTATTTCTCCGGCTATACAGCCTAGCTGGGGATTTAGACAACTAAGAAAACCTTTATAGGATTATCGTTCCTAGTTCGTTGCAAGGCGAACAAAGACAAACAAAGTGATTAGCCAAAGTCACTGCCAAAATATAAAGAAAAGTAACTGAGATAATTATTCTCTTTTACTCGATGTTTTGGTTTCAGGGATCCGGATAATCGGTGGTCCTACCCAGTGCCAAAAGATTAAGAAAGATTGCTTAGGACTATAGTTCCTAATTCGTCGTATCTCGTATGGCATAAAAGACTAATCGTAAATATTAGTGCAGATTGTGTTTGGCTTCGGTCAGCTGTGGTCTGCACGACAATTTTCTACTCCATAACTTTGCTTAGTTCTTTAAGCGCATGTTATATTATTGGAAATATTTTTAAAACAACTTCATGATATTGATTTAATTTAAATTAATTTATTAATTTATATAGAAAAATAACCCAAATTGGGTACCTCGGGAATAATGAGATTTGATGAATTTATCCCCGCTAATTAGAGCCCCCAGGGTGTAAAAACCATGGACTCATTATTAATTGGGTGGGCCCTCTGTAAAGAGAGCACGAGGCGGCTGTGGTTTTATCAATCAAGTCACGCGGTTGGCTATTGTTACCGACAATAGTTACATGGAAAAACACGGACCAAGGGTGGTACTGCATACACAGTGCAAATTTGGAACAGTATGGAGATGCTTGATGCTTGTACTCTGAGGCAAGAACGTACGAAACATTGATCGGTAGCAATGTCGAGTTGGTTTGTGAAGGAATCAAGAACTTGCACCTGCTGGAAAGGAGTGGCTACCTTTCTTCCAAAGATAAAAAGCAACTGGGACTATGTCCTGGAAGCTTTGTTCAATAGCTGATAATTTAAACCGCAGTGCTTAGTAGGCCAAGTAGTCAGATAAAATCTTAGCTGAGAGGTGCTCACTATAAAACCTACTTTAGTTCTGCACTTGAGTCTAGCATCAAGTTCTCTGATCGAAAATACGTGTCTTTGGAATGACTTATGTATGAAACCCTTATTTTTTTCGATTAGCAAGCACTTTCGTAATTCAATCGTACTTCAATCGTTCAATAGAAGTTATTTTGAACGGTTTCAAGTCTGATCTTCATAAATTAAATGCTGGTGTTCCCAAGGTCTCCGCTTTCTCAAGGTGAAGTCCAAACTTCTCTTAAATTATTCGATGAAATCCAGAATAGAGCGTAAAAACTCACAGGAAACAGATATATAATAGAATCATTGAACTCTCTTGAACGCTGTCGGAATGTTTCATACCTTTTCTTGTTTTATCGCTTCTTTCACAAGCAATGTCCACTCGTAGTAGCTAGTTGCATTCCTTCCCTAAATCAGTTTACCCGTGATACTTTTTTCTCTAGGAATGCTCATCAGTTCACTCTCGAGCCTGATTTTGATAGTACCGTTTCTTAGTTTCACAACACGATTATGGAATTATCTAAGCCGCACGGTTTTTCATTCAAGTTCAATGCTCGTCGAAACATCCTTCCTCTCCCCCGTAAATTCCCCCATCGCTCTTGCTATGTTTATGTTCAATATTATAAGGGTCTCACAATAAACCCTTGAGCGAAAAAATCTCTTATAATGGAAATTGCTCATCTAAAGGGTTCGTAATCGACAGAAATTCATCGCCAACACGTCCACAAGAATGGTTGACAGTTGTAAGTCGCTTGGCTTTGGTTTTATCCAATCTGTTGTGCCTAATTTTGACAATGGAAAATTCAATAACGTTCAACAGTTACATCGCTTTTCGATATCAAGCGTCAAAGTGAATGAGAAAAACCAACTATTCGATTCACCTCTCCCTCTTCAAAGAGCCAGAATTTACACTCACCTGTTCATCGTATTTCATCTTCTTCCCTGGGGAGCTTTAGCTGAACAATAACAAATGCAATCAAGCAGAAACTTGTCAGGGAAAACACATCTCAATTCTTTGTGAAGCAGATTCTCGTTTCATCAAAGACTCAATTAATATTATCCTTCATTAAAACCTTCCATGACCCGAAGCTGTAGGTCATTGGTCAAAGAGTATCTCCCCTTAAAACAAAGAATTGCATTTGTTATTCCTGGTGCTAATATTTTTGCATAGCCCACAGTTGGTTTATAGCAATTAGTTTTGTGATCTTAAAATGTATGAAATGAGGTTCACTTTCCAATTATTCCTGGAGCAGCTTTAAAACTATAAATTCACTGAACCCATATTGATGGCAATCAATCGAAAGACTTAAACCATCAGCCTCCCTCCCAGTTCCAACAAAAAAAAAAATTCTAAAAACTTAAGGAAACATCCGAAGACCTTTAAATGATGGTAGGTACCTTCATTTCCAAGAGACCATCTATCTAATCCTTTTGCTCTGACATGGAGTAATCTTTTAAGACTCAGATCCTTTTGCAAACCAAATATATGTATATACTTATGTGCAAGGGAACTTAATCAATATTCAACCAGTGAAGTGTGGTGCAAGCAATATGGAGTCGTCATATGCTCCTCTCGTCCTGATTTTCGGTTGTTCCTCTAAGAACCCATATGCAAACGTGTGCATAGGAAATCCTCAGCATAAGTACAAATTCAACCATACTAGTGGCCGGTGCGGCACGGTGCAGTGGTGGTGGCGGCAACCAGGATAGCAGCAGTTTTCGTCAACATGGCTGACATGACCTACTTGCAGGCTAAATACCCTCTTCTATACAAGCCGGCATATAAGGAAGAGATGAAGATGTGGCTACGATGACGACGACTAAAGATAACACGGTGGAGAATACTACAGGTTGAATAAACCAACAATAGAGAGATGGTGGGCTTAGAATGTTGTGAAAACTTTCTTGGATGCATTGCATTTAGACAAATGACACTGGAAACAAAAAGAAACACATTTCGTTCGTCTTTCTATCAATTAGCATAGTCCCACATGGTTATGCCTTAGTTATAGCTAGAACCAGCGCACAGCCACCCGGGCTGCATTTATCCTCGAATTTTTTGCACCAAACGAACAAAAGATTTGCCACAAGGATGTTGAATGTGCTGTGTATGGTGCACTGCACTGCTTCTACATGTCGCAGGTAGGTGGTAATTATGATTCTCGAGGTTGTCAGGAAATAAGAATGGCTTAGAAATTTTAAAACTCCTTTTATTGAAAACAAAAGTCGAATTTTTGTTTATAGAAAATAACAATAGATGGAGTTGATTAAGCTCAAGGTTTTAGACTTTAAAAACAATAAACTATCAATATAGACAATTAATTATATTTTTAAATGCAAAATTAATATTGCTTTAACACATATCGGTTCAACACTTAAGAATCAATATCTTCAAAAAGGCTCATTGCTCCAAGAAACCACAAATTTTTTTAACATTGCCGACTGACCAAAAACAATAGTAAATGTTTCCTTTTTTCGTGACCGAAACATCACAACATACAAAATAACAACCAAAACTTGATCCCACTTAAGGTTAGGTTAGGTTAAGGTGGCTGCTGACCGCAAAAGGCCAACACACTTAGACCAATATTTGGTCTGTTGTGATACCACAGGATTTCAAAAATCACCCTTACTTGTTAAACCATTCTGAGCTAATAATGAAGCGTTTGAGACAGTCAATCTCGGAGTTATTTACATCACTAGGATCGTTATAGTAGTAGTCTCCTAAGTGGAGTCTTCGTCTTTGTGCTAGGGCAGAACAAGAACATAGAAGGTGAGGAACTGACTCCTCTTCATCTTCATCCATGCAACTTCTGCAAAAATAATTTGCAGGAACTCCAAGACGGAAAGCATGTCTTCCTATTAGGCAGTGTCCAGTAAGGACACCTATAACGGAGCTAATATGCAATCTACCAATAGAAATTAGTTGATTTGAGCGTTTAGCATCAAACAATGGCCAAATTAGTTTAGTAGACCGGCAAGTTGGGGTACTGGTCCATCTTTGGTAAGCTTTCTTCATGGTATCATGCTTTAGCATAAGTTTACAAGTAGCTAGGGGTATACCGATGTTAGATTTGTTGTCCAAGGAAGGTAAGATTGTTCCGTTTTTTGCAAGTTCGTCGGCTTTACAATTTCCTGGAATGTCTCTATGCCCGGGTTCCCATATAAGGTGAATGTTAAACTGTTTTGACATCTCCACCAGAGATGATTGACAATTTTGAGCTGTTAGTGAGTTAATGGAGACAGAGTCCAGTGACTTTAAGGCAGCTTGGCTGTCTGAGAAAATACGTACATATCGTATATCAATAGTCGATATAACGTTTTCCTTGAGCCAAGACAGGACTTCTTTTATTGCTAGAAGATCTGCTCTTGCTTTCGGCAGTAGGACTGTGGGAACCCACAGTACTACCACTTCCAGCGTAAGCCGGAGAAACAACAGACGGCTTTTCAGTCGCACTACTGGCCTGTCTCAAAGACCAGGACTTTCCATTTAGATCCCACGAGTAACGGAGAAGGGGTGGTCTATCTGCACAGAGATCCGTATATGCAGATAAGGCTAGTTAATCCGGAGGTCGCCTGGTATCCGGATACTCCGTTAGCGACTAAGCTAGTTTTTTGATTGGGCCCTCAGCCAGGCTGATCATCGGCACTGGTCGTGTAACACCTTAGATCCAATGGGGAAAATACAAAAATAGGGGAAGGATAGAGTGGGCAAGGAATCAGACAGTATGCACCGTTCTGAAAAGAGGGACGTTTAGGATGGTGTAGGAGCTGGTAACATTAGATAGCTTTTTCGCCATTTCATTGTGGAAGAGGGAAGGTTATAAGGAGGGGTAGAGGATGATGAGCATCCTTTGTTTTCAGGACTAATCTGGAGAAGACCTCTCGAGAATCATTGACCCTACTTAGCTTCTACAACTCGGCAAGTTCGACGCTCAGGTATAGAAGCAAAGGACAAACATACATTTTTCAAAAACGACAATCTTTTGTTTTTAATTGAATCCATTTTTTAATTTATTTTTAATGTTTTTGAATAAAGTCAGAATTATTTCTACCATGAGCCATACAACTTCCTGATTTTATCGAAGGAGTAGAAATTCGCTTTGAGTAGATACCAGCTACCACCGAAACCGTGACCTCATTTAAGGAAGAAAACCCCTCATCGGTGCATTTACTGTCAGATGTTTTCACTTCTCCTGATAAAGAGAGGCTAGCATCAGATCTTGTTGTTCTTCTGCTGCTAATCTTAAACAACTGTCTGAATAACAGGTATTTCCCTGCAGCCTGAATAAGGGCAAAAGTTGTACCCACCCCAAAGAAGTCCAATTTCACTGCTCTACTGTATTTTCGACAGCAGCGTTTGGATAGAAGGATTACTATTCAAGCTCTCGAAACTTAGAATTTCTAATCACTTGGTACGAATAATCAAACATTTCTTAACCCACAGATAATTTTGTGTACAAGTAGTAAAACACTTATCATGTGGAGTACCTCAAGAATTCAAACTTGGACCGCTGCTGTTCAACATTTATACTGCTGATCAACTAGCCAGCTCTAATTATTCTGAGGAAATGTTCTTCAACGCTAGAAACTTTGGTGTACCCTGACTATGTTAAGGTCAATTTCTATGTCAGTACTAATGGTAGGAACCTCATTTTAGATATTTTTCTTAGTAGAAATACTAGCCTTTAAAACTACGTTTAAATTGAGCTGATATGTTTTTAGGGTTGCCAGATAATTTTTTTTTTTTTTTCAAAAAATGCGTACTAAACATTTTATTTCATTCGTTTATGGGTTGTGCAATGGAAATTCAAGAAGAGCACAACGAAGGTACCAGGAACTTTATCCTAACAGACGACTTACTTCTCGAAATTTTTTTTGGAAATACCTTTCGGAGGCTTCAAGAAACTGGATCAGTTTCAACTGCAAGACCTTACGCGGGAGCCGCAAGCACAAGAAGAGTTTCGGTCGATGAAAGAATACTGGCAGCTGTTGAAATCGATCCTTCCATCAGCATAAGGCGCTTGGCTCTACAGTTTAATGCTTCCTAGCACAAAATTTCCAGTATAGTGCATGGAGAAAATATGTATCCATATCACCATACACCTGGGCAAGAACTGCTTCGCGATGATTTTGAAAAGAGACTCGAATTTTGTAACTGGTTGCTAGAGAGAAGCTTGGATCACAACCAGTTTAAAAACAGAATTCTTTGGACAGACGGACGAATCTCAAGTAACAAGAGATGATATTACGAATTTCCATAATCTCCACACACGGGCTTCGAGCGATCCACATTCAAGACGGTAAAGATCATTTCAGCACAGATTCAGTGTCAATATGTGGGTAAGTGTAATTGGAAATAAATTAATCGGGCCTTTCAAATTACCACCCCGGCTGTACTGTAGACTGAAAAACTGAGTTTTTAAACCTAAATTTGAAGAATATGCTCAACCGTTTCACGGGTATTTTAAATATACAGCTTTTAACTTATTTGTACCTTATAGGACAAAAAAGAATGTCTCAAAACCTCCGTGGTATAACAAAATGTTGACTCATTTAAAAAATTAAAAAAATAAATCATATGCCAAGTATAACAAACACATTAGATGACAAAAACAAATTTTGTAAATTTCGTAAAGAATTCATGGTTTTCGGCAAATTCTTGCACAGAAATTATATCTTGAATATTGAACTTAATCTGAAGAGCGATCCGAAACAATTCTGGAGTTTTATTAATTCTAAAAGGAAATCAATTGGCATTCCAACTGCAAAGGGGATAATTCTACTGAAATTAATAAAACTCTTGAGCTTATTGCTAAATTTTTTGAATCAGCTTACACAACTTCACAAGGAAACTTTGTGTTTATTTCAGATATTGCCCTTAAAGTGGATATTAGCTCAATACACTTAAATTCCTCTGATGTATTAAATGGTCTACAGGATCTTTAGCCTAATCACATTCCTGGTGTCGATGGTATTCCTGCTCTTGTCTTGAAAAAATTTCCTAAATCTGTCTGCTTTCCATTGCTAATTATTTTCAACTTATCTTTATCGTTCGGATTATTTTTGGATGAATGGAAATCTTCTTTTCTGATCCCAATTTATAAGTCTGGTTTGAAAAACAATGTTGAAAATTACGAGTACAGAGGCAATTTTAAGCTGTCCGCGATTCCTAAACTGCTCGATAATTTAGTAAAGTGCAAACTCAATTTTTTCTTTAAAGAACATTTAAGTGACGCACAACATGAGTTTTATTTCGGGTAGATCAACTGTCACTAATCTGGCATGTTTTTCCTCTTTTGTTACTAATTGTATTGAAAGTCAAAGTCAAGTTGATGCTATAGTAAGAGATTTGACTCAGTATGCCACAACATACTGCTTCGTAAACTTGAAAATTTTGGGATTCACTCTAATCTCCTTAGGTGGATTTCATCTTTTTTAACGGATAGGTTAAACTAGACAATCGAACCTCGTGATCTATTAAATGTAAAACAGGAGTTTCTCAGGGTAGTCATCTTGGCCCACTTTTATTTATAATATTTATTGATGATATCTGTAAAAACATAAAGTTCAGCCAATGTCTTATATATACGCTGATGATCTTAAATTATTTTTAAAAGTGAATTCCATTTATGACTGCTTTAATATCCAAATAGATCTCGATCACTTATGTTACTGATGCATGGTTAACTGTCTTAAGCTTCACGTTAACCCTAGAAAGGTAATCATATTTTTTAGTACGTTAAAGGTAATCATTCGTCGAATCGACGAAGTAAAATTTAAATTTCTTTTAATAAAAACACACTTTTCATTTTATTTTTTTAGATTTGTGACTTTTTATTCTCCTTAAAAGAATCTATGAGAAATTTTAAAAATAAAAAATGATGTTCGTCTAATCGACGAAGATTACCTTTCTAGGGTTAAGAAATGCTTCGCTATCTCTGTCTCTAGGAAACTCTAAACTTATGAGTTTACGTATTCTCTTGATAGTACCCTCCTACAGAGAACTGCTTTAGTAAAAGATTTGGCTGTCTCTTTCAATTCCAAGTTTTAATTTGCTCCGCACATTGATACTATTGTTGCAAAAGCCAACACAATGATTGGTTTCATTTAAAGGAACTCGGCTGACTTCTCGGATCCCTATACACTTGTTTCTTTATATAACTCATTAGTAAGATCATCACTTGAGTATGCTGATGTCATAAGGAACCCTTTCCAACAAACGTTTTCAGATAGAATTGAGAAAGTTCAGAATCGTTTCACAAGATTTGTGTTTTTTAAAATGCGATGGAATTTTTGTCCAGATTCTCAAGCTCGACATAACCTTCTGTGTTTGAGATCTCTCAAATCTCGAAGAACTATTCACGATATAATATGTATTTGTGCGAGATATTTTATGTTACCATATTAAATGCCCTTACTGATTAGACCATTACGAGAAAGATACTTTCTTTTTCAGCCTAAACATAGGACAAATTATGGTATGAATGAAACAGTCTCAAGTCTCACAAATTGTAAATTATTTATATTTTGTAAATACCTTTATTGTATTTAACATTTTTCGCACCTGTTGAGTTTGAAGCTCGTAGAATAAATACAAAAATAAATAAATTCTACTATCTGGAGTTTTTACAAAATAATGTACCAGACCTAATGGAGGATGTTCCACTGATTCAACTAGCTTCATCATTTCCAACAAGATGGTGCTCCGGCCCACTATGATCGCGAAGTTAAGGATTGGCTGGATGAAGAATACGGTGGTCTATCCATAGACAGAAATGGAACAATTTTTGTTAATTTTACCTGTTTTGGATTTTCCCAAGTATCATAAAATGTATGGGTTTTTGGGTGCACTTATTAATGAGTTTTTTTTATTATTTTTTGTTCATTAGGTAAAAATAAGAAATATTTATGTTTATTACGCATTTTTTTGAAAAAAATTGTCCTCAAAGTCAAAATTTTGCTCGGGCAAGAAAAATTGAACACCACTTAAAATTGAATATCTGGCAACCCTAAAAACATATCAGCTCAATTTAAAGGTAGTTTTAAGGGTTAGTATTTCTGCTAAAAAAAAGTCCAAAATGAGGTCCCTTCCCTACCATTAGTAATGGCAGAGAAATTGACCTTAACATGTCAAAGTTAGCCTTTTTTTAAATCGCTGAAAATCAGACTTTACTGTAGAACAATTTTCTTCTTAGAATATGACCAAGAATCACATCTCAAAGTATGGAACACGAATTACCGGACACCCTTTGTATAAAGGAACAGTGGCACAAATCACTTTCAGAAAGCAAGATTATTGCTCTTGATAATTCAAAAGCATTTAATAGAGTTTGGTAACGAGCTCTTTTATCGAGAATGTTGGATTAGAAACTATTATTCCTCTTGAACCGTTCAATACAATTTATATTGAACGATTTTAAATCTGTCTTTAATAAATGCTAGTGTACCACAGGGCAACCTTTTGTCTCCAATTTTCTTTCTTATATTTAGAAATGATCTTTTGTCTGAATCTTCTCATCCATGAAAATGTCTAGCTGACAACAATACTCATACTTTCAGCTTTTCATATTCATTTCCAGATTTACATCCTTGTCCTTGGATGTGGATTTAGAACGGAAGGGTAAGTCAAGATCATTAAATTCTGATCTTGATATCAATGTGATAAAATGAAGAACCATCAACCGTGTAGGATTTAATGTTTCAAAAACTCAATGGTGTCTTCTATCATTAAAGCTGAATAAAGCCCATATGAGCTGCGCTTGCATTGAGGCAACCGAAAAATCAATATATTAGCGACCATATTGTATGGTGTGAGCACATATTCGATGTCACCAAAAACATTGTTAAGTTAATATTTCATTTGAAATTGTAAGAAAATTTATCAACCCTTCTGTTCTGTGACTATATTCGTCCGAAACTCGAGTAGAATTCCCAAATTTGGTGAGGTGTTCCAATAAACCCCTTGGATTTTTTGGATAGAGTCCAAAAAGAGATTTTTATTTCTCGAGCACCATTGCTGTGTCTCCTTTCTTTCATTGTTTTGTCGATATTTTTATAATCAATGTTCTAGCAAGAAAGCCAGTTGAATTCCTCCCGTTAAATAATTTAACCGTAATACTCGCTTTTCAGTGAATACCTAACGATTTACTTTTGAGCCCAACTTCAGGCGTTCTTTTCAATTCAGAGATTGTTTCTTTAGCCGAACTATATGAATGTGGAACGCTTTACCCGGTTCAATATTTGTTTGCCCTTAGCAATATACAGGCATTGAAAACCGATGTTCATCAAAAATTAAATCCTCTCCAACTTTCTTAAACGCTCACACTTTGTCAAACATTTTAAGGGTATTCATATTCCCGTTTGTGCCCGCAAAACTATAAAAATAGGACGAAGGGCATAAAGTTTTACTCTTTGAATGCTGCTTGACTGTCCGACATGATTGTAGTGGTTCGGTTGCGGTACTTGCTTTCGAGATGATATTATGATATGATATTTACTTCTACCTAGAAAATAGTTTTTGAGTTCCCCATCGACGTCCAAAAATTCCTTCCCCTATTTTTTGAGACGTTCTCATCCATCAGTAAGTAAACCATTGGCCCTAAAACTCCCTGACGGATCCTCCATAGTGGCAAAACCAAATGTCAAGTACCTGGGAGTGCACTTCAACGAGTTGCTAAGGTTTAACCTGCACTCAAGAAATATTCTGAAAAAGACCAGCTGGGCCTTCAGCCGTTTGCACCCATTGCTGAAAAGAAGATCAGGTCTTAGCCAACCGACAAAGATATTAATCTACAAGCAACTCCTGCGACCAGTGATTAGCTACTCTTCCCAGTCTGGTTTTCCATCTCGAAGACAGCTATGAAGGAACTTCAACTATTCGAAAGGAAGATACTGAGGATCTGCACTGGACTCTACTTCGACCGTCAACGACAGAAACACTACAGGAACGAGCATCTCTACACAGAAGCCAATTTAATCTCACTGGACAAATATTTAGTTCATTTAACAAAGAAATTAATGAGGAACATCATCGACCACCCGAATCAGCTTATGAGAAGGATGACCACAGAACAACGACATCCTTAACCGAGGTGCCTCAGTGTGATGGAAACTCTGGATGACAACGTAATCATGGACAACGAGGAAGTAGTCTCGTTCTACGCTGACATTGGGTCAGCCTACCACCGCGGCTAAAACGCCATCCCTGCCCATAACCCACCAAAATCACCACTGACAACCAGGAATGAACACCCTGAGGACAATACAGTCAACCAACATTTTAAATTTATTTTTACTTGCGACTTATAGGTACTATAAGGCAAGTTATGCATTCGTAAAAAAAATCGAACTCGAGATTTTGATCAAAGTTGACATTACGATGATCATCATCATCATCGGCTCGACAACCGGGTTCCGGTCCTGGCCTCTTTCAACAAGTCTCTCCACCTATCCCGGTCTCTAGCCGACGCCATCCAGTTGCGCACCCCAAGGCTTCGGGCGTCCTGGTCTACGCCATCTCTCCAGCGCAAGCATGGTCTACCACGCTGTCGTCTACCATAGAATGTACCACAAAGAACTTTCCGAGCAGGTTCCTCTTCGCTCATGCGAGCTAGGTGCCCTGCCCACCGGAGTCTACCGAGCTTAATTTTTGTCACGATATCTGCTTCAAGGTAGATTGCGTACAGTTCATGATTGTACCGTCTCCGGAATCGTCCTTCCTCACATACGGGGCCAACAATTCTCCTTAAGACTTTTCTCTCGAACGCAGCTAAGAGGTCGGAGTGCCTTTTGCTAAGCACCCAAGTCTCGGATCCATATGTGAGTACTGGCAGGACCATGGTCCTATACAGCAGCAGTTTTGAAGTTATGGTGAGATTTCTGGATTTGAAGAGCTTTGACAGACTATAGTAGGCTCTGTTGGATTTGAGAAGCCGCCCGCGTATTTCTTCTTCTATATTGTTATCGGCTGCTACTATTGACCCAAGGTATTTAAAGGATTGCACCACTTCAAATTCGTGCTCCGCAACCTTGATTGATTACGATGATAGCGAAGACTAAAAAAGTGGGTCTCGCAATTCTGTCTGTCTGTCTGTCTGTCTGTCTGTCTGTCTATCTGTCTGTCTGTCTGTCTGTTCGACTACAGCCTAAACGACTCGGCCGATTTTCTTTAAACTTGGTAGATATCATTTTTAATTTTTTCCCCCCACACGTTTTTTTCTTTTTTTTTTTAAGACCAAAAATAACGGTACCCCCCATACGAATTTTTTTCGAAATTTTATAAACATTTTTTTTCTCAAAAACTGTTCAACAGATTTTAAAAATAAAGATACAGAAAAATTT
The DNA here is from genome assembly GCA_963931855.1 of Philhelius festivus. Taxonomy (NCBI): domain Eukaryota; kingdom Metazoa; phylum Arthropoda; class Insecta; order Diptera; family Syrphidae; genus Philhelius; species Philhelius festivus. The sequence continues at coordinate 148,806,155 of OZ007555.1, read as the reverse complement.
CATTTAATTAAATCTAGGTATTGGTTGAAAAGAATTTTCCAAAAAATGGTTATTGAGGGTACCCCCCATGGAACCATTTTTTTTGTTTTTGATTTTCTCAAAAACGCTTCAACCGATTTTGATAATTTTTTTTTTGCTAAAGCTCCCCAAAAACATAAATAGAATTGTGTACTCAAATTTTCAAAAAAAGTTTTTTTGGATTTTTTAAAAAAAAACTTCAAAATTTATTTTTCAAAAATCAATATTTCGAAAACCCCATGTTCGATTTTTTTTTAAACTTGATAAATAGAAGTTTCTCAATATAATCTACAAAATGTGAAAAATTTTTTTTTATTTTACCTAAAAATAAAGGTACCTACCATTCAAATGCTAAAAAATTTAAAAAAATGGTTTTCAAAAATCGTATTTTTCTCGAAAACGGCGCCTAGAATTTTGATAAAATTTTTTTTCTTTCAATTAATTTTTACGATCTTTAATTTAATAAAAAAAAATTTGAAATTAAGATATTACAGCTTGTACCTACCATAGAACCATTTTTTCGAATTTTGAATTTCTCATTACCCACATAACGGATCTTAATGAAAATTTGTATAGAGAAGCTTCTAAAAAGTCTAAAACACATTGCATTTCAAAACTTTAAAATAAATATTTTTTGAATTTTTGAAAAAAAAATCTATTTTTTTCTTTTTTTTTGAAAATTCGATATCTCCGAAACGGGTCAATATTTCTTTTCGTAAATTTAATTTTTATTCGAACAATGATAAAAACTTTAAATTAGGGTACCAACATTTTTTCTTAAAAAGCTTTTAAAAAGTTTGTATATAAAAGCTTCTTTTAAAGAAACCACTACAAGGACTTATAATTTTTGTTCTTGCATAAATTCATATTTGCATAGCATTCTGTTACTACTAAAAGAATTTAAAAATTAATTTTATCCTTATGAACAGTTTTCTCTAATAACATTCGTTTTTAAAATTCCCAGTCGATTACATAGGAGCAAGTTCGTGCGACCCAGTCGTGCATTTTATTTTTTTTTTGTCATGTAATTTTTATATAAAAATAATTAAACTTAAGTCACTGTATATAGTTAGGCCCCCTACACTGAAAAAATTTTTGTACATTCTTTTTATGAATGGCGATCATTCAGCCAAAATCATTAATTTTTAAGAAATATTCATATGAATAATGCACGAATTCATAAAAATTAATTTTTGTTTTATGACCAAATCATGATTTTCATGAAAAACCATTCATAAAATCCAAAGCAATAGAATTGTTGTTGGAAAATCAGATTATGATTTTTTACATTTGAAGTATGACCAGTTCATACAAATTTTATTGTAAAGTTTTATGAAAAATTTCTTAAAATGCTTGAAACTGTTCTTTTATTGTAGGAACAAAGTGACTAATTATATGAAACCACATTCATCAACAAGAGCAACAGAAATTTTATGAAAAATTACTTTAAATTCTTGAAACCATACATTTTTTACATGCAAAATATCATAAAATGCATGAAACCACATTCCTAAATATTTTTTTTTTGTTGCGAATTCCAAGCAGGAAACTTTACATTTGAAATATGAACAATTCATACAAAATTTAATATGAAGCTGTATGAAAGATTACTTAAAATGTATGTAACTTTTCATTTGTTACATGCAACATATTTTTCAATGCATGAGTAACGGACATTTTAAGGAAAATTGCTTTAAATGCTTGAATCCATTCATTTGATGCATGCAAAAAGTGAATTAATGAAAAAGTGAATCTTATGCTTCTGAACAGTTTTTCTTTAGTAACATTAATTTTTTAAATTCTCAGTCTTTTACAATAAGAACAAGTTCATGCGACCCCGTTGTAAATTTTATTTTAATAAGCTACATATTATGTATTTTTTACGTCATCATCTTTGACTTTTATTAAGACATAATATAATTATTTAAAAAGAAAACCAATTTAATGCGGCTATGAAAGTGCCGTTATAGAAATCTGGTGTTTTAAGAACTAATTCATACAAAAAAAGATTAATTTGGTGTTTTAAAAACTAATTCATACAAAATAAGATTAATTTCATATTTTGCATGACTAACACTTCAATTTTAGGAACAGTTTGATTTTGCCCACTATTGTGAAAGAATTTATTCCTGAATCGTAGGAATTTTTTCATAAACTGCAAGCTCATTACTTGCAATTTATGGAATATTTCTTTAAAGTGCAAAATATTACAGTTATACACCTATGGCTGTAGTCTGGTGTTCAGTGGCGTAGCGTGGTTTTTTGCCGCCCGGGGCAGAGCCAATTTTGCCGCCCCTAGCAATTCTTTTCTGGGCCTTTAACTTTGTTTGCTGTTTAAAAAAAATATCAAAGTGAAACAGCTACTTAACTTACCTTGTTATAATTTATTTTTTTATTCACAGATTTATTATATTTAGATATTTATATTATATTATGTAGATAGAAGTGTCTAAACGGGTGATGATTGCTGAAAAATAAAACCGGTTTTAAAAAAATATCAACCCGCACTGCCTTAAATTATTATTATTCTTATAGTTATAGTAATAATTATTAAACCTATAATATTTTTTTATTTCAATTATTGTTATACATACATAAGGAAATGAAGAAACAGAAATATTGGCCAGGGATTATTTTTAACTTAAACATATTTCACAACAGCCCGCATCAAAATTAAAGTGCTAAAAACTGGTTTTATCTTTTAAAATCTGAAATTGATTTGACACCTACGCGATGTACACCGTCTGATTTTTTATTTAAAAATCGTTTTTTATATGAGGTATATGTAGGTATGTACATTTATGTATATAAAGTTTTGAAAATATTAAAAAAAAATTGGTACGCCATTTTTTAGTACTTATTAATGCGGAGCTAAAGATTAATTTTGAAAAAAAACTATCCACCCTTTTTTGAAATATCGAATTTTCAAAAAATAATTTTTAATTTTTTTTTTAATCCAAAATTTGATTTTTTGAAAATTTTGATATGCAATATTATTCAAACAGGAGCTCTTGTTTAAAAAAATCATTAAAATTGGTTGAGTAGATAATGAGATGAGAAAAAAAGTGGTTCCATGAGAGATACTTTTATTAGACGATAGAAATTTCTTTTACAATAATATTATCGTAGATCGTAATTATGTTTGTTAACTCACACAAAAATTTTGATCAAAATCGTAGCAGTCGTTTTTGAGAAAATTGAGATTTTCCATGCCGGTTTTTAAACTTTTGTATGGGAGGTACCGTTATTTTTGGTTATATGAAATTTTTTTATTTAAAATCTGCTAGATAATGTCAAGAAACTGTTGCGTACCAAGTTTAGTAAAAATCGACCAACTTGTTTTCGAGATTTTTGAAAATTTTGGTATACAATACTTTTAAACTTTTAGAAAACATTCTCTGTAAAAAAAAATGATCAAAATCAGTGGAATCGTTTTTGAGAAAATCGGAAGTCAAAGAAATGGTTCTATGGGAGGTACTATTTATAACCATTTTTGGGAATTTTTTTATAAAATGGTAGCCTTTTTGTAAAAAAATTACTGAATTTTTTTTTAAAGTTGTGGGAACGTTTTTGAGAAAAATAAGATTTTTATTTTTTGCTAAAAAAAATTGTACGACAGGAACCTACCGTTATTTTTGGTATTAAAATGCCCCGAAAATCGACCGAGTCGTATAGGCTGCAGCCGAAAGGACAGACAGACAGAATTGCAAGACCTACTTTTTTCAACTTCGCTATCATTGTAATCATAGAGATTACGATGTCAACTTTGATCAAAATGACGAGTTTGATTTTTTTACTAATCCATAACTTGCAATATAGTACCTACCTATGTATGTATATATCGCAAGTAAAAATCATTTAACTTTTATTGATTAATTTATTAAAAAAAATTTTCTTGAAATCGTTTCTCTATTTTTAATAATAACTTATTAACTTTCGATTTCTCAGTAAAAAATAGAGAACTCAATTTTTTACAAAAATTTGAGAAAATGTTTTTTTATGGAACTTATGGTTCTTGAGATATGGAGCAAACACTCTTAATAAAGCCAAATAGGGGTTTCAACTCAGAAAAATTAATGGATTATTTCCGAGCCATCAGCTATGTATTTTGTTTCATCAATTAACTTACTTTATGTAATCAATTCAAAGGGGTAAAATGAAAATCTCTTACACTTATGTAGGTAGGTACTGTACCCGTACACACAATTTTAAAAATTTTTCACAACACACGAAACACAGACAAGTTAAATGTTAAACTGCAACTAATTTTGTATTTAACTAGGATGTTTGCAAACTTTACTGCATTTTACGATAAAATAAAACAGAAAAAAGTACAACTGACTAACACTCCTTAGATAAAAGATACAACAATATACGAATACATGGACTCTTATGAGCCAACTCACATCGAATCAGTCGAAACAAACGAAATGTTTTTGTCTCAACTTCTAGCCTTACGAGCAGGGTTTGAACCGCAGTAGTATAACATTTTGGAGCAGACATAAAAAATAAACGAATTAAAAATTTCTGGAATAGATTTAGATTTAGTAATTCAGAGTCAGAGTTGGTTTCAAAATTTATTAACACAGTGGTCATTCTCTTTCATGTGGTTTGGCTAAAGAAATCTTGAATTTTTCAGTGTGGAAAATAATTAGTACCTACCTAAATCTTAAAAACGGAGTAACGAGGTAGATCTATTTTATTTCGTAAAATTGAAGTAAATTTACTCCGATTGGAGTAAGATTCGAACGCTGCTCATGAGTGGTAGTCGAAAGAAGGCAAACGACAAAGTTTTGCACCAGGACACACATAGAACGAAACAATCATTTAGTGTTCCAAATCAGAGTCGTTGTCGATCATTGTACTTCACAATTCCTTATGGCGCAATACACATCTCAGACACAACATGACGATGACACAACAACAACAAAACAAAACAAGAGAAAGACGTGTATCATTGCCGACATCAAAACCGTGGCGCATTATGCATGTATTATGTACCTACCTACGTCCTACGCACACACACGGAACTTTCAGCTCAAAAGGAAAAAATATATTTCCGAAAAGGACAGTATCACAATTAAAATTTGTTACAAAAGTAAGCTTACACTTAGCTTAGAAAAAATATAAAAACAACACATACAAAAACCATTTACATTAACGAATTTAGAAAAATTGCAGCAAAATGCCGCCCGGATATTTTGAAATTTGCCGCCCCCAAGCAAAGTGCCGCCCGGGGCCTGTGCCCCCTTTGCCCCCGCCTCGCTACGCCACTGCTGGTGTTTTAAGAACTTATTCATAAAAAAAGGAACATTTTCATGTTTTGTATGACTGACTCTTTAATAGTAGGAAATATGTCATAAACTTTGCGGTTACTTCATGCAATATACTCGTAATATCATATCAAGAGTTCATTTCTTGTTTGATATTACAAGTGTTAAAACGTGATTTTACAAAGTTCCCAAAAAGTTTTTTTTTCCAAATTTATTTTAAAAATATGTATACATTTTTCAAAGTGTTGCGCATTGTGGACGACTACTTGATTTATAAAATTTGTAAGTATTTAGTCTATAGGTAGCGAATATTTTTCATAAATTCGTTATATTATATTGTTTAATTTTTTTAGATAAAAATGGATTTTGGTGTGTTGATTGGAAATCGCCCAGGGATTTTCAGCAGATGGACAAATCAAGCCATCCGACTTAACCAATTTTTGCTACAAGAAAAGCATTTATAAGGGACAAGGAGATGAGGGCAATGCTGAAAAAAAATAGATGAAGGAGATGTCAAAGTGGTAATTTTATTTTTCTTAGTTCATATATATTTATTTCAAAACACATTAACCGATAACATTAAACCTATCATTTTTAATTGCCAAAATTGCTTTTGTTTTAATGATTACTTTAAGAAAACCACGTTTAATATCCTTGACTAATTGACTTTGTATTTTTATTTTTGTTTTAGATAATGCTGCAGTGGAATTAGTGTGGTGTCTGGGTAGAATGTTATTCGCCCGAAATAATTTTTCACGAAATGTTTTTCGACTGTCGGACACCCTGTATATTTTATTTATTATGTTGTACGCAAGAATTTGATATTCAAAAATATATTCAATAAATAATTGTTCTATTTTTAAATATTTTTCTTTTCTTTTCGTTTCTTTTCTTTTCTTTTCTTTTCTTTTCTTTTCTTTTCTTTAAGTTTTCAGGTATAACATTTTCTTGAAAATAATTTTCATCGGGGCTTTTGTATTTCAGGTGGACGTGCACGTATAATTATTTGTTCTTAACACGAATAGAAATCATTGGAAAAAAAAAGAAAAAATTCATTAGTTTTATGAAAAAATAGCTTAGGTTCCATAATTTCTTACATAAAACTAATGAAAAGATTCATACTAATACAAGAAAAGTTGCATTTAATTAATGACTGTTTCATTATTAAAAAAGAAACTTTTCTTACAATTATTGCAAGCAAATGATTAAAATCATTAAAAATAAAACTATCATTCATTTAATCAATGAAAAACGTCATACATCTTAGGAAACTTTTCCTAGAACAAGTGTCAGAGTTTTTAAACTAATGAATTAAATCATTTAAAACACAGACCGATTTCATAAAATTAATGAAAAACATCATGAATTCCATGAATTTTTACATACATTGTCTGAAATTGCACATACTTTTTAAGAACAATAAACATGATTTTCATGATTTTTTACATTAAAATAGTGGATCTGTTCCATCAATTTATGTCAGAAGATCATAAAATAAATGAAAAATATAGTAACATTGAATGACAAAATACATGAAATTAAAGCAAAGAATTATGAATTTCATGTTTACTTACTTACATCGAATGAAATAGTTCATATGTTTTGTGAATTATCGAGAGAATTTTTTCATGACTTCCAATCATTAATTTAATGCAGGAATCATTAATTTAAAGAACCTTTTATAGTCGTAGGAACAAATTCATAAAACGTATGCTTAGGATTTCTTTCTTTTAATGAACTCGATTCTTGGCGCGTTTTTAATGAATTTTTTCTTTAAAAACATGCAGTTTTTCCTTCGAATCATGTACCTTTTTGGTTCAGTGTATGAGCCAACAAATGTAAACTTTCATACATATGTAGTATCTTATTAGTTGTAAGCCAAATTGTAAATAGTATGTTCAATAAAACAAAATTGAATTGAATTGTAAGTAAACCATCTCATGGTATATCCATTGAGAAAGTAGATCACTGCTTCGCCTACCCAATCTTTCTTTTGCTACTTAACTCTGAAGTTGAGAAGCTTTTCTCGAAGTTATTAGTAGAGATACACCAATTAAGATACCCTTACTTTGGGGGATAATTTTTTCAGAACATGCCCGCCCGAAAATAATTTCATCAGTAAACATTTTGTTAAAATTTTATTCATGTTTAACTATTGTACTGTTATCTCATTATACTTCTAACAACAAGCTTCTAGCCATTTTAAAGCACCGACATTTGTTGAAGGACAATAACATCATACCGGATAATCAGTTCGGTTTTAAGGCGGGACATGACACTATTCATGCCCCGTCTAAGCTCATTTCTGATATCCAATGAAACAAAACTAAAAATCAGTGCACAGGTGCTTGTCTGGTTGATTTAGAGAAGGCTTTCGACCCCGTATGGTTAGAGGGTCTCTATTTAAAACTGACTAGACTCGGCATAAGTTAACCACTATTGTATATACTTTATGACATGCTCAATTATAGAAACTTTGTTGTCAAAAGTGGCAATGTAACTTCTACCGCAATATTCGATATTAAGAATGGTCTTCAGCAGGGAGCAATGAACTCGCCGATTCTATTCAGCATTTACACCAGCGATCTGATAGGTAGTTTAACTACAGTTAACATACAGAACGGCTCCAAAAGTTGAGGTTATCAGAATTCTCTTGCAGCGTGACTTTGACAAGATTCAGCGAAATTCTGATGACTGGAAGTTGAAAAAAAAAATTGTTTAGGACTCCGTTGGCTAGAGCCCCTAGGGATACTAGAAAGAACTGGCGCAAGCTGGTGATCGTGGGACCACATAGACAGCCATTGGCGAGTAAAAGTGCAGTAAAGTACCTTGGCATCAGGTTGGATCAGTATTTGTATTTCGACAGACATATAAATGCTCTGAACAGGGCCAGGGGAGCCTTTCCCCTGACGAAATGGTTGCTTAACAGCAGACGGCTTGACAGCAGATTGAAGGTGATTTGCTACATGGCATGGCCCTCATCCGGCCAAGATGATTGCCTGTGGGTGTCCGGTGTGGTTCAACGTTGCCCCATCTCAAATGGAAAACATTCGGGTGTTTGAGAGGCAGTGTCTTAGACGTTGCCTTGGATTACACAGAACACCAGAGTCGGAGTACAAACATTACTATTCCAACAGGAATCTATACAACGGAGCCAACATTAACAGAAAAGATAATTTTTTGATAAAGCTGACTCGGAGTCACATTGCGAGAACGATGACCTCAGCCAATAGCTTTATCTTTTGGGCTTACTACCCCAATACTGAATACTTCGAGAGTGTGCGTTTAAGTGGCAATATTGCACCTAATGTATTCCTCTATTTAGATAGTCGAGGGCTGATCCAGGAAAGAAAGGCGGTTCCGCTAATCTATTATGTCGTCGGCCGTAGTACTGTGGATAGGCGGCTCCTTTATAGTCGAGACGTCCTCGCACAAGACGGAGCAGAGAGCGCCTTCGGTTAAGTAGGACTGTGTCCAGGACCGGAGGGACAGGATGAGACAGGAGAACCAGTTTTGGTGGTTGTCTAATGTTGATCGCGATAGTTGACATGTTGTCTTGGCCGACTTACATAATTTTAAGTGTAATTCTTAGGTAGGGGGCAGTCAGGGTGGCACCAAAAAAAATTACTGTTGCTGTGGCTGTTCTAGTTTTTAAGTAGCTTTAGTTTAGTTTTAGTTTATTTTAAGTAGTTTAAGTAGTTTTTACATAGTTTTAATTACTTTTACTTTAGTTTGTAAGTTTTATATAAAAAATTAAAAAAGTTACAGAATCCGAGTTTTTTAAATTTTCTCGAGAAAACAAAAAAAAAAAATAGGTAAAGTGTACATTAAAAATAGTTTTTTTTAGGCCGAAAGGTATTAGATTTAAGATATAGTTTAGCTTAGAGCGCCCGCATAGGGCCAGTAAGTTAGTTTTAAGTTATTGGATAATTAGGCTAGTTGTTATGAATTTTTGTCTAGCTTTAAGATAGCTTTAAGATTAACAAAAATAAAAATGAATTAAAAAAAAAAGAAAAAAAAGTGCGTTGGACTGTAATTGTACGACGGAAAATTGTAGGTTCCCTCAATTTCCTGCAACACGTAAACAGGAATAGTTGAGAGTTGTAAGTCAATAGGTCCTGGTTCTCTTCGAGCTATTGCACCGCCAAATTTATTTATTTATTTAAAAACACTTCCGGATCGAAAATACTGTCATCCGAGTGAAACCTACTCTCCAGAGTTTGCATACGATAATAGTTAATAATAACCTTGTTATAATTCGGAAAGTTCCCTTATTATTCTTGAATGAGATTCTTCAAATGAACTTACTATTTAGTCATTATTCCATCAAAAAAAGCGTCCCCGAATATAAATCTGCATTTGGCCTAGTTAATACCTTATAAATAACTCACCTGTAGAAATATACACGTCTGGCATTCGGGATCATCACTCGCACTCGGTTTGGCAAAATCCCAGGATAAGTCTTCATATCTTAAGCCCAGCAACAGTGTCTGCAACAACAACAATAAAAGAGGCCATTTATCATCAATGTGATGTGGCAACAATGCCAAATGAGCAATTGCCGATTACACTTACGTATTCCACCGGATCAATGATGAAAATACCACGCTCATTTATCGCAACAATCACTGAAACATCCTTGTGATTCACTAAGCTCATAAGACCACGAACTGGCTGCTCCACTTGACCATGAAAAAATGCCGCACTGCAAATGGATTGAAATACAAACAAAATAAAAATGGAGAAACAATTTCCAGTGGGGTGTGGTGGCGGGGGGCGGTTGGAGGAGGTTTGGTTTTGTTGAGGCAATAATAGAAGATACAACAATAAAGAGCCGAACAAAACGCTGAAAATAGAACAAAAGGATAAATGTGGCGCGCAGCAATTAATTGCCACAGGGACATGTTCCCATTTTCCCATGTATTCATTTCATCTGACAGGAGTGCGAGAGAAGAGCTTGCTTGCTAACACGAACGTGCTTTTATTGCTGCATTTTCTTGTCCGAAGATGAAAACGGCATTACGATGGCGGCGGCAGCGGCGGCGAACCACCTCCTATTTCTATTCACTACACAAGGCGTATACCCGATTTGGAAGCGAGATGCTCTTAAAAGCTTCCTTTTGTTGTTCAAGCCAACAGTGTATAGCTACAGTGGGAAGAAGGTGAAAGACCCTCCAAACTCCCCCAACTAGTCCTATACACACCGTAGCAACCTAGTATCTACACAAAACAGAATGACTCTTTCATCAGGGGCAGAAACAACATATGGCCTGTTTCATGTCCTGGAACGTGCCTTTTTAAAAGGATAACATTTTGCTGAGCTGCTTGTAATCCCCGTGTATTTTGTTTACATTCCAAAGTGATAGGGCTCAAATTTTTTGTTCAAGAAAGACACACACGTGCATTTATGTAGGTAAACGTGTGTATATATGCTTGCAAAATCAGCAAGGACTATTCCAAAGTGGAAGATCTTAATCCTTTTTATGCGACGACGACGATGCAACTATATTATTGGAGATTCTGTTCGGGTTCTGCCCTGCAATTTCAAAACGTTACTTCGGGAACACTGGGTTTTTGTGACATGTTTTACGACTTTTCCAAATAGGTTAAAGGATATTCACTGACTCACAGTTGTAGGAAATTAGTTCGTGTAGGTAATTGTAACTGCTTTTAACGAGGCATAAAATTTGAGCAGTCAAAAGATATTTCGCAGGTGCAGGTGGATACATTCAAAACGAAAACGTTCTTGAAAATGATATAAATTCAAGGCTGGTAGCCTTAACTTTGTACAGCAAAGCTGTATGACTTTTTTAATTGCTTTAAGTGTTTAGTTATTCCATCATTTACCTTGACAGGGCATAGGCAATTGGGTTTAAATACATTACCCATGTACACATTCATATCCCAAAAGATACTTTCAGTAGGGTAGAGTGAAGGGTGTGCACGAGATTTCGAGCAGAAAAGGGGAACTACCTACCAGACGAATTTTACATTTGATTCTATTTTCTTAGCAAGATATCGGTGGATACATCAGCAACCTGGAACCAAGACAGATGTCACCTTTGATAATGAGTTAAAATCTTCAAAAGAAGTGGCATACTCATATGTTTCACGAACTCCCGAGTCCCGACACCTAATCATCGAAAGTGAAAAACTGTAAGACTAAAATTATTTGACTTAATGATGCAATTGAAAAATAAAGCGTTTTCCAATATTGGACATCTGTCAAATCTCTTGTTTATTACTCAGTTACTGATGACAAATCTCCATGGCTGCACGGTTGAACAAACAATGATACCACTTTAGTATAAAAATGAGTCTTCATTAGTACAAAACTTGGGCTCACTTAATGGTAGACGGGTTAGCCCTTTAAAATCCATGAAAGTGTACGGCAGAACTGACCCAGCAGCTCAAAGTTCAAGACCATAGACAACGCCACACAATGAGGCCAAGGCGAAAAAAACCCGATTTTCCGAAAGTGCTGATTTTGATTATCTGATTCATGTTTCTCACAGTAAATTAGCCAGAGAATTTGAGTACACTAAGGATTTGGGCCAAAACTTTAGTCCTACACCTAAATATATGCCCAAAGTCAAAATATTTGAAAATGTGTGGGAATTTGATGAAACTTTCCTAGAGTGTAACATCAATTCGGGGTAAACTAGGAATGTGATTGTTTTTTTTTTTTTGCTTATTTAGGATGCTTATTGCTTATGAATACAATACAGCGGTTAAATTTCAGCAAAAATAATTCGAGTGAATTACGGTAGCATGATATAAGACCCAGTCCGCAGTAATGAAAAGTTGTAGTCATTTTAAAAAAGCTCCACTTTCCTACGGTCTGAGATTCGTTCTTCAAAAAATCTCTTTTTCAAAAATGAGAAGAATATCTTGATCACATGTAGTTCTAGCAGGCCGTCGCGGCGCGCGGTGGTAGGTGCCACACAGCGGATGCCACGATTGACATTTTGCATGAACGATTTGAGGGAAAGGTGATCTCTCGCATAGGTGACGTAAATTGGCCACCAAGGTCAAAATATTTGACTCCGCTAGACTTATTCTTGTTGGATTATCTGAAGTCGCGAGTCGTCTATGTGAATAAACCACAATCAACGGATGCCCTTAAGTTGAACATAATACAGACCATATCGCTCAAATTCAGCCGGATTTATGCGAGGGAGTTATTGAACGATGTAGAAAATTACAAGGGTATTTGCAAACTCTCCGCAATTCTCAAATTTTTGGAAAGTATGTTATTGAACGATGTAGAAAATTACAGGGGTATTTGCAAACTCTCCGCAATTCTAAAATTTTTGGAAAGTATGGTGAAAATTAAAATTAATGGTGCAAAATTTAAAACAGCCTAGAGTTAAGGTGTAAGTATGATACTTCTTAACAATTTGCTAACTTTAAAGTAGTTTACTAACTCATTCTTAATTTTAAACATTTTCTAAGGCAATTTTCTTAACAAATTGCTTCTGAACACACCTGAAACAATGACAGTTCGTACAAGAAAAGAATGAGTAAACAGACCTTTTATGGCGTTTGCAAATAGCACGATACTAAAAAAATAAAATAGGTATTCGATTATTTGAACTTTGATAAAAGGGTGGAGAAAGTATGATGCTATATTCGATTAAAATTTGTAAAATCGTTGTTTTCACCTAGTTTCATACTAAAACAGCTTAAACATCGTACTCATTCAACTAAAATTTTGCGCCAATATTTTTACAAGTGAATACTTATCAGAAGCTTAGCAGGGTTTCGTTTCCGGTAGATCGTCTGTTACCAATCTGACTTATTTTATTTTATGCGTTCCTATAACGCTATGGAACAAAAATTTGAAGTGGATATAGTGTACACTGACTTTAATAAAGCTTTTGATTCTGTGAACTACCAAAAACTTCTGAATAAACTTGATATTTTTGGTTGTCATTCTCATATTTTTCGTTGGTTATTAGTATTATCATATTTATCTTATAGAACACAACAAGTTAAAATTGGAGACAGATATTGAAAATAAATTCAGGGTACACCAGGTGTCCCGCAAGGTTGCCATCTGGGTCCGCTGCTCTTTATAATTTCTATTAATGACACTGTTTCGAGTTTGGACGATTGTCAACTCATTCTGACTGGTGTCAGATAAATGGGCTTACTCTGAATATCGAAAAGTGTAACGCGATTTCCTTTTCAGAAATTCTCAAACTTTGTTATTGAACTGTGCAATAGAATCTGTGACTTTAGATAGGGTTTCAATTATTAAAGACTAAGGCGTTAAACCTGATTCCACATTTTCTTTTAAAAGTCATCACGATTGTTTGGTTCCTAAGACCAACTCGTGGGTAGGCTTCATATAACGAAATGGATAAGACTTTAGAGATTCTTTTGTGTTTTGGAATACATAGATGATATTTTGAGCACCATTTTTAAAGTTCATTCTGATCGGTCAACGGCCTTGACTTTGATGAAAGCATCTATTCCCATCGATCAGCTAAATCAAGCATCATTGTGTGTGGTTAGTATGTGAATGGGGGACCGTTCAAAACTAATCGTGTGCTGTTGACATGTGTTTCTTCTGTTGTTCTTTTTTTCTGTGTATGCCTCTCTCTACTATAGTCTGTCAAAGCTTTTCAAATCCAGAAATCTCACCATAACTTCAAAACTGCTGCTGTACAGGACCATGGTCCTGCAGTACTCACATATGGATCCGAGACTTGGGTGCTTAGCAAAAGGCACTCCGACCTCTTAGCTGCGTTCGAGAGAAAAGTCTTAAGGAGAATTGTTGGCCCCATATGTGAGGAAGGACGATTCCGGAGACGGTACAATCATGAATTGTACGCAATCTACCTAGAAGCAGATATCGTGACAAAAATTAAGCTCGGTAGACTCCGGTGGGCAGGGCACCTAGCTCGCATGAGCGAAGAGGAACCTGCTCGGAAAGTTCTTTGTGGTACATTCTATGGTAGACGACAGCGTGGTAGACCATGCTTGCGCTGGAGAGATGGCGTAGACCAGGACGCCCGAAGCCTTGGGGTGCGCAACTGGATGGCGTCGGCTAGAGACCGGGATAGGTGGAGAGACTTGTTGAAAGAGGCCAGGACCGGAACCCGGTTGTCGAGCCGATGATGATGATGATGTCTCTCTCTGTTGTATTGTCTAAGCCGATGGCGTTAGTTGCCAGTGCTTTTACTGTCTCTACTTCGTAGATTTATCTACGGAGTAGTGTGATATGTAATGTAATGTAATCCTTCTGATCGGGTTGAAAAAATCAAAAGACCATTTCCGAATTATATATTTACATACAAAAATGGGCTGGACTTTAAGCCCTAGTTATGAGGCTTACTGTGAATTAAGTCGTTACAATCAAGAAGACAAAATCATAGTGTAATGCTAATGAGAGACCTACTATGCTACCATATCAAAATGTCCATCACTTCTTGCTTTATTACCAATTTATGCTCCCGCTAGGTCTATGAGAGCTATAGTCTTCTTATTATCCATTTCAATGAAATATCCTCAAATATTAATCTCTTTAAGCTTCATCGTGACAAATTTAAAACCCAGCTATTCAGAAACTTATATGTTTAGCAACTTACCGTACGGAAGATTGCATTTAAGACCTTCTTTACATTGGGAATATTGCGTTCTTACTACATCGTGTTTACATTGAAAACTTTGAGAAATGAAATATCGATTTTAGTACTTTCCATTATATTTTCAATACATACATTCACTCCAAAAACATTTCTTCACCTCTCAACCAATATGTCAAAAAAGAGAAAGACAAAACTTTACTGGTGTAAAATTTAATAGCGCGTTCATTCAATGTTTTAAACAAATCGAGTTCACGTTAGTGATGGACGATTACATTTTATTGTATCAGTTGATATCTGCAACGAAATATTCTCGATACGTCAAAACTTAATTTGTCCCTTATCTGCAATACCATATATTTATTTTAATTATCGAATTAAATATTCTTTATTATATGAAAATATAGATCACTCTCCATCTGTCAGGCCATGAACTGGATGATGACTTCGACTTCAATGGATTCAAAAATTAAGTTTTTACTTTGACAATTTCCATCACAAGGTGATGTCAATGATTTATAAATGTCTGACAGAGGGAGAAAGCTAATGTACAGAAACCTAAAAAAAGCCGGAGGACTTACCTCAGTGTGAACATCGTCTATATAGCAGAAAAAAGACATCACGAGCCTGATTACACGAGTCTTTTTTTCGTCTTTTTGACATATTGAATGTGAGGTGAAGAAATGCTGCGGAACAAAGCTACGTTTCTATACCTCTTGCCCAAACTGTCAAAAAGACGTATGACAAAACTAACGAAAAAAAGAATCGTAATCAGGATCCAAAAATCAAACTGAAGTATCATATTTTCGTGCACCATTAGGGGCGGTCACATTCTCAAATATGTTTGACAAGAACGGCATGATTGGCTTGACTTTGATAATGTGAACGCTCCATCCAGCGACTTATCTAACATGCTGGATGTATTTCAAAATGTTTTGATATTTTGGCTGCATGACAAGCATATTTGATAATGTTCGTCAAGTCTAAAGCAAATTTTATTTTCCATGAATTTCTAGAGCTATGCAAATTGTAAGAAAATATATCAAAATGAGTTTTATAATCAATAGCGGTAGACTTTGCAGACTTTCAATATAAAATTCAAGTAAATTTCCTCACATAAAATAATTTTAACTATGTTCTTAGTTGGTCCGCCATAGTCAAAATTCTAATGAATGCGGACGCTTCTGTTTTTCATCCATCAAAAATATTCATCATGCCGTGAATGTGAACGCCCCTATTAATGTTCCGAGAAAATAGCTGTCGTATGACTGCTTTTAAACTATGCGATATTATTCTGCAGACGTATATGTGGTGGCGGGGTAAACGCAATTGCTGAGGTTGAGAAAAATGCGTTCTTTCTTTTTTCTGGTTTCCCTATCACTCGAGTAACACTCGAGTTGGTATGGTTCATTTTCTATTTGGCGTTCGCTCTCGTACTCGTACTCGTACTCGTTTATCTGAGTAGAGTAAGGACAAGGAGTGCGAAGAGATAACGTCTTTTCCAACCATGCAATTGAAAAAAAAAAAAAAAAAAAACAAAAAAGAAACAGAGATTAAAAATCGTTTTCGTGTAAAAACAGTATATTTCGTATCAGATAACATCTCTGAGTACAAATTTAATGTTGTATCAAACAACATCCCTGTTTAAACATAATTCTAACAAAGTTTACGTTGCGCAGCGGAGTATAAGAGTGCGTTCTTTTTCCTACAATATTTAAATTATGAAATAAATAAGTTTCCTTGCTTACTTTGAAACTCTAGTTTAGAGACGTAATAATAAGTCTGAGTCTGAACATTGTCTTTGAATGAATAATTAAAAAAGTCAATGATAAGTAGTTTAAATGATGGCGACATACTATGTATGTGTATAACTGACGCCTTAGCCGCTCATATTTTTATCGATGCGATAGTTACAGGACATCGTCCAAAAAAATATATGTATGTGTCTTGGGGGAAAGCGTTATGTTAATTCATCTATTTAGAGATACATTCATTAATCTTAAGACTTTTTTGGCTCTAAGTATAAGTGAAAGGGACAAATCGTGGGAAAAATAGTGGCTTGATTGGAACATAGCCAAAGTCACAAACCGATAGAGAAAATATAGTTACCATTAATTTATGATTTTCAGTGAAATTCAATATTTAAAAAACAATCTCGTTGTTATGATTGCATTAATGAACCTATGTTTATTGGGTACGTTCGATAACAAAAATTTGGCCCTCGAAAGAACGTTGATGTTTACACATTTTAACCGGGAATCTCTTCACTCAAACTTTTTACTTGCGACTTATAAGTTCTATAAGGCAATCTATGCATTCGTAAAAAAATCGAACTCGAGATTTTGATCAAAGTTGACATTACGAAGATAACGAAGACGAAAAAATTGGGTCTCGCAATTCTGCCTGTCTGTTCATATGCTCGACTACAGCCTAAACGACTCGGCCGATTTTCGTTAAACTTTGCAGATATCATTTTTAATTTTTCCTCCCACACGTTCTTTTCTTTTTTTAAGACCAAAAATAACGATTTTTTTTGAAATTTTAGAAATAGTTTTTTTTTTAAACTGTCCCACAGAATTTTTTTTTTAAATTCATAAAATTTCATTTAGTTAAAGCTACGTAATCGTTAAAAAAAATTCCAAAAAATGGTTATTTTTGGTAGCCATTTTTTCTGTTTTTGATTTTCTCGAAAACGATATAATCGATTTAAATTATTTTTTTTATGCTAAAGCTCTTCCAAAGCTTAAATATTATTACATATTTAAATTTTCAATTTCTTATATTTTGGATTTAAAAAAAAAATCAATTTTTTTTGGGAAACTCACTATTTCGAAAACTCCATGCTCTATTTTTTGCAAAGTTGATAAATAAAAGTTTCTTAATACGAGTATAATCTACAAGATTGGAGATAAAAATTTTGTTTTGCCTAAAAATAACGGTACCCACCATACAAATGTTAAAAAATCGTTTTCGAAAATCGTATTTTTCTCGAAAACGATTCCGAGAATTTTGATAAAATTTTTTTTCTTTCGTTTAATTTTTACGATCTATAATTTATTAAAAAAAATTTGGAAAGTAATATATTACTGACTGTACCTACGCATTTTACAAATTTTGAATTTCTCAGAAATTTTGAAAAAAATCTATTTTAAAAAAAAATTATTATTTTTAGAAATTTATTTTTTATTCGTTTAATAATAAAAGCTTTTAGTTGGTGTGACAAAGTTTTTCTTAAAAATGTTTTAAAAATTTTGTGTATAAAAGCTTAAATAAATAAAAAACCACTACAAGGATTTACTACTACTAAAAAAGTTATTATAGTCATTTAAAAAATGAATCTTATGCTTATGAACAATTTTTCTCTAGGAACATTCACTTTTGAAATTCTTCATCTTGTACATAACAGTTCGTGTAACCCAGTCGTGCATTTTATTTTTTTTTTAAATCCCAGACTTTCTTTTTCGCCTTGAAACAAAACACCGTTTTATCATTTTTTGTCGCCATTATGAATTCTGAGTTTGGATAGGTGAGAAATTGAACTTTTTAGCCAAGTTTATTTTGCCATTATTTTCAAAATGATTTGAGAACATTTCTATTACTATTATAAAAGTGACTATGAGTATTTAAATAATGGTCCTTATTAGCTTGGTGTTATTCAGATAATAGCCACAAATAAAAATGTTCCTACAGCCATTTGTCATATGCTCAGATTGCACCAAAATAAATTCCTGAGTTTGAAAGACTGACACCTCCAACTCTCCCAAACAATAAAAATCACTCTTGGAATATGGTCGATCTAACCTTGTCAGCTTGTCACCAAGTCTTATAAGTTTAAGAATTTCTATTTCGCTATTTTTGCCTCTACCTGTAATTGAATCCCAAATAACTTGATATTGAGTAATTATTTTAATTTCCGTCCTTTCGTTTTGAGCTATTAGGTTAATTGGTTTTTATAATTTATTGCAACGTTACGTCATAAGACTTACGTTTTCTTTTCAAAAAAAAAAAAATTATTTCCAACCCCCTCAATTCAAAACAGGTCGGAAATTTACATCATCGATAAGATTTAAAATAAAAACAAACAACTTGCTTGTTCCAGATTGCTTTTTCGCACTCAATTGCTAATTGCTTTTCATTCGCCTTGGACATGGTTTTAAGTTTCAGAATATACGTTTAGCTGCAAACCTCTTGTATTTCTAAGACCAAGCCCTATTTAATCACTTTCAAATCTTGATTTCCTTCGGAGCCTTATTTTTCCCACCTCAAAACAAAAATGGTATTTTTAATTAACTGCTTTTGATATTGATTTGGGTGTACGAACGAGTATACAGTTCCAAGTTTCTTTACAAAAGAAGAAAACGCAGCAATATCGATACGCCCGCCGCCGTCGCCGCCATCCACCCATCAGTCCAATGAGCTACTCCCCGGCTAACCCGGCCACAGTACTTACACTCAATGTAAACAGGGCCAGCGCGTTAAAAAGAAAATGAAGTGCACGCTAAAATAATAAAAATGCAAATCAATGCCCACTTTAAGGTTAATTGGAAGTTATTTTTTTTTTTTTGGAATTTTTGTTTAAAAGCCAACGGCAGCAGAACGGTTCTGTGAGTCCAATGTCGACCCAATTACATCCATCTTAATTCGTTCGTGATTCCGTGTGGTCTACATTCATTCACTTCTCGGTCTGTTTGGCTTGGAATAACGGTATTTGTGTATATAATTATACACATAGAAAATGAAGTCGGAGCAAACAATTATAAACTCGAAACTTGTCTCGAACACAACAACTTTCCACCAAGAACAGCAATTAGAAACGCGAAAGCGACTTTATTCAAATCCGACAACTCTTATTCGCGGATTTATAGTTTCAAAACAATTTTCTGTGTGTGGGTGTGCGGTTGGACAGGGTTGCATCGGGAATAAGGCTAACATAATAGGGCGTCAAGCTGAAGTTATCCCAATAAAAAAAAAGCTGAAATATTTAAAAAATCATGTCCGATAGTTTATGGTCGGAAACTTCATTAGAAGAAAGAGAAGAGATGTGCTCGGTGTGACACTTACCTTCAATTCTGATTCCATTCCAATCAGTAAGTGGAAAGTCTCAAGTAATGTTACATTCTCAGGCTGTAGAATGGTAACTTTCCAAATATAGTACAAGACAATCCAAAAAAACCCTACAGAAATCAGAAATCCCAGAAAAACAAACTGGGAGGCTTCAAGATTGGCCCCATCTAAGGGCTGTTATGACAAAACTTCTGTTAGACCATTCGGACATTCAAAAACATCTCAGTGAACTAACGTCAGCTATTGACAGTGCTTACGAAAGGTTTTGCCCCCTTTTATAAAGGAAAACTTAAGGGTAGGTGTCCATTGAAAAAATAGGTTAGACTTTTGCGCTAAGCTGTATAACTTTCACAATTTTACGAATATTTCAATGAAATAAACGGTCATCGATTAGAAAAATGTTATTCAAAATACTTTTGCAGTTTTGAAAAAAATATAAAAAAATTGTGTGCCCAGAAACTGCCACACAAGTGGAGAAATCATACATTTTAGTAAGGTCCTTATTCAAATGATAGGGAAATTCCGAAAATATTACTTTTTTATTTTTTTTATATTTTTTTTATAGAAAAACCATATTCCCAAATCACGTATCGTTCTTCTTTTTTTATTCTGTTTTATTATTTATTCAAAAAAAAAATATATAAAACTATGAAAAACGAAGGAAATTCGCATAGTGGTATGAATGCTCTACTGGATAAAACTTCATAAGTATAAAAGATAGCGAAGTAAAATTCACTCTTGTACAAAGCCAATAAGTATG
This sequence comes from Philhelius festivus, assembly GCA_963931855.1. Taxonomy (NCBI): domain Eukaryota; kingdom Metazoa; phylum Arthropoda; class Insecta; order Diptera; family Syrphidae; genus Philhelius; species Philhelius festivus. Next base: position 148,785,447 of record OZ007555.1, on the reverse strand, counting down.
TGCAATTACGTTAATTTTTTTTTTATTTGTTTTTTTATTTTTACAGTAAATTTTTACTAACAAAAGTCAAAAAATATACATTTTTTTACAAATATTTTGTTCTCTACCCTGGGAAATTGAGAGTTATATTTTTTAATTTTTGGAAATAATTTTTTAATCAAAGATTTATATTCCCTGAACAGCGTATCGTTCTTAAAAATTTAATAAAACTCATCTAAAGTTCAAAAAAATGCAATTCAATATGACAGTATTTGTAATGCATTTGCAAGAAAAGTATTAATAATACAGTTCTCACATATTTTTTTTATTTTTGTTTGATATTTTATTTACTAAATTCAAAAATACAAAATACTTTTTTCACTGAATATTTATTTAATTTTATTTTTATAAAAGAGGTCTGTTTTGCATTTTTTAACAAAAAGTTCCTTTGCACACGCACACAAGTAAGTTTTCAGTTCACAAGAATGCCACTGCAATATCAGCGCTTTGAAAGAGAAGGTTTCGTATTCTCTGTGCAAAAGAATTTTGTCCGCCCATCCGCTCTCTTGATTCTTTTTTTTTTTTTTTTGTCTGGGCTTATTTAGTTTTTTATTCTTGTTTATGACTTGTCATCTTGCATCTCGTATTACAAGAACAGAAAAAATAAAAAAAAAAACGTGTTAGAAATGATTGTTTTTAGTAGGTAAATGATGCAATGACCATTCCACATTGTCGGAGGTAGAGTGGAAAAATGTTCTTTGTGTATGTATAAAAAAGTATATAAGTAGGTAGGTATATCACAAATTCGCTGTCATAAATTTTGTTTTTTTGTAGTTTTTTATTTGCGATCTATCATCACTTCTACTGTTTTTTTTTTGTTTCTTCTATGGAAAGCCATTTTAGGTAATAAATTGCGATGCATAGTGATCTTCATTTTTTTTTTGTCAAAGGGTGTGTAGATGATGGAAGAAATGAAATTTGCGATGTTGTGTATAGAATAAGATACATATAAATATATACAATAGATTTTGTGTTGTTTTTTTTCCGATAGGTAGGTTCATAGGTAATGTAGAGGTGCAACGCCGCGCCGCCGTGATTTGATTTGGTATCGTAAGGATTGTTTTGATTTAATTTTGCGTAGGTAGGTAATGGATGTATCAAAAACATATTAGATGATGAAATTGCATTTCACTGTAAGCGAATACGCAACAACCAAGGGATATTGCAAGTGGATGGCACCAAAATATTATGTATGCAGGTATCTATTAATCTAAATACCTATGTACATATTTATATAAATAAGTTCAGAAGGAAAATTCGATCACATTTTGTTTTCGGTGGTGACGTATTCCACTGGTAGAAGAATGGTGAAATTGGGAGGTATGTCAAAGTATGTAAATAGAAAGAATATGGGAAGTGCGCCTCTTTTATGTATTTTTGTTGGTTTTACATAGGAAGACTTGTCTCCTTTAATTCAATATGTCATGGTGATAGATAATACTCTCGTTACTGTTATTTTCTGTTGTGTTTTTATTGTGCAAATCTATTTTGTACATACCAATAAATATTTTTTTGCAACAACCTAGCTGCAAAGGTATAATGCCTCCAAAAACAAACAAAGGAAACAAAAAACCCAAGCAAAAAAAAATTGATAAAAAGTAAGCAAATAGAAAATACATACATATGTAATGCGTACTTCGTTTTCATTAGGCCACATGATGTAATTTCGTTGAAAATTTCGAAATGAGATAATTTTTAACAAAGGACAATAGGCAAGTCTGGCCCAGTTCTAATAAGAACGACCTTTATATAATATAGGTATATAACATATGTATGTTCTTATATTCATTATCACTTAGTTTTTAATTTGTAAAAAAAAACAAGTATTAGTTTTCCAATAATGTTGTTGGTGTCAAAATCAAAAAGACAAATTGTGAATAATTTTGAAATTACTTAATGAAATTGGTTTTTTGTTTTTTGAATGAGATCAGTTTTTATATAAAATGCATTTTTAGTTTTTGCTTAGGTAATAAAATAGAAGCTTAAAATTAGTATAGTAGTATACAAAGTAAAATTAAAATACAATGATGTTATTGGAAATAAAATTGACAAACTTTTTCTTCGAAATTTGTTTCAGCTAATGGGAACCAGTGGCACCATTTTACTTCAATTATAGTAGATCTACTTTTTTTTCCAAATATTTAAAATCTACTTCTTACTTCGCACCATCAGCAAAATACAGAAATCTACCTCATTTTAAAAATCTCTGTTTTTATACTTCTTTTTCTCTATTTCACTCTAGGTAGTATTTTTTTTATATTAAACGCGCACTCAAGGGGTTATGAATACCATTAAAATGTTAAATACAGTGCAAGAAATTAGGAAAGTAGGATAGGATGAGAAAGGAAATACCGATACACATTGGTTTTTAATGTCTGCACATTACAATGAGTGAGAAATATTGAGCCCGGTAAAGCATTCCAGATTCGTGTAGTGCGGCTAAAAAAGGAATCACTGTACTTGACAGTACGTCCGAAATTGGGCCCAAGGGTAAAATGATGAGCAGTCCTAGAAGTACGGGTATTACGGTTGAATTGCTTGAGGGGGAGAACGCAAATGGCTACTTCACTAGAGCACTGTTTATGAAAATTGCAGCGGTGCTCGAGAGATTCAAATGTTTCAGCTAGACAACGGTCGCCTTTCATTTTTAAAGCTCTCTTTTAAATTCTGTGCAAGAGACTTAAGAGGGTTTTTAGAGCACCTACCTAGTGGGAATTACACTCGAGCTTTGGACGAATATAGGCCCTATAGATTACAGCCAGATTAGTAGGGGTAAAAAACTTCTTGCATCGGCGGAGAAAATCTAAACACTTAGCAGCGTTTTTGGTTACGTCAAACATGTTAACACTTCACAAATGATGGTCTCTGATGCACATACCTAGAAGCTGTTCGGTCTCCTCGAAGCAAGTGCCAAACGGCATTGAGTTTTCGAAGATCATAATTTAATGAGCTTATCATACGCTGCCGTTGGTAGTCCACATCCGAGGACAAGGATGTGAATCTAAAAACGAATATGAAAAGCTAAGGTTACTGTCGTCAGCAAAACAATTAAGCGGAGCAAGAGTTATAGACAGAAACTGTCCGAGATAAAACGGCCCCTGGGGCACACCAGCATTTATTTTGTGGATATCAGATTTGAAACCGCCCAAAACTACTTTTAGTGAACGGTCCGAAAGGTAATTTCTAATCCAACGAAGAAGAGATTCATCGAATTACAAAAAAAAAAAAGAATGTCAACACAATAAAAATACACAAATAAGTAAGTTTAAAAGCATAGGAACTCAACACACTGATGTGTACACGAATCCTATGAAAATTTTGCTTGCATTATGTGTTTTTAATTTTAAATTAAACTATATTTAAATATAGTAATTTTAATGTTATTTTTTATAAAAGAATGTTTTATTAATTAAATTAAATTAAATATTTATACACAATTTTCTTTAAAATTAAAAGAAATGTATTGATAATTTTAGGTATTTAAAAGTATACATTTAAAGAAAACATTTGTCGTATACAATATTATTTCAAAATCAAAGAATCTGCGATGTAAAAATTTTGATCGAAATCGGAAGAGTCGCAAATGAAAAAGTAGAAAATAAAAAATAGGTTATATGACAGGTACCGATAATAACATTTATTTCTTACCAAAGTGTGGACTGTATTGTTGGTACAGTTATCTATACATAATTTAAAAAAAAAAAGCATTAGAGCCGTTTTCAAAATAATTATAATATTTCATAATGGCTGTATGGAAGGAACCGAGCTAAAGTGGCTGCAGATTGAGGTACAGAGTTGCAGATAGACGGAATCATTATTCTCTTGTGTTGTAATGTCAACTTATGAAAATTCCCAGTTCGAATTTTTCTAAAAGTAAATTAAAAGTCATTTTAAAACCTACTTCGATTTTTCTCAATTTACATCACTTTTTTCTTCAAATCTCCTTCGATTTTTTTCCGGAAATGGTAACGCTGATAGGGACTTGAAGTCTAAGATATGTAACAAATGCAAAACTATGAAAATTGTTATCATTGTTTTTATTTTGATGATTAGGTACATAATATTCAGGAACAATAGATAATAAACGAACGGTTTGATCAACCAATTTCAAAATTGATAATCTGTTTGTTTGAAAACACTTTTCCACTTTTATTAAATGAACGGTCAATTGTAAAAAATCCATTACCTATGTATCTCCATAAATTGTTTCAAAGAATCCATTATCTATAACAAATTTATTCATGTTTTCAAAACTGCCAAATTTACCTTTTATGTTGTCAATTTTTACATGTAGATTAGTGGTCAAAGACGGAACCTCTTTTTAATCTGAGGCTATATTTTTTTGCACTTATTAATTTTATTGAATCATAAATAACCTCAAGACAATGAAGCCCTTTAAAAAAAAAATAAAATAGTTGACTATGGATATTTCTCATTTTTAGAAACAAGACTCTGAAACAAGAAAAAGAAATATTTAAAACTCTTTTGGTTTCATCCCAATACGATAACTTTTCGCAGAGTTACAGCCCTTTGAAAAAGACTCAAAAGAACATTTTTATAGGTATACCTAGGTACATAGTTACCATTATTATTTTTGAAAGTCCATTAATTTACTTGGGTTAGGAAATTTAATAATTTTTTTAGTTGAGCAATTTTTGAATTGTGAACTGTATCCTAAAATTAATTGTCTACATTAAAAATAAATTATAAATATCAGAGCAAATTCCCCGGGTTCCTAATGTCTAAATCTGTGCTCCCTTTTCTTTATTTTTTAACCCTCTACTGCATACAACGCCATATATGGCTTTTAGTTTTTAACTTTGATTTTCGAAAAAAAAAAACAAAAATTTTAAAAACCAACGGTTACTAGATTGAATTAGCTGTTTATTGTGACTGAGAAACATGCTTTGTTTTGTTTCTTGTATTTTTTTAAAGATGCAAATACCTCATTTTAATTTATCAGTGTGTATGGTCACGTGCTGGCGAAAAATTCACAAAATAAAACAGTTTTTTCTAGAAGTTCTAAGTAAGAGTGGATGCAAATATAATTTTTTTTACTAAATATATAATCTGGTAAGTAATATGTGAGTTTTTATTTTTGAATTGGTACATGCACAGCCTAGAAAATGTACATTTTACCAAACAGCCATATATGGCTGTCTATGCATTTACGCAAATATAGCTTAAATATCGTCAAGCCATATTTGGCTTCTTATGCAGTAAAGAAAAATATCAATAATTATGATTTTGCCAAATAGGTGGCCTTATAATGGAATCAACGAGGTCCGTTTTCCCAACAAAAAACTTTTATTCAATTCCCCATGATGGCTCGGAAAGTGAAGAAGAAATATTGGAATCAGATAACGAAGGTGAAATGAATCGATCCTCAGGTTCAGAAGAGGTGATACCTGAAACCAGTGATTTTGATTTTGAAGATGAGGAGCCTTTATCTAGTTTCGTGCCGAAAAGAAAAAAAAATCAGAAGAAAGAGCAGAAAATAATTTGGAGCGATACAAATCTTGGTACGTACAGAGAAGAAGACTTCCCATTTTTAGGAAACACCGAACTGCCGGAAATGATGTCTCAATTTGAAACTCCAGCTGAGTTTTTTTCATTTTTTTTCACCGAAGATTTGATTCAAATGATTGTAGATGAATCGAACCGAAAAGCTTTACAGGACAATATAAACAAACCGGCCAATATAACGGGAAAAGAAATGGAGACATTTATTGGTATTTGCCTGTTTATGTCCTTAGTGAAATTACCTTCAACGAGAGGATATTGGAGCTCCGAAACTGGTCAAAGTTTTGTTTATGAGGCAATGACATGCAACAGATGGGAAGACATAAAGCGACATCTCCACTTTGCAGATAATGACAAGTTTATAAAGCGCGGTTTGCCGGGACATGATAAACTTTTTAAAGTAAGGCCTCTTCTTAGCAAAATTAGGGATCGGCTTCTTCTAATCCCAAAGGAAGAATTTCTAGCAGTAGACGAGCAAACAGTTCCAACAAAATGCCGGCATGAACTTAAACAGTACAACCCAAAGAAACCTCACAAATGGGGTTATAAGAATCTGGTTTTAAGTGGGGTTTCGGGGTTCAGTTACGACTTTGATCTCTTCGCTGGAGAACAAAGCAATACATATCCAGAAGATGCTCCTGACGTTGGTGTAAGTGGAAATGTTGTTTCTCGTTTAACTGCTACTGTACCAAAACACAAAAACCACAAGATTTTCTTTGATAACTGGTTTAATAGCCCAAAGCTCCAGGTACATCTGACCAAAACGGGTCTGCTTCCGTTAGGAACGGTAAGACTGAACAGAGTGCCAAATGTTGTTGTTCCCAGAGAAAAGGAAAGGCGAAAGAAAGGTCGCGGGAATATGATCGAAAGAGTGGCAGAGATCGATGGTGAGAAAGTGTCGTTTGTATCCTGGTACGACAACAAAGTTGTAAGTATGCTATCAACTTTTGTAGGATGTAATCCAACAACAACAAAAAAACGATACTGCAGAAAAGAAAAAAAGTATATCGAAATTGACTGTCCAAAAGTTATAGATGTATACAATAGATACATGGGAGGTGTGGATCTTCTGGATTCAATGCTTGGGCTTTACCGGATAGGAATCCGATCAAAGAAATGGCCGAAAAAAATTTTCTTTCATTTCTTGGACCTTTGCGTAGTAAATGCATGGATTTTATGGCGTAAAAACAGTGACGTGTACATGGCTCTATTCGAATTCAAGATGGCAGTAGCCGAGCATTTCTGCAAAGTTGGTAAGACTTACAATAAAAAAAAGGGTCGACCAGCTTCCAACACTGGTACTCCAAAAAGCACCAAGAGAACTTCAGATTCTTGTCCATCTACCCCAGCTTCCAGTCACCAGAAAAAAGCTAAGAAGTCGTTGGCACGTCCTACACCATTGAATGAAGTCCGAAAGGATTCAGTGGATCATCTTCCGGAATGGAAAAGTGAAAGGCGGCAATGCCATAATAATTGCAATTTTCGAAGCTTCATATTTTGCTCTAAGTGCGGTGTTTACCTTTGCTTGAACAAAGACAGAAATTGTTTTATGTCTTTTCATACTTCATAATATTTTTTTTCCATTACCCTATGATATGTAAATATTGAAGTATACAAAAATAAAAATATTTGAATAAAAATATTTGAAATAAAAGAATAAAAACACAAACCAAAGTTTTTGTAAAGAAAAATCGTTACTGCATAAGACGCCATATATGGCAAGGATTTTTTAGGTGGAAAAAATAGTGCCTGCATACAACGCCATATATGGCTACTTTTTTTTTTTGAAAAGTGACTTACTTTAAAAAAAAAAAAATGTCTAAAAATCTTAAGCAGGATCTGTTAAAAGCAAATTCGGCGAAATTTTTTTTTTTTTTTTAGTGGGTCATAATTCATGCAGTAGAGGGTTAAAATATCCTTAAAAGTAAAAGTCCTAGAACCAACAGACTAACCTTGTATAAATACGCAAAGAATAAAAACGCTATCTAGGTACCTACATGCGAAAACTTTCAATTCACCTGCAACCAAAAATATAACAGAAAACAAACCGTCTATTATTGTGTCTAATTGTACGCCCTAAATGCAAAAAACTCAATTTCCCTTTCCTAAACCTCAAACAATCATCACGATTCACGAAAAATAATTTTTTCTACCCAAAATACAAAAGGAAAAAAAACTTTCATTTATCTTTTGCGCAATCCGAGTCAATTCAAAATCAAATGCTTGTGCGCTGCCTGTGCGGCTTGCCAGCTTGCCACTCGTGCCTTGTTCCCGTTTTCTGTTTTTTTTTTTTTTTTTTGATATTCTATTCTATCTTTCTCTAACTCTATGCGTGATGCGAAAAAGAGGTATCCTGAAGAGACGAGACGAGTTAAATTTATTTTCTTAACACAAAAATTCTTAACTAAGAGAGCCATATTTGTACACCAATACATGTACACGTTTTTACATGAGATTTGAGTTTGCTTCTGGGGTAGACCTACCCTTAAGAGTCAACTCTTTTCCTTAGGAGAAAATCCAGACTCCTGCTATCAAACCTTTGCGCCATTTAAGAGCACTCATTTCCCAAGATGTACTTTTGATGCATCTCTTATGGATAGGGGACCCTACAAAAGCGAGACTTCTAGTATTGGCATTCAAATAGTAAACAGCCGAAAAAGGTTTTGGGTCATAGCCTCTTTCTTAGTGTACAAGTCTACAGAGTTGATGGAATAATTCCAATGTTTCACCAAAGCTCAAAGACGTTGTTGTACCATTTCTGGTGAAAATATTCAAGGGATGTTTAAATATCACTTATAGGTGGAGAGAATTTAATGTCATTTTCACTCCGAAATTTGGTAAGCCCACTTACACTAATCGACAAATTTTAGACCAATTAGCCTATCTTGGTTTCTTCTTAAGACCTTGGAAAGGTTGTTAGAAACGTTCATTCGCCTTAAGTTAAGAGTAAATGATAGCAGACCAAACATACATACATCAAGAGCAAATCTGCTAAGACGGCACTTCATAAAGCAGTTGGCACAATTGATAAGTCAATTCACTTTAAAGAATTTACCCTGGGAGCATTCCTTGACATAGAAGGGGCCTTCAACAACGTTGCAAATGGTGTGATAAGACAAGCCCTAGACTCTGTCAGTATCGGGCTATTCTGACGTACGCTTGTTTGGTTTGGAGTCCAGCCTTTGATAAGGGAACCAATCTTAAGACCATAACAAAAAATCAGAGACTGATATGAACCACGTCAACCGAAGCCCTAGTATCTTTCCTCTCACTTGCCCCACTCGATTTATTCACGAAGGAGATGGCAGTCAAAAGTGCTCTTCGACTTAGAGAGTGTACAAATTGGAGAAGTGGCCTCTGTGGTCACAGACCCATTGTAAACTTCAATGACATTTTATCTTTCCACATCTGAACAGACGACCAAGAATATTGATATCTTCGGCAACCAGCGCTGTTTCGTCACTTGTCACAAAGGCAAAACTGGTTACTCTGTACCGTAGTGAATTTAGATTGCTCGGCGAAATAAATTCAGTCACTCGTTCGTTGGAAATGAAGTGGCTGATGAATTGGCCAAAAACGGTTCATCACTTGAATCGAGTTAAATTGTACCATGGCTCCCCCTCGATGAGTTTCACCTTGTCGTGGTGGGGGGACTTACGTCTTTCTCCGGCTTGCTGGAGTTAGACAACCAAGAAAACTCGTAGAACCTAAAACATAGGTCACGTGACATACATAACAATAAGCGATCGAGACATCTCTTTCGTTCGATGTATGCAAAAGCAATCTAAAGTAGTGATATAAAATGATGTAAAAATGAGATTGCTAGATAAGAAAATTGAAATTTTGAACGCTTGGAGGACATCGGTTGTAGTTCAAGCCAAGTCCGAAAAAATTTTGGTACCATACCCAATCTCAGAAATCGGATAAATCTGATATCAGGAAACTGAGCAACGGGTCCTTGGTGCTGATTTATACAAATCTTGAACTATGTAATGTGGGGGTCACGGCCAATGACGAAAGGTAGTTGAGCGAATTTACCGTCTCTCTTGCTTATTAGTCTTGGTATAGCAATCACAATTGACGGTCCTTCCTGGTACCTGAAATTAAAGATTGCGGGGAGTGTCTCTATCCCTTTTGATGTAGGACAAAAAGACTAATCGTATTCGGATCCGTACCAAAAGGTAATGAACTGCCTGCACAGTACAAAATTTGGAACAGCCTGGAGATGCCTGATTCGCACTCCCTTGACAAGATGATGCATTTGGACCGATGCGGAGAACAGTTTGTCTTGGGGGGCTAGTCTTGCACGAAGCTGGAAGGGAGTGGCTACCTTTCATCCAGATAAAAAGCAACTGGGACCTAATCCTGGGCCGTCAGTGCTTGAGGTTAAGCAGTGGGGTTAAGCCATAATCGGCAGGTATCCACTTAAAGCTTAATTTCAGATCTGTACCCTGGCTACTCCACCCCGACTGGTCACACCTTGTCGAGGTGGGGCGGCTTACGTCCATACTCAGCTGTTCCCGAACAGCTGTAGATATGGACAAACTAAGAAGACCCAGGAGAAGTGGGTGAGATGAGCAAGGTTCTTACGGATCTTATGAGTCTCACGAGGGTGTCATAGGGAGTGTCTAGGGAGTAAGAGGTGAAAAAAAAAAAAATTCTTAATCTAATCTGAGGTGAAGTATCCAGCTGGTCCGCCCCCGGCTGGAGGTCTTTAAGGTGTAAGGAAGTTAGAGGATGAAGTGAAGTTGATAAGGTCTCTGGATACATGTCTGAGAATTGACGTGGTGGCATGTCTCCCGTGTGCAGCATGCGTAATTCCCACGTGTTCGTGTGGTTAGCGGTCTTGATGGTGGTGTAGGTGGTCGGTGCATGGAAGGTGGTCATGAATCTCATGAGTTCTTCGGTTCATGCTGGAGGGCTTTGATGTGGATCTTGGTTGGTAGGGGGAGTGGGATTGGTGAAGTCTTCGGCTGGGCAAGCAGCTGGAGATTTCGAAGGTCCTACTCGAGGGAACAGTGAAATTAGTAACGTCCCCGTCTGCTTTTGTGGCTGGGGATTTCGTAAATTTCACTGGAAGGGTTGATCTTGGTTGGTAGGGGTAAGATGAGTAAAGTCTCCGGCTGCTTATGTGGCAGGAGATTTTGAAAGTATTACGTAGGAAGCAGTGAAATTAGTAACGTCCCTAGCTGCTTTTGTGGCTGGGGATTTCGAAAGTTTCACTGGAAGGTGATTAAGGTTGATCTTGGTTGGTAGGGGTAAGATTAGTAGAGTCCCCGTCTGCTTATGTGGTTGGTGATTTGAAAGTCTTACGAAGGGAGCAGTGAAATAAGTAACGTCCCCGGCTGCTTTTGTGGCTGGGGATTTCGAAAGTTTCGCTAGAAGGGTTTTTAAGGTTGATCTTGGTTGGTATTAGTAAAGTCTCCGGCTGCTTATGTGGTTGGAGATTTTGAAAGTCTTACAAAGGTTCAATAAGGGTTTTTTATTTGTTCCAATTTATAGTAGCAAATAATAGGGAGATCGGCGTCCTCGTTCTTTAGAACAAAGACTAGGAGCGTCTTTACTAGCTTGCCGTAAGGTGAGCAAAGACAGGAGCGTCTTTCCTTGTTTACCGTAAGATAAACTAAAGACAGGAGCGTCTTTCCTTGATTACCGTAAGGTAAACTAAAGACAGGAGCGTCTTTCCTTGATTACCGTAAGTAAACTAAAGACTAGGATGCACATTGAGTTGTTGGTTTCTACCCCGGCTGACTTCTTGGTGTGTATCCTAAGGATTGACAGGCCCAGGGTTTGCAAGAGCCCATCTGGAAGTGACGGGTTCAGATCTGGTAATTCCGAAGCTGAGTAAGAACTTAGACTATGTCCTTGTTCCGTTCGCCTAGGAAGCTCCATGAAATGACGAAGTGGTGAAGCTCCACGGGAAGCTTTATTCTGGTACCATAGGAGATTAGTGCCCATTTGAGTCGGAGGTTGAGTTTTACCCTCGGCTCGAACCCTATCTATGAGGTAGACCCCCTAGTGGGAGCATCATGGTGGCTTGGTTTACTCCAAATGCGGAAACACATGGTTTTCAAGATTCTTTTCTTGAATTCAAGAGGTGTTAGATAGACCTCGCCTCCAAATAAAGAGGTGTGCATATGCTGCAACATATCACAACTTTGCGACCGAGATAGCTTGCTATGTCGGGGTTAATGGTCAGGACTAAATCTGACTCTGATGGTAGTAGGCCACCCGTGGGGTAGAGCCGTAATAGGCAGGTATCCACGTAAAACCCAAAGACGATCTTGTACCCTGGCTACTTATGCCGCTGTAGCTGGAAAAGTATAGAATTTATCAAAATTTCCTTAAGACCTCAAAAGACAGATGTTCAACAACTGACATATGTCAGGTTTCAAGGAATATTTGGCCAGATATTTCAAAAAAAAAAAACAGAGTACTTACTGAAGCTTAGCAGACCTTAATTGTCTTTCTTGGTTTGGAATCCTTATAGGTCACAACTCAATGGGAGCCCACATGAGCAAAATGGATATCAGCATATCTGACTTATGCAGAGGCTGTCAAAACAAACAGGTGGAAGAGGGCTCATCTCACTTTCTTTGTGAATGCCCTAGGCTAGCTCGAACTAGAAAAAAAGATGTCCTCGGAGAATACTTTTACGAAGAACTGTGCGACGATGCGACGTCTCATTTTTGCCACTAAAAGCATCATTAACTTCATTCAGAAATCAGGATGGTTCAGGGAGCACCCTATACCTATGACTTCCACTAAATCCGTCCTCTTACCTTTAATATTCCTACATTAACAAGCACAATGGATCTATATTAAGATCTGATTAAGGTGATACGGATTGCTGCATCATCTCTCCACCTAACCTACGGTTTCTGTTGTTCTTGTGATGGATTCTTTACACCTTTCTGAGCCTCGGATAAAAATAACCTTCAAATGAAAAATAGAACTGTAACGTCAAAAGATAATGACGTGGGAGTATGTGTTCCAGGGTTCGGACTTAGGTTTAAAATTTTCGAAGTAAATACGGAACAAAACTGAAGTAGATCCAAAATTTTTGAAGTAGTTTTAGGAAATTAAATTATAAAAACATCATACATAAAAGTAAATTAAGACTTTAGACCTGTAAAAAAAAAAATAGTAATTAAATATAACTATTTTAAAGTAAATTTTCCATTAACGAACTTGTATTTTTGTATGAATCTTATCAATTCAAAAGGTGGCTCATAAATATATTTACCTTTTTCTGTAAGTGTTGGTTTGGAATTTCAAAGAGAGGTAGATCATAAAAAAAAGAAGTAGAATAAATTGTTTTCTTAAAATCGAAGTAGATCTACTTCGATCGGAGTAAAGTCCGAACCCTGATGTGTTCTTACATGAAACTTTGTGCTTTAAGGTTTCTAAGATTCGATAAAAAATGTTTTCTTTGGCTTTAAGTCTACAAATCCAGACGATCACTCATGAACTCATCAGTTGACTAGTGAGGGCCTTTTCAAGTCTCAATATTTATTAAATTCAGTTCATCTTACATCAATTCGCAATTCGCAACCAAGATTATAACTATTAAACCTTAACACTGCAAGATTTTGCCTGTGACTTAGCATTGCTTGTACATATATAATTTTTTTTATAGAACCAACTCTATATAGATACTATTGAAATAGCCAAGTAGTAGACTTAGCACTATTTAATTGGTCTTGTTGAATTACTGAATTCAACGGCTCTACAAGAAAACGAATCTGGCGCACAGACCAAAAACAGACCAACACAGAAAAGCTATAAAACTGTTCAATAACAATTAAGCCAATGGCCAGTAAAGTTTTAAATAAATAAATTAGGGGCACATACAAATAGAGAACCTGAATCTAGAGACTTAATCCTCCCAACCATTCCTGCCAAGTCTTACAATCAAGTCTTACACTCTTCGAGGAATTGTCAATTCTTCCCAAGAGGTAGTACAGCCCTGAAAAAACTTTTTTTTGCAGCGACTCAGAATCGAACCCAAGACCTTTTGTACGACGGTCCAACGCACTAAACATTATATCAAGGGGTATCATTAAGCTGTATTGCAACAATTTAATCGTTAAGTACTAGTCTGGCAGATGGAACATAGACCAAATTATCACCAAGAAAAAATTGCAAATCCCTGAAGAAACCAACACAAATTTATTTATACTTATAAAAACAGTCGTTGTCAGCGCGACTGAGCTGGAAATCACGTGAAAATTGATTCAGGTGTTTCGCGTGACACGTACTGTCCAATTAAGGAACAGTTTCCCAAACAGAAAGACTCAGAAAGAAATGTACAAAAATGTTATTTCTTCAACAATCGGTAAGGATCGTATTATGTGCAAAACAGGTGGGTAACATGGACAACATGAACCACCCATAATGTGTCTTGGTAGAGAAATTCACGATGAAAAAACAAAACTTAATGGTATTGAAGGAAATGAGGAGGAAACCAAGTAGATCTTATCAAAAAAACTTCTGTCCAATTGCTAGTGCAGAAAATAGCATTTGATAGCAGCTACTTTGACGAAGTTTGTTCGCCTAAAGATAGACAGTAGCTCTACGAATGATACCTTAGTGGAGATCCTTCGAAAATTACTCTATTAAACCACAAATTAGGTTTGGCAAAACAAATGGGTGAGAAGCTCCTTATGGATAACACAAAGTGCAAGCTTTGAAAAACTTTAATACTTCGAGTCAGTCTTTCAGCAGTAGGGCATAGTATTAATTATTAAGCAGAAAAGGAGAGCTTACATGCTTACACAATAATATCTGTGCTAGCATGGTGAACCCCAGCCCACATTGGAAGTGATAAAACAGATTCAACCAGCTCTCTTTGGATCAAGACATGGCATATGCCAAGTGCCAAGTTAAGAGTTATCTAATAAAATTGAACAGAAGTGTCGGCTAAGGCTACCGAAAGATGTGAGTTGTCCTAGAGTTTTGCACGTTTAAGCCCCTCATAAATTGTAGAGGATCAAATCAGGGACGATGAAAAATGTCTTTCTTGGATATTGAAATCCTACGGATTAAGCAGAGTTTAATCGGTCTCAAGGGTGTGTTCATTCCAACGAAGATCGCCGTTGACCGACATACCAAGCTTTTCGGCTTCTTCAAAGAAAGTGCCATTCAAGGAAAATGGCATAAAAGGTACATTTGGCTTCTCCGAAAAGAAACAACATTGTATTTTTGAAGCATTTAATTCCCTGAAACTTTGTAAACTTCAAGGATCGGATTTTAATGTGATTATCATGCGCTACAGTTGAAAGATATAGACTTGAGAACAAGTATATATTAAGCTGAGGGTAGAGCCGTCAGCAAAGCAATATACGAGCTTGATCCAAAATCAATTGCGCCACGATAACCGTTAAGGGGATTAGAAGTTTCAGACACGAGATAATTTTTAAAAAATGGGGAAGAGAGCAGAAAACAAAACGGGTCCCTGGGGAACACCAGCATCATTCAAAAGCTTTTGGTCTTTGAGATATTTCTTGAGCTGATTATTGATCAGCAATTTCAGACTTTAAGGCCGCCTATGATAGCATTAGCCAGGGTAGAACTTTACAAAGCCATGAGAGAATTCGGCATCCCAAGTAAATTGACACGACTATGTAGGTTGACCATGACCAACGTAACAAGCCAAGTAAAAATAGCCGGATTGCTATCCAGACCAATCAACATCTTTAATTGACTCCGACAAGGGGACGGTTTGGCCTGCCTCCTCTTCAACCTGGCGTTGGAGAAAGCAATCCGTGACTCTGGCACGGCAACAAGAGGAACCATCGTCAACAGGTCCAGCCAGTTACTGGCTTACGCAGACGACATCGACATCATCGGAAGAACCGAACAAGCTGTACACGATTCCTTCATCGGGATCGAGCAGGCGGCATAAAATCTGGGGCTGCACATTAGTGAATGTAAAACAAAGTACATGGTGGCGTCGAATGCCAGAGGAACAGTTGGTCAAACAATCAAGGTAGCGGAGCACGAATTTGAAGTGGTGCAATCCTTTAAATACCTTGGGTCAATAGTAGCAGCCGATAACAATATAGAAGAAGAAATACGCGGGCGGCTTCTCAAATCCAACAGAGCCTACTATAGTCTGTCAAAGCTCTTCAAATCCAGAAATCTCACCATAACTTCAAAACTGCTGCTGTACAGGACCATGATCCTGCCAGTAATCACATATGGATCCGAGACTTGGGTGCTTAGCAAAAGGCACTCCGACCTCTTAGCTGCGTTCGAGAGAAAAGTCTTAAGGAGAATTGTTGGCCCCATATGTGAGGAAGGACTATTCCGGAGACGGTACAATCATGAACTGTACGCAATCTACCTTGAAGCAGATATCGTGACAAAAATTAAGCTCTCGGTATGCTTCGAAATATATGGAGGAATAACTCTCTTAGCTTAAGAACCAAGCTACTGTTACTTTACGGTTGCAGCACTTGGAAAGTAACAGTAGGTGTCACTAAGAAGCTGCAAACGTTCATTAATAGATGTCTACGAAACATCCTTAGGATTTTCTGGCCCAATCGTATATCAAACGAAGAGCTCCTTAGGAAAACGGGTCAGGAACCTATTGACTCTATTATACGACGTCGAAAGTGGCAGTGGATCGGACACACGCTTCGAAAAGGCGACAACTGTATTGCGGCTCATGCAATGCAGTGGAATCCGCTCACTCAAGAAGGAAGAAGAGCTGGACGACCGAGAAGCTCATGGAGAAGGACAGTCGAGGAGGAGTCAGCCCAACTAGGCAAGAGTTGGAGGGAGTTGCGACTCATATCTAGGAACCGAACACGATGGCGAGCTGGCGTTGTGGACGCCCTATGCCCCACTAGGGGTCCCCCACGGACATAAAAGGTCTGAGGACCTAAGTAAGTAAGTAAGACTCTGGTGGGCAGGGCACATAGCTCGCATGAGCGAAGAGGAATCTGCTCGGAAAGTTCTTTGTGGTACATTCTATGGAAGACGACAGCGTGGTAGACCATGCTTGCGCTGGAGAGATGGCGTAGACCAGGACGCCCGAAGAATTGGGGTGCGCAACTGGATGGCGTCGGCTAAAGACCGGGATAGGTTGAGA
Source organism: Philhelius festivus (assembly GCA_963931855.1). Taxonomy (NCBI): domain Eukaryota; kingdom Metazoa; phylum Arthropoda; class Insecta; order Diptera; family Syrphidae; genus Philhelius; species Philhelius festivus. The sequence continues at coordinate 148,768,787 of OZ007555.1, read as the reverse complement.
GACTTGTTGAAAGAGGCCAGGACCGGAACCCGGTTGTCGAGCCGATGATGATGATGATGATGAATTTCATGACCTTGGACAGAAGGGCCTAAGAACGATTGGTCTGTATAAGAAGGGGAAATATTATTCACCTATTTTATGGAAAATAGCCTGGAAAAAAACCGTTTCTTAGCCGCTCCGAAAGAGACCAGTAGAATAGGAAAGATGGAAAAGTGTACGCAGTGGTTTTGGTAGCGTTAAGAATACCTCTTGATGAGAATAGGGCTTTTACCGTCAGGACCAGCGAATTTGCTTATATCAAGATCTTTAAGAGCTCTTGTAGCTGTACGAGCATTGAACGATTTACGTTTCCAAGTACATGAGGGGTTTTTTGTCGTCTGTCAACGTAGACTTAGGAGTAAAATCAGCTGTGAGTACATTTTCTTTATCTGAAAAGCTATACTTACCAAGTTTTCATTGTAGATGAGCATCGAGCTGCCATATCTCGACTGGGTATTCTTCAGGAAAAGCCTTAATTAAGTAAGAACTAAATTCCTTGATTCACCTTATGTGTTGGATCAGCTTAGCTAATAAATGAATAAATTATGGTAAAAATAAAGAGTACTACGTTTATAAAAACGCTTCCTAGCCTGACATTGGGATAATAATTCCTGCTTAGTCAGAAACATTAGACCAGTTAGTCTGTCCACACCAGAGACAAAAGGCAAAGCGCTATAAGCGGTCACGCACAAATTAGAAACATGGAATCAGTTCGCTGAAATATTTTAGAAAATCTGTAAAAGTTATTGGTATGACAACAAATTAAAATGTTTTATTCTCTATTTTTTTGTAAGGTTTTTGAATATTTATTCAAGTCTGATCTCACAATCCTTTTTTAGCGCGCAGAATATTAAAAAAAATCCAAATTCGAAAGTTTTTAAAGTCCGTCCCTGTGCTATAAATTCTTCGGAATCAACTACTGTATACAACACACACGAAACGATGTGCTGGCTCTCAGTGGTGGGTGAGCGGTTGGTGCAGAAATTTGAACTCTCGTAAATTTTCAAAAAAAAAAAAATGGCTTATAAATGCAAAAGCAGTCTAATTGCAATTAAGCCTTCTTTGCCCTGCAAAAATGTTTAAGTTTTCACTTTTCCTTTTCTCTCTCTCTCTCTCTTTCCATAAAACATCTTTCCATTTATATTTCAAACTGTTACACCACCATGCCACCGGAAACTCAATGCAAACTTTCGGAAGGTATGTATGGCAAAAGTTCTTATCGACTAAAAACGGCACAACATTCTTATTTCTGTCTGCCATTCCGATGGATTTGGGTTTTAATTAATTCCATGAGATTACTTGCCAAAAATAATTAAATAAAACCCAAGGAAGGGTGTGGAAAAGGGATTTAAATAAAAATTAAATAAAAATAAAATTGTTTTCAACACTCAGGAGGAATCAGGATCATCATGATGGTAGAGCCGTCTGCAGGCAGCAGGAAGCTGAACTTACCCATAAAAAGGAAGCGCCCAACAAAATTCCAAGTATTTCCTCATGAGCTTCCTCGTCGTTGCTGTCTGTGGCACTCGCTTGTATTGTTCTAAAAGTTTGACTTCCGCCGAATTCTTACGACTAACTGGCAACCAGGACCAACTGGAGTTTTTGGCAACGTGTTGTGGCAGAAATCGTGATTGATTCTCTCTGTTTCGTATGGAGTGGAAAAAAAAGCAAACAACGAATAAAAATTGAGGCTCGGTGACAATTTGAATCCTGAGAGGAGCAGGAGACAGGCACTGAACTTACCTAAAAAAACTGATTGTGTGGGTGTGCGAATTGTAGGGACCCAATTCTATTCGAGCCTGTATTCCGCCAAGCATCACCGAATGCACAGGCTCCATGATGTATCGACCTGTTAGCACATTGTGTTTTGCCTCCTCGTACAGTAGCTCCAATATCCGATGGTCTCTATTAAAAATCGAACCGAAAACGAATGACAATTTTAGAATTAAGGGTGTTCCACTATCTGATGGATAGTGATGGTTTAGTGGACTTACTTTATTTTTTCTTCGTCCTTTTTTGAAAAGAACACGTTCCGTTTGAGCATTATCATTGGTTCGTCGTATTTCTTTTCAATTGGATTGCCATGGCTGAATTTATCGAGCAGACTTTGCCACGCTATTCTAACTACATAAGGTCGATGATGGGATTTCAATTGGATTTCTAAGAGTGCGCTGGTCATCCAAAGACCAAATATACTTTGCGCTAGTAATTTATTAGCTATTCCTAATTCTTCACAGCCCAGAGCAGCAGCCAGCATCACTTGCGATGGACACTGGGCCGTTCCTTCGATTTCCATATGTACAGCGATGCGTGACATTAGGTACACGCATGTGGGTATCACCTGAAAATATATAAAAAAATATATTTGTTTAAATATTTTAATAATAACATAATTTGTACAGAACTCAATGGGTGGTTACACAATGGGTCAATTTTGAATGAGACTAAATTCTGCATGAATCATAAAATGATAACATTGCTGCAGGAAAATTGTGAATTCAAGCAGCGATTAAATTTTGAGTCGATGGTTTTTCTTTATAATTAAACAATTTGTGGGTATTAGTATTTAACTAATGGGTTTTCCATTAGTAATGGGTAGATTCTGAGAGTTCATGACACTACATCGCGGTAAGTTATAAAGTCTTAGAACGATCGTTCATGGGGATCTGGAGCAGTTCAAAATTGAACCGGATTTCAGCACAAAAAAAAATATCTTCAGTGATGACAGAAGACAGCTTTGTGCTTTCGAAGCATTATGGTGTTTATTACCCATTGCATAGTAACGATTGGAATCTAACGTCTCCTTTTTCCACTAACTCTTGCTGGCAGAATGCAGTGTAAACCTGGACCATGAGCCTCAGGCCTACTCGTACTCTAAAAACATCTTTGTTGATATCTTAAGAAGCAATGTGTTTATAGCTTAAGAAAAGTAATGTACATACATACATATTTATACAGCTGTCAACTTCATAAATTGCCTCTTCTCTTTTGTCTTCTTCTTACATCTTTCCCTTTGCTATTATACTTCAACAGACAAGGAAGTCTTTAATAAAGTAATCCATTAATTTAAACTAAATCGCTCGTTTCTTTTAACAGGTTATGGGCCCAGGGTATTTCAAACATCCCATTAAATATCAAGGAGTTGATATTTTGTAAAAATTTCAATCAAGAATATTTTCCTGTTCATTTTTCCATCGAGTCCACAGAACATAACCTGCAACAATGAGCACGAACATACATGGCCGCATCCAACTCTTCAATGGAGAAAATTTTTCTTCTTGGAAACCACAAATGGAAGCAATTCTTCATGGAACAATTCCTAGACCGCAGGTTGCAGGCGAGCGGCCAAATTGGGATGACAAAGACATGGATGCAAGGGCGGAGTTGCTGTTGGCGATAGAGCCAAATATCGTGTCTCTAGTCAAAGACAAACGGCTATCCAAAGAAATTTGGAACTTCCTAGGTGAAACCTACGATCGCAAGGGACCCAGGCAGAAGGCGGAAGAGTTCAGGCATCTCATTAACATGAAGATGGAAGTAAACCAGAGCATGGATGCGTACATCCGTGAATTCAAAACGACCGTCAGCAAACTGCAGGAAATGGACGCAACTCTCGATAAGGATTTATTGGTAGTTGTACTTCTGGATGGACTGTCCGAAGATTACAGAGATGTCCAAGCGGCGTTTGACGCCCAAAGCAAGTACCCGGAGTTCGATGTCGTGTGCACGAGACTTTTAGAGGTAAGTGATCGTAAGAAGGATGGTAATGGACAACAGAGCACAGCATTATACACAAAGGGAAAATACAAACCGAGGAAAACATCGAACAACAACAAAAAAGGTAGTTCTTTTCCATATAACTGCCGCGTGTGTGGCAATAGAGGTCATATGGCTAAAGATTGCTACCAAAATAAAGAAAAGGCAAAAACTGTACAATCAAGTACCACAGAAGGACCAGAATATGGATTCGTTATAACAGAGGAGTCTGCGTTAAGAGTGTCTACTGACGATATCACATGGTGCCTTGATTCTGGAGCGACTTCGCATATGTGCTCGACAAAATCCTTGTTTGAGAAGTTAGAAATGTGGACAAAAGAAGCCTTTGTGACTTTAGCTAATGGTCAGCGTGTTAAAATTGCTGGAATCGGCACGGCGTTACTACCATCATACCTTAACAATGTCGGAAAAGATATAAAATTGTTTCACACACTTTATATACCCGATTTAAATGAAAATCTCATCTCGGTAAGCAAAGCGGCAGGTAGCGATGTTAAGGTAGTATTCAATTCAGTATAAAATATATAATAAAACTGGAACACTGTTGTTCACAGCTGATAAAAGTCGTGGTTTGTATATAGTCTCAAGAAGTGATAGAGTCCTAGCTACACATGAAAACAACAACTCACTGAACTTGTGGCACCGGAGAATGGGCCACTTAAACATAACCTCACTAAAACAACTTCAGTCAACTGGAATGGTGACTGGTCTACCAAAGAAGTTCAAATCCGATAAAAGCAGTTGTGTTTCATGTATTTGTGCTAAGCAGTGTATAAAACCTTTTAGTGTCAGTGAAAATAAGAGAACGAAAAGAAAACTCGAATTGGTCCACTCCGATGTGTGTGGTCCCATGCGAACTGCATCGTTGAGCAAAGCAGTATACTTCATAACATTCATCGATGATTATTCCCGAAGAATTTTTGTGTATTTCATGCAAAAGAAAAGCGAAGCTTTAGACAAATTTAAAATATTTAAAGCATACGTGGAAAAGCAAACAGGGCAATCAATCAAATCTCTAAGAACAGATAATGGGACGGAATACACACATTCGAAATTTGATGAATTTTTGGAACAAAACGGAATCGACCATGAGTTTTCTGCCCCTTATACGCCACAACAAAATGGCATAGCAGAGAGGGCCAACCGGACCCTACTAGAAATGGCAAGATGCTTAAAACTGGAGGCAAAACTACCTGACATGTTGTGGGCAGAACTAATTTGTACGGCAGCCTTTATTCGCAATAGATGCCCCACGAAAATGAACGGCGAAGTAACTCCAGAGGAACTTTGGACTGGTAACAAACCGGACGTGTCATCATTCAGATGTATAGGTACAAGGACATATGTACTGGACAAAGGAAGTAATCTCGGTAAGTTCGAATCGAAAAGCAATGAACATGTAGTTGTTGGATATAGCAGTGAACATGGTACATATCGGCTCTAGAAACCTGGAACCCGTATAGTCATCAGGAGTAGAGATGTACGATTCGTGGAAGAGGAGTCCAACCATACTGATGATGGTGAAGGAGTTCTACCAAACTACTATGTTTTCGATTTTAAACAACCCAAAAGTCAAGTTCCGGATATTAAGGACCTAAAACAACAACCATCTGATGAAGCGAATCAAGAAGTACACTTGGCGAAATCACCTAAGGCGGAAGCTGAAAATACTGATCCAGAAACTACTACTGCAGCACAAATACCAAATGATGAAGAGGAAGTCTACAACGTTGGAGCTGACCCTGTAAACGTTAAACAGCTGGAAAGCAATGAACATCAGGAAGAGTGGTACAGTGCCATGAAAGAGGAATACGAATCGCTTATCCGAAATGGAACCTGGGTGTTGGTGGACAGGCCAAATAATCGACAAGTAATTAAATCTAAATGGGTTTTTAAAACTAAATATTTTGCAGACGGTACAGTAGAGCGAAGAAAAGCCAGGCTGGTGGCCAAAGGATTCGACCAGATTCATGGGGTCGACTATACTGACACGTATTCCCCGGTAGCCAACATCCACTCTATTCGGCTCACATTAGCAATTGCAGCAGAACACAATCTGAAGTTATACCACCTTGACGTTTCTGCAGCATATTTGAATGGCGATCTGGATACCGTCATCTTTATGGAGCAGCCGGAAGTTTTCAACCACGATGCTGCAAACAAGGTGTGTATGTTAAAAAAGGCAATATACGGTCTTAAACAGTCCGGCCGCCAATGGAACTTTAAGTTGGATAAGACTTTAAAGAACCTCGCATTTAACCAGTCATCATATGATAAATGTATATATCATAAAATTATTAAGAAAACGATCACGATTATCACTGTTTATGTTGATGATCTTCTTTTGGTAACTAACAACACCGAAGAATACTCATTGATTTATGTCGCACTATCAAAGGAGTTTGATATCCGTGATTTGGGTGAACCAAAATTGTGTGTGGGCCTTGAAATCATGAGAAACAACGGAGAAATTAACATAAGGCAGATGGGATACATCAACAGTCTAATACGGTCATACAATTTAAGTGAAGCAAAACCATTTCGCTTACCATCACAAGTGAAACTCATCATTGAAAAGGAACCGACCATAAAAGGTGAAAGTGAAAAAGTGGATATAACAGCATATCGACAACTAGTGGGACGATTGCTTTACCTATCCAATTTCAGCAGACCAGACATCTCGTACATTGTGAATGTTCTTTCTCAACGCGTTGAAGATCCTAGGCGTCAACATTGGAACACAGCAGTTAACGTCATAAGATACTTAATCGGCACCAAGACTGCAACAATAGTGTACAGAAACACAAATCAACAAATCCAAGCGTATTCAGATTCTAATTGGGCTGCAGATACAAATGATAGAAAATCTCAATCAGGCTTCGTGTTTCTTTATGCTGGCGGAGCGGTCCACTGGGGATCTCGAAAACAGAAAATAGTGGCCACATCTAGTACGGAAGCCGAATACATCACACTGTCATCGCACAGTGGGACGACCCATAGCAATAAATAAAAAAATCAAATGTTATAGCGGTACTTTTGACTGATTGGTAAGTCATCACAAATCGTCGCTTTTCCGGCAGAGTGGCATAAGTCGAAATTTGTCGTGTTTTAGTTTTGAACACAGAACTGAGCTGAAAAACAAACACAATTTTTCTGTGTAATCGGCGTTAACCTACTTCTTCTAGTTTCCGAGTTATGAAAAAGCGCCGCTCTCAATGTTCAAAAACATCCCTCTCATTTTCTACGTATAAATACGGCATAAATCAATTTTTGTTTTTTTTTTTTAAATATTTCGTTTTTTATAAAACTTAACAAACGAAAAATGCAATTTTTTCACGTATTCAACATTCGAGTTTTGTTTTTTATGAACAACGAAATTTTTTTTGTTCAGTATGAAAAAAACTTTAAAATGCTCTCCTGAAAATTTGCAAATTTCGACTTATGCCACTCTGCCGGAAAAGCGACGAAATATATATAGGTTCTAACTGCATCAAAATTTTTTGCATTGACCAATTAGTGCAAAAGTTATAGAGCGGCAAACATTGTCAAGTTTATTTTTTTTTTGTGGTGAAAAAATCAAGTGTTTTTAAATTCAATTTTGTTTTTCTCCTAAAATTTTTTGTGCGCTAAAAAATTAACTCAATTATGGATAGTAACACTGTTCAAGGTATTTAAATTAATATTTAATAATAAAAACATCTTTTATTTTTATTGTGTTTTTTTTTATTCGTGATTTTCCAAGTGAGGGTAGAAGTAAAAGAAAAAAATTGACTTTTAGTAGGCTTTTCTTTTTTAGGCCTAAAAGGCCCTCTGAGGTTTTTATGGTTTTATACTCAGTAAAGTGTCCTTTAAGTGAATCAAGAAAAAAATCTTGCTACAATTTTGCTCCAAGTACTTAAAATCACATTTTTTAGTTTCAACTCCCTGTATTAAAAATGCCGACATTTTTGAAACGTGGCTGGATAGTGATAGAACCAGGAAATTTGAGAATGTTTGTGAAAGAATTCAAAAACTTCTTGGCTTAGAAGAGCGAATGGAAGAGTTGGACAAGCAAATTAAGGAAGTTGCTAAATTTTATTGTCTCAAGGTGAAGCAGAAGTGGGAGCAGTGTTGTAGAAGACTTGATCGGTTCATGAGCGCTAATGAAACATGGCTTAATTCCAATCTGAATTTACCTAAAGCTTTACATGATTGCGTAAGTTATAAAATCCTATTTTAACCAATATTTCTTATAACATTTTACCCGCCTAACCCAAAAAAATTATAGTGTAATCTAAACATGCCAAGTACGAGCAAGGGAAGGCCAAGAAAAAGTTTTGAAACGTGTACTGATCGCACTAAAAAACGTCGTGTTCAAGAACTTGTGTCGCAAACCTCTCCAGAGGAGTTGGAGTATGCGGCAAAGTTGACTGGTCGTGCTTCAGGTTCTCCTCGCAAGAATGATAAGACCCTAACTCTTCAACAAACCCTGGCCTTATACTTAGACTTGGGTTTATCAAAAAGAAAATATTCTTTACTTCGTTCCGTTGTAAACAGTTTACATAAAGATTGTTTTCCAAGCTATTATAAGTTGCAAACATATAAGTCAGAAATATTGCCAGAAGTTGCTGTTGTTTCTGAATCCACCGCTGACGTAAATTTGCAATCTTTATTAAATAAAACTTCAAAAAGCATACTCAATATTGTAAAAGAAAATGAAGAGGCATATGAAAATACAAGCCAATCTTTTAATCTTGTTTGTAAGTGGGGCTTTGATGGCAGCTCCGGACACAGCAACTATAAACAAACTTTTGAAAATTCCCGAACCAATACGGATAGCTTTTTATTTGTTACAGCTCTAGTGCCACTTAAATTATTGGATTCTGTAGATGAAAAAGAAATTTGGGTGAATTCTCGTCCAGGCTCAATCCTTTTCTGCAGGCCAATAAAATTAATCTTTGCAAAAGAAAATAGCGCGCTAGTTAGATCTGAGCAAAGTAAAATGGAAAAGGCTATTTCAGAACTTGAAAGCTATGAAACCTCAATTGGTAACAAAAATATTTCGGTTTCCTTTAAAATGTTTTTGACAATGCTCGATGGAAGTGCCATAAATGCATTGAGTGGAGCAAATGCAGCTCAAAACTGTTATATTTGTGGAGCGAAACCCTCTCAAATGAATTTATCTTCAATTGCAGAACGAGCACCAAATGTCCAAAATTACAAATACGGCCTATCATCTCTTCATTCCTGGATAAGATGCTTTGAATGTTTGCTTCACATCGCATACAGATTACCAATTCAAACTTGGGCAGTTCGTGGCCAAGAAAATAAATTAATATTTGATGAGAGGAAAAAGCAGATACAAGAAAATTTCAGGGAAAAAATGGGGCTCCTTGTCGATATTCCAAAGCCCGGTTATGGAACAACCAATGACGGAAATACCGCGAGAAGGTTTTTCTCAAACCCAAGGCTCAGTTCTGAAATTACTGGTGTGGACAAGGACCTGATTTTTAATTTTGGAATTATACTTCGAACAATTGCATCTGGTCGTCAGATAAATATGGACAATTTTGTAAAGCTATTGGAAGAAACAAAAACCATATACTTAACAAAATACAGTTGGTATTATATGCCAAGCAGCGTGCACAAGCTCCTTATTCATGGGAAGGACATAATAAGCTTTTTCGAATTACCAATTGGTGTTCTTTCCGAAGAAGCCTTGGAAGCAAGCCATAAGGAAATAAGAAAAGCTAGACTGGATCACACCAGAAAAACAACGAGAAATCATACAATGAGTGATTTAATTAATCATTTACTGATTTCATCTGATCCGCAGCTTTCGCATTTGCGGTCAAAAAATTGCCATATGTCAAATTATGATCAGGATATATGCCCATATTTATTAACAGACGAAACAAATCTTAGTTTTCCCATTGAATTGAACCCCGAAAACTTAAATTATACATCCGAAACCGACACCGAATTATAAGTTTTTTTCTTTATATTGCTATTTTGTTTTTTGTTTTTGTATTCAAATAATATTGTTATTTATTGTTATATTTGTTATACATAGAAATTATACAAGAAATTTAATTATTTGTTATTAAAAGAAGAAATAAAATTAATAATAAAATGAAAATCCTAAAAAAAAAGTTCGCTGCTCAACTCTTTTGATGAAATGAACTTTAATTTCCTTGCTATAACTTTTCCATTTATTTGGTTTTCATGTTTAATTCATAGATTTAGGTGTAAAAAGACGTCCCAATGCTACTTTGCGTGATTTCAATAACTTAAACAAAAGATATGAGTTTTGCCGATTTCCCCATACATTCGTCCCACTGTGCATCGGTGGCAAAGGATGTGGCATATTTTCGTAACATCTTACTCGAGCTTCAACTACACATCGGACATGTTGATATGTTTTGTGACAACCAAAGTGCAAAACATATCGCAACGGATCAGTCAAACCAAGGTAGAACGAAACATATTGACGTGCGCTACCATTTTATTCGAGATGCAGTAGCAAAGAAAACCATCAAAATCAATTTCCTGAAGTCTGAAGATATGAAAGCTGATGCGTTTACAAAACAGTTACCATTGATACAACATTTTAAACATTTCAAGGAGATGGGTATGGTTTTCGAAAAGTAGAGTAATTTTTAATTTTGTTTAATTTCGTTAAATGAATTATAAGATTTTTCCTTTTGAAGTTTAAACGTAACTTTAATTAATAAGTAAAGTTTTGAATTCGTATTATAAGATGTAAATGCTCTTCTTTGACAATTATGAATTTGAGTAGGGGTGTTGATATCTTAAGAAGCAATGTGTTTATAGCTTAAGAAAAGTAATGTACATACATACATATTTATACAGCTGTCAACTTCATAAATTGCCTCTTCTCTTTTGTCTTCTTCTTACATCTTTCTCTTTGCTATTATACTTCAACAGACAAGGAAGTCTTTAATAAAGTAATCCATTAATTTAAACTAAATCGCTCGTTTCTTTTAACAATCTTCTATCTCTTAAATTCGTCAGCGAAGATCTACGGGCTTAGAGTAGTTTAACTTACGTCTGTGCCATCGAGTTCATAGTCTGAGTCGGTTGCTTGGTGATTCTAAATAGTTTTTTCCTTTATCTTTTTACTTGCGACATTATGTAGGTACTATAAACCAAGTTTTGTATTTGGAAAAAGTCGGGATCGAGATTTTGATCAAAGTTTTCAATACGAAAAAAGTTGACACAAAAAAGTAGGTCCCGAAATTCCGTTTATCTGCCTGTATCTCTGTATGTCTGTTCGTCTATATGTCTATATGTCTGAACCTCAACCTAGATAGGCCGCTGAAGTGATTTTCTTCAATCTAAGGTTCTTCGGTGATTCCCTATAGAAGAAATTGAAATTTGTTTTTAGCTCCAAAACTAACGGTACCCGTCATACAGCCGTTTAATGTTTATACAGAAACTGTACTACTTTGTCTTCGTGTCTTCAATGACACTTCTCTTGTCAGCTTAAAAGATAAATTGAATTTGCTTGCAGTACATTTTGCTACTAATTCGACTGTGCCAGAAAGTGCATAAGAGTCTTCCTGTATACCTGGGAGCGTAACAATTTTATGGGAAAATATTTTCTTTCGCAACTGTACAGTTGGAAGAGTAAAGATCTAGATATACACAATTCCTCTGACCCAGATAGTATTCCTCCCAGTCTTCCGAAGAGGTGTTCTTTAAAGCTGGAACAAAAACTGCGTGAATTTTTCAAGCGCTTCTATTCTACAGGTCTCTATGCGACTCGGCAGAAAATAAGATTAGTCTAGCTAGACTCTAGCTTGTTCTTAATAAAGATGAATCTTCTTCCCCTTCTAATTATTGCCCAATTGCACTTACGTCCTTTCTTTCCAAGGTCATGGAAATGCTGCCAACTATGAACTCAAGAAATATCTTGAAGTACGTGTTGCAAAAAATTGGTTCTCCAAGCATTTCTTCATTAAAAAATTGTATTTTTAAAAAGCAAGACCGTTCAGGCTCCTCTGGCCAACCGAATTTCTTTTTATGCTTCTTAAGGTAAGAATGATCTTTCAGGAGTTCTAGTTGTCACCAGTAAAACTGCCAAAACTCGTAAGATCACGTAAAGATTCTTGTATGTTTTACCATTAATTACCTGCACGTTTGGTGTTTCACAATTATTTAATTTTGCGTTTTTAAATTGCAATTTAGAGTTAATTACTAATGCATGTCTCGCTGTCTCCACATTTTGACTTCTAAGATAAAATTAGCTTTGGTGTAATTCAGTATATCATCATAAAATTTCCAGAGATCTGCGCAGTTCTTTTTATCTTGCTCAGTGAACCTATGTAGGTAACAGGGTTCGGACTTAGGTTTAAAATGTTGATAGTAAATACGGAAAAAAAACTGAAGTAGATCCAAAATGTTCGAAGTAGTATTAGGAAATTAAGTTAGTATATAAATATAACATATAAAAGTAAATTAAGACTTCAGACTTGTAAAAAAATAGTAATTAAATATAACTATTTTAAAGTAAATTTTCCATTAACGAACTTGTATTTTTGTATGAATCTTATCAATTCAAAAGGTGGCTCATAAATTTCTTTACCTTTTTCTGTAAGTGTTGGTTTAGAATTTCAAAGAAGTAAGGAAGAAGTAAAGTCCGAACCCTAGTAGGTAGGTAGAAATGGCAACGGTGAGTCGGCAGTCCAACCCTGTGGCTCAATTAGTGCTAGAGTGCACTATTTTGATACCACAACTGGTATGAATCTGTGGATCGAATTGATATGAGAAATTGTGGACATTATCACGGAGTCATCCAGTTTGGATTAAGTTCAAAAATATGAAAGGATCTAGTAGATTTTGATTTCTTTTAGGCTAGCCGCGCACTGGCAACTGTGACCGAAATCAAATAGTTTAATCCCCAGTTGATAGAGTTCCGCGCACTGGCAACTCTTTACTCACGCTCACACTCTTTTCTCTCTTGCGCTTATAGAAAACAGCTCAACTGTTGCGAATTCATTTTGGGCAATCGTTTAGTTTGTGTCAAAACACAAACTTTTTAGTTGCTGAAATCGAGTTGCTCTAAGTGCGCGGTGTCCCATATAAGCCCATATGTTTCATTTTAGAAACTAAACAGTTGCGAAACTAAAAATTGATTGTGCCCGCCTGGCCTTATTGTGTGTTTGCTTCTTCACAATTATCCGGAACTTGTATTACTGACTCAATCGGACCACCACACTCATCCGACACCATCAACACTGTGCCAAGCAAGTCCGCTTGTTAACTGGTGCAGAAACAGTAGCCAATCCTATTGAGTGATAATCTGGCCCCCGCACCGTAAACCTCCGTCAAAGCCCACAGTCCGCTTGCTGGATATCAAAGGAGTCAGACGGAGGGCACGGCTGACGGCATAGTATCAACCGAAGTTCGTCGCGTTGACGAAAGAGATCAAGTCTTTGATCTTCATTTTTGAAAGTTCAACAATGTCGCCAAAAATTGTCCTTCCTAATGATGAGGAGTGTTTCCTTTTCCCGGTGGTTCTAACAGCTATAACAGTGAGTGTTGCATGCATGCTCTCCTATTGGCCAGTGTCTGCTACAGGTATGGCTTGTCTTGTTAGTTATACTGCTTCAGAAAAGTTTAGAAAATTTTGCCTTTTATAACTTTGAGGGGAATGTTCATTTTTGGCCAGCCAACGGTCGGATACGTTCATTTCCATCAATGTCACAATTATCCGGATATCCGGAACCCAGATAAGAGTTATATTGTGGTTGATATTGAGTCTAGTAAGTTCAATCTGGCATTGCTTGGCCAATTTGGAGTATGATGTACTAGAATTAATGGCTTTAACAGCCGCCTGACTCTCTGTATTCCGTATTCCGGTTCTGGTTACTGGTTTGGATCTTGTTTGAGTACCTTATAAGCTTCCCTGATAGCCAGTAATTCAGGATGAAAAACACTAGCAAAGTCCGATGAGATGGGTCTGAGCTCGGCCAATAAAATTCACCATGTTTTGGAAATTCATTCAACAATTTCTTGAATCCTTGTCTGTGAGACTGAGTGTAAAGTTTCGTTGAGATTCGGTAAAGAGGAGAGCTTTCTAAGAAGCCATGGTCCCGTGACTGATGATCACGAAAACGATTGGCTGGTCAAATGGATGTGTGAGAGAATGAAATGGCCGAGCCACAGATTGGCTCCTACCCCTTCGGGTAGGGGGAAAGAATATACCCGAGGTAGGAATGCCTGTCGTAAGAGGCGACTAAAATCCAAACTCCGTATACTGAGAAAGATGTATACAAAATATGGAATGAGTAAAACAAATAGATATAGTACCCCAGGTGGCAATTCAGATTTCCTGAAAAATCCACCCTCTTCGGAGGTCGGCTCTACGGATTCTGGGGAGAGCCAATTATTCCAAAACTTGATAAATCCTTTTTCAAGAAAACCAATGGTAGCTCGATCACCACCATCAACATCGAGTGCTTCCGGGAAAAAGAGTCCGCCCAAAGCGCCAGAGCGTGAAAAAGAAGACTCGGAGAAAATAGAATGTCTTGAAAAAGACAATAACGAACTTCGTCAAAGACTCGACGAAACTTTGAAACTCTATCAAGAGCTGAAAGAAGAAATACATTTTCTACGAAATAACAGCGATGCCGTAAAGAAAGCACAGAAAGAAATTGAGCTTCTTCGGAAAGAAAATGAAGAGTTGAAAAAAACTCAAAGACAAAACGATTCGAAAACAACTCCACAGCAGCTGGGTGTTTGCGAATATAAAACAGACGAAGAAGAGCTAGAAAGAGAAACGTCTTCAAAAAGACCTAGCAAAAAACGTAAAGCATTCTCCTCGCCAGAGGGAACCTCGTCTTCCGAAATAATAAAAGTAAATGTACCAAAAGATACGAATAAGAAAGAAAAAACTACTAAAATAAGACCACCGCCACCGATTAATGTCATCGGGATTGCGGAATACAATAAGCTTAAAATAATCCTTGAGGCGTTAACCCCAGCGAATTTTAAAGTTATCTCGCTTAATAACAACAAGTGGAAAGTTTGTGTAAAAGACTCCGATAGCTATCGTCTGCTTTCGCGAAGACTTAACGAAGCAAATGTAGAATGGTATACCTACGAAAACAAATCAGAAAGACCTTTACGAGTCGTTGCAAGAGGCTTACATTCCTCATGTCAAAAAAACGATGTAATCCGTGATCTTAAAGAAAAAAATTACAAGATCTTAAATGCTGAGAACATCGTAAAAAAAGAAAAACAACAAAAAGATAGAGAAACTGTCGTGGTAAAGCGTGGTCTCCCACTATTTATACTCACGTTCGATAAGACAGAAAAACTAGAGGAAATCTACAGAATTAAAACAATACTGAACCTCGTTGTTAAGATCGAACCTCTGAAAAGCCGTACAAAGCAAGTGCCTCAGTGTAAACGCTGTCAAGGTTTCAACCACACGCAAAGCTATTGTAAAAAAGAACCTAGGTGTGTAAAATGCGCGGGAAAACATTTAACTGCTGACTGCACTGGAAATAGCAAAAGTCCAGCGAAGTGCATAAACTGCAATGGAAGTCACCCGGCAAGCTATAGAGGCTGTGAAGTAGTTAAAGAGCTACAAAAACGCCGAGAAAAAATTCATATGGAAAGAAAACCAAAGAAACAAATAAAAAGCCCAATATCTAAGACTCCTAAAAGAATAAATACACTAAGAGTCGGCATCGGCAAAGAAAATCAAACCCCATCAACGTCAAAGACATCTCCAAAGAAACGTACTGTTAAGTCATACGCCGAAATGGCAGCTGCACAGACATCTCCAAAGAAACGTAGTGTAAACACAAATGCCAGAATGGCGGCTGCACCCGTAATAAATCAACCTGACTCTGACGCACTATCTCAATGCTTGGCTTTAATTTTGTCAAAATTTGAAGATCAGGTCAAAATCAATAGAACTATTTCTGATAGGTTAGCAAAAATCGAAGATTTTATTCGACCCAAACGTTTTAAAAAAAATCATGGTGGAAAACCTTAAAATTATTACGTGGAATGCCAACGGATTAAGGCAAAGACTTGAAGAACTAGAAATGGTCATACGGGAACAAGATATCGACATTTGTCTAATATCAGAAACCCACGTTAAAAAAGAATCAAATTTCAATATAAACGGTTATCTAGATTACCATGCAATTCATCCGTCGAACAAAGCAAGAGGCGGAGCATCATTATACATAAAAGAATGTATCAAACACTCGATAGGCCTTAAGCTTGAACTTGAACCGATGCAGCTTATAAGTGTGCAGGTTAAAACTAAACATGATACATTGAATTTCACATCTATATACTGCCCTCCACGGTACAGAATTGATAAAAATGATTTTTCAAACTTGCTAAAATCACTTAGACCATCTTTAATAATCGGTGGCGATTTTAATGCAAAACACACGTTTTGGGGTTCTAGATGCATTTCTCAAAAGGGCCGAGCGTTATATGAAGCCGGTATGGAGAATAATTGTGATTTTCATTCTAGTGGGAAACCAACTTATTGGCCGACAGATACCTCGAAAATACCTGACCTGATTGATTTCTTTATAGTCAGGGGAATACCGTCAAATCGAATAAAAATAACGGAATGCTTTGATCTTTTCTCTGACCACTCTCCCGTTATTCTCACTATGAGCGAAAGTATTGTTAAAATTGAAACACCACCTAGGTTAACAAACGGTAAAACTAACTGGGAAGGTTTTAAGAAAGATATTGAAGATAATGTTGAATTAAGGGTATCACTACAAACACCTCTTGAGCTTGAAGAAGCGGTAGATAATTTTGTGCATATTGTTCAAAAAGCCGCATGGAACAATACTCCTTACCAAAGACAAATGTCAGGCTATAGAGAAGCTAAATATCCCCAAGAGATAAAAGAGGTACTTAAAGACAAGCGAAAAGCGCGCAAAAAATGGCAACAAAATCGTGCTCCCCAACACAAAGCTAATTTAAATCACCTCAGTAATTTGCTTAAAAAGATGATATCAGATTTTAAAAACCGCGAAGCTGGAAATTACCTTGAAAACTTGACGGCAGGTAAAGAATCTAATTATTCTCTATGGAAAGCGATAAAAGCTACGAAAAAACCAAAGCTTCCAGCACCCCCGATTATGAAAGACCAAAATGAATGGGCAAGAAGCGATAAAGAGAAAGCAAACGTTTTCGCTGATTACCTAGAGGAAACATTTAAGCCGTTCAATGGGCAAGCATTGAATGATGATATAAGTGTGAATATAAATTCAAATGAAAGCTCCATCACAAGAAATGTTACGCTTGCCGAATTAAGCAAAGAAATTAAGAAACTGAAGTCAAAAAAAGCACCAGGATACGACTTAATTACTGCGGAAATTCTTAAAATGCTCCCACGGAAAGGTTTAGTAAACCTCCTTTACATAATGAACGCCACTCTAAGGTTAGAATATGTTCCAAATCAATGGAAAGTCGCAGAAGTAATAATGGTCTTAAAACCTGGCAAACCATCACATGAAAAGAAATCGTACAGGCCCATTTCACTTCTTCCTGTAGTGTCGAAGGTCTTTGAGAGAATATTTCTTCAGCGTCTTCAGCCCATAATAGAAGAAAAGGGTCTTATACCTGAACACCAGTTCGGTTTTAGAAGTAAGCACTCGACGATTGATCAAGTGCATAGAATCACCGATGTCATCGAGAAAGCCTTTGAAGAAAATAAAATTTGTTCAGCAGTCTTTTTAGATGTGTCTCAAGCTTTTGACAAAGTGTGGCACGAAGGCCTCAAATACAAATTGAGACAAGTCCTATCTGAAGGACTATACAACATTCTTAGAGAATATCTAGAGAAAAGAATTTTCCGCGTTAGGCACGGAAATGATTATTCAGATTTTAAAGAAATAGTGGCTGGGGTACCACAAGGTAGTGTTCTTTGTCCCATTTTATACCTTTTATTTACACGCGACATACCCCAAACAGACAATACAATTGTAGCTACTTTTGCAGACGATACCGCAATACTTGCAGTAGGCAAAACGGCTAACGAATCGACATGTAAATTGCAAAATGCTCTTAACAATGTCAATGAATGGACAAACAAATGGCGAATAGCGCTTAACGAATTTAAGTCAGTCCACGTGGACTTTACTTATAAGAAAATTAATAGATTACCAGTCTTTATTAATACAACTCAAGTTCCATTTGCAAATGAGGCAAAATATCTCGGGATGACTCTTGACGCGAAATTAAAATGGAAGTCACATGTTAAAAATAAATGTGATCAATTAAATATTAAACTAAGGGAAATGTACTGGTTACTCGGACGACATTCTAAACTTAGTATCGAAAACAAATTATTAGTTTACAAACAGGTACTTAAGCCTGTCTGGACATATGGTATTCAACTCTGGGGTTGTACCCACGATACAAATCTAAATAGTCTACAAACTTTTGAAAACAAATTATTAAGGTCCTTTGTAAATGCGCCGTGGTATATTAGAAACGAAGATCTTCACAGGGATCTTGGAATCCCCACGGTTCGCGAAGAAATAAAAACTTTTTCGCAAAGGCATAGAAAGCGTTTAGTTGAACATACCAATAGAACAATCTTAGAAATTCTTGACGAAACAAATTTAGTACGACGTTTGAGAAGGACCAAACCTTCCGATCTAGTACGGTGAAATTATTGTACTGTATTATGTATATTTAAATCATCGCTTAAAATAGAAAGAAGCTATTCAACTAGCTTATAATTAAACCAGTAGGAACTTTCACCGGAAAGTTGCCTACAACACGTTACTTAACTTCGAGAAAGATAAATTGCTAGATAAGTTCCATATGAACTTAGTTGCAATAGGGAGGAGGAGGTGGTTTTAGTGCGGTCGGCCTGATTAACGGTCTGCTTGCATAGAGTCTTACCTTCCGTAAGGCTTTATGGGGGCAGAGTTGTTGGTCGGGAGAGTCCCACATATCTATGAGCGCGCGTTTTTCGGTCCTCATAGAATCTTTTGAAGATTTTAACACCTACCCACGGGAAAAAAAAAAAAAAAAAAAAAAAAAAAGATTGGAGTTTTTAACTTGAAAAACTTACTTAATTTTAGAGAGCGATTCCGGCAACAAGTTTTTTTAATTCTTTACTCAAAAGGTAAAGTGGCTTAAGTCGACTTAAGCCAATAACGATTTTTTTTAATAATTAAAGAAAATAAAAAATTAGCTACATTTCTGTGTAATCGGTTTGTTTGAATGACCCTTAGAACACCTTTTTTGAATTTGTCAAAACGACCTAATTCAATGAAAATAAAAAATTACATTTGGAATAACGTCTTAACTCCAGGTTCTTAAATCTGTGTAATTATTTCTTGTCTTATGTCCAATTAAGCCTCTCTCGATTTTTTCTTAAATTACAATTACATAAAAAGGAATAGAGAACTAAGTCCAATTAAGCCGTTTTTCCAAAATCAATTTAGGCCGTTTTTCCATATCGAAAGTTAATTTAAATTGACTTAAGCCGTTTTTCCAATTTATGTTATTTGCTTTTATTTGGCTTACTTAGACTCAAGTCACTTTTACAAAATAATATAAGATTTTTTTTTAGGGAAAAATGGCTAATGTATACTTTAATACAAATTAAAATCAAAAACAAAATTGGAAAAACGGCTTAAGTGACTTAAGACAATATATACAAAACTAAGCAAAAAGTAAAAAAGGCTTATGTAGGTTTTTTGCCTTTTAACACTGAATCTTAATTGAGTTTTTTAAATCTCAAAATTAATTTGAAAAGAGTTATTAAAAGTTTATATTTTGTTGAAATTTCAGCCTCCTTATCAGCATAGTTTTCTTTAAATAATTTTTTGAAGTTTAAAACTCTTCTCCTCTAAAATGTTAAAAATCGACTTAAGCCACTTTACCTTGAGAGTAAAGAATTGAGAATGATCGAAAAAAATATGTTTGGAAAGAAAAAGATTCGAGAAAATCCAATTTTTTGTGATAATTAGAAATTCGAAGAAAGAGCTTCGAGATGTAGAGGAAATAAAAACTGGTTAGTTTCGATTTATGTATCGGTTAATCTTTTAAAATTTTTATTCGATCGTTTACTGTCCATTTATTTTATTTTCTTTTCTTGCTCTTGGCTGAACAGTTCCCTATCCCTATAAGTATAATGAAATTTAATAACTGTCCTATATTGAAAAAAACTTTTTCTTTTTTAAAAATGCTATAAAATGAACATATTTGAATTTTTTTTTGTCGTGTATTATGGCTTTATTAGTAAGAGAAAATATTCCCATGAGTTATGGAGCACAAAGTCGGTCGATCTAGTGGCTGCCTCGGCGGGCTTCGCCTTTGCGCATTCCGTCACTCCAATTTTACAAGACCTTGTTGATGGTTTCGGGTTGTAGCTCACGGACTGCTTGGATGATCTTGGCCTAAAGTGCTTGAATCGTTTCCGGAATATTATCATAACATCAGTCCTTCGGGGATACCTATAAAAAAAAAGTCTAAGGGGGTCAAATCGCAGCTTCGGGGCGGCCAATTAACATCGCCAAGACGGAAGATAATACGATTTGGGAATTCGGTACACGAAAGATCGATGGTGGCATGAGCTGTTTGGCAAGGCGCACCATCCTGTATAAATCAGAGGTCATCGAAATCCATGTCTTCAATTTCATCAAGAAAACAAGTCGGTTAATATGGCTCTTTAATGTCCACGGTTGTTCCCAGCCTCGTTTTCGAAAAAAAATGGTCCAATGATGCTACTACACAATTCGTACCAAACTGTCAATCTCTGTGTTGGATGCATTGGCTTCTGAACAATAACGTGTGGGTTTTCCGAGCCCCACTCTCCGGAATGAAAATGCGCCGAAAAGATGATTGTTGGCCCAAAATCGTTGTCCAATTCAAGCTGGTTTAAGGCCCAGACTGCGAAGCGATAACGAAGCGGATGGTCATGCGCCTTCAATTTCTGAGTCAATTGGATCTTGTAAGCAAATATTCCGAAGTTGCGATCGATGGCGAATTGATGTTCGTGAATTGAGTCTCACATTCTCGGCTGCAAGCAGCGTGTCTGAGCACCGTACGACGGCGACGTCTGGGACCATGAGTGTTGTCCACTAGCATACCAGTCTCAGGAACTTTTTGCACAAACTTGCATACGGCAGGCTTCATTTCGGCCAAAACTTCTTTTCAAAAAACGCACTGTTTGGGCTACACAGCTCTCACTTTGGAAATAAGTTTTTAATATTTCCCAACGTAAGGCGGCTCATATCTTTCCACGGAGGTATTATACTGACTTTCTGTCAAGATTTCGAGCGGGAAGCAGCTGTCAGTATCAAGATAACATATGATTTAAAAAGAAACCACTAGATGGCCCACCCTTTATTAGAGGTCGCTAAAAACGCTGCTGAGTCATAATGTTTCCTTTGACGTTGCAAGAAATTTGTCACCCCTTCTGATCTAGCTGACTATAAAAACTATATTCATCCAAGGACCAGATGCTCCTATTACTCACTTGCGTCCCTTGGAAGGAACCCAAAAAAGAGCTTCAAAAATGATAGGTGATAGAAATATGACAGACACATTTGCATCTTTCGAGTACCGCCACAATGTGCCTTCTATATTCATGAAGTCATTTTTGATTTGTAAAAAGTTTTTAATTTCATTTTGGCTGAATTTACAATACAGAACTTTTCTGTTTGCATCGGAATTCTTTATTTTGAAAGCACATCAAAATATTTAATTTGAGAATAATGTTTTCTATGGCTTTTTTCTAGTGTAAAATAGTTACCAGATATCTGAAATATCAAATTGAATTTTTGGGAACTTCTAAAAACATTGAGATTTTATTTACATGAAAACTTCTGTGAAGCACTTCAAAAACATTCTAATTAATCTATTCACTTTAATTCAACTAACGGGTGATTTTTTTGAGGTTAGGATTTTCATGCATTAGTATTTGACAGATCACGCGGGATTTCAGACATGGTGTCAAAGAGAAAGATGCTCAGTATGCTTTGACATTTCATCATGAATAGACTTACTAAGGAGCAACGCTTGCAAATCATTGAATTTTATTACCAAAATCAGTGTTCGGTTCGAAATGTGTTTCGCGCTTTACGTCCGATTTATGGTCTACATAATCGACCAAGTGAGCAAACAATTAATGCGATTGTGACCAAGTTTCGCACTCAGTTTACTTTATTGGACATTAAACCAACCACACGAATGCGTACAGTGCGTACAGAAGAGAATATTGCGTCTGTTTCTGAGAGTGTTGCTGAAGACCGTGAAATGTCGATTCGTCGCCGTTCGCAGCAATTGGGTTTGTGTTATTCGACCACATGGAAGATTTTACGCAAAGATCTTGGTGTAAAACCGTATAAAATACAGCTCGTGCAAGAACTGAAGCCGAACGATCTGCCACAACGTCGAATTTTCAGTGAATGGGCCCTAGAAAAGTTGGCAGAAAATCCGCTTTTTTATCGACAAATTTTGTTCAGCGATGAGGCTCATTTCTGGTTGAATGGCTACGTAAATAAGCAAAATTGCCGCATTTGGAGTGAAGAGCAACCAGAAGCCGTTCAAGAACTGCCCATGCATCCCGAAAAATGCACTGTTTGGTGTGGTTTGTACGCTGGTGGAATCATTGGACCGTATTTTTTCAAAGATGCTGTTGGACGCAACGTTACGGTGAATGGCGATCGCTATCGTTCAATGCTAACAAACTTTTTGTTGCCAAAAATGGAAGAACTGAACTTGGTTGACATGTGGTTTCAACAAGATGGCGCTACATGCCACACAGCTCGCGATTCTATGGCCATTTTGAGGGAAAACTTCGGAGAACAATTCATCTCAAGGAATGGACCGGTAAGTTGGCCACCAAGATCATGCGATTTGACGCCTTTAGACTATTTTTTGTGGGGCTACGTCAAGTCTAAAGTCTACACAAATAAGCCAGCAACTATTCCAGCTTTGGAAGACAACATTTCCGAAGAAATTCGGGCTATTCCGGCCGAAATGCTCGAAAAAGTTACCCAAAATTGGACTTTCCGAATGGACCACCTAAGACGCAGCCGCGGTCAACATTTAAATGAAATTATCTTCAAAAAGTAAATGTCATGGACCAATCTAACGTTTCAAATAAAGAATCGATGAGATTTTGCAAATTTTATGCGTTTTTTTTTTAAAAAAAGTTCTCAAGCTCTTAAAAAATCACCCGTTACTACAGAAGCGAGTAGATTTTCGTCCTTAAATTTTGTTTGCGATGTTAAGAGGGACTCAAATGAGAGCATTTATCTTTTATATCTTTTCTAATGGCAAAATCTGTAGATATATATTTTTTGCTTTTATTACACAAAAAAGAGACCCAAAATAAATCCAAGAAATATATACTCAAATATACTCACATTTTGCAGAGGCCTTGGTATCGACGTCGACGATTTAGCACCACTTGAGTAATTTGTGTTTGATGATGAGGTGGTTGAATTAAAATTATTTGATATCCTTGATGATGAGTGTTGTTGTTGATGTTGAACTTCTGAACTGCATGGTTGCTGATGTGGCTGATAATTTGAATTTGTACTTGTTCCTGGAAAGAAAAAAAAATTAAATTAGCTATATCCAATTAATTTGAGATTATGAAAATCATGTTTGAGCATAATAATTAGTAAGATATATGTACATCTCCTTTGATCAGCGAACCAACATAAGACCTTGTCCTGTTTCGTATTATTACTACGACCATGGCCAAACTAATTAGGAATAGGCATTATTCATCAATGGAACATTTCTGCTTTAGCAGGATTTATTTTCAAATAGGACAGGAGACAAAGGTAGACTTCAATGGTTTCAAAAAAAAAAAAAGTTATCACAATTAGCATAACAGCAACTACCTCACCGAACGTTGCCAGTATTTTACGGCATTCTGATGCCGCCATCAATTCAGTGAACTCAAAGAAGTCAAGTCAAGAAGTCCATAATTGATGTTTTGAGATTATAACAATGAATGCATGTTTTATTAGAACACTCAAGTAAATAACTAACTAAACTACACAATAAAAGGGTGGTTAAATTTTGAGGGCCGATGTTGATTTTGAATAAAACACAAATTATTTAGGAAATTATTGTCATTTCTTTTTAATAAGATAATATGGTATGGTTCACTTATGTATGGAACAAAATATCGGCCAAATGGCCGTCGCGACCTCGGCGGCACACCTCCATCCGATGGTCCAAATTTTCGATGGCGCTGAGGCATACTTGAGGTTCTATGCCGTTGATGTGACGAATTATCTCATCCTTTAGCTCTTGAATTGTTTCTAGCTTATCGACGTACACCTTTTCTTTCAAATAACTCCAAAGAAAGAAGTCCAACGGTGTCAAATCACATGATCTTGGCGGCCAATTGACATCGCCACCACGTGAGATAACACAGCCATTCAATTGGTCGCGCAAAAGAGCCATTGTTTTGTTAGCTGTGTGGCAAGTGGCACCGTTCTGTTGAATCCACATATCGTCCACATCCATATCTTCCACTTCGGGCCATAAAAAGTTCGTTATCATCTCACGATAGCGAACAACATTCACAGTAACTGCCTGACCGGCCTCATTTTGGAAAAAATACGGCCCGATGATGCCGCCAGCCCATAAACCGCACCAAACAGGCACTCTTTGTGGGTGCATTTGTTTTTCGACAATCACTCTTGGATTATCATTCGCCCAAATGCGGCAATTCTGCTTATTGACGAATCCACTGAGGTGAAAATGTGCCTCATCACTGAAGATGATTTTCTTTGAAAATTGATCATCCACTGTTGCCATTTCTTGCCACCATTCTGACCACTGACGACGCTTGAAATGGTCAAGAGGCTTTAGTTCTTGAGTCAATTGCATCTTGTAATCGTGTAAATAGAGGTGCAATTATTGTTGGGCACGACGACGAGTTGAGGTGGACGGCTCTTCAGCCACACTATCGCTAACAGCAGCAATATTTTCTGCAGTACGAGCTGTACAAGCATGCACTGGTGTTTTCACATCTCCTACAGACCCGGTTTGCTCAAATTTTTGCACGATTTTTCCGATTGTACGCACATTTCGACGATTAAATTGACCAAAAAAATCATGAAGTGCCCGATATGCATTTTGATTTGAACGCCCATTTTCATAATAAGCCTGAATAACTTTAACGCGTTGCTCGATTGTGTATCTTTCCATGGTTCAAATTGAGTTAGTCTGAAATTGAGAAATGTCAAATGAAACGCAGAAAAAAACTTGATGTTTAGGTGTGGTTCACAACAACATCGGCCCTTAAAATTTAACCACCCTTTACAAAGTACAAAATCTTAAATTTCAGAACCCCACTAGATAATGAGTATCAAAATCCAAATAAACTGAGGCAGTGGTTATGTTTTGTTGCTGGGAGTCCTTTGGTCATTACGTCTGCAATTATGTCTTTTGTAGATATGTTTTCTCAAGGTGTTCGATTTTAACGATGATTTCATCCAAAATTATGTCTAATGTCGATATGCTTGGAACGTGTATGATACATATTGGCTTGCGAAAGGCTTATTGCGCTTTTGTTTTCACATCGCAATACAAGTTCCTTGGTTCAGTAGATGCAGAAGCCAAAGCTAAATACTTCGCCTCTGTAGTGACTCATTCAGTGCTTCTTTGCATTCCAAGAAATAACTCCAAATAAAAATGTATCCAGTCGCAGATACTCCTCTTAGCTGTGCTTCATTGTCACGAGTAAACTCGAATTTGTAGTTTATAGTTTCTTTGATTTAACGAAAACGCCTTTTAACTGGTACCCTATAAGACTTTATAGAGTTGTTATTGAATCGTGATAAAGCATCCACTGCAAAAAAAAAAATCAGGACGAATTACTTGTGCTGCCGATTGCTTGAGATAGATCAGTCTTCTTGTATTCAATTTCATGTTAAGTTGTTCGAGATACCTCTTTGACAAGTTCTTGGTAAATATCCAAAAGTTTAGAAACTGAATTAAAATCGTCCATTTTAGAACATTTTTTCTTGTTCAATTCACAGCTTTCCCTTCTCTCGATCGCGGGTTATTTGCATTCTCTCCTTGCCTCTCCGAAATCTTCCATCTCAAATGATTTGGACAAATTTTCTTTCATGCGTCTCTTGTTGTCTTTATTGTTAGAAGAGTTTTTCTTTTTTTTTTGTATCTAATTTTTATTTGGATCCCCCTTGTGCGAGGACGTCTCCACCATAAATGAGCCGCCTTTCTATAGTTCTGCAGCTGACGTGGTAGAATGGCGGTATCACCATTCTATCCTGGACCAGCCCTCAAATGTCTAAGTAAAGGAATACATCGGGCAGGATAGAGCCGCTTAAAAGCACACTTCCATTATAATTGTCATTTGGGTACTAAGATCCAAAAATTAGGCTGTTAGTGTCTAGGACATCGCTCTTGCAATGTGACTCCGAATCAGATTTATCAAAAAATTATCAGTTCGGTTTATGTTGCTCCCGTTGCATAGAATCTGGTTGGAATAATAATGTTTGTACTGAGTCCGGTCTTCTGTGTAATCCAAGGGAACATCTATAACACTACCTCTCAATTACCCGAAGCTTTTCCATTTGAGATGGTGTAACGTTGAACCACACCGGTCACCCATAGGCAATCATTGGTCGGATGAGGGCCATGTAACGGGTGATTTTTTAAGAGCTTGAGAACTTTTTAAAAAAAAAAAACGCATAAAATTTGCAAAATCTCATCGATTCTTTATTTGAAACGTTAGATTGGTCCATGACATTTACTTTTTGAAGATAATTTCATTTAAATGTTGACCGCGGCTGCGTCTTAGGTGGTCCATTCGGAAAGTCCAATTTTGGGTAACTTTTTCGAGCATTTCGGCCGGAATAGCCCGAATTTCTTCGGAAATGTTGTCTTCCAAAGCTGGAATAGTTGCTGGCTTATTTGTGTAGACTTTAGACTTGACGTAGCCCCACAAAAAATAGTCTAAAGGCGTCAAATCGCATGATCTTGGTGGCCAACTTACCGGTCCATTCCTTGAGATGAATTGTTCTCCGAAGTTTTCCCTCAAAATGGCCATAGAATCGCGAGCTGTGTGGCATGTAGCGCCATCTTGTTGAAACCACATGTCAACCAAGTTCAGTTCTTCCATTTTTGGCAACAAAAAGTTTGTTAGCATTGAACGATAGCGATCGCCATTCACCGTAACGTTGCGTCCAACAGCATCTTTGAAAAAATACGGTCCAATGATTCCACCAGCGTACAAACCACACCAAACAGTGCATTTTTCGGGATGCATGGGCAGTTCTTGAACGGCTTCTGGTTGCTCTTCACTCCAAATGCGGCAATTTTGCTTATTTACGTAGCCATTCAACCAGAAATGAGCCTCATCGCTGAACAAAATTTGTCGATAAAAAAGCGGATTTTCTGCCAACTTTTCTAGGGCCCATTCACTGAAAATTCGACGTTGTGGCAGATCGTTCGGCTTCAGTTCTTGCACGAGCTGTATTTTATACGGTTTTACACCAAGATCTTTGCGTAAAATCTTCCATGTGGTCGAATAACACAAACCCAATTGCTGCGAACGGCGACGAATCGACATTTCACGGTCTTCAGCAACACTCTCAGAAACAGACGCAATATTCTCTTCTGTACGCACTGTACGCATTCGTGTGGTTGGTTTAATGTCCAATAAAGTAAACTGAGTGCGAAACTTGGTCACAATCGCATTAATTGTTTGCTCACTTGGTCGATTATGTAGACCATAAATCGGAGGTAAAGCGCGAAACACATTTCGAACCGAACACTGATTTTGGTAATAAAATTCAATGATTTGCAAGCGTTGCTCGTTAGTAAGTCTATTCATGATGAAATGTCAAAGCATACTGAGCATCTTTCTCTTTGACACCATGTCTGAAATCCCGCGTGATCTGTCAAATACTAATGCATGAAAATCCTAACCTCAAAAAAATCACCCGTTAGCTAGGCACCTTCACCCTGCTGTCAAGCCGGCTGCTGTAAAACAACCATTTTGTCAGGGCAAAGGTTATCCTAGCCCTGGCAAGAGCAGCATTTGTCGAAATACAAATACTAATCCAATCAGATGCCAAGGTACTTTACTACACATTTACTCGCCAGTGGCTCTCCATGTGGCATTACGACACCCTTGATAGTTTTCGGGGTGCCCCGCGCTTTAACAAAGTGCACATCTTAACTGGGTACCCATCTTCGACTCATTCCTGCTCCAGCTTACACTTTCCTATCTTGTGGTTCTCTCCAGACTTAACGCAGCGTGACTGCATTTCGCATTTTGCTGCACTGTGACCAAATCTTTGGCAGCATTGAAGCATGTCGCCGCGCCGCGCGGTTTAGTTTATCCCAAGTCACAACCTGGTAGTGGAGGAAGGAGATTTTCCTCAGACTATCCAGTTTGCTGCTGGGAGAAAATTTAACCAGGGAGAACGGTAATTTCCATGTCTCCCGTCTAGCCTTGACTGTGGTAAATGGCTTTACCCCTATGAAATCGAGATGATCGTTCGCTATCTGGCGGAGTTCACTAAGGAGCGCTTGTGTGTCCATTGAGGAATCTATACCCCTAAGCAGAACCGTCTTAAACTTATCTACCTTTTTGTTACAAAAGAGAAGTAGTTATATCGTGTACGTCAATAATCAAAAATGTTTTGTCTTCGCTGCGCCCGCGCCTCCCATCGCTCAGTGGGGCCAAGGTGGAAAAATCTCGATTTTTCGAAAGTGCTGATTTTAAATAACTTAATCTACCAACTTTAGAATACAGATAAACAAAATAGCTTTTTTGGCCTTTAGTCCACAAAAATTGGCGTTTCGTCCGGGTGATCTCACATGGACTCATCAGTTGACTGTGAGGACCTTGTCAATACGCAATTTTTGTTAAATTCAGTTCAACTTACATCGATTTTTTGACAAAAATCTAATGTGAACTATATCCAACCAAGATTAAAATTGTAATCATTAACGTTGGAAATTTTTGCCCGTGGCCTGGCATTGCTTCTATATGAAGGTTTTTATAATACAAATTCTATATACTACTGAAATAAATCAGGCAAGTAGAAGACTTAGCACAATTAATGGACTTGTTGAATTATTGATTCAAAATAGCTTTAATAGTGCTAAGTCTTCTACTTGGCTGATTTATTTCAGTAGTATATAGAATTTGTATTATAAAAACCTTCATATAATATAGATAAACTTTAGTGTGGGTGTGTCAGTGGGTGGAAATATTTTGTTGTTCTTTCTTAAACTATTTCTTATAATATTTTTAAATTTTATTTAAATCAGTTTGGGGTTCCGATTTTATCGCACTAAAAAGACTACCTCCATACAATACAGGTATCTATTACAAAAAAAAAGTAAAAAAAACGCAAAAAAAGTGGGTATGGAAAATTTGAATGGCCAACTTCCTTCAAACAAAGTACCATCTTAAACTTTTAGTTGGAAAAAACCTGGATTTTTATCAATTTTGACGATTATTTTTGTTAATGGGCGGGCGTGGAACTGGGTGAAAATTAATTGTGTTTCTTTCTTTCTTTCCAAAATTAATTTTATTCCTGAAAATTTCATCCAAATCGGTTAAGTGGTGCGGTTGTTCTGGAATTTTTTCCGCTCTTCAATACAAATGGCCCCATTGTGTCGCCGAAGTTGAAAATCTACTTTAAGAAATCCGAAACGATTCTGTTTAATACTTCGCTGCATTAAGCATCAAAGCATAAGGAAAGAACTGGCGTAACCTCGATGTGGTTGAACGTTGTCCCATCTCAAATAGAAAAGATTCGAATATTTGAGAGGCATTCCCTTGGATGACACAGAACATGGAGAACAGTCGGAGTACAATCATTATTATTCTAATGAGCCAACATAAACAGAATTGATAAATTTTTGATAAAGCTGATTCGGGATCGTATTGTGAGAGTGCCCAATGCATTCCACTACTTAGACATTCGTGGGTTGATCCAGAATAGAATGATGATTCCACTTATCTACCACGTCGGTCGGTCGTAGAACTGTAGGTAGGCGGTTTCTTTATAGTCGACACGTCCTCGTCCTCGGAGTTCCAAACGGAATCTCCTGCTTGTTGGGCCAAAGCGTTGATGTGGTTACGCTTGTCACGTCTTACACTGCGGTGAACCTTACTCTTTTTCGTGCGGTACAGGGATTCCAGCTCACTTTTATCTACTATTGCAGCTGCAATACGGGCCTTGAGTTTTTGCCATTCGCTAATCCGTATCCAGGTTTCTTCAGAAAGCCAAGCGTTATTGTTTCCCCTCGCTCGGTCGACATGGCAGAAATGAATTAAACAATTTAGGATGAAATTCCACCATAATTTCACAAAGGCATTTCATTGTTCTGTTCTTGCAGCAATTTGTTTAAATAGAAAAGCCCAATACATTTCGGGAAATAAGTTTAATTTGAATTTTATCAACTTCTCTCTCCTGTAGTGTTTAGCTAATGTACCAAGAGTAATTAACCTTTTTATGATCAATCGCAGCTGAAGTATCTAAATATTAAAACAAAATAAAACACTCCTATCGCATAGACTGTGATCCGCTCGTAAGTTTGCAATTTCAGCAAATAACCAACTCAAATAAAATGGCAAATTCATTGAATTTAATGACATAATAGTGCCATTAAAGGGAAAAACCCTCAATAAAAATCAATTCATTAGCGTTTTTAGCTGATGCATCGTAAATGAGTGTCTTCTTTGTTCAGCGTTTTCGAATTTTATACTTTTTTGTTGCTGTTTTCGTTTGAGTCCTTTGTTTTGCAATGAAATTGAAATAAATTTCATTTCAGTTTCTTCAGCTCGTTACTCTTGCTGCGAACCACCATCACCATCATCATTGGCACTGGCACTCCTGTACTTATTGCCTGTTTCACTATCTCTGCCCCCACCAACCATATATACCACAGTTTCAATTAAATGTCTGCCAATAATGAGTTCGCTTCCTTTTGCTTTTTATCATCATCATCATCGTCGTCGTCATGACATTCGTAATGGTTTCGCAAGGAAAGGAGCTCAAAATGGATTTCCCTTCCAGATGGGTTCATGTGAATTTTTTTTTTATTTTTGTTGTGAGCTTCGGGGCTTGGCTGGTCCAGAAAGAGAACAGCACCAGCACCATTGTAAGTGAAGGAACTCTCCTCGGGCCAGAGCAATGGATTCGGTGTCATTGTTTGGGCGTGTTTCTGTGGTTTTATGCACCACGATGAACGATGATGATCCCTGTACCTATTCGTTACTCCGTCTGTTGGGCTGCTGCTACTCTGTTGCCACTCGTTTCGTTGAATATTAAACACCATAGTGTAACCATTAATTCATCAAGTGGAAAAATTGATCCATGTTAATCGAAGGATTTATTATCCTGCTTCTTTCTTGGAAACAGACTTAACACCACCGGCACCGTAGCGTGCTGATGAATGATATGGTACTAATTTTACTTAAGCAATGTGTTGGTATGGGATTGAAAGATTGGATAAAGGTATAAATAGTTGGTTTCAATGTCAGTTACCGGCATTGGAAATTCAAATTTGAGATCAAATCCATTCAATTATTCGCTATTTGGATTGTTAGATTGCAGTCTAAAACTGAAGAAAATTTTCCTGACTAAAAAGCAAATTGACAATATATTAAGTGTTGTCATTGTTTTTCAATATGTACATACATACATATATAAATGTACATATATTTTTATTTTCATATAAATTTTTTTTTTATAAAAATGGCCTCGCCGCCTAAATTGAATAAGCAGGTCGGTGCAAGGGTACAAGTCCCGCCGTAAGTGCCAACGTAAGTGACTGAGGCAAAAGTCTAAAACTTTTATGGACTTATGTCCCATTTTTTAAAAATTTTAATTCACAAAGGGCTTTTATTTATTACTAAAATATTAAATTATTAATTACTGATCAATGAAGGAGATAGCTGACAAATGAAAAATATGGCCGCCAGTGATTTTTTTTCAAATGAAAAGCGAACAATGAAAGTAAAGGGTTTTTCGCAAGTAGATTTTGGCGGCCTGTAGCTGCCATGTTTTTCTAGTGACATCTTTCAATTCTGTTGTTCATTTTTCACTAAGTGATCTCATATCGCCCTGGCAATTTACACGATCGAATAGGACGCCCAAATGATAAAACTTTATTGTAAAAATGTTAGTGTAAACGTTGAATGCGCTGCTTCCCTTCACAGTTCACTCTTTAACGTTTGGTGGCCAAACTGGAGACAACCGGTTTTTTATCAATCAGCTAACATTTTCCAATATCCATGACAGTCGACTCTTCGTCGTACGTAAGAACTTGAGCTTTGGCAGACTACAACTTGGGGAATTTGACACCGGGACTTGGGCCTATACCCGTACTAAATCCAACTGACTCAGGAGCTCAAAGTCCATGACTATAGACAACGCAGCCGTTTGTTTGCTGACTCAGCTTCGGGGCGTTTGGATGAGGACCCCAATTTTGGCACAGTGTTACCAGGGCAAATTGCTGTATATGTGACCTTAGCAGTCCACTCAAGGGTCACCAAATGACAATGTATCCTTAAAAAGTTTCCGTTTCGTGTTGATTTTGGACCGGTTGGCGTCATTGGTCTGTGTACAAATTCTTATGGCCCAAATTGAACCATATGGACCTAGATGACATGTGATTCCAGCAGGAAGGTGCTACGTATCACACAGTGGACGATACGATCGAAATTCTGCATGAACAATTTGAGGGTAAAGTTGTATCTCGTAGAGGTATAACTTAATTGGCCATCAAGCGATTTGACCCTGCTACACTTTTTCCTGTTGGATTTCCTAAAGTCGCAAGTCCATGCGAACAAACGACTACCGACTGAACTGATGCCCTTAAATTGAACATAGCACAAGATATCGCTCAAAGAGTCATTGAAAATGTGACCATTCGGATCCATGCCACCGTAAGAACAATGCCGAGGTGGGATTAAGAACGATAATGGCATGGGCCATTTTTTCATTTCAACATCTATCCGCCCTTATCGAAAACCCCTTTATATTGAAAAAACAAAAACGAGATTTAATATGAATTTGAAACTTATTTTTTAAATTAGTTGGGAAACCTTGCAATTAAGTGGCTCTAAAACCCTAGATCTAAGATAAAATGATTTTTGAAAGTGGTCACGAGTTCCGTAATTTGTCCGAAATCAGCTTTACAAATAACAAAAGCTAAACGAAAAAAAAAAATAAGGTTCACAACCACAACGATTAGAAAATGAATGAAATATTGAAACACAATTTGATCAAATCACTTTACTTAGCAACCTCTACCTTTCGTCATTCCTAACGAAAATTCCTCCTTAAGCGATCTTCCAATGCTCGAAAATTTCCTTAGAATTTTTTTTTTTAATTTATTGAACTCAACCATTTCTCTTTATTTAAAAAATGTTCCGTTTCTATTAGCACACTTAAGATCGCAAAGAAGTGATCGGATCCAAAAACATGAATCGTTCCTGATTGACACAGCACTATTGCAAGCTCAGTAGCCTTTTCTTAGTCGCACCTAAAAGCCTCAGCTTAATACACAATCATCATTAAATCAGCGCTTTCTGACTTGACTTTCAGTGAGAAGTAATCCAATGAGTGAATTTAGCTTCCTAAAATCCACGATTTGATATTCGAAAGAAATCTTTTTAAACTTTTGTGAAGCTATTTTATAAATCGATTTCAAAAGGTTCCAGCTGAACAAGATAATCCAGGTCAATATGTGGTAAACTGTTTTAAAAGGTTCCAACTGATAGAGGTAATGCAAGTCCATATGTCATAAACTGCGATGTCCCCGAAGGATCTGTTCTTGGGCCACTTCTATTTTCTTTATATATAAACGATCTTAATAAAATTGTTCTTAGTTATCTCATACAAATTTATACAGATTTTATTTTACTAAATATTTTTCGTCAATTGAATCTGATGGAAGATTGCGTTTGTAGAATTAACGAAGACCTTCTCAGTATACAAAAATGGGCTGGTTGTAAAAAACTTCAACTTCATCCATCGAAAACGTTGAGTATAGTCTGTTCTCGAAGTCAAGTTAATCTTTTTACTTTCCCAAAAAATAGTTTTAAGTGAGCAATTAATTAAATACTAATAAATAAAGTCCAAATATAAGGCATTTTAAATCAGTGATATTTTAAGTTGTGACAGGGTTTCTGAATCTAGCGCACATCAGCATAACGGTAGATGCTTCTAACGACGCTATTGGAAGAGTACTCCAACAATACCATAATAACTTTTGGGAGCCTTTAGATTTCTTTTCAACTCCTTTGAGCCCTGTCGAAAGAAAATATGTTATGTTCGATGGCGAACTACTCGCAATTTTCAAGGAGAAACATTTTCGGTATTATGTCTGCCTTCCAGACAATTTACTTTTTTTACCGACCACAAACCGCTTACAAACGCAATTTGTTCCAAAACTGAAAAGTCACCTCGTCAAACGTGCCATTTAGGAATTAAAGCAGAGTTTACTACTGACATTCGTTATATCAAAGGCATACAAAATATTGTTGCTGATACGTTATCCAGATCCAGATCCAGAAATAATTGGCAATTAACAATATTAGTATTCCAAGTATTTTAAAAGAGCAAGAAAACGACGATGATTTAAAAGCACTTTTTATACTTTCGAAAACATCATGACATGATGACGTTGAAATATGGTGTAAAACTTCTATTGGAAAAACTCGTACGAATATTCCTAAAATTTTCGAAGACCAATTTTTGACAACCATCACAAACTAGGTATCACATCCAGGCACAAAGGCAATGCGTAAAATTATTTCAAGTAAATACTTTTAGCCTAAAATGAACAGCGATGCTAACAGATAGACAAAAAGTTGCAAATCGTGTCAAAACTACGTCAAAACACGGAACGTTTCCAGTACCAGAGGTCGATTTTCGCAGGGATTTTAAGGACATTTTTTGAAAAAGGATGTTCAGGGGACTGAGTTTTTTTTTTTAAGGGGACTGAATAAATCTTTAGTTTTTTACTTGCGATATAGGTACTAAAGGGCAAGTTCTGCATTTGGAAAAAAAAATCGAACTCGAGATTTTGATCAAAGTTGACATTACGATGATAGCGAAGACGAAAAAAGTGGGTCCGGCAATTCCGTCTGTCTGTCTGTATATCTGTATGTCTGTCTGTCTGTCTGTCTGTATGTCTGTACCTACAGCCTAAACTACTGGAGGAATTTTTTTCAAACTAGGTAGTTAAGGGTATTCGGTGATTCCCTAGAGGGGAAATTGAAATTTTTTTTTAGCTCCAAAACTAACGGTACTCCCCATACACCCGTAATGCAAAATCTTATTTATCTCGAAAACGGCTCTAACGATTTTGATAAAAAAAATTAGGTGTGATATTTTGGACATGGACTATATTTTGGTCAAAAAAATTTGGGGGTAAATGGTATTAGGGGTACCTGTCATAGAAGCGTTTTTTTATTTTTAAATTTCTCACCAACGCAACGGCTCTAACGATTTTAACCAAAAATTTTCACCAGGAGCTCCCTTGAGTTTAAAATAATATTGTATATAAAAATATTCGAAAAATTATTGGTTGGGTTTTTTTGAAAAAAAAAAAAATTTTTTAAAAATCAATGTCTTCAAAACCTATGAATGATTATTTTTTGAAATTATTTCCTAAGATCAATATTATTAAATACTTAAAATTCGCATCCCACATTTTTTTCTTGAAAAATTTTAAAGAAATTTCTTATATAAAAAATTTATTTAATAATAAAACGATTTTTTAAAGTTTGTTTGCATAAATTCATACTTTTCTAGAAATCAGACAGCAATTTTATGCATTTGGTCATTATTATCTCATTAAATCCATGTTTTATATATATAAAATGTATCTCAAATTCCAAAGTACTTTTACATAAGAGCAAGTTCGTGCGACCCAGTCGTGCATTTTATTTGTATTTTCTCTTCGGTACACACTGAAATATAGAAATTAAATTTAACTACTAGCCTTCATAAACATACAAATTCATGGTTAATACATAATAACTTAGCATTTTATTAAAAGAAAATAATTTTTTATAATACATTTTTTTTTTCTACTTAGAATCAATTTAAAATAAATTATATTCTTTTTAAAAATTTTAAAAATATTTCGCAATGAAGTTCGAAGTTCAAGATTACTTAAAAATTCTCAAGTTTCTGAATAAAATATCATTAGTTTATTTATTAGCCAGGGGACTGAGACCAGGGGACTGAGGTTTTTCATAAAAGATATTAAGGTTTTACTTAAAAAATCAAAAAAATATATATAGTATTACAGTTTTATCAAACCTATACTATACTGCTAAAAAAGATGCCTACTTACATACAAAATTGTTTCGTAAAAACTCACCAGAGGACTGATAAACTAAACGGACATTCCACGACTTCATGCACAAATGTCTTTTTCACAATACTACTCGTACCATAAGAAACAGAATCGAGTTGCACCACGATTTTATTGTAAGGAGACTTGGTACTTCAAATTGCCAGTGCTGGAAATCCAATCGACATCCTACTTATTGATATTTCCGACTGTTTCAATATTCCAGGGGACTGATATGAAGTACGGGGGACAAAGTTTAATTAAGTTTTTTTTTGTAATAAAATCAATTACTAAAAAATATATATCTATTTCGTAGCAAAGATGTATTATTTGGCGTAACTTCGGTGGGATTCATTTTAGTATGAGACCTGAAATAAGAGAACGGTAATAATTTTTCTTTGCGAAAACGCACTGGGGACACGTCAGGGGACTGAGAATCGGACACTTTGAAGAAGTTTTTGAGCAATATAAAATAAGGTCACCCTAATAATATTCTTAGGCCAGGTAGATATCAGATTTAATTTTATAAAAAAAAATCAGATTAAATAATTGAACGGATTTCAAAATATTTCTGGGGCCGCCGAAAATTCCATCGTTTGTAGAATCACCCATGTATATTTGTACCAAAAGATTTGAAAACATGGAAATACGTTTTCGTTCGGGAGGAAGTGAACCGCGGAAGTCTTAACCAACCGTACAAAGGCCCATCCGAAGTAATCAATCGATCGAAGAGCAAATAATATCTATCGATCGACTAAAACCAGCTTTTTATACAAAAAACAAGGATTCATGACCAAATTCAAGACAAGTATTTTATTTTTTACATACTGTTCAAACATGAACATAGTACCTAAATATAGATAACCCCATGTGCATGAAAATAAATAAAGATAACACGGATCATCGTGAACATGCACTGACGGTTATATTAGATAAGCATAAAACCTAGATAAGAATACTCATAGAGATAACAATAATGTAAATTCATTGTAAATAGTATTTAAGGAAGATTACGTTGTAAAATAAATTTAGTATTCAATCGACTTACAACCGAGTTTACTCAACATGGTTCTACGAGCCGGATCATTAGTAATGATTTGGAATTACACCCGGATTGTTACTCAAACACATACATTAAGATATTTTCAAAAAACGTTTATTTTTGATTTTAAAAACATTTTGTAAAATTTGCAAATTCGTAAGTCATTTTGAGGATTTTAGTTTTGTTCTTCGTAAACTGAAAATTAATCTTTGTATTTTATTTTCTTGGTGTATCATCTAAAATACAAATGCAAACAAATGCAAATACAAACAATGCATTTCTATTCAAACTTTCTACACTTTCTTCTTCAATGATGTCCTTATGCCCATTATTCGCTCTAACAAGCTAGGTATGTGTATTAAGAAGCCTTATAAGAAGTTAAATTCGCTGTTATCTCAACGAATATCCAGTTCTAATTAAGTGGAACTACACATGGTGTAGTTCATAAAAAAAACCTACAAAATAGTTAACAATCTTAGGTCCTCAGATTTTCTATCAGTAACATCAAAGAGCTGGTTTGACCAAATATCATTCAAGACAAAGGAACATTCCACCAAAAAAGTATCTAAGATAAACATTGAATTTAAATTAAATTCTGATTTGAAATATTCGTAGAGTTGCTCCTTTTCATAGGAATCTATTGAGGCTATAATCTATTTCCCAAGTTATATTTACCAAATAGAAAGCACTCGACTAGTTTTTTTTTCGATTGCCTTGACAGCCATACTCAATAACTACTTACCAATACTGATGCATCCTTTTTCAAAAGCAGAATACTACCAATTATATGGTTGAAAGAACACTTTTAGGCTAAATAAGCGCAAATTTGGATAAGAGTATCCAAAGACGAGAAAGCCTTTCAAAAAAAAAATTACCAAAAACTTTAGTTACCTATACACCTAGCATAAGTTTTCTTTAGAGTATTCTTGTGGTTGAAATAAAATAAGTTTTGACAACAAAAAAAATGTTAAAAGAGTTCTTACAGAAATAAAAACGAGTACACCAATAAAAACTTAAAATGCTATACCCACTTTTATATATACACGTTAAAAGATCGTTGTCCCTGTTTTTAAAACGAACAACGAGTCTGCAATTCAAAATTCTTTGGCTGCTCGGTGCAGCACTGCGCTGAAGTTTTTAACAAATTTAATGTTTTTCCTACTTTCTTTAGACAAAATATGAAAATTTGTTTTGGTTTACAAAATAAGAAATGACAAAAAAAAAAAGAAAAAAAAACTCAGGAGATAGAAACCTCGTTTTAAGTCCTATTTTTAGATCCAATCCTGTTCCACTCAACGTATACTTTCGACATAGTTTTGCGAAGGTTGTGAATGAAAATGATAGCAAGACTGTGGTTCGTCGAAACTACAAAAAGATAAAAGCGCAGAAAAGCTGGGGAAAGTTTGTTCTTTTATCAGATACACCTCCGCGTCCGCATTTTATCACAAGTCGGTAGTTTGGCCATTTCCATCAAACACATCTTATTTTCTTACTTTAGATGATTAAAGGTATATTTCACCAGGAAAATTGATACAAATGGATAAAATGCAGATGGTTTTATATTTTTTTTAAATATGACGATTTTTATGAAATTTAACTTCGAGGCGATTTTTTAATCGGAAGTTAAATAATAAGGAAGTTTCCAAGAAAATGAAGGTTTTTGAAAGGCGTTGGTCTTCATGGAGTTCTGCTGGTCCAATTTTCACCTCCCCGATGGGTTTCACCTTGTCGTGGTGGGGAGGCTTACATACGTTTGTTCTCCAGCTGCTCTTCCAGCTAGAGATTTAGACAACTAAGAAAACCCAAGGGAGTAGAAGGTTTGTGACGGTTGTGATCGTTGAATCTCCGGCTACTTACGTGGCTGGAGATTTTAAGGTATTCTCCAGGTTTTAAAGGGTGTCTAGGGAGTTAAGGGTGAAATTGGTAAAGTCTCCGGCTATTTCCGTGGCTGCAGATCTTTAAGGTTTCTTACAAGGATGGTGAAGGGTGAAATTGGTGAAGTCTCCGGCTACTGGTGTGGCTAGAGATTTTTAAGGTTTTATCGGGTTATAACGGGAGTTAACTGGTGAGGTCTCCGAGGTGAGGTTATTTAAGGTTTTTTAAAGGGTAAGTCTCCGGTTACTTCTGTAACTGGAGATCTTATTTGCAGTCGCAAATAATAGTGGGATCGTCGTCCCAGTTCTTTAGAACAAAGACTAGGAGTGTCATTCCTAGTTTGCCGTAAGGTGAGCAAAAGACTAGGAGCGTCTTTCCTAGTTTGCCATAAGGTGAGTAAAAGGCTAGGAGCGAATGAAGACCAAAAGGAAGCATACTAGGTTGTTGGTTACTACCCCGGCCGACTTCTTGGTGTGTGTATCATAAGGGTTGACAGGCCCAGGGTTTTGCAGGAGCCCATCTGTAAGTGACCCCGACTGCGAAGCTCCACCGGAAGCTATATTCTGGTATCATGGGAGATAGTGCCCATTTGAGTTGGGGGTTGAGTTTTACCCTCGGCCCAAGCCCTATCTATGAGGTAGGCCCCCTAGTGGGAGCATCATTGTGGCTTGGTTTATTCCGAATGCGGAGACACATGGTTTTCAAGATTCTTTTCTTGAATTCAAGAGATGTTAGATAGACCTCGCCTTCAAAGCAAGAGGTGTGCATATGCTGCAACACAACTTTGCGACCGAGATAGCTTGCTATATCGGGTTTAATGGTCAGGACCCAATCTGACTCCAAATGGAGGTAGGCCTCCCGTGGGATTGAGCTATAATAGGCAGGTGCTCAAGTTAAACCAAAAGACGATCTAGGTCCAATTTTCACACCCTCTTCGCAGTAAATCAGCTGTATTTCGGTAATAAAGAGTCAAATGTTGGCATCCAAGTGCTCATTGTTTCTCATTTATCGCTGTAGACTGACGACTTTACGTATTCCCAGTGAAAGTAATCTCATGGCATCTTATATTATGCGTATTATGGTTTAGAGTAAGCATTTCGCAAAAATGATATATAGTTTCGCGTATTAACCACTCTGATGGACGATTTTGAGTACCTTTAAACACTCGTAACGGCCCATGTGTTTCTCGACTTGAACCATGTTTTTCAGAAAAAAATTGAACAATTTGCAAACGTTGTTGCTTCAACGATCTGAGTCAATTCATGATGAATGTCAAGCCAAGCCGAACTAACCTCATTCATTGAAGACTATCCCTAAATTTCCAACATTAGCAACGTATTCGATATATGTTTGACCTAATTATATTTGTGGAATAGAAGAAGTATCCAATTTACGCTTGTAAGTGCAGATAATCTTTGAATTCCCTGATATCATATCATATCGTCTGCAAACATATGGACAGTACGATGTTTATTATTTTAGATATATAGAGTGAAAACAGTAGAGGACCAAGAATGGAAACCTGTGGAACACCCGCAGGTACCCTTATAGGAATGGTGGCATATCATTTCCAATAGCTACACATTGCTGACGACCATCTAAGTATTATAGTTATATTTTCTCAAATTTAGAAAAAAAGGTCTTATCAAATTTAAAAATGCTGTTTACCGAAAATTTTAAAAGGAAATTAAATTGCCGAGCTGCATAGTCTGAAGTCGAATAGATAGACGGACATAGTAACGTCTTCCCAAACAAAGCATTGTCCAGTTGAATACAAATTTAGAGAACGCAATTCATTTATCATATTCATCTTATAATGCGCTACTTCCCATTTCAAGACTCTTCAAACACGTTTGAATCTATTTCGATAAATATTTTAGAAAATAAAAGATATTATTTTGCATCGGCCTTACACCCATAAAAGATCCGACTGACTCAAGAGCTGAAAGAACATGACCATAGACAATGCCATTTGTATACTGACTGGTTTTCGGAGTGTTTGAATGAGGACCCCAGTTTCGGTCGAAAAATCAGCTTTAGATGAATGCCTGTGTTAACCAGCGAAATTGTATTGGACGATACCAACCCAGACGAGGTTATTCAAACCAAAATCCTTCCTCAAAAACTTAACGTTTGGTAGGGATTTTTGGCCGGCAGCCGCAATGGTCCGTACTTTTTTCGGAAAAGACGCTGGTGAGGTGGTTACTAACAATGGCGAGCGTTACAGAACGATGATAATCAATTTCTAAGGGGCCAAATTAAACAAAATATTTATATGGACCTAGACGACACGTATTTCGAGCAGGATGGGCACTGTGGCCGGCGTTTGTATTATTATATCTCGCAGAGGTGACGTGAATTGGCCTTGAAGGTCACGTGATTTTACCCCACTATATTTTATCTTGTAAGGTTTCCTGAAGTCGCCAGTCTATGTGAATAAACCGCTACTCCTTAGCAAAAATAGGTGCATCGACACCCCTTACAGGGCCAGAGCCCTACTGCGGAATAGGAGAAAACGTGATCAAAAACAAAATCAAAACAGAAGAGGAGACAAAAAGATCAAAGATCTGGAAAGAACTCCCTAAGCTAAGACAGGCAAAACTCCTACTCGGGGACTACAACCGAGAGCGTTTCCTAACCTGCATTAGCTTAAGTAGGAACAACCTAAGGAAAATTACAGGGCTTCTCACAGGCCACTGTAGGTTGAGAAGACACCTCAACATCCTTGGCCTGGTAAACAGCGCGACTTGCAGATTCTGCAACACTCACGAAGAGACACCTGACCACATACTGGGGAAATGTGATACACTCGTGCATCAAAGGCACAGGTATCTGGGCAAGCACCACATAAAAGAGAGTGAATTATCATCCCTTAAAATACTCCAAATACTTCGATTCCTCAGAGGGGCAGATTTGGAGGAAGAACTGTAATATTGAGCCAACCTCATCCAGTTCTTGATGGGGGACACAATAGATCTTTAGGTCGCAGTGTTTTTATACCCCAATTATTCATTCATTCATTCATGTGAATAAACCACAGTCAACGCATGCCCTTAAGGTACATATAACACAGGCCATAGCTCTAATTCAGCTGAATCTGTGCGGAAGTCATTGAAAAAATGAAAATTGACCACTCGGATCCGTGCCAACGTAAAAA
Organism: Philhelius festivus; assembly: GCA_963931855.1. Taxonomy (NCBI): domain Eukaryota; kingdom Metazoa; phylum Arthropoda; class Insecta; order Diptera; family Syrphidae; genus Philhelius; species Philhelius festivus. Next base: position 148,726,551 of record OZ007555.1, on the reverse strand, counting down.
GACCATGAGGGTATTTGAGCTATGTCATATTTCATACATAATAACGTGCATGAGCCTTTCAAAATTTTATTAATACCTAACACACAGCTTATCTTATTCCATTTGAAAATCCACGCGTTCAAATGGTTGAGGTCCTATTGATCTTCTTGGCACCAAATGATGCACGGTATTCATCCATCAGTGCACTGTCGCTCTTAGTTTAATTAAAATCTATTCACGGCCGTAGAATTGGTGTAGATTCGTTCTAAATGACTCTTCACATCACTCGTTGGTTTTTAACTTCTGAGGCCAGTAAAGTTCTTTGTTGTATTTATCACCATTCCCTCTTTATGCCAATGGCCACAGGATCAAAAATCACTCGAAGAATCCTCTCAAGAGAGTCCATGGCGTTCCACATTAATATGGCTTCATGCGTCCGAACCAAAAATCCGGATACGGATGTTAAGTGTATTTTAAAGGGAAACTAAACTTGGTTCAGAGAGGGCTTTTCTACTCCATTCTCTTCTGCCAGAGCTGCCAGAAGTGGTGATTGGCAATACTTATTCTTTGTTTAATTTCAGTCCTGGTAAGTAGCTGTCTGATCTTAGAACAGAATCCTAGGTAGACAAAGTCTCTAACTTACCTCGAAATCAAAGATTTCTAAAGTAACATTCTGTCCTAGACTTCGCCTTTGATGGGTGTGCTTTCTTGATGCCAACATATACTTGGTTTTATGGTCTAATAGAAGAGCCAACCTTTAGTTGTTTTGTTGTAATCACATTACCCTTTGTTTTTCCAATAACCTAATGTTAATATGATTGACGTTTACCAACTTACGAACTTCCGAAAGATTTTCCTCTTTTTTTGGAGACAGAATCTAGGACTTTTTTTGAAATACATATGTTGTTCAAGAATTCCTATAACTGCATATAAAATCAACTAAAACCTTTTTTGACACCATAGCTACCAGTAAGGTCTATTCTTTGTAGAACCCGATATACCAGCATGCGCTCTCCATGGTTATCTTTCATAAACGGACGAGTTTTGCCAGGAGTGACAAAGTGAGACTTAGCTGTACTACCTAGAAGTTGCTTCAATTAATAGTGACATTTTGTCCTAAACCGTAGACAAGTGTTTTCTTATTTGTTAGTCTTATCCTCGTTTATTTCAAGACTTACAAGTTTCACCTCTTATTCAATCACGGTAAAAACTTTTTGTATGTCAACACGATGATCGTTGAGTCGAATAAATCTTTTTAATTTAACGCAATCTAGAGATTAATATAATCCGTCAATACTAAGGGCATTTGTGTTCTCACAGTTTTCAGAAGCTTTTCCGAGGTGTTCTATGCTGGGTGGTGGAACTGGCTTTCGGGCATCTTTTTGATGATCTGGCGACATTGTGATCATTTCGTTCAGGTGTTCTCAGCAGCTCCCCAAAGTCTGCGTAGTCGTCCAACGTTGAATTTCTTCTTCTAGGCACCAGTTATCGTTTCGGACATTAAATTTGGAATCCTAGTGCTACATATCACCGCATTACGACTGTCATATCTTCGGAGGATTTCCTACCCACTAATACGCCGAAGATGTTTTCCTTTCCCACTTAACACCCGAGAACAACTTCGTCACGCTCCATAGGTTCCTGTATAGGAGGTCAGACAAAGATAATAAATTAGAAATTTGGCTAGAAATAAAAAAAAATGTGTCTATTTTCCTTCGAAATTAATCATCATTATTTTATCTTGAACTGTCTTTCAGTTTTTCAGCCAAATGAGTTTCTACTTATAACCTGAATCGGAATCACTGGAAAATTGTAAGCACCCCAGATATTGTGGTACTGCATTAAAATTAGTTAAGCCCAGGAAACTAAGACATGTTAATGCCTAAGCTTCGAAAAAATTCCAACAAAGCTGAGTTTTGGTGTAGAGCTTTACTTGGATGTTTTAAGCATTTCCTAAAAAGTATCCTCAATTTAGACCGAGCGAGGCAAAGAATTTTTTGGAGAGAAAAATTAATGTATCGAAAACAATAAATTTTTTTTGTTTAATCTTTGAGGGTAAGAACAATAGCCTATTAAATTCTACATAAAAAAGATTCAAGGCCTTTTTCGCAGAATCTAACAGATTTTGAGAAAAAAACATGTACAAAAATTAGGGTGCCTTTTAGGAAATACATCAAAATGAAGCTCTCCACTAAGATCCAGCCTTGTCTAAATTTTTTCGAAGTGAAAGCCCAATTTTATTCTGGCAAACAAAAAAAAATCTTACAAAAAACAATGACCTAAATTCTGGTATAGTAAGACCTAGTTTTTCAAAGCTTGATCCACTTATCAGCTCACTTTGAACTCAGTTTATTTTAGAAGGGAATGTTTAAGAGAAAAAAATTGTATCACAAATTAAATTCATCACAAATTTGAACGCTGGCTGGCTCAACCTTACTTAGTTCACTGAAATTGGCGAGTTTGAATTTTGAACTGAGGACATTCCACGTTTGAACAACCGGCCTTTTGAGTATTATCAAATGCAATCAGTGCATATCCCAAGTTAGCGTTTTATTTAGTTCAAAAACCTTTTTCTCTGGCGAAATTCACAAGACAACTGAGCGCTTGTAATAGATGTGAAGTGCTTTTGTTTTGCAAGGGAAAACTTTTCGACTAAAATTTCAACTGATAAAATTAAAAATAAAACTTTGTTCCCCGTCTTGTTCTTTTATTTATTTTTTGGGCTTGTGGTCTAATATGCTAGAATTCTAAGTTATAAATTATATATATTTGTGGGTTGGCCAAATAATGTTAAGCAATGGAATCTACCCTGCTACGTGTGGTTGCGTGAAGTACGTTTCTGACACTCGACAATAATGCGGACTATAAAGGGAATAGACGAAAAGACAGAACACACAAGCTCACACACAATGCAAGGAGTGCGGGAGAGGTTCGACATATGTTTTTGGTTCAGAGATTTAAATTTTCAAAAATTCAACTCTAGAAACTTTATCTGGTAGTCATGTTTTTTTTTTTTTTTTTTGTTTGTACAAAGGTACATATGTATACCTACTAGCATGAACCTCTGGTGTAGGAAGAATTCTGTTAATTTGTTTGATCATGGATGCGATTTAACATGAGAATCTAATTTTAAAATGTCATATCCCCCCCCCCAAAAACAAGGAATGTTAACTTTGCAAAGAGTGTGCAAAGTTTGAATACTTTAAAACTGAACATGATTTAAACTTAAGATATCCTTGAAAAAGATGTCTCATTGCGAAATCGGGTGTCATGTGATGGTAGTGTGATAAAGATACTTTTTATAATCTTCAAATAATGTGAAAATATTTGAAGAAAAGTCATTTGAGTAATGAAGTTATACAGAGACAGCACTCGGAGGGAAGTTTAATTTTGGATGTGCGCTTTTATCTTCTGTAGCTAGCTACCCTGCTTATTTCAAGTGAAATTCAGACTCTTTATGGAAATTTGTAATCAACTTCGAGAAGATTTAGCTATGCAAAGTTTAAGAAGACAATTTATTTGAATGAGTTAACGATATAAGTTTATGCATAGGTTTCGAACGTATGCGTATGTATGAATGTATATCGAGAACAAGTTTAGTATTCATTGATAAAATTGTGTTCGAAAGTTTAATAAATCATGGAATTTTATATCTATGTATGTATATTTATTTATTTTGGCAAAAACTTTTGCATTGGAAAAAATTCCCAAAAATTAATTCTAATGCGGGATAATCGATATTAATATAAGGATTATCCACGATAACACAGTAATTCTTAGGTGTCAACGGTTTCCGAACTTTAAAAACTGATTGCAGGCATATTGTTGAAGCTGTCGAATTGGCTGTCATTGGTTCAGTTTGTTTAGTCTATCTTGCCAAATTTCTATAAAGCGTTCAACAACAAGTGAAACTGAATTTTTTTTATGAAAGTGGCGGGTCTCCTGTCAAAGATTATTGGCGTGGTGGATAAATTCGAGTCGATCGATTCAGTAAACAAACCGGCAGCGCCGCTGTCCATGAGAGTGTGCAGGAGAATCCGAAGACTGAAGCAGTCAATACTGTAACGCACACAAGAAAGCGGCATTTCTCAGACCAGAATTTAGGAAACTGCGTCATAACTTTATTACATCCGATCACAATCATATCGATATCCACCGAGTCGCAATGCATCCCGAGAAAGTCTATGTTTGGTGCTGATATTAAGCTGGTGGCAAGATCAGTCCATGCTTCTTTGCAAACGACGTTGGCCAGACCTTCACCGTCAACGGCAGCGGGCTCTATCGGTTAATACTAACCAACTTATTTTTGCCTGAATTGGATGATATGGACACCAAAAATATGTTGTTATGTTGTTTAGACGGGAGAGTTCTTTACGTGCCATACAGCCCTTGCCACAGTGAGTATTTTGCATAGTGATTTCCGAAGATGACGAATGTGAATTAGAGCGATTTGACCCTTTTAGACATCTTCTCGTGGGGTTTCATTAAGTCACAGCTCAATGCCAATAAACCACAAGCAACCACTGCCCTGAAAATCTACATAATCAATGCCATCGTCAAAATTGGCCTGATCTAAGAGACAGAGTTATGTAGTTAGATTATGTTAGGTTAAAGTGGTTGTCATTAAAGCATCTGACCCACTTAGACCAGTAGAGGTCCATTGTGATACCACAAATGGCGTACATAATAATTGAATGATTATCTAAACAAAGGAAACGGTTAATGGAAGATCTCTTATTATTAGAGAAAAGTTAGGTTTTTACTTTCAAATATTACCATCTTGCAGCCTCGTGTGGGCGTAATTTACCATTGAAGATGCTTTACGCCTGATCATAAGACCCTTCGTAAACCTTCTCTAGATGAAAAAAAAAAATTGAAACAGGTAAGTAAACATAAGATACAAACTAAAAGTGTGTAGCGATATCTATGTTCAAAATGTAAACGGATCATAACCACGAACGAAAAATATCCAGAATTCCAATAAATTATTAAAATTATGAGCACTATCTTCACTTTTCGATTAATAGAAAAAACGTCAGCGACAAAGCGTGGTAGGATGCAATACCAACACGAAGGATTTCGACACAACCCAGCACTCTAGACAACACAATACATGTGACAAATATCGTTTTACCCATATGAAATACATGAGAGCGATAGCTGTGGTTACGGTTTTAGAATAGGAAAAATTTCAAATGAAGTTAATTTCAAAATAATAATTATATTGATATGAATCTCAAAAATATACTCATAAGCTTTGTTAAATCTAAAATCCATTTACCTTTACGTTACTTTAGATTTTATAGAAGATATGTTTTACATAAGTGAGAATCAACAAGAATGAACATTTTTAGTAAATTCTAAATACCATAGGTGGTCGGTATAGCAAAGTCCTGAAAGGCTTATTCCCAATATTAAACTTTGGGAAAATTCTGCTTGCACAATTCACAATTCAAATACCTGTGGAAAGTGAACCAGTCCTAATTAAATATGTACATATTTAGTTTCAAGGTAAACTAGAACACATTATTGATCATATTTTTATCAGCGACTCATCGGAAAAAGGTGATAACTTGCTTTTATTTTCTAATTTATTTAGTTTATATATTTTGGCACTTCAAAGCGTGGTGCTCCTGGCCCCCAATTAGTACGTCTTTCCATTCGACTCGATCGATTTTTGCACAAGATTCGATGAATATAACTTGGTTACGCCATTTCAAAATGAAGTCTACTTTGTTCTGTCGAACCATGGAATGGAATTGAAAACTTTACGTGCTAGAATAAATAAAATATGTTTGACTATGCACACTTTACTGTAGATTACGTATGACTTGTTGCAACTGGTCGTCTAACGTCAATTAGAATTTTATCTCAAAAAAGTTTACGAATTTAAGTTTAGAACCGAGTGTTTTCTTGGTTTTTCTCGATAGGGCCTTATCACTGAATTGATTTCCTCCGAATTGCGTCTTCCGAAAGTAATTCTGCGTTAGAGGTTTACCTAGATATACTAATACCTTAAGAATCCCAAACTTATGTTTATCAATGCTCATATTTCGACCAATTTAACGGTGGCAGCTGACTCTAGGCAATGAAGAAATATACTTTTTCTTGCATCCGCTATATTCAGTCCCATTCCGATTGTATTTATTTTTAAAATTACTTACTTTATTTCAATTTGATCGGGCCGCACAGTGTGGAAAATGACAAATCTAGCGGAACTTAATTAATTTTTTTCTTGCTTCAAATATATAATTAAAGTTAGCAATACGATTCATAGAAAACCGGTTTTTAATATGGCGTTAAATTTTTTGTTCATCCATATATTAACAAAGAGGTACCTCGCTGAAAGTGAAGCCTTTGTTTATATTCGAAAAAATCACTGAGTATTTCTTTGATCTTGCAATTAAACGTGTGTCTCAGTGATAAAAGTTATAAGGTATCAAAGTTTGGAAATATATTTTTTAGAGTCCTGAGCATCTTGCAAGGTAAGAATTAATGCATAACTTAAAATGTAAGCAAGTCATTTTGAAAACACAATTTGAGAAGTCTTAATTTGAACTTTTTTTTTTTTAAGTTGAGTTTTAAAAATGTATCCTCGTGTATCTTTCGTGAAATAATTTTTTTTATAACTGTTAATTCACTATCTATCAAATTGTGTGAAATTTGGCTTTGAATATTTGCGGCACTCATACATTTTAATTTAATTTTCAATGATATGTACAGTATAAAAAATCGTAAAATTTTTGAAATCTGGCATCATAATAGAATTCGGAATAGAAATAACGTCATCTATAACTATATAATAGAAAAACACAATGTTGAGGTGAAAGATCAAAGCCTTAGAAGTCTAAAAAATTTTGTTTAAGCAAAAAAATAGACATATAAAATGGAAGAGTAGCTACCGAAGGCTTCCAAGATTTCTAGCTGCAAATGAAACATGGCTTGAAAAGTAATTATCCCTTTCAGATAAATTGAATAAGTTGCTAGGATCTAAAAGGTCGACGAATCCTAGACGCCTAGACCGCGCAGTATAGGACGACCAGCGAAAGATTTTATTGGATTCAGAAATGTCCTTTTCAAGTTCCAATGTATCTGATGACAGTAATAATGACAATGATGATGACGATGCTCTAGACGAAATATAAATTATTAAACAAATAAATACATAATGATATAATTCTCATATAAAACTACAAAAATATTTTAAAGATGTAAAGTTTTTAAGCTTAGATAAAAGATGTAATATCCAAAACTAATCAAAAATTTATTCATCTTTATTTAGAATGGACGTTTATCTTGGAAGTCTAGGCTGTTTATATAATATATATGTTTGTATATATAATTGTCTTTAGTTTAAAGCATGAGAACAATTAGAAGGACAAACTGCGCGTACAGCTAGTTTAATATTATAATGAATAAAGAGTAGTTAAATTTAACAGTTTGGTCCTAAAAACGATGTTTTATGTTTTTGGGACAAAAATAAATTAAAAATGCGGATATTTTGTAAAAATTTCACGAAATTATAATAAAATACTCATTTTATGTTTTAAATAAGGTAACTAGATCTTTTATTATTAATTATTATTAATGTTTATAGTTATATTAAGTTTCCAAAGGTCCCACTACAGTGCAAAAAACAGGTATGTTTTTAGAGCTCGTTTTTTTTTAAATTGACAAACTATAAAAATAATTGATGTTTTCAATTATTTTGTAGTTTTTTGTAATGAATACTACATAAAAAAATATCAAAAAGTTTGTTTTTTCGTGCATGTTATTCAATTTTGAAAATGGACCTACCTTAGTAAAAAAAAATGGGTACTTTCAAAGCTCGGTTAATAAAAATATGATTTATGAATATACATATTTACTGTTAAATTTCATTTCTTAGTAATTTATTATTATTCCTACAAAAAGAAAATGACGAAAAAAAATAAAATATAAGCGCCATTAATTTAATTCCGCTAGATTAGCGAAATCACACACTGTGGGCCGGGCGGGCGTTATCATCCAGATTGAAAGGTACTCTTTGGTGAAATTTTGACTGCCATTACCGTTGAGCAACTGTTCGAAGTAGTCTTTCCAGTTCTTAAGCATTTAATACCTGTCTACTACAGAGCTCCCATTATTATTCTCCAGGTCAATTTGTGAGTTTTGATGTTAATTGTTTCATTATTTTGTAAAAGTTTCGCCGTTGTTTTCTGTTTTAGCATCTCTTCAACTTCTCGTTGGTCATATTCTTCATAATGAGCGAGCGTTTTCAACTTTACTTTTATTAATATAAGGCGAAGATGTTGGTTTTTCCTTCCAGCTGCAATATCAATGAGGAAAGTCTGTTTTCGGATGAGGTGTCATTTCAAGGCTTAGACCTTGAAATCTTCAACTATCTTAAATGTGTTCGTGAGAAGATAACAGAAATTTTCCTTGATAGTGACATCTTTCTGTGGAGCATGTGCGCAGATGAGACTTTCATTAAGGAATTTTACCTTTATACGGATTGTTGTCAATCGTTCCCTGACTTCACGAAAACTCAACACCCTTTGCTTAAGCCTTACTGCTGACAGCAAAACTGCATCCGAATAAGCACATCCTTCCATTTGTCACTGTAATAAAAGTCGCGAGTTTGCGTTTTCCACAAGCTACGAGTAGTTTAATTCTTCCGCATCTTTTGCAGAGTTGTAATACTAGCTTCTCTTTCAGAAATTAAGTTTTCAAATTCAAAAAATAATGTATTGTTTGGGTTATATAATATGAAGATCCCTTTTGTCACTGTCAAACATCTTCAGTTTGGTCTATAATTTAACCATGAATCGTCTTACAAAAGATCAAACCTTGCAAATTATTGAAATTTATTATCAAAATGCGTGCTCTGTTAAGAAATTTCATCGCGCGCTTCTTGCATTTTATGGTCAGTTTAATCGACCTACTGAGGCGGGTATTCGGGCTATGGAGACTAAATCTCGCACCTAATTTACATTGTTGGTCATTAAACCATCAACACGCTTACGTGTAGAGTGCGAACTGAGGAAAATATCTGTATCGGCCTGTGTTAGTGAGGGCCGTGAATTATCGATTCAGCGCCACTCGCAGCATTTGGGCCTCTGTTACTCCGCTACGTGAAAAAATTTGCGGAAAGATTTAGGTGTGAAGTCTTTCAAAATACAGCTAGTGCAAGAATTGAAGCCAAAAGACCTACCACAACACCGAATTTTCGGTGAATGGGCTCTTGAAAAGTTGGCCGAAAATTCACTTTTTTATCGAAGATCATTTCTGGTTAAATGGAAGCGTGAACAAGCAAAACTGCCGTATTTGGAGTTAAGAGCAGTCAGAAGCATTGCAAGAGCTACCAATGCATCCAGAAAAAGTCACTGTTTGGTGCGGATAATGGGCTGGCGGAATCATTGGGCCGTATTCTTCAAAGATGATGCGAATCGCAACGTTGCTGTGAATGGTGAGTGCTACCGTGCGATGATAACAAATTTGTTTTTTGCGCAAAATCGAAGAGCTTGACTTGCATGACATGTGGTTTCGACAAGACGGTGCCACATGCCATACAGCATGCGTACCAATGGACCAATTGAGAGACGAGTTCGGTAAACAGTTTATTTCACGTTTGGGGCCGCTCAATTGGCCGCCCAGATCTTGCGAATTTATACAGAAGAAGCTAATTTATCTTTGCTGGGCTTAGATTATTTATTTAAAAGCGGAAATAGAATTTTTATTAGGCCATTCACTTTTTTGATAGAGGTAGTACCTAATATGATCTGAAAGTGTTAGCGTCTTATCGAGAGCGATCCCAAGGTATTTTATTGTTGTTAAAAAATTATTTATTTAATATCGAGCAACACTCCTTGCGTTGCATATCGACAGATTATAATGAGGTAGATTTGAGGCTTTTCTCTTTCGTGGGAAAAATATTACTTGAGATTTCGATGGGTTTATTTTAATGATCCACCTGTGAAAAAACTTTTCGATATTAAATGAAGTATTTTCTATATTCGTTAATATACTTCGACAACCTATAGAACTACAGAATATAGCTGTATTATCAGCAAAGAAGGTATTTTCATAGTGTAAGGCTAGGACCGCACTTGCGATTTTTCGTCGAGGCGATTAAAAAGTCGTAGTCGCTACAAATTATTATCATGCACGCACTTGTGATTTTTTTACGCGCGATTATTTAATCGCAAAAACTAAACACAATGGCGCAAAATTTTAAACAGTTCTCGTTTAAGGAATAAAACAGGCTCTACTTAACGCAGTCGTTTAGCTTGGAGACTTTGTCTAACTTTTTCATAATTTTAATCACGTAAGACAACTCTTCTAACTAATGTGAGTTTTACAACAGAACCTAAGCGTTCAACATCCCTTAATTTAACATATACATAACTCACACAACTACAAAAACACAAAAAAAAAAAGTAAAAAGAACAGACAACTGCAAACCAAATAGTTTTTCGCCGAAAAAAGCACATTTTATATGTTACCTCGGTATAGATTTCGATTGTTTATAAAATATTTACATTATTTAAGATGGAAATAAAGTATAAATCGCAAATTCACAGCATAAAAACTCAATTTGTTATTGCAAGGGGCAGATTCATTTAGCTATACTCAAGACGAGTGGCATGCATACATAAGATATGTACATTAGGGTGGGTCAAAAAAAATCAAGTATTGTTTTTTTTGGATCCGACACATGAAAACTAGTTCCTAGGTACCTCTAGAAAGTACTTACCAAATATTAGTTCTTAATACTCGTATTAACGGGAAGATTATGCTCATCATAGTTTTCCATTTTCAATTTAGTATCATATAAAAATGGTCATATCATATCAAAAATAGATCGTTAAACCAATCGCATAGTCAATATTTATAGGAAATTGAACGCTCTACAAAAATGGTCTTATATACTTTTTTCATTAATCCAACCATTTGAAAGATATTCAACGTCAAAGATTGAAGTATTTTAAGGAAAACAACTTTTTTGTTTTGAATTTTGTAACTTAATAAAAAATAATTATTGTGAAATGAGTTTCAATTATTTCTATAGGAAATTAAACGCTCTACAAAAAAGATCTCTGTAGTTAATCGATTACTCTAGCCATTCAAAAGATATTCGCAGTAGAATTCCAATGCCTACTGATTTTAGTAGTTTTTCAATAAATATTCCCAATTTATCCAGTTAGTATATGAATTTTGACAATATTCATGAGAATTTGAGTTTATTTCGATAGAATGACAGTTCCCAAGCTATATCTTATCTTTTGTTTTAGAATATATTTGTTTTTTGAATCAATTTTTTAACGATATTTTCTTTTATAACTTTTATTACAGTTTAGGATTGTTATTTAATATTTTCAACGGGTTTATTTAAAATGTCATTTAAATTCCTTTTTTCCACAAAATTAATAATTGAATATTTTTTGTTTGGAGAATTAAAAAATTTAATTTCGAATGTTGGTAGTTCTGTTACTCAGTACTTGTCATACTAGCGCCATCTGTGGTTTCAGGTCATTTCTATGTTTCCCCTTATATTTCTACATTGCATACGTAGTTCTTGGAGCTCTGAGATGTCTTCTTGTGTATAACTAAAACCAATTAACTAACAGCTGAGTTTTAATATATTATTGATTATTGCAATTCGGATGCTAATCATCTAATATGAATAAAGAAATCCCTTTAATTGGCATACCGATGTCGAAAATTCTTGAACTGAAATTACCAACAGTGAAAGAGGTTATGTGTGTATTTTTTCATCAACTTAATATCCTTAAATATTCTGTGAAACAAAGTGCTAAAAATGTAGCAGATAAGGTTATAGAGCTATGGAGAAAAAATGATATTCCGACTTCTAGTAATAATAATGTAGTAAAAAGAATTCTTCGATGTCATAACAAATGGTTAAGGATAAAAAAAACTGCACGCGTAAAAAATTGCCAGCACAAAAAAAGAAAGAAGCAACATTTCAGAATGAACTCAAAATGTTATTCGATGTTGTTGATCAGAAGTCCTTAAAAATGCTCGATGACCAAAATAAAGACTTATATTTGAATCAAATTTGAATCATTTTATATCAATACTTATTAAATTACATATAAAATTTCATATGGTGAAATAAATTTTTTTTCTGCTGACATGTTAAATTATATTTTTTAAATAAAAACCTTCTTTTTCTGAAATAGAACATGAATTATCTTAAAATTCATAAATTAACTAAATGCATCGTCATTTCCAAAAAATCCCTTGATTTGTCTTATTTCCCTCCTGTAGAGCATAATGGAACTTCTGTAGAGTATGTTGAGAAATCTAAGAATCTGGGAGTTTGCTTCAACAGAACCCTAACTTGGAATGATAACATTAATGCTTTGGTGGGGAAAGCCTATGGTGCCTTAAGAAATCTTTCAACGTTCCAAAAATTTACTCCGCTTAATACGAGAAAAATGTCACTCTTATAGTTCCTATTTTCACATATGGTGGTGAAATCTTCTGTAACTCTGATGCTGTGAGCCAGAGGCGGCTAAACGTACTGTTTAACAACGTTACTCGTTATATTTATGGCCTTGGAAGATATAGCCATAATCTCTTCTTACTCAAAAAGTTTATTTGGTGTAAGTTTTAATAACTTCCTAAAAATAAGGACTTTAATAACTTTGTTTAAGATTATTCATACGCAGAAACCTCCTGACCTGTATAATCAAATCCAGTTTTGTACCTCAAGTCGAACAAATCAAATCTTGGTTCCGCGATTTACATGTCTCACTTCTGAAAGACAATTCTTTGTTAATGGTACTCGTTTGTGGAATTTGCTTCCACGAGAAATAAGAAGAATTGAGTCAATTAATGCTTTTAAAAATAAATTGTTTATTCATTTTGCGAGTTTGTAAAGCTGCCGATTTCATTTTACGTTTCAAATCATTAAATTTACAAACCTTTACTTTTACTTTCTTTTATTCTTTTTTTTTTTTTATTTTCTTCTTAAATACCGTCTTTTGCTGCACGACATGTAAATAGCAAATTTTTTCTATTAAAATTATGATTGAAACTCTAATGTATATAAATGTATTAATTATTAAAAACTTTAAATTCTTAGTTCTGAAATTAAATAACTTTTAAATTATAAAATTTTCCAAGGAAAAGCTTAGTTATCAAAAGATGTAAATCTTAAAATTAAGTTCCTTTTATAAATTATTGAATAAATTGAAATTGAAAAAAAAAAAAATTGGGAATATTTATTGAAAAACTACTAAAATCAGTAGGCATTGATTCATCTTTTGAATGGCTAGAGTAATCGATTAACTACAGAGATCTTTTTTGTAGAGCGTTCAATTTCCTATAGAAATAATTGAAACTCATTTGACAATAATTATTTTTTATTAAGTTTCAAAATTCAAAACAAAAAAGTTATTTTCCTTAAAATACTTCAATCTTTGACGTTGAATATCTTTTAAATGGTTGGATTAATGAAAAAAGTATAGAAGACCATTTTTGTAGAGCGTTCAATTTCCTATAAATATTGACTATGCGATTGGTTTAACGATCTATTGTTGATAAAGATGTGACCATTTTTATATGATACTAAATTGAAAATGGAAAACTATGATGAGCATAATCTTCCCGTTAATACGAGTATTAAGAACTAATATTTGGTAAGTACTTTCTAGAGGTACCTAGGAACTAGTTTTCATGTGTCGGATCCAAAAAAAAAAAATACTTGATTTTTTTGACCCACCCTAATGTACATTTGTATGTAGATTTGTTAATCGTAGAGCACTTTCGTACGATTGTTTCGAATTTATAATATTCAGTGATTCAGTCTATTTACAAAGAACATCTTTAAAAAATCGAATAAAACATCAGTAAACATTTTTTCTTCGATTTGCTTTGGTATGAAATGACCATTGTCAATATGGATAAAGTATACTTTTAAAAAATAAACTATACTCTGTCCAACAAAAATTGTCAGTACATGCCTTATGGGAGAGCTTTTTCTAAAGCAGTGGCGCCTGATGCACCCTCATTACAATGCGTTAGGAAAAATGCCACTAAAAAAGAGCCAGCCACTGACTTTTCTTAAGGAATTGTTGTTGTAATTCTTTGCAAAAAGTTGTACACCCCAACACGACCGTCGTATCCCACTGTTGATGAGATACTGTCACGATCAAGACAAGAGTGTCAAGTGTCACTCAATACGATCGTGCGCTCTTTATCTACATCAAAACAGAGTTACCATTATCATTCTCAATTGCAAGCAAAGAGCTTTTTCAGTGGTTTTTATTAAGGAGCTTTTGAGATTTGAAGCTTTTGAGAACACATTTTAAGAAGATGAGTATGTTGAGTGTTGTCGTATTGCTTTTCAACTTAAAAAAACGCGCCTATTATCTTACCGCTTGGCGTTGTGGGAAAAGGTAAACTGAATATTGTTTTCAGTCGTTTTGAATCGGCAGACGGTAGCCCTACGCGTTTTTTTGCTATCATTTGCGGTGATTTATAATGTAAGCTACGGAATCCCTGTGAGAGCTTTACAAGGCGACACACTTATGCATGGCAATGCAACCAGAATGAGAGACAAACGTCCTATCTTCCCTGTACTGACAATTTTTGTTGGACAGAGTATAGCTATTTGCTGCTGTTAAAGTAAGACAAGCTCTTCAACGTTAAAGTATAGTTATGTTTCATTTTAACTTACGACAATCGCATCGCGTGAAAAATGAAACAAATTGCGTTGTGATCTTTAAATCGTCACGATTTGTTAGTATCAAGTGCGTTCATTCTCATTTAAGGTCATATGTTATATTTTTGGGCTAAAAAACCGCGCGATTAAAATCGCAAGTGCGTTCCTAGCCTAAATCTCTTGGAAAATCAGCAATATACAAGTTTATAAAAGGGGCGATAGGATTGAACCTTGTGGAACCCCAGCTTTTATAGGGAATAGAGGAGATGAATCAGTACAAATTTTGACACAAAAAAGCCTTTCTGTAAGGAAGCTTTGAATAATCTTAAGAATGTAAGTAGGAAAATTTTGAGTCAATTGTTTTTGAAGCAGGCCGTGTCGTGCCAAACACTGTCAAATGCCTTTTGAATGTCAAACGAGACCATACCTAAGGATTTTTTTATTTGAAAGTGATTCTATTACTATATTTTTGATTTTCTTTACTTTGTAAAAAAATAATATGTTCGATTGGTACAAGACTGTTTGATTCTACAAAGTCATTTATCTTTAAAAATATATTTTTTTTTTTTTTCAAAAAGTTTGCCTAAACAGCTGAGTGAGCTTATTGGGCGATAACTAGATGCCTGTGTCAATGGTTGAGTGGGTTTAGCTAATGGGAATTATCTCAGCAATATTCCATCTTCTTGGAAAATATCGGTGTAGCAAACAACTTTAAAATAGAGATGTTATATACTGAATAGCAGTTTTTGGTAAGTTTTGAATGACCCTGTTTGAAATTTTATCATTATCAGCTGCTTTCTTAATACGAATAGAAGAAATAGAGTCTTTAACAAGAGACATTTGTTCATGGATATTAATAAATGCTATTGAAGATAAATTAAAAGAGTTAATACTGTTTCGTACTATTTGTTTGGTTTGAATGTCATCACTAAAGCCCGATGTTATTGAATGTGACTAGAAAGAAAATATTTACCGAGTTCGGTGGCCTTTTCGTCATTTGTATGAAGAATCTGGTAATTATATTCGAGGTATGGGATTCTGTTATTTTTTTTTCTTATAAATCTTCGAAAGTTTCCATATTTTTTTGTCATGTTTGTCAATTTTAAAATGAACATAACCTTAAGAGGTATATCACTAAAGGTAAAATAAACTCGCCACTTTGCATAAGTCTTTTCCAATAAAATCACTAAGAACCAATGCAAGGCTATCTCTTTTCCCATGGCCAGCAGACAAAATTCGTTTGGAAATTTAAAGCCGATTTAACAACATCAATATAAACAAAAAATCCTATCGTACATATTGAAACTTGAGGAAGCGCTTAATGGCTGCATCATAAGCAAGAACCATTTTATCTGCAAAATGGCACCGAACTTCCCATTTTATAAACATACTCGTACCTACCTTCATTTTTACCTCTAGCACCACCTCAAAGTACAACGGAATGGGAAAGGAGCCTAGAAGTTGAAATGTCTTTGTTTACGGTATATTCGTATCCTAAGATAAATACAAAATAAATTTTCCAATAAAAATTTTATCGTTGTTTTGCTTTTCTTGTGTACCATTGAAATGGTATGGCGTTCGGGATGAGATATAGGAAGAGAAACAGTCCACAACTATAGTATTTTGCCAGATTGGGTAATACTTTTCTTCCCCTTACTCACAGAAAAAAAAAGATTAAAAATGGTGGACATAAAAGGAAAAACAAATAGCTAAACAGAAAAGGAGAAGGGGAGATAGTCTTTTGAAATTGGTAAATTGATAGTACATTAAGAGCTTATTTCAAGCACGTACTTGGCACATTGTAAAATGTCGAAAAGTTTCTAGACGAAGTGAACTCGAAACAGAGATTTTAATTCTCTTGAGGATCGCTTGAAAGGTTAGCCTTTAATTGCTGTTTTGCTTCAATTGCTTGGTCGCTTAACTCAAAAAAGCATCAAACAATATTTCTCTAAAGTCTTTTAAGTTTTAATTAACATTCTTCCTATAGGAAGCACTTAGAAGAGTTCGCATCGATTCTTGGTTGTGGTGAACGAACTAAATTTAATTTAAGTAAAAGGACGCTCAATGGGGAATAACTTCGGAATAACATTGATTACTCTGTTTCCTTTTTTTTATTTGTTTAATAAATTTGAGATAGTCGGCAAGTACCAGTTAGTTTTCAACTTTAAAGCGGCATCGCCTGTAAATCTTACCCAGACCTTCGGCATGACAGTCTAAAGCAATAACAATTAGGCCAAGGGGTACTACTCGTAAAAAAGGCAAACTTGTGTATAATATACAAAGATACAAATATGAAATACAACATGGTCCCAATGGAATCAGTTTTTGGTCTATTGAAAATAAACACACGAAATATTTATTCATCTTTGGTCCATGTGGTCCTATTCTATGACCCCCCCTACTTCAATCTTATTGAATGATTGCAATAAAATTTCCTATCGTCGTCGATTCGGTAATCCTAACTTCTCTGCCGGGAAAATGGCGCTCGATAATGCTGTATGTCGCTTCCAATCTCACCATTTCCTTGACTCTTCCCCCAAATTGCATATACTGAACTTGATCACTAGTGTGATAAGACCCATGTCGATGATCAGCTTGGATAAGGGTTCAATTTAAAATTGACTCAGTCACTAACAGAGTATTCCGACAGTTGGCAAATCCTCGAATTTATTGCTCTTATCTGCATGTATGGATCTCTGTGTGCAGATGAACCACCTCTTCTTCTCATGGAATTCTCAATTTCTCAAACAAATTTTTAAGTTCGGCTAGCAGTTCTACAGAAAAGTCGTCTGCTGTTCCTCCATACTTGTCTGACGAGATTATAAAAACTCATGGTCCTATGGCCTACAGCAGTAACAGCGGGAAAAAGGCAGTAATGGAGGGATCTTGAAGCATGGCCCTTAACTGCTATAGAGAATAAACCTCTCAAGTCTTCAAAATCGTCATTCAGTGGTGATAGGATTGTGAAGCATGACCCTTCAGTGATGGGAGAGTCGATAAGCATTACGCCTATACCACTAAAGGGAGTGCACCTCCCATGGTAGATCCCAGCAGGGGTAGGCGTTAGCAGCCTGTTTGTGCAAATTAACCTCTAACACTCCATCAAAAGGCTTCTATTCTTCTTCGTTTGGCCAGTAATGAGGAAGATATCACTCTGATGCAATAATCTACTGGACTGTTCCACTGCGACTGGTAACTACTTATCGTATGAATAACAGATCTGGCCAGTGCTAAATCTCAGGCATGCTGAACGTCTGATAGCACATCAATGCCACTTCTTGAAACAGTTGGTCTAATTTTGTTATGACTCGTATCGTTATTTCGTTAAAAGCTGCTCGAATGTTAGCCTTGAGCTTTGAGAATGACACTGGGCACGTCATCACCATCAACGGCGAGCACTATCGGTCGATGCAATCCAATTTGTTTTGGCTCGAATTGGATAATATGGACACCGAAGAAATGTGGATTCAACAGAACGGGGCACTCGGACACAGCGCTATATGTTACATAGCCTATGCCACAATGGATATTTAAAACAAGCTATTTACCAATATGGGTACCTCACGCCACGCAATGTGAATTGGCCATCAAGATCGTGCGATCTTAAACCGGGTCAAAGACCCAGTTGTGCCTTTTAAGTAATTAAAAAAAAAAACTGTTAAATCTGTTGTTTATTATTCAATTACTGATGTCAAATCAACATGGCAATTTACACTATTGAACAGCTCATCCAAATGATAAAACTGCATTATCAAAATTAGTGTTTGTGGAGCGCCTGGAATTTTACGATAGACGTTACACAGTCGATTCCTCTACGCTTGGTGGACAAATTTGGAACGACCGCTTTGGTAATCAATCAGCCAACATTCGACAAAGGAATAAAGATCAGCTGAGAAAATCGAAACGTTCTGGAAAAGTGTACAGCAGAATCCGAGACAGTCGATTCCTCGTCGTGCACAAGAACTTACCATATCGTAGACATCAACTTGATAATTTTTCTCCTTAAATTAGGCCTACTCCCGAACAAGATCCAACTGATCCAGAAGGTCAAAGTTCATGACCATAAGCAACGCCATCGCTGACTGGGGTTCGGAGCGTTTGGAAGAGGTCTCCAATTTTGACCGAAAAATCATTTTTAGCCACAAAGCGCATTTTTTTGATGAAAGGTTGCCGATAACAACCCACACGAGGTTCACAGGTTCACCGCGAGACAATAAATCCTCAAAAAATTACCATTTTGTGTGGAGTTTGGGCTGATGGCGTCATAGATCCGTATGTTTCTTTCGAAAACGACACAGTTGAAGCGGTCACTGTCTTTAGTGAATTAACAATATGGACCTTGATGACATGTGGCTCTAGCAACATGGCGCTACGTGCCACATAGTGGATGCCACGATTGGTATTCTGCATGATCGATTAGAGGCTAAGGTTATGTCTCACAGAAGAAGTGAAGTGCGGAGGTGCAACCTGTCAGCTAAGACTTTATCTCACTACTTGGCCTACCAAGCACTGCAGGTTTATCAGGTATTGAACAAAGCTCCCAGGACATAGTCCTAGTTGCATTTTATCTTTGGAAGAAAGATTGCCAATCCTTTCCAGAAGTTGCGAGATCTTGAGTCCTTGACAAACCAACTCGACATTGCCACCAATCAATATCTCGTACAGTCTTGCCTCAGAATACAAGTCAGCCTCCATACTTTTCCAAATTTGCACTGTGTAAGGCAGTAACATCCTTGGCCCTGTTTTTCCATCTAACTATTGTTGGTGACTATAGCCGCGACAAGGTAAAACGTGGAGGTCTTTCTTACACGTTAGTGCATGGATTGTGCATCCGCAGCAACACCGGTAGAGTTCAACAGAGCCCCGGACAAGCCTTAAACTACACAAGCACGCCATCACCCCCACCTGCGGTCTTTCAGACCAATAAGCTTAACATCCTTTATACTGAAAACTTTGTAAAAGGTAAAACACAACTTCATAAGAGGAGAAGTTTTAATAACAGAGACCACCCTGTTTGAAATAACAAATAAGGTACAAAAAGCCTTAGCATTAGCTGCATTCTTAGACATAGAGGGAGCCTTCGACGATACGACATTCCTACGAGGATGTAGGTAACGCTCTTTTTAGGAAATGCCTATGACTTCTAGGCAAGTCATAAGGAAGCAAGCGGTACATCATCAGGTGGATGTACACTATGATGGTAAGACCCATCATTACCTATGATGCGGTTGCATGGCACAAGAGAACCGAATTACAAACAACTTAGTAAAAGTCCAAAACCTCGCGTGTATCTATGTATTATGGAAGCAATGAGGACCTGTCTTACCGCAGCTATGGAAATTGTCCTCCATCTATCCCCTCTACACTAGGTCATCAGAAGTGCGGCAATGGGAAATATCATGAGATTCTAAAAGCACGGAACTGGTACAGACTAAATTATTGGTCTCAGGGATAGAATCCAAAAAAGAGCTTTAAAAATGATAGGTGATAGAAGTATAACAGAGACATTTGAATCTCTTGAACACCGTCGCAATGTTTCTTGTCTTTCATTATTTTACCGTTACTTCTATAAACAGTGCTCTAGCGAAATAGCCAGTTGCATTCCTCCCCTTAAACAATTTAAACGCAATACCCGCGCTTTTAGGAATGCTCATCAGTTTACCCCCTTCGGACGTACTGTGAAATACAGACATTATTTCTTTAGTCGGACTACACGAATGTGGAATGCTCTACCCAGCTCTATTTTTCCTTCCCATTGTAATGTTCAAAAATTTAAAACTAATGTGCATCGGTATCTTCCTTGCTTTCCTAATGCTCGTACTGTGTAAATCATTTTAAGGGTAGTAATAACCCCTTGAGTACGCGCTAATTATAAAAAAAAAGAGACTTAATCAGAAGGTCTAGTAACAAACCTTCTTGACATCCAAAGAGATGGTATGATCAAAAAACCTAATTTCTAGAAAAAAATGTTTACAGAGCTAAGCAACAAAATGGGGTAGGAGAAAAAACAACCTACACCCTCGAAAAAAATACCATCATCACCTGGTGCGCTGATGGATCAATAACATGCGAAGGAACTGCTGCAGGAATCTTTGGGCCTAGAACCAAATTTTCCATCCCGATGGGGCAGTCTACCAGCAGCTTCCAAGCGGAGGTAAACGCCATATGGAAATGCGTGGACCCAATTTCTCGAAAAGAACTATCGTAACAAGAATATTGCCAGCATGTCAGATAGTCAAGCGGCACTCAAGGCACTAACCTCATATACCATTAGCTCTAAATTGATCTGGTAGTGCACAAGCACGCTAAATGAACTTGGCAACCAGAACGGGGTCACACTTCACTAGACACCTGGTCACGTGGGTGTTCTTAGGCAGATTCCTTAGCAAAAATAAGCGCAAAAGGGGTTGTAGGGAGAAAATGTCATCAAAAAAAAAAATTAAACAAGAAGTGGAGGCAAGCAGATTTAAGAATTAGAAAGAACTCCCAAAGCTGAGTCAGGCGAAAAGACACCTAAGTTTACTTGGAATGCGGTAAGCAGTGCTACATGTAGATTCTGCAACATGCATGAGGAAACATCGGACAACATACTTGGAAGATGTTGTCCACTCATGCGCGCGCCAATGGAAAAACCATCTGGGACAATACTATGTGGAAGAGAGCTACCTATCCTCTCCGAAGGTTCCCCAAATACTAAGATTCCTAAGAGAAATGGATTTGCAGGAAAAACTATAAGATGAAGAAGCTCATCCATCATTTTGTGGGGGCACAATAGATCTTGTACAATGTACAGGACCATGGTCCTGCCAGTACTCACATATGGATCCGAGACTTGGGTGCTTAGCAAAAGGCACTCCGACCTCTTAGCTGCGTTCCAGAGAAAAGTCTTAGGGACAATTGTTGGCCCCATATGTGAGAAAGGACTATTCCGGAGACGGTACAATCATGAATTGTACGCAATCTACCTTGAAGCAGATATCGTGACAAAAATTAAGCTCGGTAGACTCTGGTGAGCAGGGCACCTAGCTCGTATGAGCGAAGAGGAACCTGCTCGGAAAGTTATTTGTGGTACATTCTATGGTAGACGACAGCGTGGTAGACCATGTTTGCGCTGAGAGATGGCGTAGACCAGGACGCCCGAAGCCTTGGAGTGCACAACTGGATGACGTCGGCTCGAGGCCGGTATAGTTGGAGAGACTTGTTGAAAGAGGCCAGGACCGGAACCCAGTTGTCGAGCCGATGATGATGACAATAGGTCTCCAGGTCGCAGTGCAATACAGACAATACATAATTCATTGAGTCATTCATATCCCTCGCCACTAACCTAGACTATTTCTTGTGGGGTTTCCTGAAGTTGCAGGTCTATGAGAATAAACCAAAATTGACTGATGCTTTTAGGGTTAACAATTACACAGTCATTAAAAAGTGAACCACTTGGATCCGTGCCACTCTTAAGAAGCCGAGCCGGTCCTTTGAACGATATCGTATTCCATACAAAACTGTATACATACAGGACCCTATCAAATAAGAAAAAATTGTTGACACCTCATACATAGCTTCTTTTATTGCATTTCAATATCTACCCACCATTACTGAAAAACCCTCCATTTTCATTAGATACAAAATTTGTTTGAGTAAGCTCACGCTTAAAGTTTATTAAACATGCAAACAATGCATGAATATATCGCCATATCTATGTCTCATTGTTAGTATTCCGGAGGTTCTGAGCAAAACCCTGCCCATGCCCCGAATTATATGCTACGGGTAGCTCCAGCCGGGAAATCCGGCTCGAAGGACCAATACGATAATTAAGAATGGAAAACGATTTGATTTTTGGCCTTGGGTGAGAATTAAAAGGGATTATTTATTTCAATTTTGTTTGTAATAAGTACAGTGAGCATCGCAAATAATCTTCCAAGCTGGATTTTTACACAATCATTAACAGGCCTCACTAAACTTTTCAAAATTTATTTTGGATTTACACTATTTTTGTCATTGAGCCACAACATATGGTCAAAATATGTTTTAAAAAAATTATTATACGTTTTTGTTACGTCGAAATAGTGTAAAAAGACATTTTTCGAAATTCAGCTTGCAACTCTTATATGGCCTTAAGTATATGATGATTCGGAAAAGAAACAATTCAGCTTGCATGTTTGCTTCCATTCCATACCTTAAAAAATTATTATGCCCCAACATTATTTTTATATATACGAAAATATTCATTTTCATTAATACCTTGAGGCTAGAAAAGAGTTTTATCTCAAGAACTTTTTCCAATAAAATTTAAAAGAAGAAAACACTGAGACCATCTACACGATCTTAAATTTTGCCTTCAAGGAGCGAAATTTTATAAACATGTTTCATTTCTTTTATATCTCTGTAGGTATCTCTGGTAGTATATCTGTATGTATATTTTACGGCTTTTTGAAGAAGATTTTCTTTTTTTTTCAGAATATCTTGAATACCAATCACTCTATATCGTCGCGCTCATGGAAAAGTATTTTCCAAAGAAAAAATATAAAGGATATATGAAAACTTAAAGGGATACAGACACTTTTGATTTATGCGAGGACCTTATTCGTTTCCGCCTACTATTTTTTTTTTTCTAGAGAAGGAAGCTGCTAAATATGATGAGCACATCGTTTTCTCACATTCCTGTCGTAAATTTCGTTGTTCCCATTTTTGTGCCCCACACACATCCTTAGTGAGTTTTATTTTTACACAGATATCCTCTTTTCATGTGATTTTTTTTACTTTTTTTTTCATCCCAATCACAAACATGTCCTTGCTTCGCGTTTGGTGGATTATTCTCGTACAAGGATATTTAAACCTTTTAAAAGGAATTTTATGACACCCATAAGACTAGAAACCAGAAAAAATAAATTATGGTGACCATATTCTAGACAAGAAGAAATTAAAAAAAAATCGAAGAAAGTTATTTCAACGGAATTTTCTTCATTTTGGTATAAGAGATATTGTGAGAAAGTCTATTGCCAAATCATCTCGAAAACAAAACCTGTTTGGAGGTGTAATAGTTATCAATATATCGTGGTAAATGTTATCGTTAAAAACCTGTAGATCAGGGTTGCGAATTTTTGAATTAAAAAATCCTTAAGTCATAAGTCTATAGATGACTTGTGAATTAAAAAAATTTAATTCATAAGATATTTGGTGACTTATGAATTAAAAAAAAATAATTCACAACCCCCAAAGTGACTTATGAATTAAAAAAAAATTAAATCCTAAGCTACTAAGTGACTTATGAATTAAAAAAAATTTATTCACCACCTACCAAGTGACTTATGAATTAAAAAAAATTAAGTCATCAGGGAGTAAGTGACTTATGAATTAAAAAAAATTTAAGTCATGAGCAACAAAGTGACTTATGAATTAAAAAAAATTTAATTCACCACCTACTAAGTGACTTGTGATTTAAAAAAAATCAAGTCATCAGAGAGTAAGTGACTTATGAATTAAAAAAAATTTAATTCACAAGTCAGTTGGTGACTTGTGAATTAAAAAAAATTTAATTCATAAGTTAGTTGGTAGATTGGAAATTTTTAAGCTTCTTTTGACTACATAATTATTTAATTATTAACGAAAGCTTTCAAATCTAGTTTTTAAATCATAAGATTATCACGCTAGCTTATAAATTATCCATTTCATAATTTTTCTAATCAGCATTTATCCATTAACTTATGAATTAAATTTTTTTTAATTCATAAGTCACTTAGTTGGTTTTGAATTAAATTTTTTTAATTCATAAGTCACTTACTTGCTGATGATTTGAATTTTTTTAATTCATAAGTCACTTACTTGCTCCTGACTTGAATTTTT
Source organism: Philhelius festivus (assembly GCA_963931855.1). Taxonomy (NCBI): domain Eukaryota; kingdom Metazoa; phylum Arthropoda; class Insecta; order Diptera; family Syrphidae; genus Philhelius; species Philhelius festivus. Next base: position 148,702,061 of record OZ007555.1, on the reverse strand, counting down.
TTAATTCCTAAGTCACTTAGTAGCTTGGGAAGTAAAATTTTTTAATTCATAAGTCACTTACTTGCCCATGACTTAAATTTTTTTAATTCATAAGTCACTTAGTAGGTTCTGAATTATTTTTTTTTAATTCATAAGTCAGTTCGTAGCTGCTGAATTATATTTTTTTTAATTCACAAGTCACTCACTAGCTTGTGAATTAAAGCCTAGCTTAAGCTAACAAATGACTTAAGCTTTTGCAACCCTGCTGTAGATTATGGAGTGGTCGGCTTTTCGTTTTAATATTTTTACTATTTATTTTATCAGGCCTTATTTTACTAGAGCAAGATCTCGCGTTTGGAGAAGAAGTAAGAGATATTCGAAGCGGTTTCACATTGACAACTTCTAATCGATTGCTGCCTCTCGACCCTTTCTTGGACGAAAAGGGTATCTTGAGAATTGGTGGGCGTCTTCGTCACGCTTCTATTTCGCATGATCAACGCTTTCCAGCCATTCTTCCTAGGAATGGTGCATTCGTTGGTTTACTGGTTCAAGATGCACACAATAAAACTTTGCACGGTGGTACTCAGCTCATGTTGCAAACGTTACGACAATGCTTTTGGGTCTTAAATGGAAGACAGAACGTGCGGAGCTTCATCAGCCGGTGCGTTATTTGCAGACGACATCGTAAGGCAACTCTCGTGCTACAGTTAGCATCACTACTTACTAGTAAAACAATAGTGACTGCGGCCCGAACGTTTTTGGCATCAGGTGTAGACTATTGCTGCCCATTTGTGCTAAGGCTTGGCACAAAACTTTCCCGCTCAACAGTGAAAACATACCTCGCCATATTTGTTTGTGTGAGTACAAAGGCTGTACATATGGAAGTTGTGGAAGATCGTTCAGCGCGAGGTTTCTTGGACGCCTTTAGGAGGTTTGTGTGCAGACGAGAACCATGACTAGATTTATAACAACGGCACCGCGTTTGTGGGAGCTAACCGTGTACTCCAAGAAGACTTATCTGCATGGCATAGCGAAAACAACCAACAATCTCTGGCTTCCAGTGGAACGAAATGGCATTTTATCACAGCTAGCTAGAGCTCCTCATCAAGGTGGACTGTGGGAGGCGGTGGCGGTTAAGTCTGCCAAGTACGCTTGGTGGGCACCCAAGTACTTTGTTTGCAGCATCTTCAGACATTGTCTGCACGCATTGAAGCGTATCTCAACTCTCGCCCACTTACTCCTCTCTATGATGATCCCAGCGAGAAGTTTGCCTTAACACCAGGCGATTTCCTCATAGGAGCCTAGTTATCTATGGATAACTCGGAACTGCTTACCTTTTTATTAAAAAATAGTCGGCCGAGCGAGAGGAAACAATAACGCTTGGCTTTCTGAAGAAACCTGGATACGGATTGGCAAAAACTCAAGGGCCGTATTGCAGCTGCAACTGAAGTATAAAAAAGAGAGCTGAAATCCCTGTACCGCACGAAAAAGAGAGAGGTTCACCTTCACCGCAGTGTAAGACGTGACAAGCATAACGACATCAACGCTTTGGCCCAACAAGCAGGAGATGCTGCTTACAGATGCCACAGTAGAACCGTCTACAGCATTACTAAGGAACTGGTTGGTGCTCGCACTTGCAAACAACACCTCTTTAAAGACTCAAACGGCTCGCTACTTAGTTTGGATGAGGATCAGCTGAGAAGGTGGAAGGACCAATTTGCATCGGTATTAAACCGAGTTACCGACAGCAATGCGCAACTGATACCTGCTGAGCTGACTGGAACAACAAACTATCAGATCTGCACTGCACCCCCCAGCAGAGATGAGATCTGCAACGCAATCAAAGCACTGAAGAATAACAAAGCAGTAGGACTTGATGGTATTCCTGCAGAGCTTCTACAAGCGGCACCAACGACATCGGGCGAACTCCTGCATCCACTAATAAAGAAAGCTTTGGTTTCCGCAGGATTTCCGAATGAGTGGAAAAAGGGAATGATAGTCAAGCTCCCTAAATAAGAAGACCTAACACAGTGCGAAAACTGGAGGAGGATTTGCGTCCTGCCTGCCGTTGCCAAAATATTGACAAAAATAGTGCTGGAACGCATCAGGGAACAATCTAGAAGCCATACTTCATGCCAAACAAGCAGGTTTCCACACTGGATCCTCGTGCATTGATCATATCAATACTTTAAGGATCATAATTAAGCAGTGCGTCGAAGATCGATCACCACTTCACCTGCTATTCATTGACTTTGAGAAGGCTTTCGATAGCGTCAATATAGAATTTATTTGGCTTGTTTTACGCAGGAGGGGTATCCCGGAAAAATAATAGCTATTATTAAGGCAACTTATGTCCAATTGCCACGTTTTGCACAAAGGGAGGCTATCAGAAGAGTTTGAAGTCCAAAGTGCAGTCAGACATGGCAGCATTCTGTCACCAATATTGTTTCTGTTGGTGATAAAAGCGATGTCCTGCGAGCGGCCTTGACGGGGAACGGAGCGATTCGATGGATGTTTCACCTGAAACATCTTGACTATGCGGATGACGTATGCTTGCTCTCTCACAGGATCATGTATCTCCACCAAATGACAACAGGGCTGGAGAGAGAAGCAGAAATCGTGGGACTGAAAATCAACTCCGGCAAAACAAAGATGATCAGCCTCGGAACCCATTCATCTTCTCTCATAAATATTTCTCAACAACCGGTAAGGAAAGTACGGAGCTTCCAATACCTTGGAAGGTTGGAAGTATCATCTCTACCGAGGGTGGAACCGAACAGGACATCAGGAGTCGAATCGGGAAGGCAAAGGCTGCTTTCGTTATGCTTACAAATATATGGAGGAATAACTCTCTTAGCTTAAGAACCAAGCTACGTCCAACGTCGAATCCGTTTTACTTTACGGTTGCAGCACTTGGAAAGTAACAGTAGGTGTCACTTAGAAGCTGCAAACGTTCATTAATAGATGTCTACGAAACATCCTTAGGATTTTCTCGCCCAATCGTATAGCAAAGGAAGAGCTCCTCAGAAAAAAAAAACGGTTCAGGAACCTATTGACTATATTATACGACGCCGAAAGTGGCAGTAGATCGGACACACGCTTCGAAAAGTCGACAACTGTATTGCGGCGTATGCAATGTAGTGAAATCTGCTCACTCAAGAAGGAAGAAGAGCTGGAAGACCGAGAAGCTCAAGGAGAAGGCCAGTCGAGGAGGAGTTAGCCCAACTAGGCAGGAGTTGGTGGGAGTTGCGACTCATATCCAGCAACCGAACACGATGGCGAGCTGGCGTCACTCTATGCCCCACTGGGCGTCTTCCACGGACATAAAAGTTCTAAGGACCTATGTAGATAAGTATTAAAGGTATAATACTTCTACTGAATTTTAATATCAGTTCTAGGCCTTTTGCGAAGGCTTAAAGTAAAGTCAGTGAAACAGGACAGTTACACATACATTGGCATGGGTCAAAAAATATGACAGATAGAGTTTACACAAAAACGCGAAAAAATCAAAGAGAGCTCTTGGCTTCTCCTGCGATAGAAAATTATTTACGACAAAGACAACTAAAATAACGAACTTTTACGTCATCATCTTGATGAAAACCATTTTTGATTTCAAAATAGTGTGGTTTCCTTTATCACTTGCAATTTACTGCAGTTATTCACTCTAAATGTGTGATTGAACTTTTTTAAGTAAATTCGCACTTTATGCGAAATTGAACATACATCTACTCATTCGTAGCTCAGAAATGTTTCTCAACATTTTCTTTTTTTTTTTAAACAAACTTTCGTTTTTAAGAAAAATAAAACAATTAGTATAACTTTACTACGACATAGAGACTTAAAGGCACAAGGATATTAAATATTTCTGCATTTTTTTTAACATGGCAAGACTCCAACCCACAAAAAGCGTCCTTCAAACTAAGAATACCTACGCTCGAAGTATTTCTGTTTTCTCTGCGTAATATAACAATCATAAACAGTTGCGAACAACTTGTAGAGGTGTAGGCACACGACTATACGGGTTTATACGTATAGCCAGAGTCACAAACTATATACATAAAACAATTTTCCAGGAAAATTCAAAAACCTAATTAAAATGCTTTTAGTTCCAGTGCCTTACAATCATCAGAGCTAAGGTAAAGTTTATATATGGTTTGGGTGTGTGAGGGTACCTGTGTAGAGGCTTCAATAAACAATTTAATTTCTCTTTGAACTCTTCATCATTAGTTCAAATCTAATTATTGAAGTTCAAGAGACAAAAATTGATTCATTTCGTCACCAAATTTTAATTATACCCTTATAAAGCTCTGAGATTCTAAATTGACTTTGTTGCTTAGGAAGAGGCAACATCCTTTTGATAAAAGTTGTTTTGTAAGAAATGAAAGAAAAACGTTTAAAAATTTATTGCGTAGGTGAGATTTTTGGGATTGGTAAGAATTTTAATATGAAAAAAAAGAAAAACCCTAAAACGATGATTCGTTTTGCGAATCATCTTAAAAATCCCAGCAATAAAAAATGTAAGGGATTGATTGTCCATGAAGTGTTAATAATCCGTTAAAATGGTTATAAAAGAGCCCCAAATTGGATGACATTGTGACCTCATTCTTAATTTCTTTACTTTCGCGCCAACAACTACAACAGCAGGCACTGGAGCGGGTAAGTGAGCGTGCTCATGTTTAATTCATGCAATAAGTTTGTTGTAAATTATGTCGCCTGTAGTTTAATTCATGTTTTGCTCTTCTAACTATTGTACATACCTAAGGTAACCTAGTCATAGATGTAATAGGGTGACCATCAGTCGTTTTTTTTTTTTATGATTCATAGATGAGCGATTGAGAATATTGTTGTTTTTGTTCTTCCTCGTATCATATGAAGCTGGAGGATGAAAAATAATTACAAACCCTGCAGACAAACCCGGATAAAATCGATAATTTAATACAGCAAATGATCCCACCGATAGTCCACATTTATGCAATCTAGAGGAGGTTGCAGAAATCATCTGTAATTCCAAGCCAGAAAAGTCTGCTGGACCAGATGGTGTCTTCTACTAAATGCTGAAAAGGCTGCCACATGCAGTAATGATTTTCCTCACAATCATTTTAAGCAACTGTGACTTCCCCCAGACGAGTCGTGGCAAACGCGAATTCCGAAAAAATGTCCACTTCTCAACAATAACAGAAAATTACTGGTAGAAGTAATCCTCCGAAGACTGAAGAAATTATGCAGTGAAAACTCCATCATCTCTAACATGCAATTTGGCTTTCGAGAAAAACACTCAACCTTGCATCCACTGCTAAAATTCCAATAAGATATCACCACTGCCCTCAAAAGTCATCGTGTTACCGTCGGATGTTTTCTGGATGTCGAGAAAACATTTGCAGAAACCTGGTCCTGAGGCTCCCTGACGAATCCACCAAAGCTGCCAAACAAAACGTCAAGTACCTATGAATCCACTTTAACGAGTTGCTAAGTTTTAACCTGCACTCAAGAAATGTGCTCAAAAAATCCAGCTGGCCTTCGGCAGTTTGCAGCCATTGCTGAAAAAGCCAAACGACGAAGATACTAATCCACAAGCAGCTCCTGCAGCCAGTGATCAGCTATTCCTACGCCGCGCCGTCTGATTTTCAATCTTTTAGACAGCTAGAAGGAACTTCAATTATTCAGAAGGAAGATACTGAGGATCTGCACTGGACTCTACTTCATCTATCGGCAACGACAGAAACACTACACTACAAGAACGAGCATCTCTAGTACTTTCAACAAAGAAACTAGTGCGGAACATCATCGACTAGCCAAATCAGCTTATGAGAAGGATGACCACTGAACAACGACATCCTGAGCCGAGGTACCCCAGTGTGATGAAAACTCTGGATGACAACATTGTAATGGACAATTTGCACGGCTGGATCGCAAAAACTTGCTATGTAAAAGTACTTTGGAATTTTATATATAAATTTCATAAATATAAAACATGGATTTAATAAGATAAAAATGTTCAAATGCATGGAATTCCCGTCTGATCTCCGGAAAAGTAATTTTTTAAATAACAAATTTCTTTAACATTTTTCGCGAGCAAAATTTGGGATGCCAATTTTAAGTGCTCAGTAATATAGATTTTAGGAAATAATTATTGATATTGATTAATATTGATTTTTCAAAACATAAATTGGAATTTTTTTTTTCAAAAAACAAAAAAAAAAATATTTTTTCGAATATTTATATATACAATAGTATTTTAAACTTAAGGGAGCTCCTAGCGAAAATTTTAAGTTTAAATCGTTGGAGCCGTTGATAATAAATTCGAAAATCAAAAAAACCGTTCTATGACAGATACCGTTATTAACATTTTGCCCCAAATTTTTTTTTACAAAAATGTAGTCCATGTCCATGATATAACACTTAATTTTTTTTTAACAAAATCGTTAGAGCCGTTTTCGAGATAAATAAGATTTTCCAATACGGGTGTATAGGGGGTACCGTTAGTTTTGGCGCTTAAAAAATTTTTAATTGCTCCTCCAGTTAATCACCGAAGACCCTTAACTACCGGGATGGAAGAACATAGGTGCAGTGCTTTAGGCTGTAGGGAGAGGTACAGACATACAGACTGACACATGTTTTTTGTGTACGAAATTTTCCTTGAAATTTTTATAAAAAAATTGAAATGCACATTATTAGTATTTAATAAAAATACATTTTATAACGTTATAAAAATTTATTCGTGTATCCGTTTTCAAGATATTGTATAAACAAAAAAAAAGTTGTATTATTTTTTTAGAAATCAAAAAATATTTTTTTGAACAAAATTTTAAATTATATTTTTTTCAAATGCATAGGAGCTTCTGCATAAAAAGTTTGGTTTAAATCGTTAAAACCGTTGATGAGAAATTCGAAAATCAAAAAAAAAGCGGTCCATGACAGGTACCGTTAATATCATTTCCTCCCAAATTTTTTTCTTACCAAAATGTAGTTCTTGTCTATAATATCACACATAATTTTTTTATCAAAATCGTTACAGCCATTTTCGAGTTGGGGTATGGGGGATACTGTTAGTTTTAGAGCTAAAAAAAAAATTTCAATTTCTCCTCTAGGAAATCACCGAAGACCCTTAAGTATCGAATTTGAAGAAAATAGGTCCAGTGGCTTAGGCTCTAGATCGAAGTGCAGACAAACAGAAATACAGACAGACAGACAGAATTGTCGGACCCACTTTATTCGTCTTCGCTATCACCGTAATGTCAACTTTGATCAAAATCTCGAGTTCGATTTTTTTCCAAATGCAGAACTTGCCCGATAGTACCAATACCAACATACATATATCGCAAGTAAAAATTGAACCCATGGAAAAACAATGAAGTCATTAAGTGAGCAGTAAATTTTCCTTCCTTCTTCATTGTTTAGGTCACGCTTTGCATTGTGCTTAGCTGATTGAACTAAGGGAACATTAGATAGATTGTTGTTATTTATTTTGAAATCCAGGAGCGGATCAACACTTTTACTATTAAGGCATAACACTGATAATAAATTTTATTTTGGAGTTGTTTTGGGGCCAAAACCCGATATCAGCATAGTTTAATGTCTGATTTGGTTTTTGTTCTGTTTTTTTTTGTAATGTTGAGTGAATTTAGAGTCATTTCTAGCAATATTCATGGGTTTAGTAAAAATGTCTGTGCTTTATAAATTTACATACAAAGAGGCCAGCTGTTCTCGTACTAAGTGAAACCTATGTTCGTGTAAATTCTGATCACACGAAATTCAGTCTGCCTGGTTAAAGCTTAGTTCCTCTATTCTTCCCTCATGGGAATATGGCCTCACCATATACTGTGAGCGTCAAAAGAAATTGTACACCTATGAACTTCATTTTTACAGCCCTGTTAAAGCAAAGGAGTTCGATCTTTTAGTAAAATACCTATGTTATTTTTTAATGTAGTTTATTTTCAATGAATTGCCATATAGAAGTTAACAGAAAATAATGAAGTAAAAATACAATAAAAAAATTTAAAAAATATTTCGATTTTTAAGCGTCAAAAGAAACTGTACAACTCGCCACACATACTGTGCAACTTTCCGCTTATCAGGAAAACAACCGTTAAATTAATTTTGTTTTCTTTACAACTCATAACTAATTGATTAAAAGTGTTATTGAGTTCATTTCCATCGAAAGTTGCTTGTTGCTTAAATTGTTTTTTTTTTTAAATTACTTCAAAATGAGTAAACAAAGTGGAGTAGAAACACGACAACTTATTATTAAATTAAGAAAGGAAGGAAAATCTTACTGCGAAATAGCCAAAACAGTGAGCAGATGCCTTAACACGGTAAACAAAGTTTTGGACAAATTTCAAAAGTTCAAGGATGTAAAATTGACCTCATTCCGGAAGGCCAAAAAGGCTGTCCGTAAGAGATGAACGTGCTATTGTCAGGGAAGTTTGAAAAAATCCCGCGTGTAGTGCAGTAAAGAATGCTGAAAATATTACCCAATCTTCTGGAGTCAACGTTAGCGCGAGCACTACTCGGCGGACGCCCATAGTAGCGGGGTATATGGAAGAATTCCTCGCAAAAAGCCATACATTTCTGAAAAAATCTGAAGCGATGACTTTTTTTTATCAAGAAGTATCAAAAGAAAGTTCTTCATTCTGGGGAAATGTTCTCTTTAGTGACGAGAGCAAATTTGAGATTTTTGGTTCAAAAAAAAAAACACCAAAAATATGGAGAAAGAAAAAAATTGAATTTTAACAAAAAAAATTTAAATTCAACAATTAAGCACGGAGGCGGTTCGATAATGGTCTGGTGAGGTATAGCATCATATGGGTTTGGGAACCTCGTCTTTATTGACAGTACAATCGGAAAAGAAGATTATCTTAATATTTTAAGAGACGTTTTGCCAAGTAGTGTTGTGAAACTGGTTTTAATTGAGTCATGGGTTTTCCAACAAGACAACGATCCCAAGCACACATCGAAAATAGTCAAGGAATGATTACTTTACCGTACATCTAAGCAACTGGATCACCCTCCGCAATCCCCAGACTTAAACTCCATCGAACATTTGTGGGAATATCTGGATAAGCAGATCCGTAAGAGGAAAATTTCAAACAGAGAGTCACTAAAGTCAATTCTAGTTGAAAACTGGCAAAAAACGCCAACCAAATTGACAAGGAAGCTAGTAGAGTCAATGCTCAGACCCATTGATGCTGTTTTAAAGGCGAAAGGGAAGCAGACAAAGTACTAGTTTTAAGTTTTTTACTTTAATTGAATAATGTACAGTTTCTTTTGACGCTTAAAAATTGAAATATTTTTTAAATTTTTTTATTGTATTTTTACATCATTATTTTCTGTTAACTTCTATATGGTAATTCATTGAAAATAAACTACCTTAAAAAATAACATAAGTATTTTACTAAAAGATCGAACTCCCTTGCTTTAACAGGGCTGTAAAAATGAAGTTCATAGGTGTACAATTTCTTTTGACGCTCACAGTATGTAAGTAATGACGTTGTTTATCAGCTTCAACCACAAAATGGAACTTGTTTAAATGTAAACTTAAATGTCATATGGTTTAAATTCACATTCCATAAGCGCATCATTCATACTTGCTTCATTTATTGCAGCCCAAGTTTGGAAAGTAACTCGACTTCTTACGAATTCGATAAGCTGTCCGACTCTAACCAAAGAATTGTGTCATATTTTCCGCTCAGTGAGATCGTTGTTACGGCCAATTTCAATGTACACACTTTTTCGTAGCTGCGCTATTCTGGTCACAAATGTCCCAAATGTAGTAAATATGTTTGGTCATTTGTAAGAAACGTACGAAATACTATTCTGTCTTCGGTTTCTGAATGTCACTTCACTGAAGATGTATTTTCAATGCTGTTAAAATCGATTACGTCAAACATTCGTTTTATTTTATTTATGATATACATAGTAACATATCTTCGGGGTAAGTTGTAACATATTTAAATTGAACCTATTGTTTTTAGTACTCAAATAAATGAGCTAACGGGTGATTTTTTTGAGGTTAGGATTTTCATGCATTAGTATTTGACAGATCACGCGGGATTTCAGACATGGTGTCAAAGAGAAAGATGCTCAGTATGCTTTGACATTTCATCATGAATAGACTTACTAACGAGCAACGCTTGCAAATCATTGAATTTTATTACCAAAATCAGTGTTCGGTTCGAAATGTGTTTCGCGCTTTACGTCCGATTTATGGTCTACATAATCGACCAAGTGAGCAAACAATTAATGCGATTGTGACCAAGTTTCGCACTCAGTTTACTTTATTGGACATTAAACCAACCACACGAATGCGTACAGTGCGTACAGAAGAGAATATTGCGTCTGTTTCTGAGAGTGTTGCTGAAGACCGTGAAATGTCGATTCGTCGCCGTTCGCAGCAATTGGGTTTGTGTTATTCGACCACATGGAAGATTTTACGCAAAGATCTTGGTGTAAAACCGTATAAAATACAGCTCGTGCAAGAACTGAAGCCGAACGCAGGGCCGGATTAATAGGGGGGCTAGGGGGGACTGAAGCCCCGGGCCCCGCGAAAACAAGGGCCCCATCCCATTAAGAAATTTAAACCGTAAAACCGCGATATTCAAACTGTACAATCTAATAAACCCCAAAAATAAAAACCAAAATTAGTTCACCCCACAAAATCCAAACTCGAAAGCTATATACCCCAAAAACGTTAAGCCCATGTAGCCCAACTCACAATTAATCCCATAAACTTTAAGCCCACAAGCTCAATTCGTTAATATCTCCAAAAAGTCGAACCCACATAGCCCAAGTCGCTATTAATTCAAAACTGTAAACTCAAAAAATATTAAATCCATGCAGCCTAATTCAGCAAAGGGTTGCCAGATTGAAAAAAAAATTGAATTCTATACCTCGTATCTTTTTTTGCGAAGTGTGGAAATATGCTGGACTAATTATCTCGAGTACCTTATTTATTCTTGATTAAGAGAGATGTGCGAATTGAGCGTAAGAGTACATTTCGATACTAGCGAAAAATGGCGATAAAAATTTTGCCGCATAAGTGAATGGTAAAGTAAAATTTAAAAAAAGTTATTTTGAGAAGTAGAATTTTGAAATGCAGAATTTCGAGAAGTAGAATTTCGAAATGCAGAATTTTGAAAACTTTAATTTTGACAAGTACCTAGTACATTGAAAACTAAAATTTTATAAATTAGAACTTTGAAATTCAGAATTTTGAGAAGTACAATTTCAAAATGTAGAATTTTGAGAAGTAAAATTATACAATTCAGAATTTTGATAAGTAGAATTTTGAAATGCAAAATTAGGAAGAGAAGAACCAACCAATGGATTGTATGTGTAATCAATTTCCACTCAAATTATGTTTAAAATCATAGTATGTATTTTAATTAAATATGTAGGCAGGTATCTCATATTAAAAAGTTTCTATAAATTTTTTAAAATAACTTTTTACAAAAATAAATGTTTGTTGGTAAAATCTACAAATTGCAACCATTTTTTATATATGGGGCTTCTTTTATCTTCTTCAATATGCAAATTAAAACAATTCTAATATATTAACCTTCAAATAAAATTCATTGTGGTTTCGAACAAAAAAGGCAAAAAAAGATCTTTTTTCTAAAAAAAAATATTTTCATATTTTCTTTTAATGGAAGAAAAATTTACGTATTTTGTTTGGTTAATTTATAATTAAATTCAACTACTAAATCAGAAAAAAACAATTTCTGCTAAAATAATTAACATTGCGATTTTTAAATGTGGCAACTATGTCTTATTTTTCATAGTTCAACCTTTTTTAGAGGCATACAAATATTTTTTTGTAGCTTCTTGGATTTTCGATGCGTCAACTCCTCGACGCATTGTCTCTGAGAGCGTGGACTCCTATAGCGCCCCGGGTTATTGGGGGTTGGCTCGCTTGGGGCTTAGGACGCTCTGGGTTATGATTTGCATGGGTTTTATATCTTTTTAGGGGGCCTCAAATTTGAAATAGCCCCGGGCCCCCATTTTCTTTAATCCAGGCCTGGCCGAACGATCTGCCACAACGTCGAATTTTCAGTGAATGGGCCCTAGAAAAGTTGGCAGAAAATCCGCTTTTTTATCGACAAATTTTGTTCAGCGATGAGGCTCATTTCTGGTTGAATGGCTACGTAAATAAGCAAAATTGCCGCATTTTGAGTGAAGAGCAACCAGAAGCCGTCCAAGAACTGCCCATGCATCCCGAAAAATGCACTGTTTGGTGTGGTTTGTACGCTGGTGGAATCATTGGACCGTATTTTTTCAAAGATGCTGTTGGACGCAACGTTACGGTGAATGGCGATCGCTATCGTTCAATGCTAACAAACTTTTTGTTGCCAAAAATGGAAGAACTGAACTTGGTTGACATGTGGTTTCAACAAGATGGCGCTACATGCCACACAGCTCGCGATTCTATGGCCATTTTGAGGGAAAACTTCGGAGAACAATTCATCTCAAGGAATGGACCGGTAAGTTGGCCACCAAGATCATGCGATTTGACGCCTTTAGACTATTTTTTGTGGGGCTACGTCAAGTCTAAAGTCTACACAAATAAGCCAGCAACTATTCCAGCTTTGGAAGACAACATTTCCGAAGAAATTCGGGCTATTCCGGCCGAAATGCTCGAAAAAGTTACCCAAAATTGGACTTTCCGAATGGACCACCTAAGACGCAGCCGCGGTCAACATTTAAATGAAATTATCTTCAAAAAGTAAATGTCATGGACCAATCTAACGTTTCAAATAAAGAATCGATGAGATTTTGCAAATTTTATGCCTTTTTTTTTAAAAAAAAGTTCTCAAGCTCTTAAAAAATCACCCTTTAGTTTTAGAACTGCTATGCTATTTTAATAAACAATTCTAAATTCTTGGAGAAGCACTCTTATTTTCAAGTGATGTTGGAAACGTGTCCAAAATAAAAAAAAAACTCTTTTTTGCATGTTCCAAGTTTTTCCAAGAATCATACAATCTATCCATTTTTCCGCAAACTTGTTCTTGAGTATTATTTTTATTATTGTTACGTTTATTAAAAAAAAAAGTAGTAAAAGGGTATGTTTATTACGCATTTTCTGGAGAAAATTGAGCCCAAAGTAAAAAACTTTAGCATGGGCATTAAAAATGGAAGATGCTAGAAACTGAATATCCCAAAACCGAGATAGGATATCAAATTTGTTTAAATGCAATTACACCAGGCTGTATTTTTTGTACTTTGATAAAAGCATCGCTTCCCATCGGTTAGCGAAATCAAGCATCATTGTGCGTGGTTAGTACTTAGATGGACGACTGTTCAAATATCAACCATGTGCTGTTGACATGTGTATTTTGTATTTGTATTTATTATTAATTAAAAACGCTTACAATGTAAGATATATACAATATACATCTTGTTAAATATTGCAAGCCTTGAATATGATGTAGGATTACAAAGTTTAATTTGATGAATTTTGATTTGTGTATGTAAATTAAAATTAAAATAAGAAAAGAAGCCTTATTTTGACATTCGATTTCACTAGAAAGTATGTCGAATTCGAGTAATTTGTATTTTGAGGTTCGTACGATTAGAAAGTTCACTTTATCAATGGAAAATCCATTTATTTTTCGACAACTAAGCAAATTTTCACTTTCGAATCGTTCGAAAGAAATGTCATTTCATTCTCGTTCAATATTTTCTGGCGAATAAATTCATAAAACATGTAAGTTTAGTATAATGTTACTGGTAATGGATGCACCAAATGGATTTGATACATCCATTATCCTTCTCCTATACAACTGCTTCTCATCGTCTTCTCTTTTCATAAATAAAACAAATGCCATTTTGATTTTTAATGTCTCGCTTGAATTTATCAATATTTTTATAAGAAAATTTACAAATGGTAATTCAAAATTCAAGTGTGACCAGATATGTGTAAATTAAATAGGCTTCTTTTTTTGTTTATCAATTTGGAAAACAATTTAGTTTACATGAAAATTAAAACATAAATCAAGTATTTTATTATACAGAGAAGTTGTGCCGTTAACTTACACTTTTTTGATATCAATAAACTAACCATACTGTTTTCTAAATGCTCCCAAATTTTAAAATGTAAGTTTTATTGATGTTTTTCAAATTTCAACTTTGCCAGGCCGTTAGCATTACTTTATTTTTATTATTATTTGATATTTTTAGACCATATTTTTTTTTAAATAAAAATCATCAAAAAAAGAGTTTGGTCATTCGAAATCAGATTGAAATGTCAGTAAATTTCAAACAGCTGATTTCGGAAATGAATTTCATTGAGGTTCATTTTATTCAATCATTCGACAATGAATATTTTTCGCTCGAATGTCAAAATATGCAAAGTTCAATTGAATGAAAATTATGTATCTATTTTATCGAATATTCGTTCGAATCTCAAAATAAGCATTAATGAATTAAAATTATTTAAAGTTTTGAATAAAGTTTTATAGTTTTAAATTTTTTAAATTTCAACGATTGGCCTAATAATTAAAAAGTGAAGATGAGAAAATCCTTGTGCTTCCTATTCCTATTAGATATTGGCAGATAGTTCCAAAGGTTAATGACATGAATAAAAAATTGACGCTGAGTATTCAGATATTTAAATCTTGGCGTTATAAGAATGAGGGAAGTTCAGTTCAGTCAGGTAGCTTAGTTACCGAAATTTCAATAGGTTATCCATACTACAACCACATAATTGTTCACAATGGAAAGAAACGCGATCAAAAGGACGAAGATTATATACGAAACGGCAATGTTATTATAGACAACGTTAAGTTTTCTAGACGTTGCATAATCCAAATCGCTAAAGACTTCACAACAGTAAAGCAGCACTGGAATCAAAAGAGTTTTTGCTAACAGAAGCTTAGTTTTCTGTGGAATGAAGCCTTGAGTGATTCGAAGAGCTCTTAGACTACTATAAGCCTTATAGAGCTGTTAAGATGGTCATTCCAAGTAAGAGTTCGATTGAACACCACACCTAGATTACAGGCGGAGTCAACATAAGCGATGGTTTGATTCTCAATCTGTAGAGGGTTTTGTATTGTTTTATCAAATATCTTACGATAGATTGTCATTGACTTTGTAGGATTTAGGTGGAGATTATTTTCTGTGTGTCTCTCTCTGTTGTATTGTCTAAGCCGATGGCCTCAGTTGCCAGTGCTTTCAGTGTCTCTATTTTGTAGATTTATCTACGGAGTAGTGTAATATGTAATGAAATGTAATGTCATGTAATGTTATGTGTTTGTTCTTTAAAACAAAGGCCTAATTGAAGTTTCTTTTATTAGTACTAACCGTGCAGTTACCATAAACATGGGTCAGAGTACACCAAAGTAAGTAATTTTTTTAGATCCCCGATATATGTTATAAAAATTTTTAAAAAATTTAAGATAGGCCCTTACTTTCGAACGATTTTTTTCTAAGAATATATCCAAGAATCACGCCCTAAAATATTATGCACGAATTAAGAGACGCCCTATATAGTTTAAGGCATCTACTAGTACGGTCTAAAATGCAAAAAACGCACGATTTTTGTGAATTTTTTTTCCCGGAAACCTTATATATATACATATTTTTTTTTCAATAATGAATAGGTACATGCGTCAAGAGTACAAAAATTTTTTTTTTTTTTAATTTTCAAATTTTGGCCGAATTATAGAGGGCACAAACGTCGACTCATCAAAAAATACATGTTCCTATTGCGGGCAGTTAATCTCAGGATTGGCTGGACTGAAATAAAAAAAACAAAGTGCCTTATTTGAAGGAAGGTTTCTTACGAGACAATTTACCACAATTTGTTTAAAAAATCAAAAACGAAAAAAAATTTCAAGCTTTGAAAAAGAAATTTTATTTTGGCAATTTTGTTGGACATTTATGGGTCGCCATTTTTTTTGTTTATAACTTTTTGGTCAAATTGTGGTAAATTGTCTTAGAAAACATAAAAGCAATCAAGTTGCAACAAGTTTTTTGAAAATCGGTTCAGTAGATCCGGAGACTAACTGTCCGCAATGTGGGACCATGTATTTTTTGATGAGTCGACGTTTGCGCCCTCTATAATTCGGCCAAAATTCGAAAATTAAAAAAAAAATTTTTTGTAGTTTTGACGCATGTATTCATTGTTTAAAAAAAATTATGTTATTACCTAATAACTTTTCCGAGAAAAAAATTCCCAAAAATCGTGCGTTTTCTTGGCATTCTATAGACCTCAAATCGATTTGCGTTTGGGTTAGATGTACTTCAGTTTACAAAAAATTGTTTTTTTTTTTAGTGAAATAAATCTGCGAATGCTATATTTATTTTAAAGAAATAAGAGTTATGGTTTGTTGCTTAAAATAAATTCATAATAGTCTTAAAAAAAGATTACTTTTTTTTTTTACAATTCTAATCACAATTTACGTTAACCTATGTTACAACTTACCCCATAGTTGGGTAAAGTTAATACCGCCACATCGTTTTTTTTTAATTTCATATCTTGAATAGGACTATTCGTTTTAGTAAAAAGTGTAAGATTTTGTATATTCACAACTCTATATAGATGGAGACACCCAATCCGAAAAAACATCTGTCCACTTACATGGACTTACCTCTATCCGAAATTTGTCGTCAAGAATTTCCTTTTAAAATGTGTTTAATGTGTTTTAAAGCTTTTAATTACCATTGCTGATCCTTTTAAACATTTTTTTTCTCATATTTTTTCTAAATAGGAATTAGGTAAGACTTGAGCTTATGCCCGAAGTGAGAAAATTCATAATTCATTCCAACTCACGTTCCATGTACCGTGAACTTAATCCAAAAACCCATCCTTCATAATATTCCCTCCTTTTTCTAGAACTAGAAAAAAAAATACTTTGAAAGTCATTACTCTTTTAATTCGTAAAATACAAGCTCTCGGTAACTATATACACAACTTTCATCATACCCAATGTGCGCTTTCATTATTACTAATTTTCCCTTGCAAAAGTAAAAGATTATTAGGTAGAGAGAGCGAGTGCATAATATATAATTATCCGGGGCTTTAATAACTTCAAGAAATTTTCTAAAGTAAAAAAAATAAATAAAAATAAAGAGCTCACTGTGCTGATGACTGAAGCGGATGTCTGTATATGCAGAACTATATTATGATTTATACTTGACTCTCTTGCTTCTATTAAATCTATTTGCTATGAATTAAAAATGTTTAAAAAAAAAAAAACTCAAAAGAAAAGAACGAACTTGACTCAGGAAAACTTATTCTCAACCAACCAGAAACAGAAGAACTCTGTTGTAAGGAAAATGTTTTTCTCGCCAAGAAAAACGAATTGAAAAAAAGGAGAACAAGAAAAATCAAAACACTATACTGAATGCTTTTCTTCTACACCGACTCAATCCCAATCCCAAGTCCAACCCGAGGCAGGAAGGCCATCTTTTCAACAATACTCCAGTAATTTATGTGTTTTTCCAATTAAATGTCTGAGCATAAACTTTAGTTGGAGAAAATATAAACAAAGCTGAGCATCATACCTTTGCAATGGTGGGCCGGGCGCCATCCATGATAAACCCTGTAAAGCTATTCGAGTTGGCATAGCAATGCAGTCTCCTCGTCCTCAGTTTTATTTTGTTTTGTATTTTTAATATTTTTGTTTCTACAAAAATATTTTACACTCCCACGTCCTTCCTCATACACAAACCTTATCCCATAGAGCAGTTGTTTGTAGCTTCATTTCTCTAGATGTGGAGTCAGCTGAGGCATAGGTATAGCAGTGACAGGATAAAAAAGAAGCAAAATGGAAATGTTGTTTTAAATTGAAAAACTTTCCAATCTTTTACCTTAGCTTTATGTGTATAGATCTTGCTTTTGTTCCTGGCTAAAGGATTCCCATCACACACATATCGCCTATCGCCTTTCCTCGCCATCACCATATCCTTCTTTACCCCTTAACTTTGCCAAATTCTTGCAGACTATGAGATAAAGTTTAACGAACGCGCAAAACTATGAGAGTCAGGTTTCCCTCCGTCAGGACTTTTCTCATGAACGAAAACAAAAAACAAATTCTGGCTTCATTCACCTGAGTTCGATCATCGGCATTCACCTGCAGGAGCTTATATATCATAAAAGAATTTTACAAAGTTACGTCCTCTCCGTCGATGAAGGGATTAGGTTCTTGTATAACTGTTACGTTACAGTCCTTTGTGCCTTTTACTATTACGTTCTTTCATCCTAAAAGTTATGAGCTTATAGCTATGCATCGCAAAATCATATTCGAAAACGAAAAAGGAAATGAGCATTAAATTTTCTAGCCCGCCTGCCTCCTGCTATATCTGCATGTAATGGATTCAACATCAGCCAGCACATTTTATTGATATCCTTTTTGAAAGTTCGGCTTGTGTGTGTCTGTATGGTAGGGTTTTCTATGTAACTGACAGTGGAGTTTTCGATCTATCTATCTGTTGTATTTGAAAATACGTATTTCGTTTTCGTGAAAATCACTTGAAATGTTTGCAAGAAACCAAAAAAAACTCATACCTGGGATGATGAAAAGTCGTGAATGGACGGATTCATCATGATAGAAAATGTGAAGAGCATATTAAAATCCGTGCGTCGGCATGAATAGCCCTGTAGTTTGAACTCCATGGGTAAGAATTGAATGGGGTAAATGCTTTTAAGCTGGATTGGCTAAAGGTCAGTATTTTTGAATGCAAATGGTAGAAAGCTTAGAGACGGGTAGCACCTATGCTGAGGCTTTCATCGGACGTCAGTTTCGCGTTCAGACATCACATCACCTAAAAAAGCTGTAGTATTGTAAAGGGTGCCCACTTATTCGTCGATGGAACAAAATCGTTGTACAGTATGGGTCTATATCCAATGTTGAAATCATTTTTGGGCCTACTTTGGTCTACCCTGAAACATGTTAATATCTTTATTTCGCATTTTCTGGAGAAAATTGACCTCAAAGTAAAAAATTAGCATGGTTAAGAAACCGGATATCTGAAAACAACAACAACATATCAACTTTATTTAAACGCCTTTTTATAGACTGTTAGATTCTGAAAAAAAAAAAAAACCTAAATGGAGCTTTTACCATTTGTATTAACATAGAAATTTTTCTAACGTGGGTCAGGTTAGAAAAAGAAGGCTCTTAAATCCCCGAAAAATGTTGTCAACATTGGAAAAAGATGCATATTGTAGAATGATTTTGTTCTATGAATATACCCAGGAGTCATATCCCAAATTATTCTTCACGAATTATAGATAGGGCATAGGGGACACGCTGTATACAATATTATTTCAAATTCAAGGAGCTCCTGTATAAACATTTATGTCAAAATAATTAGAGCCATTTAGAGTAAGTCGAAAATCAAAAAATCGGCTTTTAGTACCTACATATATATGTATATCGCAAGTAAGAACTATTTTTTTTAGATTAAAATTTATTTTTTGAAAGCTCAATATTTCGAAAACCACATGGTTGATTTTTTAAACTTTAAAATTATAAGTTTGTTATTACCACCTTTAAGTTACGATACACTTTTTTTGTTTTATCTAAAAATAGCGTTACCCACGATACAAAAAATAGTTTTCGAAAGCCAAATTTTTCCTGAAAACAACACCTAGAATTTTGAAAAAAAAAAAACTTCTTTCGCCTCATTTTTACTGTTGCGGTAAAATTTACTACAACGAGTTTCATCTACCTATTCAATATTCCGCAATCCATTTTTCAACCTTCCTTTTTAAGGTTGTATCCTGGAAAAGCAATCAAACTATACTCTGTCCAACAAAAATTGTCAGTACAGGCCTTATGGGAGAGCTTTTTCTAAAGCAGTGGCGCCTGATGCACCCTCACTACAATGCGTTAGGAAAAATGCCAGTAAAAAAAGAGCAATCCACTGACTTTTCTTAAGGAATTGTTGTTGTAATTCTTTGCAAAAAGTTGTACACCCCAACATGACCGTCATATCCCACTGCTGATGAGATACTGTCAAGAGTGTCAAGTCCAAGTGTCACTCAAAACTCAATACGATCGTGCGCTCTTTATCTACATCAAAACAGAGTTACCATTAGCATTCTCAATTGCAAGCAAGGAGCTTTTTCAGTGGTTTTTATTAAGGAGCTTTTGGGATTTGAAGCTTTTGAGAACACATTTTAAGAAGATGAGTATGTTGAGTGTTGTCGTATTGCTTTTCAACTTAAAAAAAAACGCGCATATTATCTTACCGCTTGGCGTTGTGGGAAAAGTTAAATTGAATTTTGTTTTCAGTCGTTTTGAATCGGCAGACGGTAGCTCTACGCGTTTTTTACTCTCATTTGCGGCGATTTATAATATAAACTACGGAATCCCTGTGAGAGCTTTAAAAGGCGACACACTTATGCATGGCAATGCAACCAGAATGAGAGACAAACGTCCTATCTTCCCTGTACTGACAATTTTTGCTGGACAGAGTATAGGTATTCGAAATTGCAATAAAGAGTTGAGTGACAGTCGGTCACCAAAATCCATGTATACTCGTATGTGACGGATGAGTCACAACGAAACCAACACACATGTACACACAATGCGACACAGATTGTCCATAAGATATGTGGGTGTGCGACAGATGGTCCACACAGGATTGCAAAACATGAAGACCATGACCCATGTTCAACGACATGTGTGATTCCAAGGTCACACCAACATAAATTTAGTATGGCCTTCTGCCCAATTTTAAGTGTCTGATACATCAAGTAAAATCACGTTGCGATGTTTTTCCCTTTACCCTTAATTGTCTGCGTGAAAGTCTACGGGTTTAAAATGTTTGTTGGGAAAATGGCATGAGATCCCAATCTAACAGAATGCTTTATTCAAGTTTTTGAGTTAGGCCGGTTGGGTTGGGGACTTTATTCGCGATCTTTAATAATTTTTCGTTTAACTTTTTAGACCATTTGGAATTGACGGATTAGAACTGAACTCGCCCATTAAGCAAAAGTTGGTGTTCAAATCACCAATTTGAAAGACACCATATATGCGTGGCTGGATTCGACAGCGGCATGCACCCCAGCGAAAAAGCCAGGTGTTGCAACCTTGACAGAATACCAACACGAACCAAAGGTCAGAGTAGGATGGCATATTATGTCGTGGCCGAATGGATGAGCGAAGTTCGCCTTTTTGAGAGGCACTTTTTGGAAAGCTACGAATGAGTTGAGCCGAGAGAAAGCTTATAACGAAAAATTATTAAATCGAGCAGAAATTTGAGTTGTGGAATTTAGAGTCAACTTTGTTCCCAGTTGGGGAATACTAGAAGGAAATTAAATTGCAACCTTTTTACTTGCGACTTATAGGTTCTATAAGGCAAGTTATGTATTCGGAAAAAAAAATCGAACTCGAGATTTTGATCAAAGTTGACATTACGATGATAGCGAAGACCAAAAAAGTGGGTCTCACTATTCTGTCTGTCTGTCTGTCGGTTCGACTACAGCCTAAACGGCTAGGCCGATTTTCTTCAAACTTGGTAGATATGGGTTTTGATTTTTCCCCCCACACTTTTTTTCTTTTTTTTTTTAAGACCAAAAATAACGGTACCTACCATACGGTTTTTTTCGAAATTTTATAAATATTTTTTATTCTCAAAAACTGTACCACAGAATTTAAAAAAAAAATTCGAAAAATTTCATTTAGTTAAAACTAGGTAATGGTTGAAAAAAATTTTCCAAAAAATTGTTATTTTTGGTAGCCCCCCTGGGTCCATTTTTTTTTTGTTTTTGATTTTCTCGAAAACGGTACAACCGATTTAAATCATTTTTTATGCTAAGGCTCCTCCAAAGTATAAATATTATTTCATATTCAAATTTTCAATTTTTTATTTTTTGGAATCTCAATATTTCGAAAACCCTATGCTAGATTTTTTTCAAACTTGACAAATAAAAGTTTTTTAACATAATCTACAAGATTTGAGAAAAAAAAATTTGTTTTATATAAAACTTACGGTACCTTTCATACAAATGTTAAAAAATGGTGTTCGAAAATCGTATTTTTCTTGAAAACGGTTCCGAGAATTATGTTATGAGCAGTTTTCTCTAATGACATTCGTTTTTAAAATTCTATTACATAGGAGTAAGTTCGTGCGACCCAGTCGTGCATTTTATTTATTTTGTGAAATTGTCTTAATCCACATAAGCTATTATTTGGTACCGAAATTTTATAATTCACAAGTTCTTTTGGGAGCTAAGCGGTTTTTTCGTATTAGATTATTTTAACGAAAAATAAAAGTGAAAATGCAGAATTTTTGTCTATAACTTAACAAAACATGAAGATTATGATTGAGCAAAAAGACTGATTTTGTTTGTCTTAAGTCGACTTAAGCGGTTGCTCGTCGCTCCAGAATTAACCCTATTACCTTAAATTCTTTCTTCTTTGATACAGAACTAACAAACGAATATTATATTTTTGTTCAGAATTAAGGGAACCTAAAATTAAAATAATATATCATAATTACTTTTACTGGGGAAATCTCCCTAAAAAGTTTTCAATATGTAGGTACTTTCGCAATGGTATTTCAAAACGAAATGAAAGAAACAGTTTGTTCTACAAAAATGGGTGAACCTTTTTTTTCTTAGTGCTGAACAATAATGTACAAAGTACAACAGTCACTACACCACACGAAGGAAAGTGTTGACTAAGAGTGTTCACTCAACTACTCAAAGTTGAAATCGAGATCAAGAAGGGTAGCAAATAGTAGAAGCAAATAAAAAATGGCATCTTGAAATGCTTTATAAGTATTATATATTTTTTTTTGCTTAAGTTGAAAGGGGAACAATATTTGAGGGTGTACTTTGGTAAAAGGTACCTCTCGTCTTGCAGCATGTGAAAGATTGAGCTAAAAATTGAAATCATATCCTACAAGTATATACTTGGATACGAAAAAGTACCTTTGTAGATTTTGCTGCGAAATAATATTCAATGCATGTGTTGAGTTCGAACTAGATTCTTTTTAAAGGCATTATGAATTTTGACCTAGTTTTGCGAAATTTGTCTTTAAATAGTTGAGCAATGAACTTATAATCATCAAGTGTTGCATTTTTATTTAGGTTACATACAATTTGACTTCAAAATAAGGAGATAGCTTTGAAACTATTTAAATGAAATTTGAGTGTTTAACAAACAAAATGTACGTATTTAAACTATTGATGAAGGAAGCTAACAAGCTCGAGATTTGTAAACAAAATTGAACTTGAGGTTTAAATAAAATAAAAATTGGGATCACAAGAAATTGATTTTTTTCTTCTAGCTCTTAAAAAAAAATGAAGAGTACAACAAACAGAGTACCACACCGAACGCAATATAATACCTCAGTTTATCAAAGTCTAGATTTTCTCTGTGAAAGGACAACACGGTAGGTAAGACCGAATTAATACTTCGGGTCTAGAATTAGAAAACTTTTGAAAGATAGCAATTGCTTAGAATGGATACAAATGATAAATATAGGACATATTTTCGATTTTAGAAAAAATCTTACTCCAGACCCAAATCAGAACTAACATCATGGCCTCATAAGAGAACACGAATAGAGTGGTTTTCGAAATTTCGTATGCCGGTCTTTATGTACACACCTGAACTTACAGCCTGAGATAATGCAGAGATTTACTTCCAACTCTACGTTAAGAAAAAGTGAATGTATCACAAAACGACTTAAACTATTTTTATTAAAAAAAATTGTCAGTTTAGGATATTATCTACCTGTGTTTTTTTTTAATGTTCTACTTTATCATCAACGTCTTAACCGATTTCAATCACAACTTTTATAGAGACTAACTGCATTATGTTAAATTTAAGTGAGGGAATTGAAGTGATATTTGGGTGAAATATTGAGATATTGGTGGATAGCCAGTCCCCCGCTTTCTATTGAGCTTATTAGTGTTGAGTTTAATAAAAAAAAAAATTAACTGACACATGAAAATGATATTCTGGTTAGAGAAGACCCGAAAAGAGGTATACCAAAATTTCTGCTGAGTTAAGCAACCTGATTCTGCTCATTAACAGGCCTCCTCGAAATCCTGACATTGAAGGTCAATCAACCAGATAGGTATGTAGAAATTGCAACCACCGACCGCCAGGGTGGCAGTCTAGCCCTGTGGCCCAATTAGTTCTGAAGTTCACCATTTTGATAGCATAACTCGTATGAACTTGTGGATGGAATTTATATGGGAAATTGTTGATATTCTAACGGAGTCATCTAGTTTGGATTAAGTTCAAAAATATGGATCAAGTAGGTTTTGATGTCTCTTATTGTGTATTTGGTTTTGCACAATAATCCAGAAATCGGATCACCATTATTATCCGGCATTATCATTAAACCAACCCTCTAGACTTGATTTTTACCTCTGACTCGGATGAATACACCATTAACCCTCTAACGGGCAAAATGGTAAAAATTATCGTATAAAGTTGTTATTTTTTTTCCAGGTAGATATACATACCTATAATAAGCAGAGGCATATTTACCCTAGGGCTAAAAGGGCTAGAGCCCGGGGCGGCAAAGCTGCTAGGGGCGGCGCAAGCCAATTTATAATATTTTCTTGAAGCGATTGAACTTTCAAAATATGCAAGCAAAAGGGCGCAAGCCGCCCCTAACAATTGTCTAATTTACAATATTTTTGAAGGATAAACAAAAAATACAAAGATTTAAAAAATGCGATTTTTTGAGTTTTTCAAGCATGACAATTTTTACTTGCGATATAGGTACTATAGGGCAAGTTCTGCATTTTGAAAAAGAATCGAACTCGAGATTTTGATCAAAGTTGATATTACGATGATAGCGAAGTCGAAAAAAGTGGGTCCGACAATTCCGTCTATTTGTCTGTATGTCTGTATGTCTGTACCTCGAACTACAGCCTAAACTACCGGAGGTATTTTCTTCAAACTCGGTAGTTAAGGGTCTTCGGTGATTCCCTGGAGGAGAAATTGAAATTTTTTTTTTAGCTCCAAAACTAACGGTACCCCCCATACACCCGTAATGCAAAATCTTGAAAACGGCTCTAACGATTGTGATAAAAAAAATTAGGTGTGATATTATGAACATAAGCTACATTTTGGTCAAACAAAATTTTGGGGCAAAATGTTATTAAGGGTACCACTGCCATAGACCCGTTTTTTTATTTTCGACTTTCTCATTAACGGCTTTAAGGATTTTAACCCAAAATTTTCAGCAGGAGTCCCCTTTAGTTTAAAATAATATTGTATACAAAAATATTCGAAAAAATGTTTGTTGGGTTTTTTTGAAGAAAAAAAAAAAATTTCTTAAATCAATATCTTTAAAACCTATGAACGATAATTTTTTGAAATTATTTCCTAAAATCAATATTATTTAATACTTAAAATTCGCATCCCACATTTTTTTCTTGAAAAATTTTAGAAAAATTATTTATTTAATAATAAAACGTTGTTTTAAAGTTTATTTGCATAAATTCATACTTTTCCGCAAACCAGACGGCAATTTTATGCATTTGAACATTATTATCTCATTAAATCCATGTTTTATATTTATAAAATGTATCTTAAATTCCAAAGTACTTTTACATAAGAGCAAGTTCGTGCAATCCAGTCGTGCATTTTATTTTCAGTGCCGTGGGGGAGAGTTCACTGTAACATGTCACTCATTTTTTCACCATTTACTATTCTTATTTTTTATAAACGACTTTTCATAATGAAAATTTGTAGTAAAAATATTCACAGACATGTACCTATTCTTTGGAACAAATTCCAATGCAACGAAAACATTATCAAAAAAAAAAAAACACTTGGTGCTATGTAGCTCTAAAAAAAGTGGGCTAGAAAAACTTTGTCTGATAGAATTTTAATTTTTTGTTTTTAAACCATGTACAAAGAGTCCCTTTTTATTAAAAAAAAAAATTATAAAAATCCATCAAGCCGGATTTTAGAAATAAAGTCACACACAAATTTTTAATATTTATATACCTAGCAAATCATGCCTCAATCTTTTTTAGTTTTGGCTGACTCGTATCCCTTTATATAAATACCCTTCCCTTCGTCAATAGTTTTGAACGACTTATGAAACAATATAATGAATGTTTTTTGTACAATAGTTAATAATGATGCATACATAAAAAGATATGTATTATTTTAAAAACTATTGGCGCCAAATTTTAGTCGAATTAGTACGATGTTAAAACTATTTTAGTATAATACTAGGTTAAAAAGACGATTTTGGTAATTTTAATCAGATTTAGAATCATGCTATCTCTAACATTTTGCTAGAGCTAAAATAGTCGAATACCTATTTTATCTTTTTAGTATTGTGCTAAAGTTAGCAAAGTTGCCTCTTGCATACTTCCAGATGTTAAAAAAGGTCTGTTTACTTGTTTTTTACACGACCTGTCATTGTTTAAGGTATGTTCAGAAGCAATTTAAACAAACTGTTTATGAGAGAAAAACGAGAATGCTTTGATGTTTTTGAAGAGATAGGAAAAAGTGTAGCGAAGGGGAGGTTCTTTTTTGTGGTCGTGAAAATTTCAAAATAAATACATGCATTCATATTTGCGACCAATTATTGAGTGCGCTAAAGAGAAGAAATTTATCCTATGAAGCTATAACAAATGGTTTTAGTTTTTTTATCTACGTATGCTTTATCAAATAAGTGAAGAAGCATATGGAAAAAATACCACCACTCTTCAAAAAACATACCCTGTTGATCTTGGGGAAGATTTTCAAGAAGGGTGTGTCTTACTTAAACATTTTCTTGAGCAAAACAACACTGAAAATATGAGTTTAAGGCAGCTTAAAATTCATATAAGAGAAAAAGAATTGAAGGAAGCATTTCCATATGCTGAGGTTTCTTTTAGAATATACTTGTGCACTGCAGTGACAAATTGTAGTGCAGAAAGATCGTTTTCCGTATTGAAACGAATAAAAACCTATTTTTATTTATTTTTTTTTTATTTATTAATATATAAATGCCTTTGAGAGCAATCTCATGTAGGCTGTTAACATGTTTACAATTTTTATATATGAAAATTTATGTCAATTTAAAGTTAACAAAAAAAAAATGTGACATGTGCAAAAAAGAAGTAAGTAATTTGGCGAGGAAACAATAGCAAAAAATTACGAAAATTATGATTAAATGACAATTCAGTAAATGCAAATAATTTGAAAAGTGAAGCAATAGTAAAAAGAAAATTTGCGATATATAAACTCGCATGATTGCACTCTTTGACAAGGTATAAAAATAAACATTATAGGTACATATCTACTTAGAAGCGTTTTTTTAATATGTAATTTAAATTTATTGACTTTAAAATCTTTAATTTGACTAGGAAGTTTATTGTAGAGATCGATCGATTTGTAGAGTGTTGAGTTTGTGCCATAGCGGGTTGTAGTAGTTAGTTGGTTTGAATTGATGAATCTGTCGTCCACTTCTTATATTGTACGGGTTGTGGTTGTTTCTGTCTGTGAGTGTAGTATTTGTATGGATGGATGATTTTGTAATTTTATGAATATGGGTAACCATATTCATCTCGATTTCGTCTTTCACCATCAGGATCTGCATTTGTTTGTATAGAGTTGCTGTGTTTGTCAGCCTTTCAAGACCGTACAAATTCTTAAGTGCTTTATTCTGAATAATTTGTAAATTTTGTTTTAGGTATTGACAGGCGGATCCCGAGACATTTATACCATAAATAAGATGGCTGTGGAAAAGTGCAAAATACATTTGTTTCTTTAATGAGTTTGGAATGTTATTACAGATTCTTCCAAAAACGCCTGCTATGCCAGAAAGTTTTTTTGTCAGCTTGTTTATATGGTGTTTCCAATTTAAGGACGAGTCAATCCATAATCCCAAGTACTTGAAATGCTCGACACGCTCAACTAAATTGGTTTCAAACACAATATTGAGAGGGTTATTTGCTCTGCTATTCATAATGTACTTAGTTTTTTTTACGTTTAAGGATAGCTTGTGCATATTCATCCAATTGTAGATCACAGCTAGGCCGCTATTCATATGAGTTTCTAAGTCGAACGTAGATTTTTCGGAATACATGAGACATATGTCGTCTGCAAACATTATCAGTTTTCCTTTGAGGCTTGTTTTTATTAGATAGCATTACCGAAGAACGCCTTAAACTGACAAAAAATTTAGATAACGAATCTATTGTTAATGAATTTTGTTAACAATATACACACAGAAAAAAAAATTGAAAACATGAAATACATATTATGCATTTTGTGTTTTTGTTTTATTATTTTTTATAACTTTATTTTCATTGTTCTAAAGGGCGCCAAAATTTATCAGCCCGGGGCGCCAAATCCTTAAATACGCCTCTGATAATAAGCCCATATTTAAATTTTTAGCTGAAAATTGTATCCACATCGAGTGCTAAGTGAAAAAAAAAAATGGAGACCGTCTCAAGACGGTCTTGCCGGTTTTTGTGTAAAAAATTAGTCGGAAGGATATTAATTAATTTTTTCTTTATTCAGTAAAAATAAGAGAACAATTTTTTTAGTTTCTGTGGTGGTAATCTCAGAAACAATTTTTTTGTGGCTGAACAGCACAAATGAATATTGCATTTGCAACACTTCACTTGGGTGTCTGACATTTTGCAATAGTTGCACCTTTTTTTTCGTTTCTAGAAGCCCATTTCGGAAAATGATTTTTTCCATCCAACCGAGCATCAGCAACGGGATAAATTGCTCTTTTCCCAACAATTGATGTGCTCGAAATCGGTGAATGTGGACGTTCCATACTTTGAGACGATGGTGGTCGTCCAACTGCTCGTTTTTCCTTGAATGAAACGAGTCCAGCGGCTGTTTCTTTGCGAAACTGTGGAAGCTGGAGAAGTGGTTGTACCTCGGAGCTGTCATTACAGTTTTTTCGACGACATTACCGTGAGCTTCTTACATTCATTTCCATATTCATCCCCTTGCCCTTTGAAAGTGGTACTTCCATTTTTTGAGGAAAAGTTCAAAGGTTTTGGATTTCTTTTTGAAATTTTGAGGTGATACTACTCATCTTATCAACCGAACACAGTTTTTAAAAATTTGTGTAGAATAAGAAACTTTTCGGGAGTTCCTCAAGGAAGCCATCTCGGACCTCTATTTTTCGTTCTTTTAATAAACGATCTTCCCTCATATCCGGTGAAATTCAAAAAGCTCATATTAATATTAATGTACTCTTGTATGCGGATGACCTAGTACTACTATCAGAATCTCCTGAAAACCTGCAATTGATGATTAACCGTCTTTTAAATTATTGTGGTACTTGGGGTCTCTCTATAAACATTGAAAAATCGAAAATTATGGTCTTCACGCATAGCTCCCGAAGTTTAAATAGAAATAAATGGTACCACAAAGACAACGAGATTGAAGTTACTAAAGAATATAAAAATACCTGGGACTGAAAATAAATTCAGTTCTAGATTTTAAGAACTACCCAAGGAAAAGCTGCTGCTTGCCAAAACTGGATCAACATGACGTGGCGAAAAACATTTTCCAACAAAAACATCACTTATCACTCATGTAAGTAAAAAGTCTTCGAAAGAGTAGTAAAATCAAGACTCTGTTATGCTGCTCAAATTAGGAGAACAGATGAATTTGAAGAGATTGAAAAATTTCATTGAAATTTTCTGAAAACAAATTTTTCATCTACCCAAAAACACCCCAAATTATACATTGTATCTTGAAACTGGCCTGCCTTAAATCTTTACATATACTCTCAAGCTTTAAGCAGACTATACATTGTAAAAATTGCTTCACATTGATGGCAATTTAAAGTATTTCGTAATATAGATTTTAAATATATATAATAATGTCAAAATATAATCGTTCACACGTTTTGAAAATATTGATTTAAAAAAAAAAAACAATATTTTTTTTTCTAAAATTGTTTTTGACCAAAATGTAGGCTGTGCCCATATTAGCACATCTATTTTTTTACTTGCGACTTATAGGTACGAGTACTACCTAAGAGTATAAGGCAAGTTATGCATTCGGAAAAAAATCGAACTCGAGATATTGATCAAAGTTGACATTACGATGATAGCGAAGACTAAAAAAGTGGGTCTCGCAATTCTGTCTGTCTGTCTGTCTGTCGAATCGACTACAGCCTAAACGACTCGGCCGATTTTCGTTAAACTTGGTAGAAATCGTTTTTAATTTTTTCCCGCCACACGTTTTTTTCTTTTTTTTAAGACCAAAAATAACGGTATCTGCCGTACGATTTTTTTTCGAAACTTTATATATATTTTTTTTTCTCAAAAACTGACCAACACATTTAAAAAAAAAATTCAAAAAATTTCATTTAGTTAAAGCTAGGTAATGGTTGAAAAAAAAAATACAAAAAATTGTCATTTTTGGTACCCCCCTTGGAACCATTTTTTTTTGGTTTTTGATTTTCTCAAACACGGTACGACGGATTGTGATAATTTTTTTTCTGCTGAGGGTCCCCAATAGTTTGAATTTAATTGTGAACTCAAATTTTTCAAAAATTATTTTTTTTTAATTTTTAAGAAAACCCTATGCTTGATTTTTTAAAACTTGATAAACAAAAGTTTCTTAAAAAAATCTACAAGATATGAGAAAAAAAATTATTTTACCGAAAAATAAAGGTACCCTCGATACAAATGTTAAAAAATATATGTCCAAAATCGTATCTTTCTCGAAAACGGTTCCGAGAATGTTGCTTAAATTTTTTTCTTTTGATAAATTTTTACGATCTATAATTTAATAAAAAAATTTGATATCGAGATAATACTGACTCTACCATAGAACGATTTATTCGAATTTTGAATTTCTCATTATCGCCTTCTAAAAAGTTTAAAAAACGTTGCGTTTCAAAAATTAAAAAAAAAAAACCTTTTTTTGAACTTTGAAAAAAAAAAATCTATTTTTTTTTGGAAAATTAGATATCTCAAAAATAGCTCCAGACGGCTTTAGAGAGAAGTGCAGACAGACGGAATTGCCGGAAAGTATACTGAAAACTTTCAAAGTAACTATCGGGTGAAAAAGTAGCATGAACTTTTAGATACTATCGAATAAGTCGATAGCTTTTATTCGATAATTTCCATTAAAAGACAGTAAAGGAGAATCGTTTTGCGGATACCTTCTTTATAACCTTTTATATAGTTAAAGCAGCAAATTCTACGTAGTTTATCTTGGATGTCTATACAAAAAAAAAAAAAAATTATATAATATTTCGATAATAAAAATGGAGAACTTGTTATATGTATTTTCTGTTTATTTAAAACCCTCAGGTTATTTTTATTCATTAATGCGAATTGGTATGCAACGAAAAACAAAGAACTTCACTATTTATAATAAGTTCAACTTGAAAATGGATTATGTAGTTCAAAATCAAAAACACACGGTGTTATTTGTTGATTACCACAAAACATTTCTCTTCAGCCAGTAACTTTTAATCCCTACATAGTCATAACTCACAACTCAACCCTATTACAAGCCCATTTACTTATAGAGGTAATGGTATACCCTTTATTAAAAGTTTGCGTTGTGGAAAAAAATTACTTACACAACATCATTATTAAATAAACATGCACTTGTTCATTCATTCAGTGGTTGGTCATGTTGTTGGATTTTTCAGCCCTCTAGCGGAGAAAATAATAATAAAAATGAAAATACAAAACACATAACAAAAAACGAACAACATCGAAAAAATCTCATTCAACAAAAAACAACTTCAACCATGTGCGTCCTTAACCAAAGTGTAGATAGGTATGTATATTATATTATAGTACTTAGCCAACCTTTTCTATTTCCCCCTCTGCACCCTATTTTTTTTTGTTCTATTCTCTGGTCAAAACATCTCATTCAGGTCAAGGATCCAACTATATAGAAAGCTCACCCACTTCCTGCCTATGAAGGCGGTGGCCATCTTTTGAAATGTCAGCATCATAGAACCAAAAGTAAGGACGGCCGGACGGACGACTTCGAGCTACGAGGACAACGACAGTAAAAAAAAAAAACACAAAGAAAAGCAAATAATAATCATGAAAAAAAAAAAAACTTAAAACTTAAAAATGAAAATGAAATCGAAATGATGACAGAGCACATTAAGAGATGAATGAATCAAATGAAAATGAACTGCTCTCTTCTCTAAGGTTTGATGAGGCTGAGGTAAATTTCTTCAGCTGCCAGTGTTGCCATTAGTGCAGGTTTTTATAAATCTTAAGGTACGAAGAGGTAAATAATTTTTTACTTGCTATACACAACAAGTTTTAATCAAACTTCAAAAAATAAAATGCACGACTGGGTCGCACGAACTTGCTCATATGTAATAGGTAGACTAAGAATTTCAAAAATGACTGTTATTAGAGAAAAACTGTTCAAAAGCAAAAAATTAATTTTTTAAATAACTAAAACAACTTCTTTAGTACTTGGAGGTTAAAATAGGATGCCATGTTATTCAACCAAAAATAGGTTTATGCTAGAACGAAAATTATAAGACATTGTATGGCTTTCTTAAAAAAATAAGCTTTTATATAAAAAATTTCAAAAACATTTTTAAGAAAAAATTTTGGTACGCCAATTTGAAGTTTTTATTATTGTTCGAATAATAATTAAATTTACAAAAAAAAATGAGCCGTTTTCGAGTGTTCCAAAAAAAATAAATTTTTTTTTTTCAAAATTCAAAAAAAATATTTTTCTTAAAGTTTTGAAATGTAATGTTTTTTTTTTTTTAACTTTTTAGAAGCTTCAAAATTTAATAAAATCATTCTATGGTAGGTACATTCAGTAATATCTTGTTTTCAAATTTTTTTTATTAAATTATAGATCTTAAAAATTAATCGAAAGAAAAAAATTTAAGCTCGAGAAAAATACGATTTTCGAAAACCATTTTTTAACATTTGTATGGACGTTACCGTTATTTTTAGGTAAAATATTTTTTTTCTCATATCTTGTAGATTATTTTAAGAAACTTTTATTTATCAAGTCTTAAAAAAAATCGAGCATGGGGTTTTCAAAATATTGAGTCTTTAAAAATTCAAAAAAAAAAAAATTTTTAAAAATTTGAATACACAATAATATTGAAGCTACTGGGGAGCCTTGACACAAAAAAATTATCAAAACGGTGCTACCGTTTTTGATAAAATCAAAAACAAAAAAATGGTCTTAAGGGGAGTACCAAAAATAATAATTTTTTGGCAATTTTTTTTTTTCGACCGTTACATAGGTTTAACTAAATGAAATTTTTTGAATTTTTTTGTTTAATCTATGGGACAGTTTTTGAGAAAAAAAAATATTTATAAAATTTGGAAAAAAAATCGTATGACAAGTACCGTTATTTTTTGTCTTACAAAAAAAGAAAATAAAACATCCGGGGGAAAAAATTAAAACGCATATCTACCCAGTTTGAAGAAAATCGGCCAAGCCGTTTAGGTGTAGGCGAACAGACAGACAGACAGAATTGCGAGACCCACTGTTTTAGTCTTCGCTATCATCGTAATGTCAACTTTGATCAAAATCTCGAGTTCGATTTTTTTTACGAATGCATAACTTGGCTTATAGTACCTATAAGTCGCAAGTAAAAAGTTACCACCCATTTGTATTTAAGTCTATATAGCTACCTAGCGCAAAGTAGTGCTAAGCGGTTTGCCTAAAAATTGATAGATTGGAATGCTCTGTATTGTAGTTCTTTTAGGGTGAAATTCGATTTTTAGTTTAGCTGAAATCTAAAACGGTTTTTTTTTCAAATTTTCTCAAAAAAGGTTTCACAGATTTTGACTTATGTTCGTACATATGATGTCTTTAAGGCATAAGTAATTTAAAAACAGAAGTTTGACGTTTTATCAGAAAATTCTGTAAGTTTTGAAATCGTTTTAGTTTGCAAAAATGTGTTTCTAAATAATACTGCAATGCGGTAGTACTAATAACTTGATATGCCTTCAATATCCCCACATTATAGTCTCGAATCCCAAGAACAAGTTCATTACATTCGTCGTCTATATTTTTTAATTATGATTTATGATAAGGAAAAACCTAATGAGCAGGTACTCCAACAACCCACTTGAGTCTTTTGAACGAAATTCGAAAGAGAGCTCTAAAAATGATATTTATCAACTTTATAATGAAAGTCAAATTTGTTAAAATAATGATTTTTTAGGCTCAGCGCGCACATTCAATTTTTAGTTGCACAACTATTTGGTTGCTTATAGAAAACAGATGAGCTATTTAGTTGAATGTCCGCGCAGGTGCATATAATTATATGTTACACAAAATAGCGAACTCATTTTAGGCAATCGTTTAGTTTGTGTCGAAACACAAACTTTTTAGTTGCTCGAACCAAGCAGTTGTGCAACTAAAAGTTGAATGTGTGCGCCTAGCCTTAGAGTCTCGCTTTCAGGTTCAGATAAGAATAATATCAAAGCTTATTTCTAAAAAGCTTGATCTGTTCATTAAATCTAATCTACCTCTAGGCAATATCAGCAAACTTCCCTCACTCACTTCCGAAAATTCGATGGTAGGATTTCGAGTTAAAAGAATTTTGTATTGAATTACCCCAGTAGCATATCCCTTTACTGCTATTAGATGAATCATAAAGAGTTTAAAAAATTCCAAGTTTTGTACCATTTTATAGCAAATTACACACTGCAGTTCTATCGTGATCGGAAAAATACCAACCACAGAGGAGTAGGTCAATTCATAGTACCTAGTTGATCTATCTCAGCTTTCAGGACCTGTAGTACCCATTGAATTGAAAAGAAAAACTTTCAATTTGTCTTTATATAAAACCGCCAAGCAAATTTAAAGTTGAACCAAAAGAACACTACCCATTTTATCAGAGTAGACAGCATGCTAAAAGACACTCGGTAATTAAGTGTGCCATTTATGTTCAGGTGTATTCAGTATTCAGTTATTTTTTTTTTTTTGGAGAAAGTAGAGCCCAATTTCAATAAATTAAAAAACATGCTAGAAACTGGATATCTCAATTTTTTTAGACGCAGTTACAAAGGCTGGTATTTTTTCTAAAACTAAAAACCTAGTTGAATTTTCTATCATTAGCAATAACAGAGCAATTACTGTTAACATAGGTCAGGGCGCACCAAAGTAAACCTTTTCCTAAATCCACGACTTATGATATAAAAATTAGAGATAAGCACTAACTGTAGAACAAGAATCACACCCTAAAACATTATCCACGAATTTAGGAACACCCTGCATGGAAATTTATTGAACTCGCGATTTTTGACCCCTCCCTATCTTCAGAAACTTAAAATTCCGAATATTTGCTAAGCTAGTCAGGCACAGGCGCCTCACCAAATTTCAATTTTCTACCATAAGCGGTTCCTGAGATATAAGGCCTCAAAAATTACAAAAACCATAACTGACCGACTGACTCGTTAATCAAAATTATGGAGCACTTCCCGACATCGTAAAATCTTGCAATTTTGCACAACGGTAGGTCTTGTCATGCAAGCAGAAGAAAAAATCGAAAATTTGAGGTTTTCCATTCAGGGGCGTGGTATCCGCCCACTTCATCAGAACTCATGTAAATTATATATGGCACAATTTCGATTGCAGTAGAACAATAAAATTTGGTAGAACGGTAGGGCTCAAATTGCATATAAAGGACCAAAAATAAAAATTTAGGTTTTTCATTCAGGGGGCGTAGTATCCGCCCACTTTCTGAGAAAATGTTTAATTTATATGGAGCACTTCCGATTGCTGTAGAATGATGAAATGTGGTAGAGCGTTAGAGCTTAATCTACATTCAAAGCGAAAAATAGAAAATCTAAGATTTTTCATTCGAAGTGTCTTTTTATTGTCATTTTGAAACTATACATGCATCTTGAAAATGCATGACAAGGGTACAAAAAGTATGATGCTATATTCGATTAAAATTTGCAAAATCGTTGCCTTAACTTAGTTTCAAACTAAAACAGCTTTAACATTTGAACTAATTGAACTAAAATTTTGCGTCGATAATAATATCGAAAAATTTTATTTTTATATATATAAGAATATATGTATAATATATATATATATATTGAACGTGAAGTCTTTAAATACACTCGTAACTCGTACCTTAGTCGTGATTTCTAATTAATTTTAAATTACAGACTTCATTTAATTTCATCTGGTAACTCTATCTGTCCAGTAACTTAGGAGATGACCGTGGAAGATAGTGTACAGAGAAAGACACACAACTAATAAAATTGGCATTTTCTTTATTCATCCATACCATAGAAGCCGAGACCTTTGGTCATGTTCTAGTACATGTGCCGGAAACTTAGGTTGACCTGGTCGAGATAATTCACTTCAACTAACAGAAGTTTAGGTACCTACAGGATTATATTTTTTGTATCTATGTGCTTCAGAGGATAAGTGTTTGGCTTAGGGGAAATTGTCAAATTTCAGAAGGCAAATTATAGTTCAGTAAGAATAGTAAAAATGGAAAATTCTAAAAATTATTAATGTTGACGCTCCAAACTTTTCAAGGGACTAAAGTTGGGAATAGTTAATGCTTAATATATAAGTGGTTTAAATAAGTTTCAAAAGAAGTGCACTTAGTGCTTTATTTATTGAGATTCAGTTATACACACGTATTTCACCTTCGGTCCATGATTATAGCTAACATAGTCGTATTTCGGTGGTTTAGCTGAATTTAAGCAAGGTCTCAACTTTATGATTGGCAATTTTTTTAATTTTTTGATAGAATTATTTTTATTTTTATTTTTTCGCTCTAAGCTTAGCTCAAACTGTGATTAATACATGCACCAAGATTCACACAGGTAGACAATTGAACTTTATACGAGCTATACAAATAGAAACAATTTTAGAAAATAGTTGGTTGAAAGGTAAAATCTATTAACTTATACTTAAAAGACTTGGAGAGAAAATGAGATTCAGCACACCTTCAGACCAACTCTATACAAAAATTTGAATTCTATGATCAACTCTTATCAATTCTTATATAAAGGGTGGTCCAACCATATTGCAAGATGTTAATTGTGAGTCACACCTTAATGTCAACTTTTTTGCTTAACTTAATTTGACATTTCTTTGTTTCAGTGTTTGACAAATTCAACCATGGAAAGGTACACAATTGAGCAGCGCGTTAAGATTGTTGAAGCCTTTTACGAAAATGGGCGTTCAAATCAAAATGCATTTCGTGCACTTCGTGATTTTTTTGGTCAGCATAATCGACTTAATGTGTCTACAATCGGTAGAATTGTGGGCAAATTACAGCAAACCGGCTCTGTAGGAAATGTGAAAACACCTGTTCAGTGTGCATGCTCGCCCAGTTCGTTCGGAGGAAAACATTGCTGTTCTTCTCGATAGAGTGGCAGAAGAGCAGTCAACCTCGACTCGTCATCGTGCCCAACAATTGAACATCTCACGAGCATCACTGATGCGAATTTTGAATAAAAATCAAAGGGCACGGTAGTGCCCAGCCAAGTTCTGGCACTACACACTTTTTACAGGAACAAACTCAGGCGGTTTTTGACCCCTCTCTATCTTCAGTACTAATGAAGTCAGAAACTTACTTCCGATTGCACTAGAACAATAAAATTTGGTAGAACGGCAGGGCTCAAATCGCATATAAAGGGCCAACAATAAAAATTAAGGTTTTTTAT
The DNA here is from genome assembly GCA_963931855.1 of Philhelius festivus. Classification (NCBI taxonomy): domain Eukaryota; kingdom Metazoa; phylum Arthropoda; class Insecta; order Diptera; family Syrphidae; genus Philhelius; species Philhelius festivus. The sequence continues at coordinate 148,664,530 of OZ007555.1, read as the reverse complement.
TCAGGGGGCGTCGTATCCGCCCACTTTCTGAGAAAATGTTTAATTTATATGGAGCACTTCCGATTGCCGTAGAATGATGAAATTTGGTAGAGTGGTAAAGCTTAATGTACACTCAAAGGGAGAAATATAAAATCTAAGATTTTTCATTCGAAACTAAAAGAGGCTGTTTTTTGTTGTAATAGGAACCTCCCCAACAAGAAATTCCATATTCTAGTTTGGAATGAAAAATGCCATAATAGATCTTAAGGAGCAGTTTAGAAGAGCGGACTTTACGCAAAAAGTAGAAATTTCTAAGAGTGCACCGAAAATACTGTCTAAGATTTTCTGTGTGGTTATAAAAACTCATTCTAGAATCAATAATCAATCCCAAATACTTGAATTCATTTACTATTTCTAATTTAAAACATTTATCACTACAGCTCGTGGTGTCAGTAAAGTTTGTAGAAGTATCCATAGGACTACAGGTACAGTTATAAAGATTAAATTTTTTACACTCAGTAGCATGGAAAAAGAGATCAGCATCAACAATTTTTTGGCCAGACAAACTCAAAAACATTACCTTAGTTTTAGAACTAATTATCAGTTTATGCTCTGCAAACCAGATTCTTAACCAGCTGAGATCCCAATTTATATCAGACATAAGATTAAGACGACTATCTGTACCATAAGAAAAGCCCACATCATCTGCAAAAGCTGTCAAAGAACCCCTAAATGGCAATCTGAATAAAGAATTGATATATACCAAAAAAAGTATTGGTCCCAGAACCGAACCTTGTGGGCTTGTGGCACTCCCAAATCGAATGTCTTTGTATCACTCCTAATACCATCAAATTTCACTCTTTGGGTTCTTACATTTAAATATGATCTTAACCAATCACTTATGAAACCTCGAAACCCAGCACTTTCAAGTTTGCTTATCAAAATTGTGTGATTAACCATGTCAAAGGCTTTTGATATGTCAACAAATAACGCAGCTGTATTCATTTTCTTATCAAGGCTTACAAATATTTGAGAACAGAAATGCAACAAGGCATCTTCGGTTGATTTATTACTTTGAAAACCAAACTGAACATCACTGAAAAATTTCGTTCTCTTTAAAAAGCTCACCATTCTATTTTTTACAGCTTTTTCAAAAATCTTACTAATCGAAGGCAGGAGAGATATAGGCCTATAGTTACCCAGATCACTTGTAGCGCCTTTCTTGTAAAGTGGTAAGATATTGGCACATTTAACAGCAACCGGAAATACTCCAGAAAAAATACTTTTGTTAAAGATATGTGCCAAAACATCAATTATAAAATATGCTACATTTTTCAAACAAATATTTGAAATATCATCATAACCAGAAGAGTTTGAAGTTTTCAAAGTGCCAATCAACTTTAGAATCTCTAAACTTGTTATAGTCTCAAACGCAAAGCTTTGACTTTGAGAAGGTTCATTAATGATTGGACTACAAAGTAAACAAGATGGATGACTAGAAGTCGCTAGTAGATTAAGTGAAATCGTTGAAAAATACTCATTGAATGCATTAGCGATTGCAATTTTATCTGAGAGCATACGGCCATTAGCATTGATAACAGATGGTTGTTTTTTGCACTGAGATTTATTAAGTATACTATTCACAATTTTCCATTCATTTCTTATATTTCCTTCAGCTTGATTGAATTTGTTTTTAAAGTAACTATCTCGACAAATAGGAATTTTCCTCTTTAATTCAACACAAATTTTTTTATATTTAGTTTTTAAATTCTGATTGTTCTTGCGTTTTAAACACTTTTTTCTTAATTTATTTTTATACTTCACTTTTTTAATCAAACTATACGTAATCCACGGCTTTAAACGCTTATTAGACTTTTTCGGAGCGACAGTAAAAGAAGCATCAGAAATGTATCTACAGAGGATATCAATAAATATGTCATACGACTTGGAAGGATCACTTTCGGCAAAAACTTCTTCCCAAAACTCAAAAGATAGACTAGTTCTAAGCTTACAAAAATCGATTTGATTTTTTTAACCAAATTACTGGGACTAGAATCTGAGAAAATATTGTCTTGTCCTATATCAATAAGAATCCCAGTCATGGAATGATCAGTTATTTTGAGGTCAAAAACACACTTTTCACAGGAACTGATTGAAGAAGCGAATCGGCCATAAATATGATCAAGGCAAGTTCCAGACCTCGGCCTGGTTATCTCTTTGATAAATGAAACAAGTCCATGAGAAGCTAACATATCAAGATAGTTTGCGACGAATTCACTACTTTCTAAACTGTCTATATTCAAATCACCCACAATTAACAAATTATTTGATTTCTCACTGTTCAAGAAAGTTGAAAATTCTTCCATAAAAACTGCAATGTTAAACATATGAAGTCTATAAATACATAATATGATGAAGGTTTGTTTATTAATTTTGACGGTAATTTTCAAAACATCCGCACTCTGAAAACCCAATTTCAAAACATCAACAACATCAAAAGCTTGATTTATAAAACATCTAACACCTCCGGATGCATAATTCTCATTTGCATTCAGATAGAAATCATAACCTGGCAAACCATAATTATTTTTCTCACAATCATAAATCCAAATTTCTGAGACAACAATAATATCTGGAGTACACATAAAGGAATCTATATGGGACACAAGACTCGCGAAATTCTCTCTTAAACTTCTGATGTTTTGGTGAATAACAAATAATTTTTTGAAAGAGTAAGTTTTGTTATAAAAAATTTCTTCGCAATTTGAATCAAGAAGGTCGAAGGTAGAAAAATTAAAATTAAAATCATTTAGAAAATTCATTTTGAAAAATTTAAAAAAAAAAAACAAAAAATAATATGAAAACTGCACTATATTAGTACAGGATCATTAAAAGATCTTATTACATTAATTTTTCCACCTTCAACCATTCGCATTAAAATTTTGTTATCTCTATACCACACATATTTATACCCCTTTTGTTTTTTAATATCTTTTGCTTTCATAAATAAAGCTCTCGTATAACTCGTGAGAGCATCATTGATGTAAATATTATTACAGTATTTATCGCTTATAAGAAACACGCTTATAAGAAAACCTCGCTTACAAGAAACTTGAACAAAAGCACCGTGTACTTTCCCATATATTTTAATGTTGAATTGTGTGTTTATAAGAAACACGCTTATAAGAAAAACACTGATAAAAGAAACATTTCTTCAACCACGAACTTTCTTTTTTCAATGTAAAGTTGGTTGGATTTAAGAAACTTTAAAAATTTTTGGTTTTTTTGTGGTTTTTTGCATTCTTCTTTCTTAACACTTTCTTCACATAGCATATGACTATTTTATCGTCAGGAACGTCTATAGCCAATGCATTAGACAGTAAATGCTGTGCTAAGCCTTTCGCATTTGCGTCATTGATGTTGGGTACACCGGTAATTTCGATGCAGTTGGTAAGTTGATGTTGTTGTTGCCAATTTAACTTGCTTTCAAGTGATTGAACTTTGCTCTTCAGTTCGTTGTTTTCTGTCCGCAAGTCACTTATTGTCTGAAGCATGTTTCCCATCATTTGCTCAAGGTTTGTTAGTTTTTGGCAAACCACTCGTAGAGAGAATTCTTCACTCTCCCCCGAAGCTGGTGGTGGTGAAGCTATGCATACACTTGATGTTTGTAGTGTTTGGGTTTTACCTTCGTTCACTGCACTTTGAATGGGAGCCTTTTGCTTAACATATTTTACGTTGTTGTTGTTGGTTAAGTTGGATGGAGCCGCAATCATCGACGAACGCCAAATAGCTCTGCATTTGTCGCAACGGTATGGTACACCACTTGATTTATAATATTCAATGTCCTCTTTTAGAACTTTAACACAAGAAGCGTGAAAATTGGACAAGCAATCGTTACACGATATTTTAGACTCGGAGCTTCTTTCGATAACTTCCGCGCAAACTTTACAATTAATCATTATTAAATTTTAATAGTTTCACTTTCTCTGATATTCCTTTTCAAGTTACAATGAGATGCGCACCCCACGACACTCACTCATTGATTCAGTGAAAAGGAACATGTTTGACACACGGCAAATTAAAGGGTCTCCTTAACCGGCGCGAAAAATTCGCCGACGGCAATTTTTTGTTGTTATTTAGCGTTGTTTATATGTCAATTTTCATTTTTGTTATCATGATTCTTCTCGCGGAGCATATGTTTCGCACCGATTTGGGATAGTCTTTACTGACGCGAAACACCCGTGCGACAACGAATGTTTTCCCTGTCAACGTTAATTTGCATTGCGATAATTGAGAGCACACACTGACGACGCTATATTAAATCTTAATTTTGCTTCAAAACAACCCAATGCCCCCCTCCATGCGTCTGTGGCTATGATTAATGTTTCATAATGGCTGAAAACTGTATTAAAATCGGTGGAGTTGATTGTTTTAAATTCAGAAACCCTTTTCATATAATCTGAGCCACTTATAATTATTGATTCTTTTAGGGACAAACGGGGCAGGTAAAATAATAGGACCCAGGAAAATAAGAGATCCGTTCTAGCTAAGACCTGCTTGAAGTGGATGTCATTGTTACTTTCATTCAAATTTACGAAGGTACCTATTTTAAATTTCAAAACATAAGAACAAATTTTGGCATATTCTTACCATCAAATTCCTTAAGAGCATTAACCCTTTCGGTAGAAGGCAATAAATTCAATAAAGCTTACCTGAAACGAGAAGAAAAATGAAAAAGGTTAGTGTATATATATATAAGATACCTCTGATTGAATTAATATTGTGGTTCAAGTACAATGCGACCTAAACATCTTTATTGTTCCCAAAAATTGTTCTTTATGCAGAGTTAAGAAGGTCTCCTCTCACAAACTTTTTTAAATAACGCATTATTTATTTCCCTGTTTTAACTGTAATTCTTTCGAATGGAAGAATAACTCGAACAAAAAACATCATAAAAATGTTTGTGGTCATTATTCTTATTTTTTTTTCGGATCCAAAATTAAGCCTCTTTATAAACCCACATTTTTGGCATTTGGACTGTTATAAACGCACAAAAACCATCTAGAAAGTTCACATCCCTTATTTGTCAACTTCCGAAGAATTTAAACGAACATAAAAAAAAATAATAATTAACAAAACGAACCTCAAATTCGTCAAACAATCGCATATACTACATCCGTATACCTAATATTACTGTATAAAACGATTTGGGTATAAGGTTCCATTTAGGTCAAACAAAGTACACAAAAGCCCTTCACAGGTTATATCAGGGCCTTTATACGACTATTCGACAAGCAAAGACAAAAACAACAATATTAAAGCTTAAAGTCGTCCAATTAATGGTCAAAATGGTTGAAAGTATTCCAAGTGCCTTTAGCCAATTTAACGCTCCAAACTCACCCACTTTTGCCAAAAAAAGCAATTTTATTTGCTAAGCAGTTGTTGTTGTGTGTCAAGAGAATTAATACGAAGAAACATAAAACTGACGAAATAAGATTTTGAAGGTCGTAAGAAAGGAAATGTCAGCAGATTAATATAATTAAAAGTTTCAGTTTGATAAGCTTCAGTTTGGGCAAATAAGGAGTTTGGGTTAAGGTGCATGAAGCCATGGAAGCATGATGAAGCGCTTTTGGGTTATGGTAGAGTTGATTAAGTTTGGCCACACTGATGTTGCTTTATAGGAATTTATTTCAGAGTCTTAGTCGGAGCTTTTCTTTCTTCTTTTTTTTTTCGATTCGTCCTATTTCTTTCATAATTAATTAACCTTTTTGTTTTTGTCGTGGGCAGTTTTCTGTGATTTCGCTTCAGGTATAATGTGCTTTAAGAAAATGGGGTCAAACGAATATAAGCCATCATCTCTTGGTTGGTCAAATTGAAACTTTATCGTTTTACCAATAGCCTTGACTTGATAGGTCCCCAAAACGGATGATGTTCAACACTATAGATGAACTCTTAAACGGTCCTTCTTAGTCGCATGGAGTTGATGTTCAAAATCATGAAAATATTGTTCTTCTATTTCTTATTTCTGCTTTTTAAAAATAATAAATTAAAGCTTAATTAAAGCTTAGTAAATGAAACATTATTCAATAGCTGCTAATCACTCGTTTGGCTTTCAGGACTACATTTACACCTTGGTGCCATTCATAGAGCTAGAGGTTGTATCTATCCACTCGCCCTATCCGCACATAAGACCATCGAAGATCTCGTTAACCAACTTTTCATATCTGCTTATCATCCAACGATCGGTGCAGGAATGGTACGAGTGGTGAGAGAATTTTCTAGAGCTGGCATTTCTTTTTCCCGTGAGAAGTTTCAAACCATCTATTTCGGCATTTCGTAGGTAATTCGTGGGAATTCCAATTTCAACTGACACAACTGGGTCCTGGGTCTACTTTCAAGAGGTTTGGAGTTCACCCAAAATTATGTCCGTATACAGGTCCAAACGATAAATGTTATCATGTGCAGCTTTTAAGTCGATGAAAAGGCTTCAGTGTGAAGATTTGAACTTACATGGGACATAACATATAGGGTTTTCCATTAAGGAATAATTTGAATAAAACAAACTGCGAGTGAGATATCTCTAGCGCACAAAACAGGCTGAATTTGACCAATGGCATTGATTATTTTGGCTTTCAGGGCAGTGGTGGTTTATGGTTTCTTAACATAGATCTGTGAATCAAGAAAACAATATAAGAAGGAATCTAGCGGAGTGAAATGGCACGATCGCGGTGGTCAATTCACATTAACTTTGATTGAGATAACCATTTTCGAAAATTGCTCTAGCAAAATGTCCATTGCTGCACGGCACGGGCTTTATTTCTTCGTAGAGCCATTCTATAGAAACCAAAGATACTGGGTCTCTACATTATGCAATTGGGCAATACACAGAGCAATCAATTAAATTTAGGATTCTATGCAACTCCAACTTCTTTGTCAAAATGGTGTGTGTCAAATAAGCTCTGTTGGAATATGCATTTTAACACCCACGTGGAAACGTCACTATCGTATAAATTCGATCAGCCATTTTCTTACTATGCTGAATGCACTTCTTGTTAGCACTTCACTTCGTTCGTTTCCTTTTTCGAATCAAGAACTAAAATATAAGTTTTCTTATTCAATAAAAAGATCTTAACTATTTAAAGCTATAATCGTTCTTTTATTCCACCATCCTCAACAGGTTATGGGCCCAGGACGTCAAGCTACAAAAGAATAAGGCTTTAATTAATTTCTTTTTGTCCGTGAGAATAAAAAATATTTTGCAACGTAAAATGGCTGGTCACGACCATGTGGAAAATTATAGAATTCCCCTTTTCGATGGAACCAATTTCAACAATTGGAAGTTTAGAATGGAGACACTCCTTAATGAAATGGATCTCATCCCATACATCGAAGAGGATTATACGCAAATGATTGAGTTCTCAGAAACAGACAAGCCAGATGAAGTCGAGGCACAAGAAGCATTGCGAACCATACATGAAAAGCGTGACAAGAAATGTAAGTCTCAGATCATACAATGAATTGCCGATAGCCACCTGGAGTATGCAAAAGACAAAGGCACTGCTTTTGATTTATGGGCATCGTTTGAGAGGAAAGGGATTGCGAGGCAGCTACTTATCTGAAAGTCACTTCTGAGTATGAAGTTCAACTCCAGAAATTATACGCTCGCAAATCACTTTCTAAAATTCGATAAAATTGTTCGCAACCTTCGTTCCACAGGAGCTGCACTCGAAGAGCTGGATATTGTTTGTCACTTGTTGCTGACTAAGCCGTCTGAGTATGACAGTGTGGTCACCGCGATTGAAACTCTTTCTGACTACACATTGAGTCTTGCGTTCGTTAAGAACAGGCTTCTGGAAGAAGAAACAAAGAGGACAGACACAAAAAGAGGGAATAACTCAAGTGACTTACCATCGTCAACAGCATTCGCTTCACAACCAGGACAGAAAGCAGTAAGCAGATCAACCAGCAGGTTTCCTTTCAAATGCAACTGGTGTGGAAAAGTTGGACACAAACAGGCTGATTGCAGAAAGAAAATTAATGACATGAGAACCAAACATGCACAAAGTGCAAATGCAGTCACCGGCTCTGAAATAAATTCAGATAATTTTTGCTTCTCAACAACGACCGAAAGGAACGCAAATAATTGTATCAAGTGGTTTCTTGATTCTGGCGCCACGTAGCACCTGATCAACAGCAGCGTTTTCCTGACTAACGTGAGAAAACTTGCAGTTCCAATAAAAATCAAAGTCGCAAAGTCTGGAGCGTTTCTTGAAGCAAACGAAATTGGTGAAATCAACTTACTGTGTGTTGTTGATGGAAAAGTTAATCACATAACAGTGAAAGATGTCCTTTCTGTGTCGAAGTTAGAGCATAACCTACTTTCTGTACGAAAGCTGGAAATGAATGGTCTCCGTGTTTCATTTGAAAATGGTTATGGAATTGTAAGCAAAAGTAACTACACAGTAGCAGTAGCGACAAGAAATAATTTTCAACTGTACGAGCTCATATTCAGTCAACCTCCTTTGGCAAATTTAAGTGTACAATCTGAACAATATGAGATATGGCACAAAAGGCTAGGTCATCTTAACTATGAAGACATAAGGAAAATGGTATGTCAAACCATCGGAATGAAAATTACTTCCTCAAAATTACCGAGAGAATTATGTCAAGTATGTGTTGAGGGGTAAACGGTATGTACTTACATTGACTATACGCACTTCACTGCTAGTTACATTATGGAAACAAAATCAGAAGTACTACGTTATTTTAAATGCTTTGAAGCGATGGCAACAGCCCACTTTAATTTAAAATTGAGTAGACTCCGATGTGACAACGGAAGAGAATACATCTCCAAAGAAACGAAAGACTTCTGTGAAAGTAAAAGTATTCAATTCGAATTCACAATTAGATACACTCCGGAACAGAACGGAGTAGCAGAGAGAATGAATAGGAACATTCTTGATAAAGCGAGGTGTTTGTTGCTAAATTGTCAACTCGGGAAAACGTTTTGGTCCGAAGCAGTTCAAATAGCTGTTTACCTATGTAATCGAAGTCCTACAGCAGCATTGAATGGTGAAATTCCAGCTTCACTTTGGTATGGTGAAAAACCTAATGTTGGAAAACTCAAAGTTTTTGGATGTATCGCATATTTGAGACTCCCCAACCAAATAACTCGAGGTAAGTTCGCTCGAGGTCACTTAAGTGCTTTTTCATCGGCTACTGTCCAAACGGGTACAAGCTCTGGAGTGTTTAAGACCAGAAAATAATTTTTGGTCGAGACGTAGTTTTCGATGAAACGAAATTTGCTTTCGATGGCCTTAGCAGCGAACAATTTATACATTCCGAAGAAAATGAACACCATATTCAAAAAACCGAATCACCAGAAAACGTCGAAGATCGACCCGAAGGTGATGAGAACGAAGAACAAGAACAAGACGATGATCATTACACGAAACTTCAAAGATCCGATAATATCGAAACACCTAGACGAACCTTACGAAACCATGTCAAACCACGTTATCTAGAAGACTATGCTGTTTTAGCATTTAATGCAGAAGCGTATGTGGAAGACGTGCCGGAAAGTATCGAAGAAATTAATTTGCGCCAAGACAAGGACAGATGGATGAAAGCAGTACACGAAGAGATGGATGCGTTAATACAAAATGATACCTGGATATTAACTGAACTTCCTAAAGGTAAACGATTACTAAACAACAAGTGGATATTCAAGGTTAAACGAAACAAAAATGGTTATATCGAAAGATATAAGGCTCGATTGGTCATTAAAGGCTGTTCGCAGAGAAAGGGGTACGACTATGGAGAAACATATGCCCCTGTAGCGAAGCTTACTACTCTGAGGACACTTCTTTCAATCATCGTCGAAAGAAACCTGTCCACAAACCATTTGGACGTAAAGAACGCGTTCCTTCATGGTGAAATATAGGAGGTGTATATGAATTTACCAGAGAGTTTTAGCAGTAGAACCAATTCAATCTGGCAGGCTTAACAAAGCACTCTATGGCCTCAAGCAAGCTCCTCGTGCCTGGAACAAAACATTTGACAGTTATATAACTGATGACCTCAAATTTATTCGATCTGAAGTGGACAAATGTTTTTATATCTGAAAACATGAAGATGTATGTATATTCCTGTTACTGTATGTTGACGATATTATTCTTGCGGGAAATAATATAAGTAAAATTGACGATATTAAACATTCGCTGGGAGTCAGATTCCATATGTCGGACTTGGGTGAACTGAAATCATTTCTCGGTATTAACATTGATAGAAGAAATGGAGAGCTTCATCTGAGCCAGCAAGCTTACTTGGAACGAATGCTGCAACGGTTCAACATGCAGGACTGTAATCCAACGAAGACACCTATGGAAACAAACCCCACTTTTGAAAACAATAATAAGCCCCTAGATGAACCTAAGCCGTACAGGGAACTGGTCGAATGTTTAATGTACGCTATGCTCACCACCAGACCAGACTTGAGTTTTACTGTTAATTATTTCAGCCGATACCAACATGACCAAACGGAAGCTCGTTGGAAAGGACTTAAAGGAATCCTACGATATATTAAAGCAACTTTGAATACAGCTCTATGTTACAAAAAAGGCGATAATGAACATTTATGTTGTTACGTGGATGCTGACTTTGGGAGTGAACAAGATCGTAAGTCTACGTCTGGATTTTTGATGAAAGTTTTTGGCAATACTGTATCCTGGACAACTAGAAGGCAAACGGCAGTTGCCTTATCTTCGACAGAGGCCAAATATGTCGCTTTGGCTAATGCAGCAGCTGATGTTATTTGGCTTAAAAATCTTCTGATAGACCTTGGTGTAACCAGTGAAATTTCTCCGAAAATTTTAGAGGACAATCAGTCGTGCATACAACTACTTTCAAGATGGGAACACAAGCGTTTAAACACGTTGATATAAAATATAATTTTGTTCGAGATTTGTACGAGAAACGACTTATTGATGTTCAGTATGTGAGCTCAAAAGAACAAGTGGCCGACATCCTCACAAAGCCGCTTCCAAGATCACAATTTGAAAAACTTTGTTCAGGACTTGGACTCGCACAAGATGTTGTAACTGGAGGCACCTCTCGAAGAGTGTTAAATTGAGGAGGAGTGTTGGAATATGCATTTTAACACCCACGTGTAAACGTCATTATCGTATAAATTCGATCAGCCATTTTCTTATTATGCTGAATGCACTTCTTGTTACTGTTAGCACTTCACTTGGTTCACCTTTTTCGAATCAAGAACTAAAATATAAGTTTTCTTATTCAATAAAAAGATCTTAATTATTTAAAGCTATAATCGTTCTTTTATTCCACCATCCTCAACAAGCTCGATTTAAATGTCAAAAAATATCGTGTTCTCACATTTACTAGGTCCTTCAATCCGATCATATTTGACTACTGTTTATCCGAGAACGTTCTTCAAAAAGTTTATAATCATAAGGATTTGGGCTGGATTTCAGAATACATGTTGATTATGTCGTTTGCATGTCTAGAGGCAATTCTATGCTTGGATTTTTGTTAAAGAATTCTAGGGAATTTAAGTGTCCTTATACAATTAAATCACTTTTTGTTAGTTTTGTTCAACCGATTTTGGAATACTGGTCGGTAGTTTGGTCTCCTTAGCACATATTATTGATTGTATTCCTTTATTGGAATTATTTATAATACATAAGCTGAGACGTTGTCTTAGACCAAGGGATAATCAATTTTTCTTCATATCCCATCATTCGACAAATTGATGGATTGAATGAACCGATTACAAAGACCTTTTTTTTTTTTTTTTATAATCTACACGCGCTCAAGGGATTATGATTACCCTTTTAAATGTTTGAACACAGCGCGGTCGTGAAGTTAAGGAAGAGAAAGAAGGATAGGAAAGATGTGTGGCACGATATTCTGAGAATGAAGGTTGTTGTCTCAGATATTTTATCTCCAGGGATGGCGGCTGAACTAAAGCGGAGAATGCCGTGTCTTATTTCTATGCCGCTTATAATTCACATTATTTTATTCGTGTTCATCCTTGTTGGGCATGCTAGTTTAACTCAATTACATGTTGTTAGTGTTATGCCTGAACAACATGTAATGAGTAAACCAGCAACCCATTGATGACAATTTTAGAAGGTTTTTAATGGAATTAAAACGACATAGACGACGGCAGGGATCGAACCTGTGATCATGAGGTTCACAGGCGAGCACACATCCATCGCCCCACGGCCACCCCCATTTTTTTTTTAATTAAATATGCCCATTTAAACGAACTTCATAGTTGTGATGTGATTTTTTCTTTCCAGTCGAGGTTTTTCTCGCCGGTCTCGCCAGGATTGTCTGAAGAAAACACGAAACTTCAGAGGAAACGGTCTTCAAACCTTATTACAAAATATGTTTTGAAAATAACTCTTATAGGTATCTACGAAACACACGAAATTCTGCTACTAGTATTTCAATTAGATAGATAGAATTTATTCCGTAAAAAATGACTTAAAGGTAGTGTAACCGCACATTTTACAATTCAGATCAAATTTCTTATTTTACATCTGAAACATTATCTTATTTTATTTGAACAATCATTTGGGCAATAGGTTATTTGAAGGAAAATGTTTATTAAAAAAAAACCTTCAATTTAAATTTAGGAAAAAAGAGAGAGAAAAAAAAAAACAAATGACTAGATTACAATAAGTTAAGAAAATAACAAACAACATTTCACAATAATTGATATAAATGAATAAATAGTAAAGCTGCAACAAATACATACGTGATTAGAATTAATAATAAAAACGAAAAAAAAACAATAAATTAATAAATAAATATATTTATATCAATAAATAAATAAATAAATAAAAACAAAAAAAAAACATGAATATATATATTGTATATAAATGTATATATCAATAAATAAATAAATAAATAACTAGTAAATAAATAAATAAGTACATAAATAAATAAATGAATAAATAAATAAATAACAAATTAGTTAATAAATCAATCAGTAAATAAATGGATATATAGGCCGAAGTACAAAAAGAACAAATATTTATCACAGTGTGTTAATGAGTGGGTTTTCAGATATATCACAGCTATATTGAAATTTATTCGCGAGTTTCTAAATTCGTTCAGAAATTAACTCAACATTCGCTCTTTGGTAGAGATTTATAGTTGAATGACGCCAGGGTAGATTCAGCATCATTTTTAAGAATTTATTTTGAGATACCTGGAGTTTTTATAAGTTACAAGAAGCTGTGTTTCCCCATACATGACTTCCACAGAGCAATATTGCATGGAAGATAACATTGAATATTATTATTTTGTTTTCATTACTGAGAATGGAATTGCGGTTAATAAATGGATACAGCAGTTTAATAGCTATGCCTATTTTCTTTAAAGTGCTGTTTATTTGTTCACTAAATGTTAGTTTAGTGTCGAGATGTATTCCTAAATATTTCACAGATCTTTCCCAAACTATATCTTTTCCGTTAATTTTTAGTTGACTACTAGGAAGATAACAAGACTTTCTTTTTTGTGAGAAAAATATAGCTTGAAATTTTTCATCATTCAATTTAATTTTCCATTTATTATAATATTCTTGCAATATTTCAATAGCCTGACTAAGGCTACTCTCAATATTGAGAGCGAGCTTGTCTGAGCAAAATATTGCTATGTCATCAGCAAAAATAGCTGATTCACATTGAGTGATTTTTGGGAAATCCGATGTGTATATATTATACAAGGACGGTCCAAGAACGGAACCTTATGGGACACCAAAATTAAAGTTCACTAATGGTGAAACACCACCGTCAACAAAAACACTAAAACATCGATCGGACAGGAAGCTTCGGACTACTTTACATAAATATAGAGGAATTTAAAATGTTAACATTTTTTAAATAATTCCTTTATGCCACACAGAATCAAAGGCCTTTTCTATGTCCAATAGAACCATTCCCGTTGATTTACCTATACCACGTTTGCATTTAATATTATTGCAAATTCTTTTCACTTGGTGGGAAGTGCTGTGAAACGTTCTAAAGCCAAATTGTTGATCGGGGAGTATTTTTTCGTTATATATTACTTTTATGATTTGGTTTTTCAAAACATTCTCATAAACTTTGCTTATACTACTTAACAAACTTATTGGCCTATAGGCACTAGCATTGTCAGAGGCTTTTCCAGCTTTGGAAATAGGTAAAATTTTTGCCATTTTCCAAGTGGCTGGAAAGCATTGCATTTTTAAACACGCGTTTATAATAAAAGTGAGATATTTTATACCAGTTATTGGAAGATGTTTTAAGTTAACGTTTTTAATTTGGTCTAACCCCCCCGTTTTTTTTTTAACTTTAGGGCTGTGGATAACACTCTTTTCAATTGATTCTTCCATTAAAATATCTGTTTCCCTGTCTCCTAGATTTTGAGAAACCAAGTGGTTTGTTGAGAAGTGTCTTGCAAACAAATTGGCGTTATCTACATTAATGCAAATCGTTTGTCCACAATCTTTCAACAACGGAATCTTTCTATTTTTGTTTTTGACTATCTTCACTATATTCTAAAAAGGTTTTCCATTTTTATCAAGAACGCTTAGTATTTCAATTAATGTTAGCAATCGAATGATTCACGATTATCAACTCTTCTGGATTCTAGTCTTGCTATCTCGTATCGGTTATACTGGTTGCTGATGATGACCTGGCTTCTGGTAATTCAGCTTTAAAACTGGTACTAATATTTTGGCGTCGGGCTTTTGACGGGATCGGATGGTACTACGCCCCTGGTGGCGTTTAAGACAGTAGGCGAGGACGCTCTAGTACATCATCAAGGACTACGCCCCTGGGCGCATTAAACAGCAGGCTAAACCACTCTGGTACATCAATGGTTACAACGCCCATGGTGGCACTTAAACTGCAGGCAAAATCGCTCTGGTAGATCAGGAGGTACCAAAGCCCCTGGTGGTAGTTATTACGTTTAATTCGAACTAAGGCCGCTTACCACTGGTGCGGTAAGAAATAGCTGGATAATCTCGCCTAACCCCTTACCACTGGTGGGGGAAGCTTCGTGAAAGCAAGTCTCCTGACTTTGTGTATGGTCGAAGGTATATCATTCGTTTTTAACGATTTAACGATTTTTATTTATATACAATTTGTCTTAGCTTACAATTAAAATTAAACTAAACTTAAAATTAGAAGTCGAGTGACTTTAATGTTCTCGGGGTGTTCTGCCCGGTTGTCCAGTGGGGGTTTGAATTTGATTTGGAAAAGTGTTGGCATTTAGCCGCGGCGGCGGTAGGCTGACCCTGTGAATGGTTGCTTCACCGTTGTCCGTGAAAATAGTGTCGTCCAGGGTTTTCATCACACTCAGGTACCTCGGCTCGGGATGTCCTTGCTCGGTGGCCATCCTTCTCACAAGGTGATTAGGATGATTGACGGTGTTCTGCACCAACTTCTTTGCCGAGTTAAGAAGGTAATTGTCGAGCGGTATTATTTTTGCTTTTGTGTAAAGGTCTTCGTTCCTGTAGTGTTTTGCTCGCTGCCGGTCGAAGTGGAGTCCAGGGCAGATTCTTAGCATCTTCCTCTCGAAGATTTAGAGTCCCTTCAACGCTGTCTTTGAGATCGTAAACCAGACTGGAAAACAATAGCGGATAACTGGCCTCAGAAGTTGTTTGTAAATGAGCACCTTCGTCTGTTGGTCCTGATATTCTCCTCATCAAAGAGTGTAGCCGGTGGAATGTCCAGTTGGCTTTTCTGATGATACTACTTGAGTGCGGGTTGAACCTTAGCAACTCGTTGAAGTTGATACCAAGGTACTTGACGATCTTTTTGGCTGGTTTCTGCAGGTGGTTGCTGAGCTAGATCTGCACGCACGAGGTCTCCTGAAACAGACAAACTTCGATTTGTCAGCATTGATTTTGATGTCCCATTTTTTGTAAAAATGGAACAGTCTATGGATATGAGGCTCTAGTTTTCGGACAGAGACTAGTGGTGACATTGAGGTTGCATTAGTAAGTGAGTCATCACACAACCGATTGGGATGGGCTGGTCTGATGTCATCAGACTGTAGAGGAAGGGGCCAAATTTGGAACCTTGTGCGAATCCGGCTTTGACGTTCTTCATAGTTAAAGAGCAGTTTCTCAACTGCACAAAGAAGTTCCTGGATGAACAAAGAATTTTTATTAGTGGCGGGGGTAGATGTCGCTATTGCATGAATTCTCGACATCCAGAAAGCATACGACTGTTACACGATGACTGTTGAGAGCTATGGTGGTGTCATGCTGGAACTTCAGGAAACGAGTGTAATGTAGAGTGCTTCTCTTTAAAGCCAAACTGCATGTCAGGTATTAAGTTGTTCTCGCTGCAGAACTTTTTGAGTTTCCTTGATATCAACTCTTCCAAAATCTTGCTTACATTGCTGAGAGCGATATTGGGTATATCATTCGTTTCAAGGTTTTCAAGGTTTTTTATTGAACTTTAATAAATATATTGTAAAACGTAAACTTAAGGATAATATGAAAAAAGTAGAAATTTGTTGGCGCTTATAAAATGACTTAAACTCAAAAAAAAAAATGCACGACTGGGTCGCACGAACTTGCTCCTATGTAATAGACTAGGAATTTAAAAAAACGAATGTTATTAAAGAAAACTGTTCATAAGGATAAAATAAAGTTTTAAAATTCTTTTAGTAGCTAGAGACAAAAACAGAATGCTATGCAAATATGAATTTATGCAAGAACAAAAATTATAAGACGTTGTAGTGGTTCCTTTAAAAAAATAAGCTTTTCTGTACAAAATTTCGCCAAAATACGCCAACTTTAAGTTTTTATTATTGTACTATTGAGAGTTAAATTTCCAAGACAAATATCAAGCCGTTCTTTAGATACCGAATTTTCAAAAAAAAAAGACTTTTTTTTCCAAAAATTGAAAAATTATTTTTTTTTTTCAAGTTTTGAAATGCAATGTTTTTTAAACTTTTTAGGAGCTTCCTTATGAAAAATTTCATTAAAATCCGTTATGTCGATAATGAGAAATTCAAAATTCGAAAAAATCGTTCTATGGTAGGTACAGTCAGTAACTAATATCTAGATTTCAAATTTGTTTTTATTAAATTATAGATCGTAAGAATTAATCAAAAGAAAAAACAAAATTAGCAAAATTCTCCGAACTGTTTTCGAGCAAAATACGATTTTAGAAAACCATTTTTTAACATTTGTATGGAAAGTACCGTTAGTTTTAGATAAAACAATTTTTTTTTTCTCAAATATTGTAGACTATGTTGACAAACTTTTATTTGTCAAGTTTGAAAAAAATCGAGCATGGGGTTTTCGACATATTGAGTTCCAAAAAAAAAATGAAAATTTTAATACGAAATAATATTCAAACTTTGGAGGAGCCTTAGCATAAGAAAACTGATTTAAATCGGCTAAACCGTTTTCGAGATAATCAAAAACAAGAAAAAAAAAATGGACCCAGGGGGGCTACCAAAAATAACAGTTTTTTGTAAAATTTTTTTCAGCCATTACCTAGTTTTAACTAAATAAAATTTTTAAATTTTTTTTGAAAAATTCTATGGGACAGTTTTGGAGAAAAAAAATGTTTATAAAATTTCGAAAAAAACCGTATGGCAGGTACCGTTATTTTTGGTCTTAAAAAAAAGAAAAAAACGTGTGGGGGAAAAATTAAAACCCATATCTACCAAGTTTGAAGAAAATCGGTTAGGCTGTAGTCAAACCGACAGACAGACTGAATTGCAAGACTCACTTTTTTGGTCTTCGCTATCATCGTAATGTCAACTTTGATCAAAATCTCGAGTTCGATTTTTTTTCCGAATGCATAACTTGCCTTATAGTACCTATAGGTCGCAAGTAAAAATTGTAACATTTATAATGTAGATGGTAAAAAATTAAGATTACCATAAATTTGCTTGGCTTTTCTCTCGGGTTGTTCCGTCCTGGTTGTCCATTTGGTGGGTTTATTGGTGGTTTGTTGGTGTTTTCAGCTACGGTGGTATGCTGACTCCGCGTCAGCGTAAAATTGAACTGCTTCTTCGTTGTCGGTTGAGATCCTTTCTAACATATCCAAAGCACTTAGGTATCTAGGTTCTGGATGTCGTTCCTGGGTGGACATCCTTCTTATCAGCGGGTTTGGGTGGTTGGCGGTGTTATGAATAAGCTTCCTTGCCAATCGCACGAGAAACTGGTCCAGTGGCTTAATTTTGGTTTCTTCGCAGACCTTTTCGTTGGTGTAGTGCTTCTTTCGCTGTAGATCGAAGATTAGACCGGTGCTTATCCTCAGAATTTTCCTTTCGAAGAGTTTGAGCTTCTGCATTGCTGTCTTCGAAATGGTGTACTATGCAGGAAAATTATAGTTGATGACTGTTCTGATTAGCTGCTTTTATATCAGTAGTTTCAATGGCTTGCTTAGTCCAGTTCTTCTGGCTAGCAATGGGTGCAAGAGGTGAAACGCGAAGTTGGCCTTCCTTGGTACCTGCCTTGAGTGAGGGTTGAATTTGTACAGCTCGTTGAAATGGACTCTGAGGTATTTAAGATTTCTTTTGGCTGCTATTGTCGATCCATCGGGAAGCTTCAGGGTCAGTGTATCATTTGTTCATCCCAGAAGGTCCTCATGATGCTTTTTCAGTAAAGACCGAATGTGATTTGGGTAAGTGGTGAACGAAAAATAATAATGTTATAGACGAAATAAATAAATAAATAAATAAATATAGAGAATTCTTTTACTTCAGTCTTTTCCAGAGCGACTTGGTGGATGAACAGTATCCCTACACTTTGACTTTCCGGTTAAAGGAGGCCCCCCTGCAGAAATGAGTTAAATGGTAGCACAGCTCTAGGTTTCATAGTATGTAATAATCACCAAAAGTTG
This sequence comes from Philhelius festivus, assembly GCA_963931855.1. Taxonomy (NCBI): domain Eukaryota; kingdom Metazoa; phylum Arthropoda; class Insecta; order Diptera; family Syrphidae; genus Philhelius; species Philhelius festivus. The sequence continues at coordinate 148,645,664 of OZ007555.1, read as the reverse complement.
TGTGGCTGGATAAAAACTTACACTATGAAAAAGAGTTGTAGAATGACAGCTAAGTAGCTTCAAATTTTAAGCCACTGAAATGACGCGACGTATGACACGACTTCTAAGCATCTGAAATTGGCAAATAAGACACTTGGAAATGGATCGAGATCACTCGCATAAGAAAGGACTTAGCTCGGTGACCCATCCCGTTCCGTTGTTCCTAAATACTTTTGCATCCATTTGAAATTCGTAGTGGAAATCCTCATGAAAATTGACGTTATGAACTGGTAATCGATACCCAGGTTTCAACATCATTAATCTAACTTGTTAGAAAGAAACCTACTGTGAAACCAAGAAAAATCTTCTATATCAGTAATATTTAAGTTTTCTTAAGTTAGGTATTTATTTTTTGTGTCGATAGATTTGAGACTTTAAATTGAAGCACATACTAGTAATAATTGTCTGAGCTAAAACAACAAATAAAATCTTAACTTTAATATTTCTATCAAAATAACTTTTCTCCTCTAAAACCTAAAACTGACAAGAACTTTTCATCATCGAATTTAATGAATTTTATAACCCCGTCATAAAACAGGACTTTGAATCAATTTTCAATTAATTTTCATTTGCTTTTGATTTGTCGGAGTAAATCAATGGATTTCATCTCAGACAAAATAAACGAAAAAAAAAAAATCAAAAACAGTATAACAAACACACCCTATGAAATTTACTTCGATCGAAGTTCACAGGTACTCTCCGAGTCCGAGTCTACCGACAAAGTACAAGAAGACTCTACTCCGGAGTCTTGGCTCGTTCGTTTAAAAATTTGGTCAGATTTTCTAAAACATTCCAAAATCGATAAAAGATGAGGGTGTGAGACTCCGTCCTCATCATCATCGTTGTCGTGGCGTCTTTCATTTCAAATTTCAAAACTGCCTTGGAGAGGGCAAAATAAGGAGAAAAGTTAATTGAAAACTTTAAATTGCTATTGGTATACAATTTAGAAACGTGTAAGGGAAATTGAGGAACTGATTTCATCAAGCTATCGCAGATGTACTCGTAGTTGTGACTATGTATGTCACTGTTATTTTCGTCTTCGTCGTCATCGTCATCGTCATCGGCTAGTCATTCATTTTCGAACAACAATAGCTAAACAATGAGTTTGTTGTGGTATGATATCGATTTTTTTTAAAGTACCAATAAGCACAGAGAAGGAATTTGGGTTTCTCGAATAGAACGGACCGAAATGTGATTGAAAAGGATTCGTTTGTTATCGAATCAAGATGAGGGTTTCCAAGAAAAAATGTGTTTTGCATTACTTAAAGGTTTATTTAACTTTCAGTTTTTGAAGATTTTAAAGAATCTTTTAAGATTAAATAATTATTATGAGAAACGGATTTCTTAACCTTGTTGACTGTTTATGCATAGTTGCGTCAAATAACTTTTCATGGCTGGAAATTCAGTCCCAAGAAGACACTGCTTCAAATTGGCAGATAGTCCTTTTCCTTAACACCTGAGCTGGGAATAATTCAATTAGTTTTGTTTCAGAAACTGTAGAAGTCTCCGTTGGTTCCATCAGCAGTTATCACCTGGATCCATGGATAAGTACCTTTGGGGAATCCACGTCTCCCCATATCTCATTTTATGTGTCGTAAAATATTATAGTGAGAAAAAATAAAATGCACGACTGGGTCGCACGAACTTGCTCCTATGTAATAGATTAAGAATTTCGAAAATGAGTGTTATTGTTCATAAGCATAAAATTAATAGCCCTTGTACTGGTTTCTTACAAAAGTAAGCTTTTATTTTAAAAAAATTTAAAACATTTTTAAGAAAAAATTTTGGTACGCCAATTTAAATTTTTTATTATTGTTCGAATAAAAATTAAATTTACAAAACAAAAAATATAGAGCCGTTTTCGAGATATTGAATTTTCCAAAAAAAAAATTGATTTTTTGTCAAAATTCAAAACAAAATAATTAGAAATTCAAAATTTAAAAAAATCGTTCTATGGTAGGTACAGTCATTAATATCTTGTTTTCAAAATTGTTTTTATTAGATTATAGATCTTAAAAAATTAACCAAAAGAAAAAAAAATTAAGCAAAATTCTCGGAACCGTTTTCGAGAAAAATATGATTTTCGAAAACCATTTTTTATCATTTGTATGGAGGGTACCGTTCTTTTTAGGTAAAATAATTTTTTTTACATCTTATATTAAAAAACTTTTATTTATCAAGTTTTAAAAAAATCGAGCATGGGGTTTTCGAAATATTGAGTTTAAAAAAAAAATTGTTTTAATTTTTTTAAAAATCAAAAAAAAAAATTGAAAATTTGAATACATAATATGTAATATTGAAACTGCTGGAGAGCCTTAACATAAGAAAATGATCAAAATTTGAGAAAATCAAAAACAAAAAAAAATGGTTCCAAGGGGCACATAAGGCAAAATAGCCTGATTACGGCGACAAAAGTACAATAATGAACTTCGTCAAAATATAAAAATTGTGGGCTCAAAATGTTCGTGAATATCCAATACATAGGGAAACATGAAAATATTTTCAAAAAAATTCAAGAAAGTGAAAAAAAACGGTACTATTCAACCCCTCTCCTACGTTCGATTTTCTGCATTTAAAATTTCTCTTAATTAAGTATAAGCTTGGTTGTGAACATTTGCAATCGTTGCGAGCTTTTGTAAAATATTTTGTTGTGAATCTGTTAGCACATAGTAAGTACTTTATTTAGACATAAAAACCCGTTATATAAATCTATTATTTAATACAGAAATAGCCTCATGTATTTATGTAGTATAAATGGTGTGTGTTTTTGTTTTTAATACAACTTCACGGAGGCTTTTAAAAAAAGGGCCACTTTGGTCCGCCTTAATTTTTTGTCTAAAAATTAGCTCATAGTGTTGTTGTAACGGGCTATAATTTTCAGTTGCACAAAATTGCACATTTTCGAATAATAAATATTTATTTACAGCTAGTCGAGATCACTCCACGGAGGAGCAAACATTGATTTCAAGAAAAGAATTGTACTTAATTTTAAAAAGTGAAAATTAACTTCTGTTTTCGCCAGCTAAATGTACTGAACGTTTGATAAAATATAGTTTGAATAAATTAAAATGCGAAAACAGTGAAGTGAAATTTGAAAAATGTTTAAAATCGTGTCTAAGAATATTTGTGTTAAAGTTATTCGTTAAATTGAAACGGTGTCATCGAATGCATAACAGACTTAAAGAAAAACATGAAAACTGGTTGAATGCGGAGTTCAAAATACTCCACTTGCAAGAATAACAAGAATCCGTTATTAAAAGACCATAAGCAAAAAGACTTTTATATCAACATCCCAACGTTCAAAACAACGAAATGTAGAGGGAATTGTAAACCAAATACCATTTGAAGTTCTCACCTTTGCAGCTAGTACAAGCTTGATGCAATCGGGAAAGCGACCAACTACTAAAGTTATATAATTGGCAATAGAGTATTCCCCCAGAACCCTAAAATGCATGAAGAGAGCAACAACCACCCAGGAGATTTTCACCTCGTACTCTCCTTTGGAAGCTTTGGGTTTGATGGTCGATACAAGCATGACAAAGAAAGATGACCTCAAAGTTCAGCGAGGTGCAAAATCAAGAGGCGCAAATTTATATCCGTCATACAGTGCTATTGCACTAGCAAAAAGAACTTGTTATCCAGATGGTATAATAATATCGGAATGTGAAGCGCGGATTCCGATACAACAACTTTTGGATCACACTGTTGGATGGCTGTTCGAAACACAAAAAGAATTTATGAGGTTATACCTTCCTGCAGAAGTGTTCGTTGTCGACGTTTATTGAAAATGGGGTCCTGATGGAAGCGGAGGCCATAGTATTTATAAATTGAACTTCAAGGACAACCCGAATTACTCCGATTCTAGTATAATTCTGAGTACGATTGTGCCTCTCGAAATTTCTATTTTCAATGATGGACAAAATTTTTTTCTTGGAAAAACCCAAGCTCATCGTCAACAAAATGGTGTCGGCCTATTGGATTTAAGTTAATTAGAGAAATCACCGAAACTACAAGACAAGAATTCAACAACATTCAAAACCAACTTGAAGCTACTTGAGGGCGGGTCAATAAGTCCGTGACTTTTGGAATAAAACACAGATTTTTTGATAAAAAAATAATTTTATTTTTCAACGTAGTCTCCCTTGAGCTCTATACACTTTTTCCAACGCTTCTCCAATTTTTTTATCCCTTCCAAAAAAAATGATTTGTCGAGGTCCTCAAAATAGGCCTTTGTTTGCGAGATGACTTCATCATTGGAGTCAAATCTTTTTCCACCAAGCCATTTCTTCAGGTTTGGGAGCAAGAAGTAGTCGCTCGGAGCCAAATCTGGAGAATAGGGTGGATGAGGGAGCAATTCATAGCCCAATTCATGGATTTTTGCCATGGCAACTGCACATGCGTTTGTGGTCGACTGTGAGCAAACGCGGCACCCATCTTGCGGAAAGCTTTCTCATGCCCAAGTGATCATTCAAAATTGAAACCACTGAGCCATGCGAGATCCCTACGGCTTCCACAATCTCTCGCACTTTCAATCTTCGGTCGGCCAACACCATATCGTGAATTTTTTCGATTGTTTCGGGTGTAGAGACCTCAACTGGGCGTCCAGGACGTTCGGCATCTTCAGTGCTTGTACGGCCACAACGAAATTCAGTAAACCACTTTTTTACCATTGAAATCGATGGTGCAGAGTCCCCATAGTATTTATCAAGTTTAGCCTTGGTCTCGGTAATGGTTTTTTTTCGCAAGAAATAATGCTTAATAAGCACACGAAATTCACTTTTTTCCATTTTCTCCTCAAATTAGTGAGTAGTCTGATAAAAATAGCTGTCAAACACAAACTTACTGACGCAGCAAGTTTAAATTTTGACAGGAGTCAACTGACAGATGCCTGTTGACAGGAGCAGTGTTGCTGTTTCAGTAAAGAGGTCAGAAATTCAAAAAGTCACGGACTTATTGACCCGCCCGTAGATCGTAAGAATTAATCAAAAGAAAAAAAAATTCAAAATTCTCGGAACCGTTCTCAAAAAAAATACAATTTCGAAAACCATTTTTTAACATTTGTATGGAAGGTACCGTTAGTTTTAGATAAAACAATTTTTTTTTATCAAATATTGTAGATTATGTTGACAAACTTTTATTTGTCAAGTTTGAAAAATATCGAGGATTGGGTTTTCGAAATATTGAGTTTCCAAAAAAAAAAAATTAAAAATTTTAATACGAAATAATATCCAAACTTTGGAGGAGCCTTAGCATTAGAAAACTGATTTAAATCGGCTAAACCGTTTTCGAGAAAATCAAAAACAAACAAAATGGACCAAGGGGCCGGCCACCAAAAATAACAATTTTTTGTAAAATTTTTTTCAGCCATTACCTAGTTTTAACTATGTAAATGAAATTTTTGAAATTTTTTTTGAAAAATTCTATGGGACAGTTTTGGAGAAAAAAAAATGTTTATAAAATTTCGAAAAAAAATCGTATGGCAGGCACCATTATTTTTGGTCTTAAAAAAAAGAAAAAAACGTGTGGGGGGAAAAATTAAAACCCATATCTACCAAATTTGAAGAAAATTGGCCGAGCCGTTTAGGCTGTAGTCGAACCGACAGATAGACAGACAGAATTGCGAGACCCACATTTTTGGTCTTCGCTATCATCGTAATGTCAACTTTGATCAAAATCTCGAGTTTAATTTTTTTACAAATGCATAACTTGCCTTATAGTACCTATAAGTCACAAGTAAAAACTCTAGGAGCTGGAAAATCCACGAGACTACCCTTTCAACATCAGAAGGACAATAGCTGTATTTTATTTTCCCCCAGATCTGATCTGGATTGGATTTTGTTATACGTGTAATTTTGAATGAAGATCCAATCTGGATCAGATCTTGGGGAAAATAAAACACAGCTAATATTTCTTTTTTTTTAGAATTTAAAATAATGACGAGTTGATTAGCGAAGAAGTAGCATTTCCCATTTTAGAATTATTTTCTGCTGCAAGTCCCATTTTAATTATCCTTGAAATCGTATTTGATCGCTGGTCTTAAGTAAGCCTACTAACCTTGTTAATATTTCTCGATAAACATGTATTTTAAATGAATTCATAGAACTTTGAAGTTTCTTAGTTGACTATGTTCATGTCTATATTGAAATTTCGATTAGTTTTCAAAGATATACTCGTATATGTACGTAACACCGACGCGACGCACTCCATTCGAGTCTGCTTGCTCAATCGAATACAATTGAAGATCCAAGAGTACATAATTTAAATATTTGCTTGTGCAAATCGACAAACTCAATTTACCCTAACAGCAAACTTTAGTATGAAAAATAAGGTTACGCATACGCCACAGTGTCCCAAATCGATCAGCCGAAGCCATTCATAAAACATTAGAGTGCGCTGTCGTCGTCATTGTGTGTCGCATCACCAAAGTTTGCAGACAAAAACCGAAATCGAGAAAATATATCCACGCTGCAATGAATACGGAATAATAATTGAGGCTGGGGGTCTATGGGAGTTCGCAGGCAGGTTTCTGTCAATGTGGTCCCTAATTTCCGCCACCAGGCAACGTAAATCACACAGAGAGCTGGGGGAGCTGAGATCCTACGTGACTTTGCTTGCTAATTTTCCATAGTTTTCCTCTATGAATCCATTCAATTTGGGTTATTTGAAGCTGTAGGAGTGTGCAGCAGTGGGCGTCGATGTATTGGTGTGTGGGTATTAAGGCAGTGTATCTGGCAGCGTTGAGTCTTTTGAATTTGTTTGCAAACACATATACCCACACATTTTAACTCCGTTTAGTCATAAAAAAGTCACAGTGTACAGTCGTTGTAGCCATGCTCTATTTTTGAGTTGTATCCAGATCAAGGACTAAATTGGAAGATTATGAATTTGTCAGCACAATACCAGTGACACTCGGTTAATGTGGTTGAGGAAGCCGTAGCGGCAGCAGTTGCCGTTGCCGTTGCTGGTGCCATTGCCGAGGGGATCTTGCGAGGGAATACTCTGGTTCTCTGCTGGCACGTAAATATACAAAACTACTCACAGATACAAGCCCACAGATATATTGTACATGGTTGTGTATCTATTTAAATTTTGTCTTTTTCTTTTTGCAGTGTTATCATCTTTATATCTTTCGTTCCAACATCCAAATGTATTTCGGTGGACGACAGAACGTTGAAAAGTGGTTTTGCCTCTTGGTCCATTTGCCATGTAAAACCGATGACCCAAAATGATTGTTAACTCAACCATTTGAATGTTCATTGTTTGCATTGAAAATTTAATTTTTCACTTTGTTACTGCAATGTTTGTTCGAATTTGAAGTGTGTTAGTATTTGTTTATTTGTCCGGATACCTATTTCAAATGCAGGATATGGTCTATGGAAAAAAGGACATAGGTACATATGCAAGGAGCTAGTAAGATTCATTGCAACTGGTTGCGTACTGTGGTTCATGAAGTATTTATGACAAATGTTCGGTTCTGCATAAGCCAAGAGATAAAATTTAAGTTTAATTGTGTTAGATTTAAGACTTTACAATTTACCTCAAGGAAATTAATTTTAAGGGAAATGTGGTGTCATAAAGTTGCATCAAATTGTTCTTTACAAAATCATATATGGAAATAGGATGTATATGATCCAGAAGTCGCAATATTCAAATTTAGTCTTCTGCAAAAACATTACTTATTTGCTTTAGATTTTGCTTATAGTTTAGAATGGACAAGGCCCTGCCATGTGAACTATGTCAGCAGCTATTTCACCACTTTTGCGCGCCACATATTATGTTTTTTTTCTCTCCAGCGTGCATCATAAGGATTGAATTTAAATACAACTCGTGAGGAGGTTTGTTGCTGTCTATACGCTACACAATGTAACTCATTCACTATCGTACTTACAGCGTTTTTCATTTTTTGAGAAGCTCAAACTTACTATATAACGCTGCGTTGAACTTGATTCTCCAGATTCCTTCGATACTCACTGGAACATAAATCACACATTAAATTTTCTTTCCAGTCTCAAAGAGATACGCAAAATCAACGCCTCTCAGAATTAATCCAATTTAATTTTTATTCTGTAGAATCACATTTGTTTGATTACAAAAAAGTATTTGCGAAGCCTATAAGGGTTTTTCTGCAGATCGTTATTTAAATTATGTAGTTAATTAATTATCTACAATAATTCTTGAAATTTTAATAAGCTAATATTTAACATGCTTTTCAATAATATTTAATGTATTTTTTTTTTAGTTTTTTTTTGAATATGTTGCAGTTCTATGAAGTAACTTTTGGTTGTGGTTCCCCACGATAGAATTCCGTATCTCAGAGAGGAATAATGTCTAGAACTTATCATCCTAACATACCATCTGTTTATACTCGTAGACTTTAAGGCCACCTATGATAGCATAGCCAGGGTAGAACTTTACAAAGCCATGAGAAAATTCGGCATCCCAAATAAATTGACACAACTATGTAGGTTGACCATGACCACCGTAACAAGCCAAGTAAAAATAGCCAGATTGCTATCCAGACCAATCAACATCTTTAATGGACTCCGACAAGGGGACGGTTTGGCCTGCCTCCTCTTCAACCTGGCGTTGGAGAAAGCAATCCGTGACTCTGGCACGGCAACAAGAGGGACCATCGTCCAACAGGTCCAGCCAGTTACTGGCTTACGCAGACGACATCGACATCATCGGAAGAACCGAACAAGCTGTACACGATTCCTTCATCCAGATCGAGCAGGCGGCACAAAATCTGGGGCTGCACATTAGTGAAGGTAAAACAAAGTACATGGCGGGGTCCAATGCGAGAGGAACAGTTGGTCAAACAATCAAGGTAGCGGAGCACGAATTTGAAGTGATGCAATCCTTTTAATATCTTGGGTCAATAGTAGCAGCCGATAACAATATAGAAGAAGAAATACGCGGGCGGCTTCTCAAATCCAACAGAGCCTACTATAGTCTGTCAAAGCTCTTCAAATCCAGAAATCTCACCATAGCTGCTGTACAGGACCATGATCCTGCCAGTACTCACATATGGATCCGAGACTTGGGTGCTTAGCAAAGGGCACTCCGACCTCTTAGCTGCGTTCGAGAGAAAAGTCTTAAGGAGAATTGTTGGCCCCATATGTGAGGAAGGACGATTCCGGAGACGATACAATCATGAAATAGACGACAGCATGCACTGAAAATAAATTCCTAGGTAATATTGACAAAAACGTTTTGTTGAGCTTTAACAAAACAATTTTATCGTTTTGATAAAATTTTTGTCAATACGAAAGAATAATTTTGTTGATTTCACAAAATTTTTATAATCCAGCATGATTTTTTGTCAGTTTAACAAAATATGCACTACAAATAATTATTGTCAGTTTAACAAACCAAGTTTTGTTAATATAACAAAATAAAACAGAGATTTTTGTCACACCGACAAACTTTCTTGTGATGTTAACAAAATGTTTGTTGTATCTACAAAAAACCTGTTTTGTAAATGTTTGTCAATATCACAGAGTTTTTGTTAATTTTTTTTTTGTCAATTTAACAAAAAATGAAAACATTTTTGTTAAAATGACAAATATTTTGTTTTGGGGTTGAATTATTTTGTAATATTGATAAAATAATATTAATCAAAATTAATTTTGTGGTTTCAACAAAAGAAATTTGTAAAATTGACAAAATATTTTGTTGAATTGACAAAATATTTTGTTAAATTAACAAAATATTTTGTTGAATTGACAAAATATTTTATTGAATTGACAAAATATTTTGTTAATTTAACAAAATATAACAAAAAAATTTGTTAATCTAACAAAACAATTTTGTTAATTTAACAAAAAAATTTTGTTAATTTAGCAAAAAAATATTGTTAATCCGATAATAATAAAAAAAAAAAATTTAACATTAACAAAAAAATTTGTTAATACAACAAAAGAATTGTTAATATGACAAATTAACTTTGAAAATTGTACGAAATTTTGTCATATTGACAAAATATTTTTGTTATTTCAACAAAATTCTATAATTTTTGTCAATTTGATAAAACTTTTTGTTGGACGCATATTGACAAAATTTTTGTCAAATCAACCTACATTTTTGTCATATGATATATACCTAGATTTTATTTTCAGTGTGGTAGACCATGCTTGCGCTGGAGAGATGGCGTATACCAGGACGCCCGAAGCCTTGGGGTGCGCAACTGGATGGCGTCGGCTCGAGACGGGTTCCTGCCCTGGCCTTTTTCAATAAGTCTCTCCACCTATCCCGGTCTCGAGCCGACGCGATCCAGCTGCGCACCCCAAGGCTTCGGGCTTAGACTTCATTTTCGTTTCGCTGACTAGGAAGCCTACCCATACCCAGTCCATCTGATTTATTGAAGAGCTGTTATGTCAGCTTTATATTTTGACAGGGCATCGGCTGGCTGCTGAGCAGCTCGAGCTCTATAGAGCGATCGTATTTTCCATATGAAAATTCGTAAATCGTTTTTCCGTTTTCGTTGCGTGGGTTGTCGTCGTGAGATCAGTCCGTTTCCGACGCTTTGTTGTGGGTCTCGTAATTCTTTTAGTTTTACTGGACAGGGAATTAACCTGTCGCCAACCTGAGGAACCAGCCTGATTATATCATATTAGCCAAACCTTTTTTAAAAGGCTTGTTTCTAGCGGCCGCCGCCGCGGAGAGGCTATGATCACACTTAAACCAGTCCCGAATAGGTACGGCACGTGCATGATTTCGTATGCTACATCTTATTCCCCCTATTCATCTGATGGCTGACCGCCGGCCGAACAACAGATTCAACTTCAAGCTTTATTAACAAATGATTCAACTTCGTTAATAAAGCTTGAAGCGGACTTGTTCGCAAGTTCTTCTGAACTGACCTCTCTACCAAAATTACTTTCGATCACTCCATCTAAGTTCATTGTCTTTCTTTCAAGTATTTCATTTATTAAACTCCAAATTTTTTTCAAATCAACGCGATACTCTGAAAATTTTTCTCGGTAAAATGTCATTTACGTTTTTTCAATTTTTTTGTTGACGAAGTTTCTCTAATTTATATATTCGGTTTCGTATCTGACGCATCGTTTTTATTTTTCCATCGTTTGTAGAGCATATCTCTTTGTTTACATATCTGTCAAATTTCGAGGTCCACCCAAAAATGTGTATCATTCGGCTTCCTTGTTTTTAATCTGCTTCAGGAGACCACCATCCTACTGTGAATGCAGCTATTCATATTCAGCAGTAAAATGCAAACAAAATTTGACAGATCAAAACTGCCAATCAACTGAAGCCTAAAGTACATACTTGAGGATCCACTTTCACCAGCTACTAAGGTTCAATACTCATGAAAGATGCGTTCCTAAAAAGCCAATTGGGTCATCATCATCTCAACTCACTGATTAAGAGAAGTACCGGACTTGGCCAGCCGACAAAGATCCTTGAGACCATTTGTCTAATACAACCGAAACGAAGTTTTTACCACTGGTATTAACAGAGCAGTTTTCGATAACATAGAATAAACCCTTGACGAACCCACTGGATGGTGTGTATTGATCTGGATCTCTTGGATTTTATTCCAAAATGTGTGGGAGTGTGAACATTTGCTCAACGGTTGATTTCTCTAAACTAAGCTTTCATGCATTTCCATCTCTTGAACACTGTCAGAATGTTCAATGTATTTCATTGATTTATCGCTTTTTTCACAAGCAATGCTCACTCGATGTAGCCAGATGCATTCCTCCCCTCAATTTTTTTCGCCCGTGATACCAGTTTTGCTAGGTATGTCCATCAGTTCACCCTCCAGCCTATTTTAGGTCGTACGATTATGGTATAATTTCCACGGAACGCTTTTCCCTTCCTACTTCAATTTGGAAACATTCAAGACCAATATTCATCGATACCTCCGTAACCCCCCTTGATTACCTCATCCCTGATGATGATTCATCAGCCATGCTGTATTTAACGCTATAAGAGCGTGTATGAATTATAAAAATAAAAAATTAATTTTGTCTCTAATACGAGTAATATTAATTTTTAAAATTCCTTGTCTATAACATAGAAGCGAGTTAGTGCGACCCAGTTGTGCATTTTATTTTTTTTACAAATGTACGGCTTGTCATATAATAGACGTAGACGTAGAGGCTATTTCCGTATAGCCAGTTTAAGGGCTACTGTCTCCTATAGAATATCTTTTCTTATGAATATGAAAGCTCTTAGAACTTAGATCTTTTTTGGTAAAAAATGCTTAAGAATTTTTTTAAAGAGTGTCTCAACCTGAAGAAAAATGCCAAATTCTGATTTGGCTGAGGAATTATTGAATTAATTTTAAATTGAGCATGTTGAAAATCCTAGGAAACTTTAAAGGATTGGATTGGATCGGTCTTTTTCCTAATAGATCCGATTTTTTTTGTAGTTGATACAAAATCAAATGGCAGGAAGTTTTTTTTCGAAGTATCCCCAGCCCGACTTGTTTCCCTATATAAAAAAAATTGGTGATTTTTTTTCTTATGTTCATTCGATTGGAACTGGTAGGAGGAAGAAAAAGAACTTTTTCTCAAGAATTCGAAGTAAGTCAAAGCAATATAAAGTTGAAAGGGAATAACTCGTATACCAATATTTCCGCAAAATGAAGAATAGTACTTCCTTGTACTTAACTTAATGTGGGGTACCTTTAAATCTAACTTCTTTCATTGTCACGTACAATCTGGTTTGGTATCTATCCGTGCTTAAAAGAGACCAAGCTGAAATACAATCATGTATACATTATTAAGGAAGTTCAAGTATTGAAAAATTAGCTGCCTTCCGGCGACACTGGTGCTTCAACATTTCATTAGGAGAAAGAAAGATGCCTTTTCCACTTAAACATAGGGAGCAACTTCAAATCCCCCTTTTTTATGAATTCAGTATGACCGGAGTTTATTCTTTTAGAAAAATTAAACTGATCAGAACCAAATTCAACTTGGATTGCTTATTCAATATTTGAAATTGAAATAAAACACAAGAACTAAGAGTCCATCGCACAGATAAAATTCTGTTTGCAATCATTCTAGCTGCCTAGCATTTTTGCTCTGGACCTTTTTATTTCATAAAAAAATTATTCTTGAAACAGTAACTCGTGCGTTGTTAATTCAACACTCAGAGTCATTCAATTTGGGTCGCATTTTAAAGCTTAATTTTCACAGAATTGCTATACATCCTGAATCTAAAATGCTTATTAAATGCGTGTGTTCAAAGGGCTTAGAATTTTACGCAGATTTTATTAGACGTTCAAAAGGATGAAATTGGGGTTTAGACTTCTAAAACAACTCCTTTTATGGTATTTTATTGATATATTTGATTGAGTTTTATTGAAAAACTCAGAATAAAACAAACATATTTTTAAATCGTTGCAGAATTTTTTAAATAAATAATATTTAGTAATATAATATTTTTGAAATATCGAATTTCTAAAAAAAAAAAAACAAATATTTTTTATTTACTGAAGAGGATAATTATGTTACTTTCCTTAAAATGTTTGAGTACAGTTCGTGTGCTAAGAAAATTTGGAGAGGATTTCAAATAAAATACCGATGCACATTAATATCGCAATTGCAGGAAAGTATCGGTACATTATATGTACATAGGCAAGTCCCAAAATTCAAGTTATGCATTCGTGAACAAAAATCCAACTCGAGATTTTTATCAGACCTTGTAATATCAGTGAAATAATATGGGTATTATTTTATATCTTTTTCTGGGCCTCTTATGTCACTTCTGAAAGAGAAAATTTCGTTAAGTGTTCACCGCCTAGTTTTGCTCTCTATCTCTCGTATGCTGTTCGAAAACCGCAGTACATGCTGAAAAGGCAGCCTATGAAATGTTTTAGTTCGGTCCATTAAATAATAACTCAAAAATTATATTTTAGTTAAAGCATTCGCCATAAAGGAAAATTTTTTAGCTCCGAAACGAAAGGTATCTACCATTTAGAGTTTATTATTTATCTCGAAAACGGCTTTAACGATTTTAATCAAAAAAATATGTCTACTAATATTGTAAGCATGGTCTATATAATTTTTAACAATACACAATATGATAAAATGTTATTAGCACTACCGGTTCTTTTTTGACTTTTTCAGTAACGGCTCTATCGATTTGGATCAAGATTTTAATAGAGGAGCTCCATTTTATTTGAAATAATATCGTGTATAATTTTTTTTGAAAAATATGTTTTCCAACTTCTAAAAAATTGTGTTTTTGATTCTCCATTGTCTGGGTACACCAGGATTTAATTATATCTAATACGAGTTGTATTGAGGTTTCCAAAAACTAAATTGTAATCCAACCGAAGGAAAATTTGTCAATATACTATATGCACGAAATATCAATCCGAATAAGCTTTCTTCAATACAATAATTTGCACCCCTGTTTGCTATACTGACCATCAGATCAACAGTAGACCTTTTCCTACAAGCAATGTATTGCCAATCATTGAAAAGCTTTCTTTTTTCAAGACAGTTCTTGAGCTGACAATAAACAGTGTTTCCATGATTTAATCAGGGAGGTTCTTATTTGTAATTGGAGGCAGAAAAAACGCCTTTTTACCCGGCAAGTTTGAAAAATCTTGCTTTTTGTCTACTCGTTAAGAGACCAGTAGAGTAAGACACATAATTTATTGTACACTTATTACAAGTAAGCAAAATTTAATACTAATACATCATATTTAAAATAAATAAAATTTAGTAAAAATACATGAGTGTAAGAAAAAACTAAATTACAAAAAAGAAAACTTATCCAAATTATAATAATACATTTTAATTATAAAAGAACAAATAACAATAAAAAATTTGGGTGGTTGAGAAAGTTATTGAGGTGGGTTGGAGAGGAGAGAATTTCGGAGGACTGATGTAGATATGTATATTAAAATCAAAAATATTTGAGGAGTTGTTGGAATTACGCAGCATACATGACATAGGATTATAGTAGCTAGTTTAGTTTAGTTTAGTGATTTTTATTTAAAATTTACATATAAAGCAATTATTAATTACAAAATCAAATATAGCATGGCATTGCCGTCTGCCAGATTGACAAATAGTTACATAAATCTGGTTAATTTTTAACAGTTAAAACATTAATAGTATTAAGCAAATTTAAGTTCAACACAGATAGAGCATTAAATATTATAAGTGCATTAAAAGTTTTCATCAATTATCATCTCTCGATACGCAAGCGCAACCTTGCAATAATTAAAGAGTTTGGATACTTCCATTTCATTTAAATGCGATAACATCTCTTCGTCAGTTATAGCATCGCAGCCAAAAAAGAATCTTCTTGATTCCATCAACACCGGGCATCTTCCTAGAAAGTGTAGCACATCTTCTCTTTCTTTCCGATTACACAGATGACATAATACAGGCAGGTCCTCTCTATGTGGTATATAATTGAGTCGCAAAAGTTCTCCACGCAGTCTTACCATCATAGATATTTGCTCCACACTATTTTCATCTCGAAAATAATTTCTTTGTCCCAGATTGTAGCATAATCTACTATAAAGCGCTCTATGCACGGAAGTGGTAGCTTCTTGTATATATTTTTCTCGATATTTTATGTCTGTCGCCTCAATTAGTTTGTAGAGTGAGCCTTTTAAATCATTGGGGTTCTCTAAATCTAATTCGAGCTGAATCCCACACCACTGTGCCAACTCCATCCATTCAGCATACCAACTGCTTCTTCGATGTATTACCTCAAGGGCCGCTTTCTTTGGTAGTCTTTCATTGGACATTTTTAAAACCTTAATTATATAATCAATGTGTAGCTTAAGTGTCCGTATGAAGAGTGGGGATAGTCCAGTTTCCAGCATCACGATATAGTTAGGGGTATTAGAAGGAAGACGAAATATCCTTTTAACATAGTACCTTAAGAGTTTTTCCACCAATTCAAAATGCTTGTATCCCCATACTTGGGATGCATAGAGCATAATTGACTCCGAGACTGCTTCAAAAACACGAAATTTACTACTATGGACAATGTATTTACTGGCGAAACAATTTTTCCATGTAGCACCAATGGCATTCTTGGCCTTCTCAAGCTTCTCCTTCAAATGCTTTTCCATGCTCAAATTTTTGGTAAAACAAACCCCCAGATATCTATATTCCTGTACAACTTCTATACTCTCCTCGTTATAAGACCACCTCTCATTTGAACAATTCCTTCCACCACCTTTTTTAAAAATCATGACTTTTGATTTGTTCAGATTTACTTTGAGGCTCCAAGCTATGCTGTATCTATATAGTTGATTAATCATCAGTTGCAGCGATTCTGGTGAATAAGCAAATAGGACTATGTCATCCGCAAAGAAAAGTGCTTTAATAATAGTTCCTGCATATTCGATACCTCCAGACAAACAGTCAGAAAGATCCTCAATGTAAAGTGCGAACAGAAGAGGGCTCAACGCACACCCTTGACGTACTCCCGATTCGGTTTGAAACCATTCAGACATTTCCTCTCCATTCCATACTGCCGATTTAGTATCGTCATACAGGTTTTGCAGCACTCTACCAAACTTTTTGGACATCCCTAGTCTAAACATCTTGTATATTAAAGCTTTTCTATCTACCGTATCAAAGGCTGCCTTAAAATCAACAAAAAAACAATATAGTTTTTTTCCACTTTGTATAAATTTTACTGCGATGCATCTTAGTACAAATATGTGATCAGTTGTAGAGTATCCTGGCCTGGATTATAGTAGCTATAATTAGTACGGTGAAAAGGAATGCGAAATAGGGGTACTGACCTAACATTTCGTCGGTTGGTATTAATGGGAATCAGACTTATTTGACCCGGAAAGTCTATATTACCAGTTAGTATGTCGTGTATAAAAACCACATCGGCGGATTCACGTCGTTTTTCAAGCGACTGAAGGTCAATTAGCATTCAGCGATTCGAATATGGAGGAAGTCGATAATTATTATCCCACGGAAGATTGCGCAGGGCAAAACGAAGAAACATACGCTGGACGGCTTCGATCCTTTTAATTTGGGTTATTTGATATGGTGACCAAACCTGAGACGCATATTCTAGGATTGGGACGGACAAATGAAATGAAAAGAGATTTGGAAATGTACGGGTGAGAGAACTCTTTTGACCAGCGTTTTATAAAACCAAGCGTCGAAAGTGGCATCGAAAGTTAAGCTCTTTATCACATACTCCTAAATCACGACAAGAAGTAAATACGGGTACAAGTTCACCATTTATATGATATTTTCTGGGAGGAGAAGGGAGCCGTTTACGTGAAAACGTCAAGCTGTGGCATTTGCTGACATTGAGGTCAAGGAGGTTTTTATGGCACCATAGGGAAAATTTGTCAAGATTTTGTTGTAAGGAACAAATATCAGCGGCAGTAGAAATGCGTTTAAATATTTTTATGTCATCGGCATATATTGATAAACCACAATCGAGAACTTGAGCAATATCGTTAATAGCTAAGGTGAATAGCAGTGGGCCAAGATGGCTGCCATGTGGTACTCCTGAAGGTGCATTAAAAGGAATGGAAAGAGATGATCTAAAACGGACAACATAATTTCTATCAGTCAAATATGAATTCAACCACAAGATAAAAATTGTAGGAAAGCCCATTGAATTTAATTTTAACATGATGATATTATGTGATATTTTGTCGAAGGCTTTGCTAAAGTCAGTAGCAATCACATCGACTTCATCCCCATCGACCATTGTGCATAGAGCATTGGAAACAAATTCTACTAGGTTCGTTGTTGTTGATCTACCCGATATAAAGCCATGTTGTACTGGGGAAAAAATTGATTTGCGGTGGAAAGAGATAGTTTGGTATACAATACTTTCAAATATTTTTGGAATGCATGATAGTTTAGCTATAGGGCGATAGTTCGACACATTATTTCTTGGTCCCTTTTTGTAGACAGGAACTATGTAAGAAACTTTCCATGATTGAAGAAAGGTGCTCTGCAGAATGGATAGTGTAAATAGGTCAGTCAATGGCTGAATAAAGGCATTAATGCATTTTTTTAGGATGATTGCCGGTACACCATCTGGTCCTGTGGATAAGTCATCTTTAAGCTTTTCAATTTTATCTCTTACCATAGCTGGAGGAATATTCGGTGCTGTAAATGTGGTTTGAGAAGAATTCTTTAAGTAGCGGAAATATTGGGTATCTGGTTCAATGTCGCAATCAGTAAAGGATTGTTTGAAAAAGTTTGCAAAGAAATTGGTTATCTCTGTTGGATCGGATGAAGATTTCCCATTATATGTTAGGGAGGATGGGTAGCCATCAGATTTTCTTTTAATATTAATAAATTCAAAGAAACATTTAGGATTCGATTTAATCGAAGATTGCATACGAGTAATGTAATCTTTGTACAGACGATCGCAAAGGAGTGAAAATTCTGTCGAAGCATCTGAGAAAGCTTGATGGTGGTAAGGAAATTTCGATTTTAAGTATTTCTGCCACAAATTATTTCTTCGGTTACGAAGAGATCGAAGTTTTTTGTTATACCAAGGTGGAGAAGAAGAAAAACTTTTACGTGGCATAAAAGGAACAGTATGCGCGAAACAGCTGAAAATTTCATCGTAAAAAGTCGTTACTGCGTCATCAATTGAAATATGAGTAAAGTTAAATCTGATTTTGCTGAGAAGCATGTTTAATTCTTGGAAGTTAGTTTTACGAAAATTAAAAAAATATTCAGTAACAGTGGCAGCATAACATTTTTCATAAGAAAAATACATAAGGAGAGGAGGGTGAAAATGATCAAGATTAGAAAGAAGGTGATCACTTTCGATCACAATACTGTTATCTGGGTCGGATGTGAAAATGAGGTCAAGTTGTCTGTTAAGATTATTTTTGACATCACTTACTTGAAAAAGATTTGAGTCTGCAATACAATCTAACACTAACATTTCTTTTTCCGACTTGGCATTCGTTGAATAGAAATAGTTGCCCTCGTCGCCGTCGGTGGGAGACCATTCGATGTGAGGTAGATTGAAATCGCCAATGCAGATGATATCGTCATTAGTGCTAGCAGCATCAAAAAGAAAATCAATTGCGTCAACTACTAGTTTATATGAGATTAAGGGTTGAGATGGACGAATATAACAACACATGATAAATACATTCCGAGATGACAATTTTATTTTTACTATAATGAATTCAAAGTCTGTTGACTCAGAGGACTTGACAAAATGTGGCATCAAAACAGTTATTGATGGCTAAAAGAACGCCACGACAGGAGAGTCGTTGTTATCATTATTACCATCAGTTCGAAAAGTAACAAAATCTGAGGTGAATAATTCACTATTTAGAAAATCAGGAGTAAGATTGGTTTTAGTTAAAGCAAAAATGTCGTAAGCTAATTTTTGTGAGTTTAAGAAGATAGTAGATGTTTTTGTACGCAGTCCTCTTACATTTTGGTAATATATTGTGAGACAAGTAGGAATATTATTGTTTAGTTGATTAGAAGAAACATGGTTAGACGCGAAAAAAGTTACGATTAACTTGATTGCGCAGAGGATGAGAGAATTTTCTAGAATTTACATATGAACCGTAGGCAGCCAGGTCGTCTGAAACCATTTGCTTAGTGAAGTTTAAGGCTTCATGAAAAGAGTTGTATATGTTTCGTAGAATGACGGGATTAGTAGGAAGACCTTCTTGGTGAATAGAAACCATAACGTTTGTTTTAGTCTTTCCCTCAAGACAGCTAACATATTGGTTTTTCTAGCGATGAAGACCATTTTTTTAAAACAATGGCATCGATACTATCTGGGCCAATTGATTCGTGTTCATTGTGATCTTTCAGTACTCCAAACAATGTTGCCGTTAGAGTTTTCTCGAAATTTTTTGGAGGCCATTTGACAAAAACCAGGCCACCATACAAAATTAAACTGCAATTTATTAATAATTGTATTTATTGATACTATTTTTTTAATTCATTAAATCTCTTACAATTAGTTTAAATAAAAACAGATGTTCTGTTATGCTTCATAGATATCTTTTCGCTTTGAGACATTGAATAAAAATAAATTAAAATATCTTAAAATGTAATGATATTTTCAAATGAACACTTAATGTCTTAATAATAGTCTTACAAGATCTAGCTAAGAAATAACATTACCACAATTACTTAAGTTTCCCTGCAAAAAATGCTGAAGGGTTAATAATTTCATACGATAGCCTATTTAGATTCTCCGTATTTAGGGACGAAAAAACCCGTTTAGTAGGTGCACTCCTATATGGAAGAATTAATACATTAATTGCAAAAAAAAAATATTTTTTTAAAAATAAATTATCAACAGTAAACTTTTGAATTTCTTTCAACTAAAACCTTCTTCTATAAAAATCTCTTCTAAAAAGTTATGTACACATACTTCAGAAAGTCTCCGTACAGTCGAATAGTTTTCTATATTTTTACAAACAAAAATAGTAATAAGTAATACTCATAGAATAGATAAAGTGAGAACACAGACCGAGAATATGTTTTCTCCCCTCATTTTTCTAACCAAATTCCAAGAATTTTTATTCACGAAGGATACCGTTATGATCATTATGGTCGAGCGAGTCTGTCAAATAGAGACAAAAAAGTTTCCGTACAGACCAGAGACCACTCTTTTGCAATAGTTGGCAAATGTAAAGTGTGTGATTAGGAATTACGTTGTTTTTTTGGTAAGTTTCAATGTTTTTAATAATATTTTATTTTAAAACATTCATTTGTCGCAAGGAAATAAAAATGTCAAATAAAAATAAACAAAGGAAAGTCTCTGGCTAAAATAGCGAAAATTGTGAAAAGACCGCGTTCCTCAATTCAGATTCAGTACGTGTTACAACAATTTAATAAAACAAAAACAATTGCAAGCAAAACAATATCTGGACGGTCAAAGAAAACGTAGATTTCATGGTAGAGTGGGCCAGAAGAAGCCATACATTTGAAAACCGAATAAGAAACACATACTGGATTACGCTATGAAACACTTGGGTAAAGACGATTCGTTCTGGGATCAGGTTATATTTACAGACGAAAGCAAATTTAACATCTTACACTCAGATGGTCATCGTATAGTCCAGGATTCCAAAAAATTAATGATATGGCTTCTTCGGGCGTTGGAAACCTGTTTTTTATAGAAAACCATGGACCAGTATGAACACTTGAAAATACTTCGAGAAAAACTTCATGCTAGTGCTGAAAAGTTGGGTCTCGGCAACAATTTTGTCTTCCAACAAGACAACGACTCCAAACACACTTCAGGGCTAGTCAAAAAATGGTTTTTATACAACAAACACGGGTTAAATATCTCCAGACCTCAATCCAATTGAGTATCTGTGGGACCACGTGGAAAAAAAGTTCGGGACCACACAATTGGTGTAAGACAGACCTGAAAACAATCCTACTGAAGAATGGAAGAGCATTTCGCTGGATACGTCTTCAAACCTTACACATTCTATGAAAAAGCTACTACAGGACATCATTAAAAATAAAGGAGGTCCTACTAGATACTAAAGGCTTTTTGTTAAGTTAAATTAAATGTTTTACTTTTTAACCCTAGAAAGCTAACGTTCGTCAAAATGGCACACATCGATCAAATATTTCCCTCTCCCTTCCTTACTGTTTGACTAACATAATCGTGCTTTCGCGCCAACTCAGTCGCCGGTGGTCTGTCTTGTGTGGTGGATGTGTTTTTCTTGTAAGTGTTATTGTTTATTATATATGTATAGTGTACTCGTCATTTTGACGAATGGTTAGCTTATGTGTAACTTTTACAAATTCTGTTTGTGTTTGTTTTTTGTTTTATTTTGTTTTTTTTTTTTATATACGAGTAGTACGGTGATTTTGAATAATGGCTGCGATGTCGTTTGTTGTGGATGAGAGAATTGTTCCTGAGGATGATGAAGATTGCTCAAATGGTGATTTTTCCGACAGCGAGAGTGAAAACGGTTTGTTGACGGACGACTTGCAAAGCGATGTTCAAGACGAAGCTACCGACGTTGAAGATGAACAAGAGAACTCTTCAGTCTCCAACTGTATTGTTAGTCTGTCGCAGGCTAAAATTCGAGTTAAAAACGGTCACATTTGGTCTACTAGGAAGGGACAAACTTCTTCTCGAACTTCTGTGATAAATATTGTCCGAATGGCTAGAGGACCAGTCCGTTCAATGAAAAATAAGACAAATCCTGCCGATATTTTTGAATCTTTCATCACAAAGAAAATTTGCGAAGAAATTATAAAATGGATGAATGTTGAAAATTCTGTCAGGAAACAAACCTATGACACCATCTCGGCAACCACGAAAGATTTATGTATGCAGGAACTGAATGCTCTTTTTGGTGTTTTGTTATTAGCAGCTGCTTTGAAGGACAACCACTTAACAACTGAAGAGCTATTCAACACAGCTTTCTGTGGAAATCGCTTTTTTGCTTGCATGAGTCGAGAAAGATTTGACTTTTTAGTAAGGTGCCTAAGGTTTGATGATAAAGAATTAAGAGTGCAAACCATACAGTCGGATCCATTTACACCAATTCGCAAAATATGGGACTTACTGATGATACAATGTCGATCTAATTACATCCCTGGAAGCTACCTAACAATCGATGAGCAATTGCTTGCATTCCGCGGTCGCTGCAAATTTAAAATGTACATTCCGAACAAACCGGCCAAGTACGGATTAAAAATCAAAATGATGTGTGATAGTGGGACCAGATATATGGTTGATGCCATTCCTTACCTTGGGAAAGGGACGCACACAGAAGGCATGCCCCTGGCAGAGTATATTGTAAAGGAAATTACACGCAGTATACATGGTTCTAACCGGAACGTAACCACCGATAATTGGTTTACTGCAGTTCCTTTGGCAAAACAGTTACTTCAACAACCATACAAACTGACTATTGTCGGAACCTTGCGAGCCAACAAAAGAGAAATCCCCGAACAAATGAAGAACAACCGTGGCAGGCCTATTGGAACTTCAATGTTTTGTTTTGATGGGCCATTTACTCTCTTGTCTTATAAACCAAAGCCCAGTAAAATGGTTTATTTTATTTTTACAATGCAACTAAAGGTGGTGTCGATACGTTCGATCAAATGTGTTCCAACATATCATGCAATCGGAAGACAAATAGGTGACCCATGGCGATATTTTATGATATGCTCAATATAGCTGCAAATAACTCATATATAATTTATTGTCATAATATCGGCGTTTCGGAAGCTAAACCTTTATCTCGAAGAAGCTACATGATGCAATTGCACGAGGAACTTGTAGAACCATGGCTTAAAAATCGTTTAGAAACAACAACAATGACACGAAAAATAAAGGAAATAATACAGGATGTGTTGGCCTTAAACAACCAACAACGGGATGAAGGTCAACGTGGAAGTCAAATATCTGAACCATCTCATTCTGAAAGTCCTCCGGTTCCTGAAAATGATCAAACCAAGAAGAGAAAGAGCTGTGGTTTGTGTAATTACAAGGAGAGACGCATGACAAGAAATTCTTGCAAGAAATGTAAACTTCCGATTTGTGGCGAACATATTGTTGATTTCAGCATAGGTTGCGGCGAAGATATTTAATTTTTTTATGTTTATAGTTTATTTGGATGTTTGTTTTTATAATACTGAAGACAAATTTTATTTTTTTTTTGTTAATAATAGTTCCTAACTTAATCTTAGTATGAAAGTGCCTTTTTGATGTCAAAAAAACATGTGCCATGAAAAATGAGATTTTAGTATTAAAAAATGAAGTAAATATTTATTTTTATTTTTATTTCCTTTTATTTATAACCCCTTTCTTATATAAATACTGAAACCTTGAATGAAAAGTAATAACTTATTGAAAAAAAAAGAAGTTTTTGAATGTTCGTCAAAAAGTCGAATGATTAGCTTTTCATTGCAGTCCAGGAACGTTAGCTTTCTAGGGTAGGAAAACCAAAAAATTTTAATGTACGAAGACTTTTTTGTTCCACTTTTCTTACTTTGTGGTGTGAATTATTTCTTATTTTAAGTATTTTTAATAAAGTGTTGCTCTTTCTTATACTGACATTTTTTGAGTTGTTATCATTTTTTTAATTCCTAGTCGTTTTTAGATATTTTTATTCAAATTCAAATAGTTTATCACAGAATAAACAGAAAATTTACTGCGGTAAGGAGACTTTTTGAAGTAGCTCCTAAGCCAATATTAAAGCAACTGAATATGTTTTTGAAATTTTATTAACTTATCTAATTGTTAAATCAACAGGAAAGTGTCTAAATTATCACTTCATATAATTAACATCTTCTTTAAGAAAAAGCTTCATTTCTCTTAACTTGTGGCGGGTTTCTTCACAATCATAAGGCTCAACAACATCTTTTAAGAGAGCGCTTGCTTTTGTCATTTCACATATCAAATTTTGTGAAAATTTTGAATGAGGACACATATTGTGAATGAAATCATGAAGATGATCCATGAATGAACTTGGTAGATTGTGCTCAGCAATAAACAGCAAACACTTGAGAATGCCAAACGTTTGAAGTATATGACTTTAATGCTGCTGTGGACTTTTCAAAAGCGCCCTGGAGTACTTTTTTATTTGAGAGTTTATGACACTTAATTTTGTCGGGATTTCCTTAGTGCAGTATTTTTAAATTATATTTATTTTAAGTTATACACTTTTCGAAAAATTTCCAACACGGGTTGTTTTCTTTTATTTCTAGCCAGGGAAATAAAACTATCCATTCTATCGTAGTTGTTTGGGCTTTTGGGGCTTATAGTTTCATCTAATGAACTGCAGTCAAAATTGAAGTTTATGTCGATGATTTAGCCGGAGTTATCCTCATCCCCTTTACAATCAGAGTCAGAGCAATTATTATCATTCGTTGTTTTTTATATCTGCGTTTGTTTATTCTTTGTTCCACAAAAGAAAAAGATATGGCTGTAGATTTTGTGTATATATTTTGAGTGCACTAAAGAGATTTTTAATACCTTTAAAATGTTGTTTGAGCATTTTTTGAGGATTTAAAATGTCTGATTTTGAATGTCTGAATATCGCAATGGGAGAAAAATATTGAGGCAGGTAAAGCATGCCACATTCGTGTGGTGCGGCTAAAGAAAAAGTCTCTGAATTTAACAGTACGTTTGAAGTTTAGCTCATAAATAAGCTGATAGGTATTCCCTGAAACGCGAAGAAAAATGCAACAGACTATTTCAATAGAATACTGTTTATAAAAATAACGGTAAAATAATGAAAGACAAGAAGCATTGCGGCGGTGATCGAAAGGTGCAAATTTGTCTGTTGGGCTGACAATTGATATCGCTATCGTCACACTTAGATCAATGTAGATCCATTGTGTTACCCGTGAGTGTAATCACTCTTTTGTGATAAAACCTATGTATTCTATTAATCAGTCAAGCCATTTTGAGGCATTGACGAAGTTCAATATGAGAATTCCTGAAATATTAGAAAGATCTTCTAGATTGTCAAAGAAGTAGCTACCAAGCCATTTCCTTCTCTGGTGGCATAAAGACGGGCAATGACAGAGAAAGTGTGATGTGTCTTCATGTACCTCTTCATCACCACATCCTCTGCATAGGTCATCGTACTTAGTTTCATTTTAAATTTATGATTTTTCATAAATTATGTCCGGTGATTATGCTCGCAAGAGAGCGAAGGGACTTCTTACTAAGTTGCATAATTTTGTCAGTCCTCTACTTGTTAAATCAAGGCCATATTTTCCTAGTAGTATCACAGGTGTCAACTAGACTCCACCTTTCATTGGATTTCTTTAGGATTAAATCTGAAATTTTCTGTTTAATGTTGCAGAGTGGGATACCTACCATCTCTGCTTGACTAGCGTCAAGCGCTATTCCCTGTTTGCTAACTCATCGGCATTTTCATTACCTGGTA
Organism: Philhelius festivus; assembly: GCA_963931855.1. Classification (NCBI taxonomy): domain Eukaryota; kingdom Metazoa; phylum Arthropoda; class Insecta; order Diptera; family Syrphidae; genus Philhelius; species Philhelius festivus. Next base: position 148,619,770 of record OZ007555.1, on the reverse strand, counting down.
TGCCGCTGTGTCCCGGTACCCAGCAGAGTCTAATATGTATTGTGCTGCGTGCCAAGAACCTTAAACTCTTCGCGGCAGCAAGAGACAAGCTTCGATTTTATCACAGTGGCAGAAATCGCTTTTATTGCCGCTTGGCTGTCAATGTAAAAGGTGATATCAGCCCTTGGTATCGCCGTCATTGATACCTGTCTAGCAGCTGTTGTCACTGCCAGGACCTCCGCTTGGAAGACACTGCTATGATCTGGGAGCCTAAGTGAGTTGTTTAGCTCAAAAGGTTCTGAGAAAAAGCCTGCACCAACACCTGTTTCCATTTTGGAGCCATCGGTATAGATTGCTATTGCTGATTCACTGGTGTAGGGTTGGTTTCTTCTCTGCTTGGAAAGGCAGTTTGGAATGGGTTATAAAAGTCAAGTTCGGGTGTTGTATAATCTGGACTGATACTGTCATCCAAATATTTCTGAAGAATTTGAGCATGTCCTATCGCGCTGTTTTTTCCAGGTAATAGTCTGGCTTAGCCTTAAGGCGGTCTGTGATGCAAATACAAAGCACTGAGAGCTGTTCGGTTAATTCAATGAACATGCCCCTTATGGATAGCGGCATGAAGGTGGGTTGCAATTTAACGACAGAAAAAAGCATTAAGTTTTATTGAAGGATAAAATTCTACGCGGCTTATAGTTCCCCATTTAACAATGCTATCGAGATCAGAGTTTATAGAGCTTATCATACGCTGTCGTTCTAGATCCACACACGAAGCACATGGACGTGAATTTGGAAATGAATATGAGAGGCTGAGAGTACTATCGTCAGCAAACAATTGATGCTCTAATAGTTTCCGGCATAAGATCATTGATGAATATGAGAAAGAAAATCGGACACAAAACGGAGCCTTGTGGCACACCAGTATTTTTTTTATGAATAACAGACTTAAAATCGTTCAATACAACTTGTATTGACTGGTTCACAAGGTAGTTCTAAGTCCCATTAAGAAGTGATTGAATAATACCAAATACAAGCAATTTCGAAAAGAGAGCTAGATGCCAAACTCTCTGACATGAAGAGCAATAATCTTACTTTCCTCAAAACGATGTAAATATTTCTGCCACAGTTCGGTGAGATAATACCATCAGATCACCAGAGAGACTATTGCTATGAAAGCCATACTGCCGGTTATTAAGAAGCTTTCGTTCTTCAAGATATTTCTTTAGCTGATAATTTATCAGCGTTTCGCTGACCTAAGAAAGAATGGGTATGAGTGAAATTGGACGATAGTTAGAGTGGGAAGACAATTTATTTATCTATTTTTAAGGATATGCTGGGCAAATGCTATTTTCCATCAACTCGGAAAGAGACCAGTAGAGTAGGACAGATGAAGAAAATAACACAGTGGGTTTCGCCAACGTAGAAGAACACCTTTTCAGAGAAACGGGAGGTATACTATCCAGGCCAGCGGATTTGTGGATATCAAGATCGACTGTGAAAGAAGATTCGCCACATAAAATCGTTTACGTACAGTAGGAGTCATGTCACTTTCTGATAGCGTCGAATTAACAGCAAATTGTGCTGCAAGCAAATCGGTTTTATCTATCGAGCTTACAATAAGAGTGTCAATAAAGACGAGCTTTGGAACTGAGGATTCCCAAATTACCAACAATTTTTACTACCTTTGGGACATAATAGAATTTTTTAATGTAATTTTTGTCACGTAAAAATTTTGTTCGTCGGATGTGAACGTTACAGATATTTCTAGCTTTTTTACATTTATTACACTTTTGCTCAGTAGGGTTGGCCTTATAACATGATAAAACAACTGGAGTCTATGTCACTATCGAGGATGCATAGTGACCAGTTGAAGTTCCTGATGAAATCGTTGAGACTGTCCCAGTTGACTATCTCGTTTTACCAGAAGGTTGTTTTTGGAATTTTTCTTGTGCTTTCTTGATACGCTAAATTTGCAGATTTGACACAATGGTCTGATGTGCCTAGAGGTGATAATATACTTATTGTGTATTAGTTGGAGCTAAGATGCAAGTATAGAGTGTTGGCTCGTGAACGATCTGAGGCAAGTTGTTTAACGGTTAGTTTTGTTCAGTTTTGCGGGACTCAATATTTTCGTCTTCTTTATGATATGACAAGTTTGATCAAAAATCTCGATTAAAAAGATAAATAAAGAAATTTTTCTCTCCTTCTGATCTGGCCACAATCTAAAAAACCTATATACACCCAAAACTTGAGTATAACTCCCATCTATGGGCTGGTGCTCCAGTAACTTACTTAAGTCTCTTGGACAGTGTTCATAAAGAAGAGCTTTTAAAATGATTGGTGACGATAACATCATTGACTCATTTACGTCACTCCAACATCGTCGTAATGTTGCTTGCCTCACCCTTTTTTATCGTTATTTTAACGGACTATACTCTAGTGAAATAGCCAGCTGCATTCCTCCCCTTAAACAATTCAACCGTAATACCCGCACTTCTAGGAATGCCCATCAGTTTACCCTCGAGCCCAACTTCGGTCGTACTTTGAAGAACAGAGATTCGTTTTTTAGCCGTACTACGCGAATGTGGAATTCCTTACCATATTCTGCATTTCCCAGGCATTGCAATGTTCAAGAATTCAAAACCAATGTACACCGACACCGCCTTTCTAACCCCTCCCTTATTTCTTAATGCTCACACTGTGTCTCTGGCATATTAAGGGTAAACAAAAAACCTTTGAGTGTGTGCTTATTATAAAAAAAATTATAATAATAATAATATTAAAATTGGAGTTTCTAAATCTCTTGAGTCTTGAGTCTTGATCTCATTCAAATCAAAAGAGTCGGTTCAATATCGGTTTCAGTTTCGTCACAAAATTTCAGTCAAAATGTACAGAATTGCTGGTGCAAATTTTCTCATTAAGATTTTTTCACATAATATCAAAGAAAAAACAAGTGTTAAGTGCATATGTGTGTTAAATAAACATGAACATCCTGTTAGATTTCAAATTCGTAATTAGTAACTCAAATTCAACTTGGTGAAAATAATTCAATTCTTCAAGTTGAAATCATCAATATACAGCTATGAAGGTTTCTCTAGAAAAAAGTCTGCATAAAGGTTCTCTCAAAACAAAGATAACACAAATTGCAAGGGAACGATAAAGTCGGGTTCCAAGGTAAGTGAATAGGTGCGAAGAAAGAAAGAATAAGGCGAAATTGTTTTCAACAACATTTAAGTAGAGCGAACGACATGAAACCCTCCTTCATAATATAACCCTATACAAATACGTCGTCGTCGACGACACGATGAAGGACCACTTTTTTGTTGTTAACAATGAACCAACTCCATTGGCATAAATTAGGGACACATGATGGGTTTGAAGGTGGGTAGTATGTAGTAGTAGGTTCGTGCCTATGGGGGGTTTGGGGTATATCTTAAAATTGTTATGTCGTGTCCTGGCATGAGGCAGGTGGATTTATTATTCCTGTGTAATGACATTATTACGCAAATAAACACACGCTGGCTCTGGCTTCGTTTATAAGAAAGCCCCTTAATTTTATATTTTCTCCATGAACACTGAATTTTGCCGTTTTTGCCCAGACAATGATGTGTGCTGTTTCATCTGGGTGTGGTAGTGAAAAAGCTGTGTTGATTGAGGGTGCTGGTGGTGTTTTATTTTCATGTATTAAACGTGTGTACAATGTTGTTTTTTTTAATACTTCCATTCCATTTTCGGGGTTAAAATATAATGTTTCAAGGACACACGTCATCAAAAAGTATAACATTTTCTATTTTCTTAGCGAAGACAGCGTGTAGTACAAGTTGCTCTAATCAGCCTATAGAAGGTTAATGGTGACACAGTTTGGGCAATTTGGCGCAGGATATTCACCTTTATTTGCTAAAGCAGAAAATTAGAACGACGACAATCTCTAAGTATGCAAAAATAATGTCCATCATAAGAAAGGATATATGATATGAACATGGTCATATTAAAATCCAACGGAGAAAATTCTTCGAAGGTTAAAATAAGCCAAAGAATTCAACCTAAACAGTGATTTTGAATGTTTTCAAAATTTCTTCATCGCTTGTCTTTTATAAAATTCTGAAAGAGAGAAGTTGATTATTATTCTGTCTTTAGTCTGAAAATATTTCTGTGGTCAATTTAATTTTATAGTTTATTTTCATTGTTTTGTATTTTAAACATATTTAACCTTAATAAAGATTTAATATTTCAAAAGTTTTCTTATCAATAGTTTGCTGTATACGGACATTAACATTCAAAAATTGAACATTGAAAAACTTTATCGAAAATTTCGAAAATATTAATATATTATTTATTTAATTTAAGGTGCAATCTGTGAGTTTCTGATTTCTAATTATATAGCTTAGTATTCGCTGAAAGATCGCTGGTGCCATTTTAAGGCCGAATGGTAAGCATATGTCCAGTGGAAATTCCGTTCTCTTGTGACAAACCTTGCCACAACCTCTAACTATGGTCCAATTGCATGTAAGTCCCTTCCTTTCAAGATTATGGAAACGCTGATCAATTTTCAGCTTAGGAAATATCTTGTGGGACGGAAGCTTCTTAATGACCGACAGTATGGCTGTCATAGCAATAGGTACAGTGGTGATCTCATGGTTTTTCTCAACGGACAGTGGAACAAATCTTTACAACATCCTGGAAAAATTAAGATTATTGCACTTGATATTTTAAAGGCATTTGATGGAGTTTAGCTTGAAGCTCTCTTATCGAAAATGCGTGCATTTGGTATTGATGAATCTGTTCTTCGTTGGATTAGAAGTTACCTTTCAGACCGTTCACTACAAGTAGTAATGGACGGTTTCAAATCTAAAATACACAAAATGGTGTGCCCCAGGTCTCCGTTTTGTCTCCGACACTCTTTCTTATATTCATAAATGATCTTTTGTCTGAAACTTCTAATCCACTGAATTATTTCGCTGACGACAGTTCCCTCAGCTTTTCATATTCGTTTCCATACCCACAACCCTGATCTTCGGATGTGGGTCTGAAACGGCAGCGTATGCTAAGCTCATTAGATTTTGATCTCGACAGCATTATACAATGGGGAAAACGCAATGTTGCTTACTGTCGCTCAAGCATAACCCTCTCTCAATGCCACTTTCTATGGGTGGCGCTGGCATCGAGAATATTGCGAACAGCTTTCAGTTCTAGATGTGCATCTTTTGTAGAGTGATCACACATTTGACTCCAAGAACCCGCTTGAGTTATGGGAAATATTGAAAACTTATTTCAAAAGTGAGTGATGTGTAGCCCAAACAGTGCGTTTTTTGAAAAGAAGTTTTGGTCCTTATTCGGAATTCCCCCCTCACCAAAATGCACTTTTTTTTAATGAATCGATAAAAAAAAGTGTGCTGTTGATAAAAATCATCAAATTATGGAGGAGAAACGCTTTTTTATGGTAAAAAAGTGAAGTATAAAAAAATGAATATAGGCCATAGGGTAAATTCAAAGTTTCTTTAAATCCAGATTCGGTAAATGCAAAAGAAACCTTGCATACACCCAATCTCGCACCTACCCCAAATCCTATAGTGTGCCCAAGCAGGGGGGTTCCAGGGGGCAGCGTGCCCCCCCCCCCCCATACATATCTCACTGTTTATACGCCGTAATGCGTAAGCAAGCAAAAAAAACAAATATCCCATAAAAATTAGTTTTAGTTATAGTACTATGGGTGGTCCGCTTATACTTCACTTTTTACTTGCGACTTATAGGTACTATAAGGCAAGTTATGCATTCGTAAAAAAAATCGAACTCGAGATTTTGATCACAGTTGACATTACGATAATAGCGAAGACTAAAAAAGTGGGTCTCGCAATTCTGTCTGTCTGTCTGTCTGTCTGTCTGTCTGTCTGTCTGTTCGACTACAGGCTAAACGACTCGGCCGATTTTCTTTAAACTTGGTAGATATGTGTTTTAATTTTTTCCCCCCACACGTTTTTTTCTTTTTTTTTTTAAGACCAAAAATAACGGTACCCCCCATACGAATTTTTTTCGAAATTTTATAAACATTTTTTTTTCTCAAAAACTGTTCGACAGATTTTAAAAATAAAGGTACAGAAAAATTTCATTTAATTAAATCTAGGTATTGGTTGAAAAAAATTTTCCGAAAAATGGTTACTGAGGGTACCCCCCATGGAACCATTTTTTTTGTTTTTGATTTTCTCAAAAACGGTTCAACCGATTTTGATCATTTTTTTTTGCTAAAGCTCCCCAAAAATACGAATCGAATTGTGTACTCAAATTTTCAAAAAATTTTTTTTTGGATTTTTGAAAAAAACTTCAAAATTTTTTTTTCAAAACTCAATATTTCGAAAACCCCATGCTAGATTTTTTTTAAACTTGATAAATAAAAGTTTCTCAATATAATCTACAAAATGTGAGAACAAAATTTTTATTTTACCTAAAAATAAAGGTACCTACCATACATGCTAAAAAATTAAAAAAAATGGTTTTCAAAAATCGAATTTTTCTCGAAAACGGCACCTAGAATTTTGATAAAATTTTTTTTCTTTCAATTAATTTTTACGATCTTTAATTTAATAAAAAAAAATTTGAAATTAAGATATTACAGCTTGTACCTACCATAGAACCATTTTTTCGAATTTTGAATTTCTCATTATCCACATAACGGATCTTAATGAAAATTTTTATAGAGAAGCTTCTAGAAAGTCTAAAACACATTGCATTTCAAAACTTTAAAATAAATATTTTTTCAATTTTTGAAAAAAAAATCAATTTTTTTTTCTTTTTTTTTGAAAATTCGATATCTCCGAAACGGGTTAATATTTCTTTTCGTAAATTTAATTTTTATTCGAACAATAATAAAAACTTTAAACTAGCGTACCAAAATTTTTTCTTAAAAAGCTTTTAAAAAGTTTGTATATAAAAGCTTCTTTAAAGAAACCACTTCAAGGACTTATAATTTTTGTTAAAGACTAAAAAAGAATTTAAAAATTAATTTTATCCTTATGAACAGTTTTCTCTAATAACATTCGTTTTTAAAATTCCCAGTCGATTACATAGGAGCAAGTTCGTGCGACCCAGTCGTGCATTTTATTTACCATACAAAAGTGTTTCTCCTCCATAATTTGATGTTTTTTATCAACAGCAAACACTTTTTTATCGATTCGTTAAAAAAAACTGTTCATAAGCATAAAATTAATTTTTTAAATGACTTGAACGACTTCTTCAGTAGTTGGAGATTAAAATAGGATTTATATATGTAAGTCTATGCAAGAACAAAAATTATAAGTGTTTGTAGTGGTCTCATAAAAAAATAAGCTTTTATATAAAATTTTTTTTAAAGATTTTTAGAAAAAAATTTGGTACGCGAATTTAATGTTTTTATTACTGTTCGAATAAAAATTAAATTTATAAAAAAATATAGAACCGTTTTCGAGATATTGAATTTTCCAAAAAAAAAATTGATTTTTTTTTCAAAATTCAAAAACATTATATTTTTTTTTAAAGTTTCGAAATGCAATGTTTTTTAAACTTTTTAGAAGCTTCTCTCTAAAAAATTTCATTAAAATCCGTTATGCCGATAGTGAGAAATTCAAAATTTTAAAAAATCGTTTTATGGTAAGTACAGTCAGTAATATCTCGTTTTCAAATTTTTTTTTATTAAATTATAGATCATAAAAATTAATCAAAAGGAAAAAAACTTAGCCAAGTTCTCGGAACATTTTTTCGAGAAAACTACGATTTTCGAAAACCATTTATTAACATTTGTATGGAGGGTACCGTTATTTTTAGGTAAAATAAATTTATTTTTCTTATATCTTGTAGATTATTTTAAGAAACTTTTATTTATCAAGTTTTAAAAATTCGAGCATGGGGTTTTCGAAATATGTATTGAGTTTTCAAAAACAAAAATTGAAAATTTTTTTTAAATCCAAAAAAATTTTTTTTTTGAGAATTTGAATACACAATAATATTGAAATTTCTCGGGAGACTTAACGTAAAAAAAACTGATCAAAATCGGTCGTACCGTTTTTGAGAAAATCAAAAACAATAAAAATTGTTCCATGGGGGGTACCAAAAATAAAAATTTTTTGGAATTGTTTTTTTCAACCATTGCCTAGGTTTAACTAAATGAAATTTTTTAAATTTTTTTTTAAAATCTGTGGGACAGTTTTTGAGAAAAAAAATATTTATAAAATTTCGAAAAAAAATTCGTATGGCAGGTACCGTTATTTTTGGTCTTAAAAAAAAGGAAAAAACATCCGGGAGGAAAATATTAAAACCCATATCTACCAAGTTTGAAGAAAATCGGCCGAGCCGTTTAGCTGTAGTCGAACAGACAGACAGACGAAATTGCGAGACTCACTTTTTTGGTCTTCACTATCATCGTAATGTCAACTTTGATCAAAATCTCGAGTTCGATTTTTTTACGAATGCATAACTTGACTTATAATACCTACCTAAAATATTTGTATTTGTTTTTGATTTTGATTCTTTCAAAAACGGGAGAACCAATTTTGATAATTTTTTTTTTTGATTTTATTGTGTACTGAAATTTTCCAAAAATTTAATTTTTGATTTTTAAAAAATTTTCAATTTTCTTCTTCAAAACTCAATATTTCGGAAACCTTAAGCTCGATTTTCTTTAAACTTGACAATTCAAAGTTTTTTTAAATATAATCTACAAGATTTTATTTAAGATTATCAAAAAATAAAGGTACCCACTATACACAAGAGATTAAAAGGTTTTAGAAAATCGTATTTTTGTCGAAAACGGCACCTAGTTTTATAAAAACTTTTTCTTTTCGATTAATTATTACAATCTGTATCTACCAAACATTATTTCGAATTTAGAAATTTTCTTTATCGGCATAACAGATTTTATTGAAATTTCTTATAAAAAAAGTTTCTAGAAATTTGGAAACAAATTGCATTTCAAATCTTTAAAAAAAATATTTTTTTGAATTTTTGAAAAAAAAAAACACGTTTGTAAATGTCAAAGAGTTAGTTGAAGTTAGCACGATACTAAAAACTAAAGTAGGTGTTCGATGATTTCAGTCTTAATAAAAGGGTAGAGAAAGTATGATGCTACTTTCGATAAAAATTAGCAAAACCGCCTTTTTAACCAAGTTTCATACTAAAACAGCTAACATCGTAATAATTCAACTAAACTTTTGCGCCCTCAATTTTTATAATTATTAATCTTTTTATTACATAAGAGCAAGTTCGTGTGAGTAAGCCGTGCATTTCATTTCTGACACTCGTTGGACGATACTTTCTCATATTCTGCATCTACCTATACCAAATTTCATCAAATGTATCAATATTTTCGCTTCATTCCGATATAATGAAAAATATCCATTATATCAAATGTTTTTGCTTTGCTATACTGAATTCGGAGACCATCCTTCATGTTACGGGGATATACTCACAAAAGCCAGCTGTTTTTTTTTTTGAAAAGCTGAAATTTCCACTTCTACTTTGCCAGAAAATTATTCCGTAAGTAGATATCCATTCAGATAAGGCAAAAGTAATGTTTTTAAAAGGATTACTCTACATTTTTGCGTATTTTTTCCTGTAAGTGTGCTCAAAAAAAAAAAACTTGACTACAGTAAATCTCAAAGGCATGTTCGACATCAACCAGTAATGAATCCCGAATAAGAAAGCAGAAATTAACATGAAAATACACACAAATATTTGTATACCTATAGCTACACTGTTCGAAGTCCTTTTTATTTTTTGAAAGCAAAATAAAAAAAAAAATAAAACTTTTTAAGTCTTGTTAAGAGCTATCTGGAAATGCAAAACGATTCCATTGCTTTTCTTTTTGAATTTGTTTTCTTTGTTTTTTTTTTTTAAGTTTCATTCGTGCATAAGTGTTGTTTTTATTTTTTGTTTGTATTTCTCTTCTTATATAAATTCACTCGTAAAACCTCATCACAGAACGAAATGGAAAATCGTTTGTTTCTTATATGCAAAGGGATTTCCCAATGACAGACACAGAAAGTAGGGAAAACACACCAAAAAAATATAAAAAAGGAAAAATTATATGGGCTAAGGCCGGCCCCGGCATGCTAAATAAAAAAGGAAGACGCTCCAAAGGACGTACTATACACAACACAAAAAACATTAGACTGGGGTTCGGTTGCTTAGGGTTGGGGCTGAGGTCGGTATGTATTGCATGATTAAAGTGAATAACGGATATCAACTGAGAAAAAGGTACCCGAAATGATGGTAAACCTCCGGTTCTGGTATCTTGCATAAGTCACACAGATATATTTAAATGAAATAGAGCGAGTTCCCCATGTGGCCATTGGGGGATTATGTTAGCAAGTTATGAAAGTTGGAATTGCTAGCTTCATCTCCAACCACGCTCCCCTTATTTACACATGGCTATTCTGGGCTACATGAATATATTCTTAATAAAATTCTGTTTATCACCATAATCCAGATATTTTGCTTGCAAGTAAACACACATTTTCCTGGATTTGCTGACAACATTATGAAGTGTGAAGAATTCTGCTGCGTCATGGTTCATGAACGCAAATCTCATAAACAAATCGAATAAAGACAAGCAAATCGTCTACATTCATGGGATTATTTTTTATAGCTTTCACACATACAGACTTACGGTCTTCCAAACTGAATCGATACTAAACGGACCTGCATCGGGCGGAAGGGCGATATGAAGAGACTTAAATTTATAAAAAAATCTGGTAAGAGACCCAGTTCAAAATTAGTTCGTTAACTTTGTTGTTATATACAGAAATCTCCTAAATAAAATTTGTATACTTAAATTCATAGCTGATATCGGAACCATTTATATAAATAGTACCGCGGTACCTAAAGGGTCAACTGTTGGGCCAGGTATCTTTAAATTCTTTTCATTCTCTATTTCGCCAAGAATGTGGAATGGCTCAATATTTCCTTTCGATTGCAATCGTCCAATGATCATAGACATTTCCTTTAATGACCTCTCCCTTCTAATCCCACGCACTGTGCTTAACAGTTAATGGGCAGTCATAAGCCCCTTAGTTCCTGCGGAATCAAAAACAAAATAAGAAGCTGTTACCCGCCAGTTGCATTCCTAGCTTCCCAAATGAAAATGCCAGAAAAGATGATTTTTCGCCCAAAATCGTTGTCCAATTCAAGCTGCTCAAAGACTCAAACTAAAAAGCGATAACGAAGCAAATGGTCGTGCTTTTTCATTTGCTGAGTCAATTGGACCTTTAAAGCGAATAATCCGAGTTCTTTGTGCAGAATTTTCCTCAGAGTAGTGCATGAAATGTTCAGCTGGTGAGACCGATGACGAGTTGAAGTTCGTAAATTGAGTCTCACACTCTCGGCTCCAGCAGGCACTAGTACGTGTGCACCATGCGATGACGGGGACCATGAGTGTTGTCCACTAGCAGGCCAGTCTCACGAACTTTTTGTACAAACTTGCGTACAACAGGCGCGGTGGATGGTTCAAGCGTTAAGCGACTCATTTCATTCCACGGAGGTATGATACTGAGTTTCTGTCGGGCGGTAAAAAGCTGTTTGTTACAAACTAACCTATAATTTAAAAAGAAACCACTATATGGCCCACCCTTTATACGTCAAACCTACGTTTGTGATTTACTTTACTGGCGCGCCGGCATAGATGCTTACACACCAAAAAATTTTAAATTCTCCTACAACTCTATATTTCGAAAACTAAAGCATGATTTTGACAATTAACAGTTTATATAAGATGTATGAAAAAAACTTTAATTTCATTAGTAAATAATGGTACCTACTATTCAAATGTTCAAATCATATTTTTATTGAAAAAGACGCACTCAGAATTTCGACAAAAGTTTTTTTCATTTTAAAGATGTATTATTTGATTAAATAAACGATTTAAAGGATTTAAATAAAAAAATATTAAATTAAAAATTTAAAATATTTTTTAAAATTTTATAATACTCGTACATAATTTATATATTTATATTTGCTTAGATAATAAAATTGCATTCTGTTCTTATCTCCAAATACAAAAAGAGTTTTTTAAACCATTTCAAACATAAATTTTATGCCTTTTAACATTTTTCTTTAATAACATACATTTTAAACATTCTAAATCTTTTTCATAAGAAAAATTTCGTGCGACCCATTCGTGCGGTTTATATTTCTTCGAAATTAAAAAATGTATGAATGAAATAATCTTAGGTACGGGCTTTTGAGTTTTCCGGTACAAGCTTCACAAAACTGAAAGCTGGTTGAAAAAAAATTTGGTACCCCCCTTGAAAACATATTTTTGGTTTTTGATTTTGATTGATTTTTGTATGCTAAAGCTCCTCAGCAGAATAAATATTATTGTGTATTCAAATTAAAAAAAAAAATTGTTCTTGTTTTTAAAAAAAAATTCAAAACATTTTTTTTAAACTATAGATATATTTCAAAAACCTCATGCTCGATTTTTTAAAAACTTAATAAATAAATAAAAACTTAGTAAATAGTTTCTTAATAAAAGTTACAAGATGTGAAAAAAATATCTTACTTTAAAAATAACGGTACACTCCATAGAAATGTTAAAAATGGTTTTCGAAAATCGTATTTTTCTCCAAAACGATTCCAAAAGTTTCGCTAAGAAATTTTTAATTTTTACGATGTATTATTTAATAAAATAAAATGCACGACTGGGTCGCACGAACTTGCTCCTATGTAATAGACTAGGAATTTTAAAAACGAATGTTATTAAAGAAAACTGTTCATAAGGATAAAATGAATTTTTTAAATTCTTTTAGTTGTAAGAGATAAAAACAGAATGGTATGCAAATATGAATTTATGCACGAACAAAAATTATAAGTCATTGCAGTGGTTCCTTAAAAAAATAAGCTTTTATGCACAAAATTTTGAAAACATTTAAAAAAAATCATTGGTACGCCAACTTTAAGTTTTTGTTATTGTACGAATGAGAGTTAAATTTCCAAGAAAAATACTAAGCCGTTCTCGAGATATCGAATTTTCCAAAAAAAAATGACTTTTTTGAAAAAATATTTGTTTTTAAGTTTTGAAATGCAATGTTTTTTAAACTTTTTTCTAGCTTCTTTATAAAAAATTTCATTAAAATCCGTTATGCCGATAATGAGAAATTCTAAATTCGAAAAAAATCGTTGTATAGTAGGTACAGTCCTAATATCTAGATTTCAAATTCTCGGAACCGTTTTCGAGAAAAATGCGATTTTCGAAAACCATATTTTAACTTTTGTATGGAAAGTACTGTTAGTTTTCGATAAAACGAAATTTTTTTTCTCAAATCTTGTAGATTATTTTAAAAAACTTTCATTTGTCAAGTTTGAAAAAAATCCAGCATGGGATTTTCGAAACATTGAGTTTCCAAACAAAAATTTTGAAAATTTTTTTAAAAATCCAAAAAATAAAAAATTGAAAATTTGAATATGTAAAAATATTTAAACTTTGGAGGAGGCTTAGGATAAAAAAAATGATTTAAATCGGCTGTACCGTTTTCGAGAAAATCAAAAACAAAAAAAAATGGACCCAGGGGGGCTATCAAAAATAACTTTTTTTTGAAAAATATTTATAAAAATTCGAAAAAAAAATCATATGGCAGGTACCGTTATTTTTGGTCTTAAAAAAAAAAAGAAAAAAACGTGTGGGGGGGGGAAAATTAAAACCAATATCTACCAAGTTTGAAGAAAATCGCCCGAGCCGTTTAGGCTATAGTCGAACCGACAGACAGACAGACAAAATTGCCAGACCCACTTTTTCGGTCTTCGCTATCATCGTAATGTCATTTTTGATCAAAATCTCGAGTTCGATTTTTTTTATTATATGTTGTACCTATAAGTCGCAAGTAAGAATTGAAATAACGATATTACTGACTGTAGAATAGAAGGATTTTTTCGAATTTCTCAATATCGGCATATGGGATTTTAATGAAATTTTGTATAGAGAAGCTTCTTAAAAGCTTAAAAACATTGCATTTCAAAACTTTAAAAAAATAGTTTTTTGAATTTTTGAAAGAAAAAAAAATGTTTTTTTGGGAACATTTAATATCTCAAAAACGGCTCCATATTTTTTTGTAAATTTAATTTTTATTCGAAAAATAATAAAAACTTTAAATTGGCTTAGCAACATTTTTTCTTAAAAATGTTTTAAGAATTTTGTACATAGGAGCTTATTTTCTTAAGAAACCACTACAACGACTTATAATTTTTGTTCTAGCATAAATTCATATTTGCATTAGCTTTCAGTTTTTATCTCGTACTACTAAAAAAGTGTAAAAAATAATTTTTTTTCTCTAATAACACTCATTTTTGAAATTCTTAGACTCTTACATAAGAGCAAGTTCGTGCGACCCAGTCGTGCATTTTATTTGTTATTATTGGAAAATCAGATCGAAAACTCAAATCAAAACAAATTCAACAATCAATAATTATTTGCATTAAGGTCTAAATTATTTTTTTGAGCGAATAACAAGAACATTGTTTTTGATTTAGAAAAAAAAAATGGTTTCCCAAATTTGAATAATGTTGAACTAATAAAATTTCAGATCATATTTTAAAGACAAAATTTTTATTTGAACAAAAAAAATAACTAAATAAGAAATGAAAGGAAACACAAAATTAGTATTCCCAAATAAGACTTTGAATATTTATTTACGAAGCCTTGGATGAATCAGGATAAACACTTAAAATTTTGTTCAACAAACACACATATTAGAAAGAAAGGAAATGGGTTCTTATCCACCAACTGTTGGCATTTTTAATAAATATAAATATAAATATTAATCCAAAAAATCTGATCGGTATTTTTCAAAACCACTTTAACAATTTAAGATACCACAAAATGTCCACTCTATTAATTTTTTTTTTCCTCAAAATATATGTTGCTCAGTCTCCACGATAAATCCTGTTCCTGAAATATAATATTATTTCACCTCGAATCAGCTTCACTCTTATTTTTATTCTTTTTTTTCCAACTTTTCTGCATTTAATATTTTTTTTTTCAAAAATACTTTTTCTCTCGACTTGGTTTTCCTACTAGCTGCTTGGTTAGGTCTCACAAGCGTCACCTTTTCCTCCCTCGACCATTCCATTCACTCACAGCTTCGTACCTCCAACGAAACTTTAATATAACTCTCCCAAAAATTGTTGGATGTCTTTCCAAAACTCGCCGAATCTTGATGTTGGAGTTCAGACAGTTCCCAAACTAAAATTTTCGAAATAATTGAAAAGAATATTAAAACCGAGAAAAAGATCGTTCTGAAGGATTCGAAATGCGAAAAACGACCAAATTAGAAACGATTCTTTCGAGGTTAACGAAAGGAAGACTTTTTTCAAAACGCGAACCCTACTTTAAGAAATGTTCATTCCGATAGCCCTTTTGTATTAACAATTATAAAAATATTATAATTTACGAATGTTAAAGCGTTGACTTCCAATTTCATTTACAACGATTAAGTAACGTATACTTTTTTAGGATGCTGTGTTGTGGATTTTATAATAGTTTACCTCTTCAGCTCATCCGCTGCCATTTTTCTCGTAACATATGGGACCAGTTGCCTTCCTCCACTTATGCAATTCAACAATAAATACTCGCGCTTCCGGAAATGCCCATCAGTTAACCCTTGAGCTCTACTTCAGAGGTACTATTAAATTCAGAGATTCTTTCTTTAGCCGCACTACACAAATCGCATGCTTAATGGAATGGAATGAAGTCATTTTACCTAAAAGGGGTTGGTTAATGTCCTAAAAACTCTAATATCTCTTCTCAAAATTGCAAAATCTAATAGGTACCTGCCTTGAAATAAGAAAGTTGAAAATTTTAGCTCAAAAATGAAAAATTTCAAGATTTTTCAATTAGAATGAATAATTCCCTCAAAATCCAATATTTGTCCAAATTATTAAAAAATATTAAATACCTATTCGAAAAAAGGATATTCACCTTGTCGTTCGTCGCAATACATAATAAGATACAAACCGATTTCTTATCATAACAAACATACCGAGCTTCATAATAATATATTCAATACTTTTCGCATACCAACTAATGTACATATGTAGTTACTTTTCTTCCTAAAAACACACAAAACAATCCAACAAGTTAGTTAAATCTACTCCTTTGCTTCATTTTACTTTCACACCATACTCATCGCTTACCAATCCCTATACCACCATAGCCCTCAAATATTATCATCCACCGTCACCGTGGTTCTGCTCACATCCATTTCTTCCCCTTCTACACCACCCCTTTACTGAACCACTCATATACCCAAAAGCCTACTCGACTTTCATGTTCGTCATACTTCTTTTTGCTTCAGTTCCAACAAAAAATAGCTATCTTCGAAAAAAACCACGTTTTGGCAAATAGATGAACTAAAAACAGCCAGTAAACAAAAGTAACGACTTTTGTGCAAAAAAAAAGACTTTTGTAAAATTAGTTATTTTGCAATAAAAAGTTACTTTTTGATTACTTTTTTTTAATATAATCAATTTTAGAAAGCATGATGTCATTTTGGGAAAGTTATGATGATCTTTTCACATAACTACACATTAAAAAATGCATTGGAAAATGAGCAATTTTAATGTTTTTCAAAAGATGATTATTCAAAAATAGAGCCCAAAATTAAAAATCCGCTCCGACGCTCTTCTAAGTCTCTTCATTACCTTTAAAATGACGTAAAAATATTATAAGTTTTCCACTTCAATTTGTCACAAACCTTGCACAACTTTAGCAGTTTTGTGGAATTTAACGAAAGAAGCAACCGGAATATTAAAATTAAATAAGAAAAATATAAAAAAATTAAAAAAGTGGCTCGACGCTTTTCAAGATAAAATGTAATTCTTTCATATGCAATTTATTTTATTTCAATACGACTTGCATTGACTTCACAAACCTTGCACGAATTTGCCCAATTTCACGTTTTTCTCAATATTTTGTCCGGAGGCCTCTTAACTCGAAAAAACGATTGTTGGGAAGTTGCAAAAAAAGATCTTGCTATGAGGATTTGTAATACTTGTTGACGGATAAAATTAAAACTAATTCATGAATTAATCATGAAAACTGGTATCCATTCTTAAAGTATGATAAACTATCCATGAGATCTGAGGCTTGCAAAAGCCTGAATCTGTACGTAACACAATTTTGTCCCATCTCCTAATTGGTCAGTATTTCATTAAGCATGCGAAATGTGGAATACTTTACCTGGCTCAATATTTCTCTCCCATTACGATATACAGACATTCAAAACCAATGTGCATCGGTTCCTCCTTTTAAATCCTCTCCAACTTTCCTAAAACGTTCACAACGTGCTTAAGCAATTTAAGGGTAGGTAGTTAAAATCCGCATGATAGAAAAAAAATATTTGATCAATGCCTCTTCCACTCAGTTTTAATTAAACTCGAAAATCTGTTTTTGTCTCTTCTGTAAAATGCTGGCTTGCCACACCAGCGGTTGATGGTATCATGGTAGCTTTTAACCTTGTCTTAACTTTGCAGCCGTGAGCAAAAAAAAAAACAGAAAACCAAGGTCAGTCATTGCCAGTGGCGTAACTATAGGGTGGCAGGGCTTGCAAAAAGCCACGGCCCACGGGCCCCTGACCAAAGAGAGCCCCGGCGCAAGAGGCCACGAGCTCAGATATAACAAAATTTTGTACCTAAAGCCTAGTACTCACCTAGCGTGAAATGAAAAATAAATACGTTCCAAATTACACGCGAAGAATAAAAATGAAAATAGAATAAACTTTTCCACGTGAATTTTTGATACTCTGAATGAAAAAAAAAAATGACAATTATTTTTAAACTGATTCGTTCTTTCTGTTTATAAATTTTCAATTTTTTGTTTTGAAACAAAATATTGAAATCAACTGACAAATGTCGCAGTTTTCCACGCTGCCTTAAATTTTGATGGTTGTACATTGAGAAATGAAAATTTGGCGTGGAAAAATTTGTGGAACATAATTGTTTTTCCAATCCACATTTTGGTACTCACCTCTCGTTGGGGATTCCATGCGAGTGAACCAGCCGCCACATTTATATGAAATTTTCATTTTCACTTGAACTGAGTACTAGGCTTAAGTACTTAAAAATTATAATTTTTTTTAAGTACTTAAAATCAATCAAAGTGGGGCACAACTAAAGACCATACATAAATTCAAACTAATCATTAAAATTAATTAATTAATTAATTAGATAGTCCTTTACTAGTTATTTACAAATCTGAACGTCTTGCATGCTCTAGTGGGAGCTATAGTGTATAAAAGTGCATCATATATGCAGTTCTTTCCAAGTGTAAATAATTGTGATAACAACTTTGCCAAAATGTAGAGTTAAGGCCCCTGATTGAAAGTATTGAGGTCTAAGACGTTTTGCAGACAGCCTTCTGCCTGTACTTCTTGCACGAAAAAGATCGCCTTAAAAACGTCTTGGAACTCGATATTTGCAATAAGGCAACTTGACTCTTCATTTTGAAGTTATTGGCAAATTTGAAATCACAATTATTCAGACTTTGGAAAGAACTGCGTATCTGATGCACTCTTGTGCACTATTGCTCTCACTAGAGAATACAAGACGTTCACATTTGTAAATAACTACTAAAGTCCTATCTAATTATGCTAATTATTTTTTGTTATCAATCACACCTAAAAATTGCTGTGGGCTCTTAGTCTATTAGTAAGCCGAAAATATGTTAAATAAAACTTATTATTATGTATAAAGAAGCAAAAATGTGTCTTATTGTTATCGCGGATTTTGATGAATTTTAGTTCATTCGATAGGAAATTTCGCGATTTAACCGAATTTTGCTGACAAACTTCATTTGGCCGGAAGCGTATAACGTGCCTATTTGAATGGTGTGATAGGGGGTAAAAAAATGTTCTCTCAAATCACGAAATTTCCTATTGAATGCACTAAAATTCATCAAAAATTGCGGTAAAGTAAAACATTTTTGTTTTTTTTTTTATAATAATACATTTTATTTAACATATTTTCAGCAACGCGTACCATTAACTATCGATTTACATACGGATTTTTCACTTTACTTTGAAAATTTTAAATGACACTGATTTATTAAAAAAATCCCTAGAGTTTGTTAATATATATATAAAAAGGACATATTTGAATCATTTGCCAGGGAAATTCTCAGTTTTCGGTCCATTTTTAGAGATGAAATAAAAAAGCCTTTGTGTATTAGAGAACTTGCTGCTTTATTAATAATAAAGACTTTTCTATGTCGTGCAGCTTTCCTGAAATATATGTACTACATTAATGTTATTTGTTACAATTCCTGTGACTACAACTAAAGCTGAACGATCATTTCCGAAACTAAAATTAATACAAACCTATTAAGGAAACTCTATGGCACAAGACAGGCTTCGTAGCTTGGCTATTCTGTCTATTGAAAATTGTATGGCCCGATCTTTAGACTTTGATGATGTTATACTTTTGCGCAACAGAAAGCTCGGAGAAAACAATTTTATTAATACAAATATTTTATTGAAATTAAATTGTTATTTCATTATAAATATTTGTATAAACTTATGCTCTTGAAATAAGCCTTATTAGATATTTAACTAAAATGCACATCATATTATGAATAGTTTTGGGTAAATACTTACATCATTGGTATATTAAAATTAAATTCTAACATGACTTTTTTTTACTGAGACGCGCGCCGGAGGGCCCAAAAAATTTGCCACGGGCCTCAGATAGTATAGTTACGCCACTGGTCATTGCTGCGGTTGATTTTACCGTAACAGAGTTAATTCTTCAAAATATGGCTTAGGAGTTATCCGTGTTCGAAAATCTTCTTTTTTTTCTAAAAAAAAACCTAAAGTAGCACTTTTAAGCTTCAAAGTATCAATTCCAATACAGAATATCAAGCTCCCACAATTATCCTCGTGTATAGGCTTTAATGCTTTCATATTTCAGCTTTTCTTTGTTTTTCTGTTGTTTTTTATTTTGTTTGACCTAAAAACGGAAGCTTCTGCTGCGTTATAACACTATGTATGTATGTGTACCTATACGCCATAATCATATCCTTTTATCCTTTGGAAATAAAACTGTAGAACTACGGATGTCATGACGGTTGGATGGATTGTGAAAATTACGGATTATTCTGATATCATTAAGTACACGAGCCCGTTGATGCGTGCGCTAGCTGTATTACGCCCAGCTCTAGATGAGTGTCTTAAAGGAGGCTTTCAACACACAAGACTGAAAATTGAACCTGACGAGGGATCCGACCACCATAAATATTCTCTCTGCCAATAGCTATAGCTTCGCAGAGAGAATAAACATAAGCCGTAGACAAATCACAAGAATCTGTTTTAATTAATATTTATTTTCCGATTATATGTACAGAACATTGGATTCAGGATCAATGAAGCATGAATATAAGCCAAAGAAACACAGTAAGGATATTCAAGTGAAATGCCAACAAAAACATCTGTTCTTGGGAAACATCAATTCCTACAATGTTTCTCATGCTCGCAACAAAAAGAATAGATGGTCCTTGAAACGGCGATAAATAGTTCAACATTTTTCTTTTTTCATTCAATATATGTTAAAGGACCTAGACAGGTTTCTTTATTCTATTCGTAATAAATGTGCGTTTCAAGAAAATATAGTACATAATATAGAAACTAAGCTATAGATACGGATAGACGTCTTAATATAATACCTGCCTCGCTCTTCAAATATAAGTCTCCTTTGATAGATTTATGAGGTCAAGTAGGCGCCTAAAGCTCATTGATTCGCTTCTAATTGCAAATATATAATAGAACAAGAGACGAGGACGATAGTGACAAAGAGCCCACATTTCACCTTTTTTTTCAAAAAAAAAAAAAACAAAAGGAACAAAACTCAAAGTAGAAACAGAAACAAAGAAAACAAAAGAAAAATAAACCATTTGGGGTAGCAAACAAGAGAAATGTGTAAAAAAAAAAACATTTTGGTTGGGAAAACTTTGGTTGCCTTTGAATCAATTGAAAGGAAGCTGAGCAATTTAAACAGGGTTTTGAAGTTCTCTATGATTAATAGAAAAGGCAACTAAGAGAACAACATTGAAAGAAGAAACGTACAGAAAATCAACAGAGATGGGACTTTAATAGGTTTCAGTCTTTTTAAAGCAACCCTGGTTATAAATCATTTATTAGGTATTAATTTTTGCTATGCACATTATTTATTGTTATTTGAGCATATCCAGCTCCACCTTCGGCTCGAAACTATTCAATATCCAAACTGGGCTGGAAAAGCCTCCCAAAGGGTTCAAGATCTCCCATTACATCGAGACAAGAGAATGGTTTGGTATGATTTATGGGCTGGTTGAAACATGAGTCTATATTTACAGCCCGATTCTCCCCAAAGTCAGTGATGCCTCACAAGTCACAAGAAGAGGTGAAATTGATTTTGTGACTTTTTTGAATTCTGGCGCTCAGTCACAACTTGTGAGAGTCACAAAAACAAGCGAAACTGTGATCTCCTTCAGAGCAGGTCACAACCCATACATTTTTAAAGTTTCTTGGATTGACATTCAGTATATTTTGTAAGAAAATTTTCTGGATTTGTGAAGAATTGTGAGTACAAAAAAATGGAAGTGGACTTTATTGTATTGACTGTATTATTGCTGATCTTTCCTACGAAAATGAAAAGTAACATTTTTACATAAACAAACATTTTTTTAAGAAACTAATCGTATCAAGAAGTTTGCAGCGCCGACGTCTTTTAAAAACTTTATGAAGTAATTTCTTCGTTTTGAATAATCAGCTGTTCAAATAATGACACTTAAAAATCTCACCATGCTGTGGTGAGTTTCGTTGTGAGTTTTCTTGTGACGATTAGGGGGAGAATACCAAAATGTTATCGAATCAGAAGAATCCTCACAAGGAATAGTCACACGAGCTCGTGACTTGTGACTCCTCACAAAGGGGAGAATCGGGCTGTTAATTAAAATACCCATGAGACAGACAGGAATTTAATTTTGAATGAGACCCGATATTGGGACATGATGACATTTGTTTACGGCGCTCCTTGACACACAGCACCTCAGACGATGGTTTTTTGAGGAGCATTTCTTTGAAGAGTTAATTTTATGCACCGGATTGACATGGATAAGCCGGCTAAGATTAACCTTGGAAAGATAACCCGCGTCAATTTGACTCATCCGAAAACGAAATATTGCTCTCTCTTTCAAAATATCCCGAATAACACGTTATTTTATCCTATTCAGTGTCAGGCTTGCCAGATTGGGCTATTTATCGGAAATTGGGCTATGTTTTTTTCGAAATTGCCGACAACTATTTCACGATGTCAGCCCAATCATAATTGGGCTATAAATAGCCCACATCGAATATTGGGCGATACATTTTTTCGTACAAATAAATCTTATAAATAAAACACTCTAAGGCCGGTATTCACCGAGCGCTCATAACTTAAGAAGCTCATAAACCTATTCACCAAACAATATTAGTGAAGATCTACGAGCGCTCTTAAAAGTTAGGAGTGGTCCCGACCACTCCTAACTTACGAGCGCTCTCTTCGAAAGTTTGTTCGCTTGTGCGTGTGCCACGCACGCATTTGACTCGAATCCATGTGAGCAATGCCAAGTAGAAGAGTATCCATTTGCTGTCAAGACCAACATTCCACAACATTTCACAGTTTGAGTATGCCTGAAGAAGAGAGAGTGGCTCTCATTTTCGAACTTCGAAAAACACTTGCGAGTGGTTGGTGAATACCCCACAGAAATTTCAAGTTAAGAGCCTCGTGAAGTTAAGAGCCGTTTAGGAGCGCTCGGTGAATACGAGCCTAAATATACACTTAACTCATTGCACAAGCTGGCATCACTCTTTGTTCTCAGAATATATAGGTGCTACTCTACTTTTGACATTTCAAATCAACCGCAATACCGCAATCTTCACTTTAATTTCATTCAGTTTCGAAATTTCCATTAAAAAAAGGCAATCTAACTGAAAATTAGCTGTGATTGTGACAAATTCAATTCCTTATTCCTGAATATGGGGAAATGGGCACAATATAAGAAAATTTACAAGAAACAATGGAAATCACTACCCAAATTCAAAGGTAAATATTAAACCTTCTAATTATACACTGAAAATAAAATCTAGGTATATATGATAAAAATCTAGGTTGATTTGACAAAAATTTTGTCAATATACGTCCAACAAAAAGTTTTATCAAAGTGACAAAAATTATAGAATTTTGTTGAGGTACAAAAAAATATTTTGTTGTATCCACAAAATTATTTTGTTATGCTAACAGATAAATTTGTTAAAATAACAAAAATGTTTTGTCAATATGACAAAATTTCGTAGAATTTACAAAATTAATTTTTGTCATATTAACAATTCTTTTGTTGCATTAACAATTTTTTTGTTAGTGTTATTGTTTTTTTTTATTATCGGATTAACAAATTTTTTTTGTTAAATTAACAAAATTGTTTTGTTAAATTAACAGAATTGTTTTGTTACATTAACAAAATATTTTGTTAAATTAACAAAAATTTCTTGTTATATTTTGTTAAATTAACAAAATATTTTGTCAATTCAACAAAATATTTTGTCAATTTTACAAATTTCTTTTGTTGAATCCACAAAAAACAAAATTAATTTTGTCAAAATAGTTTTTTTTTTTTGGGATTTAAGTCCACAAAAATTGGCGTTTCGTCCCTATGATCTCACATGCAATCATCTGTGAGGGCGTATGGACAATACGCAATTTTTGTTAAGTTCAGTTAATCTTACATCGATTTTTTAACAAAAACCAAATGTGAACTATATCTAACACAAAAGAAATTTGTTGGTTTCCTTACAGAATAGTTTTATCTATCTGATAATATTATTTTATGAATATTACAAAATAATTCAACCCCAAAACAAAATATTTGTCATTTTAACAAAAATGTTTTCATTTTTTGTTAAATTGACAAAAAAAAATAACAAAAACTTTGTGATATTGACAAAAATTTACAAAACAAATTTTTTGTAGATACAACAAACATTTTGTTAACATCACAAAAAAGTTTGTCGATGTGACAAAAATCTCTGTTTTATTTTGTTATATTAACAAAACTGACATTTGTAAGTTGTCAAAAGTGGTTGCAAAAAAATCAGAGCTCTCTTAATAAATCTCGAAAAAACATAAATTAAAATCCCTAAAAATTTATAAAGTGCTTTCAAGTTGCGTATCAAAATCAACTCTATAAGAAAAGATCAACTTCAAGTAAGTTCTATTCATAAGAATCCCTTAACTTGCGAAAATAGCATAATCAAATTAGCTAACCTCAATTAATGAGTAAGCGAGGAATATTAGAAACATCCCCTGAACACTCACAAAGTGAAAAGCGCTACTCATCTACAGCAATCACAGTTGTCAAATCTACTATGGGATCTTCTGGAATAGACGTTGAAGCGATAATGAAGAAGTTGCTTAAGGAAAACAACGATGAACTCTTTAAAAATCTTGCAACCAAGTCCGATGTACAACGTCTTCATGAAGATTTTGCAAGCCTAAAAATACGTCACGAAGAAGTGTCACAAAGAGTAGTCCAGCTAGAATCTCGTAACAAAACATTGGAAGAGCAGATGGACAAAATCCTTCAGAAAACGACGGAAGCAAACCTGGTGGTACGACTTCCTACAAACAACCCAGATTCCTGTGAGAAAGCTAAGTCCATCTGCGCTGGTCTTCTGAATGAAACCAATGCAAGCTCTTTGGTCGAATCCGCTTATAGCATACGCAACCGCAACACACTTGGAGCAACAATAATTGTGAGAATGAAGTCTCGTGAAACAGCCTGGAACGTGCTAAAAAACTCAAATACCCTGAAAGGAAAAAACATAAGCATCCAGAAGGATCTACCACCAAATGTGCGTCATAGGCGAGCGAAGCTCCTACGCATAAGAAAGATGCTCCTTGAAAAGGTCCCACGGAAAGGAAAAATTGCTGTTCGCGACGACAGAATGATAATCGAGGACAAAGTTTTTACCTGGGACTCCAAGTTGGGGCTGAAGTGTGGTGAAAATGATGGTCTCGATGTTCTGAAAACAATTTTTGGAGACATTTCTTCTTTAAACTTATTAATGAATGAACTTTTAAATCAAAACAATAGTTGTGTTCAACCAAGAAAAGGCCAGTGTAGAGTAGTGTAGTGCAGTGCAGGTTCATGAAAACTGTCAGAGCAAACTCAAGCAGAAACGTCATACGCCAGATGTTAAAAAAAAGAAAACAAATTAAATTCGGCGCAAGTAAAATGCCTTATGCCTGCGCTGAAGTCGATGGCAAAGGGAAGAAATTTATTGCCACTGCCTGCGACGACGTTGGTTGTTGGCTTTTTAGGCACAAAATCTCTTCCTCCTCTTCACCTTTTTTCATCAAACTTTCAAACACTTGCGTTCGGAATCCTTCGTGCAAATATACATACATAGATTTAATTAAGATATTATTGGATTAATTGGAGAACACTGAATCACCAGAGATTGCCCTTCACTCGAAGTTAGCTCTAATCTATGCATTATTTAAAAACTTTAATCAAAAATACAAAGCGCGGAAAAAAATCAACTTTATTCGTTAACAAAATATAATCGAATAATGACAACAACTGGTTTTGACAGTTTTCACCAACCTGCACTAGCTCAAAAGGTAGTGCAAAATATTCTGAACTAGTGTACACTAGTTCAGCTCAATGAACGCTAATCAGTGTAAGTCAGTGCAGAAATTTTCTCAATGAACACAAAAGAGCTACACTTTTCTGCCCAGAGTAGTCCAGTGCAGCTGGTTGAACAGAACTAATGTGTATAATGTGTCAAACTCTTCGAGAAATATAGCTGTCAACTCAATTGACAGCCAAGCACACAGGGTAACAACGCATCAACCAATTTTAAATTTGGGTGCGACCACAAGTAATGGGTGTTCACACGAGGCGTGAGAATCTGCAGTCTACCAGAAAGAAAATAGTTTGTTAGTTAATGTTAAGATTTTAAGTTATAATGTGTCAGGATTGAAAAATAAATTATTATTTGTAAACTTTTTTAATTATATTAAGCAATTTGATATTTTTATGTTTTTTGAGACACATTTGTTAGAAAACGAAGAGGAGCAATTTAAAAAAATATTTAATAATTATGAATTAAGATGGGTAAACGCAATCAGAACAGCTAACTATATGGTCGAGGCAGCGGAGGTGTATTTTATGGTTATCGTAGAAATGTATGTGAAGTAGATATGAGTTTCAGAAGAGCAGTTAATTCTTACGTGATGGATGTTAAACTTGGGAGTGATACAGTGTGTATTAGTCCCTATTTATATAAATTGTAGTAACTGGCAATCCGACTTCGAGAAAGTAAGCGAGAATCTGCAAGATGTCAACTCTACGAACTTCATGCTTATTGGTGACTTTAATGGCAGGATTGGCTTGTCACAAAACAACTTTTTCTGTACACAGTGGCCTGTGTATAACATCAATCGAAAATCAAAAGATATTATATGTGATCGAAAAGGCGAACAAATCTTGGAACTTTTAGATGGATATGACTGTCATGTGATGAATGGTAGCTGCGCAGGAGATTCAGAGGGTGAGCTTACATTTATAAGAGGTCAAGCTAGCTCTATAATACACTACTGTTTTATATCTGGATTGTGGAACAATATTGTGACTGATTTCAGAGTAGGAACTCAGAATTTCTCTGATCACATGCCGCTTGAAGTTACTTTTACAACATTGCGAACAGAAACACCAACCGGCGCAAAAAAATTGAATCTCATCCCGAAAATGCGCTGGAATGAAAGAAATAAGAGCAAGTTCCAAGAAAACATGAGGAAAGAAATTAGAGAACTTCAAGAACTAAACGAACTCGTAGATATATCGGTTTTAACGCAGATCATCAAAAAAGCGAACCCACAAAACCAACAAGCAAAACAAAAAAACAATTATAAGCAAAAGTGGTTTGATTCTGAATGCTTAAAAGCTAGAGATCTATCATTCAAATTTTTAAAGCTATTCCGGTCACGAAACTTGCCTGTTTATAGAAAACTGTACTCCGAGGCAAATATTGAATTCAAAAGAATATGTGCAGTAAAAAAATCTGCCTTTGAGCAAGAGACAGTATCCGTTATCAATCGCACCCGTAGCTCTGCCGAATTCTGGAAGGCTGTGAAAACCTTAAATGGAACCACGAATATCATCGCTCTAGGATTACAAGCGCAAAATCTAAGCGATCACTTCAAAAAGCTACTGAACGCAACGATAAGATCACCATTGGTACTATACGCAGCCATTTAATCACAGATGACTTTCTAGATGCACCGTTTTCAATAAATGAATTAAAAGAAGTTATTGAGAAAGCTAAAGTGAATAAGGCGCCAGGAGATGATCGTATTCCTTTTGAGCACTATAAGCACGCAACTGATGAATTTTTATTGCTGCTTATTAAAGAATTTAACCGACTTTTCGAAAATGCTATAGTTCCCGAAAGTTTCAGAAAATCAATAATTTTTCCGCTTTTCAAAAAAGGAAACTATGATGAAGCATCAAATTATAGAGGTATTTCTTTCTTAAATACAAATGCAAAGCTCTTCGCTGGGCTTATTGAGAATAGAATGTCAGAATGGGTGAGGAGAAAAAGTATACTCTCTGAATATCAGGCCGGTTTCAGGAAGAACTATTCCACAACGGATCACATATTCTCACTGTACAACATTGCCGATTCATATATCAGGAGAAAAAGAAAACTATATGTATTCTTTGTTGACTTTCGAGCAGCATTCGACTCTGTCGTTCGTGAAGCGCTTTTCTATAAGCTGTATGCCATTGGACTGTCGAGTAAAACAATGAACATTCTGAAAGCCTTGTACACATTGAATACAGCATACGTATGGGATGGAGCGTCTGTCTCGGCAGAGTTTCGCACGGAAATGGGTCTCAAGCAAGGGTGTATACTGAGTGCTTTGCTCTTTATATTGTTTATAAACGATATAACAGATGTGGTCAAAGGCGGAATTGTGTTTGGAGGAACTACCATACCCGCACTTTTGTATGCAGACGACATAGTCTTCTTTGCAGAGACGGTGGATGGACTGGAAATGATGATGAATAGGCTAAACGGCTATTGTAATCGCTGGAATCTCGACATAAATCTATCAAAATCCAAGATAATGATATTTAGAGCGGGTGGCGGCAGGACTGCAAGAAACGAAAAGTGGACATTCAATAACGAGGCAGTCGAAATTGTTCGAGAGTATAAATATCTGGGAGTTCTATTTACTTCGAATCTAAATATGAAAAAACATCTAGAACTGAAGCTAACGGAAGCAAAACGTGCAATTTCAACTGTGTGGGAACGCTGCTTCAAAAGTGACTGCATTGACCATAGTACAAAACACAAACTTTTCCGCTCCACAGCTGCATCGATTTTATTGTATGGAGCTCAGGTTTGGGGTTACTGTTCTTTTGAAGCAATCGAAAAGTTTCTCCGATACTTTATTAAAAGAATCTTCCGGCTTCCGAGAAATACCCCAAACTACATGCTGTATCTGGAAACAGGGCTGCCCCCCATGATATTGGAAACTCTTAGCATGCATTTCAACTATATTGTCAAAGTCTTACAAATGAATGATGCAAGAATACCCAAAATCGTACTGAAGTGTTCAATTATGGCGGCAGGACATATGGCGACGGAATGGGAAAGTTTGGCGGATACCTGCAGTATGAATCTGATGGTAACTCAAAATGAACAACCTTCCCTGCTGAGGAAAAAGTTTGATATACTTTTAGAAAAATATGGTCACATCTTGTACGACAGAAACGCATCTGAGGCCCGTTCGTCGCTTTTTAGATGTTATTATAACCGTTTAAACTTCTGCCTTGGTAATAATACATACCTTCTTAACACCATGCCATTAAATAAAATTAGCACTATTTTTAAAACGAGAGGAGAATTACTTAAACTTAACTTCATGCCTCATCGCCCAGATTTACCTTTACTTTGCAGTCTTTGCAATCTGAACATACGAGAAGACATTCATCATTTTATTGCGATCTGTCCAATCATGAAAGAGTTCAGGGTGAGATATTTTGGAAAAAAAAGCCTTAATGAAGCCGAGCTTATTGCCATACTAAACGGAAATGTCGGATGGAATGCCCTATACAATTATACTGTCGCTGCTCTTCGTTATAGGAATTGTATAATAAATGAAGATTTTTAAGATACAAATCTAGATATTTAGATATATTTTTTTTTTTTTTTTTGCTATAATATTGTATAAACTCAAAAATGTCAGTCTGGTAGACGGCCATAGGCCAAACCATATAGACTTAGGTAAGTTTTTTATTATATATCTAAATTGAATATGTAAAAAAAAATTTTATTAATTATCTAATGAAATAAAGAGTCAACTAAACTAAAACTAAAACTAAAAACTAAAACTAAACTATTAACAAAACTTGGTTTGTTAAACTGACAGTATTATTTGTAGTGCATATTTTGTTAAACTGACAAAAAATCATGCTGGATTATAAAAATTTTGTGAAATCAACAAAATCATTCTTTCGTATTGACAAACATTTTATCAAAACGATAAAATTGTTTTGTTAAAGGTCAACAAAACGTTTTTGTCAATATTACCTATAGGAATTTATTTTCAGTGTATACATAAATATGCACGGTTGCCAGTTTGGTCATTAATGACCAAATCTGGTCATTATTTTTTCACTTGGTCACATGGTCATTTTTTATTCCATTTGGTCATTTTTTCAACGAATTGAAAAAAAAAAACTTTTTTACTTTTTATGTTCTTAAAAATGAAATGTATATCAAAAGCAGTTTTATTAGCGTATGATGTAAACAGTGCATTAATGTGTTTAATTAAACAACAATACCCCAGCACGATCACTGAATGCACATAAACTGAATGCGTTCATTTTCATCACTTGCGAATTTAATGATAGATAGCTGGAAAACTTAAAATTGTGCATTAATTTTGCGCAATGTTGCTTTTTTGCTTCTTAACTTCACGCCCGCGCTGTGTTCAAACATTTAAAGGGTAATCATAATCCCTTGAGCGCGTGTAGATTATAAAAAAAAAAAAAAATATATACTATGTATTTGAAAATTTAATTGGTCTTTCAACTGATGAGGCTAGTTTTATTGTTAGTGAGGTTAATGACCATCAAACCAAATTGAAAAGCAATGTCATTTTTTTAATGCACTTGCCATTCGCTGCATCTTCGCTTTGCATATTATTGCCAAAAGTTCCGAGTGAAGTTGAAAAAAAGTTTCGCAACATAATAGGTACATACATTTTTTGCTTATAGTGCCAACCGCATCAACCAATTTAAAGAATTTCTAAAAATATTGCGCAGTCCCACCGCACAAAATATTGGGTATTTTGCCAGCGAAAATTTTGCGAATTAAGTTTAAAAAGAGGCTGGGTGCGACCCACACTGATAACTTCCCATTTGTGGACTTGAAAACTTAATATTTAGTTTTTTTTTTTCAAATAACCAAATTTTCAGCGAAACAAACTTTAGCTGTAAAATTCAAACAAACATTATTTTAAGATGTTTTCTCATTAAAATAATGTTGCCCCCTGAAATTTGTATTATCCGCCAAAAAAATTATGCTAAGCGACATTAATAAAGATCTCATTGTCGTGAGCAATAAAAAATTTTGTTAGATGTCACTTAGTTTAACCAAAATTATCTCTTAGCACACTATGATTCAATTCAACTAGAACTTTCTTCGTTTTTTTCGTTTCCTGAACAATTTTAGAAATGTCGCTTAGTATATTATATTCTTACGGGAAGGTATCGATGTATAAAACAACATACTTTTAACTAGTTTTCACTAGAATTTTTAATAGTTTTTTTATTTAAAAAAAAAAAATATTTATTTAATATTTGTCAACATTTTACCAATTGTACAAAATTATACTATGTATAAAATAAACTAAATTATAAGTCAATGTCACTACTAGTTTTTGAGAAATTTGAGTCGAAAAACAATTTTTACCAATTTTCAACAGAATTGTATAATTTTTTATTTTTTGTAAAAAAACTGTAAACATTATTTTTCGTAAAATAAAATTATTTTGAGTTTCAAATTATTTTCCGTTCCTAGAATATCTGGGTTATGAATTTTTTTTCAGTTTTTTTTTTGTTTAAAAAAATAACGGTACGTTCATTTTTTTCCAAATTCATACCAAATCTGTATGACCTTATAATGAGTACACTAAATTTTATTTGAAATCAATAGCATTATAGTTTCGTGAGATATTTGAAACTAACCAAAATTTTTACATTTTTTTAAACCGTTATAGTGAAAAAACTACTCACTGAATTTTAACAAACGCCCTTTCAGCCTCTTTCGAAGTTATTATCTATTAAACTAAATTTATTTAAAGTCGATATTTTTACTCGTTCTTGAGATATCGACGACGAAAAATGGTACCAGAACGTACGGACGTACGAACGTACGAACCTACGTACGTACGTACGAACGTACGAACGTACGAACGTACGAACGTACTTACACACACACTCACAGACATCTCTCTAAAAATGATTGATATAGCCTCTAGGGACCTTGAAACGTCGAGAAATGTCAAAAATTCCAATTTGACAAATCGGACCGATTACAATAACTCCCTATGGGAAGTTAATAAAATAGGTATTTAATAAAAGGGTAGAGAGAGTATGATGCTAAATTCGATTGAAATTTGCAAAATCGTTGGTTTTTCCTAGATTCATACTAAAACAGCCTTTACATCGTGCTAATTCAACTAAAATTTTGCGCAATCGTGATCTTTTATTGTTTTTGTTTTTTAATAATTTAAAAATAACGTGTAAGTTGTATAATTAACATAATTAACATAAGAACATAAGAACAAATGTGATGAATTAATTGTTCTTTTTTGTTTGTTTGTGTTTCTTTTTTTATTTTGGTCGTTTTTATTTTCAACTTTGGACACAATTTTTTTTTCAAGTGGCAACCGTGCATATATGTATGTATGTGGGAGGGGTGCGCTGACAAAACACTGGTTTATTCAGTAAAAACTGATTTAAAAGCTTTATTTTATATTAATAAAGTGAAAGTAAAAATAAAAGTTAAATAATTCAAAAAATAACAAAAGATTATTAGATGGATCGATGCGTCGATGCGTCGCGATGTCGTAGCCGTTGCGTGGTCGTAATCGTTCTGTCTGCTCTCTGCCGATAAGTTTTTCCTTGCTGATCGCTATTTGGTTATCGAATGTTTTAACAGTACTAAGGATTAACAGAAGATTATGGGGTGATATGTTAGATTAGTGGCGTACGGATTAGGGGTAGATAGTGACACATCCTACATCCGGCCATCCTGTGCTGAATCCGTCTCGGATGAATCAGATTCGGTATTGTCATCATCATCACTTATCCATCGTTTCATAAGATCTGCAGAAGAGGACGTCTTATTGGGCCCTTCGTGGTTTCCAATTTTACTTAGTTCGTAGCGGTCGTTACGTTTAATTTTTGTCACTTCATACGGACCAAGGTACTTAGGTTGAACTTTAAGTCCTGGTCCAAATTGCGTACGTTGTATTGCCACCAGGTCATGAACGGCATATTTGTGGGCTGGTTTTCGGTTTTTGTCGTAGCTTTTTCTGTTTTCCTTCTGCAAGGTTTCTATTTGTAGTTTAGCGTTTTGTCGTAGCTCAACTCTGCTGGCTTCAAATTCGTTCCGTATTTCCTCTTCCATCATTTCCGAAAGTCTCTTATCCTCTTCATTTCTCATGGGCACACCGACAAAAAGTTCAAATGGCGTTTTGTTTGTAGCTCTTGAAATTGTTGAGTTAATTGTCCGTTGAAGTCGTGAAACATGTTGATACCATTTAAGTGGATTTTCAATCGATAGCTTGGTAAGGATTTCTATGATGATCCGGTTCATACGTTCCACCTGACCATTACCCCGAGGAACTCCAGTCGTGATTTGAACGTTTTGAATACTTCTTTTCTCGCAATACTCTTTGAATACTGTCGATGTAAAGGCAGCCCCTTTATCCGATATAATTCGATGTGGGTTTCCAAACATGTCCTCAAGGAATGCCATTTTTTTAAGGACTTCATCCGTTGTTGTTGTCTTGACCGGAAAGATCCACACGAATTTCGTAAAACCATCCATGACAACGAAAATATACTTATAGTTTTTAGCTGTTGAGGGCATCGGGCCAAGATGGTCTACATGGTAAGTGTGAAGCGGTATATCAACTTTTATTATAGGGTTTAGAAAACCTTCTTGTTTTCCGCTTTTCTTGACTGCAAGGATGCAAGACACACAATTTAAAATAACGTCTGCAACCTTTTTTTTAATAGAAGGAAAGTAATATTCCTGCCTAACTATTTTTTCTACCTTTTGCGCGTGGATGTGACCTGGTTCGTGCACGTTTCGAATAATTTCTTTTTGCATGTTTTTTGGGACAACAAGTAAGTAAGAACCTTTGACAAACTTGTATAAAACACCAGATCTGTCTACGTAATCCTCGTAGCTATCTCGTTGCAGTACATTAAGAATCAACTTACAAGTTTCATCTTTGCTTTGTGCGTTTTTTACTCGATGTAAAATTCCCGTTTCGACGTTTGTTATCGTAAGTACTCTGCTAAGGGCGTCTACATGTTTCATGGCAGTGGCTGGTCTATGTAAAACTTCACAATCATATTCCTCTAGTTGTAGAGCCCACCGTGCTACCCGTGAGCATAACTCTTTCTTTTTCATAGTCATCTGAAACGCTAGACAGTCAGTGTAAACTTTAAACCTGAGTCCCATTAGATAAACGCGGAGTTTGTTTAAAGATCTAACTACAGCAAGCACTTCGAGCTCGTAGCTGCTGTATTTTTCCTCTGCAGGCTTAGTTTTAAAACTCAGATAAAAGACTGGGTGTAAAGCGTCGTCGTGAAGTTGGAGTAGTACTGCTCCAAGGCCTATCTTACTCGCATCGGTATGCAATTCGGTTTGTAAATTCGGATTAAAAATTTTTAAGACAGGGTCATTACACAGAAGATCTTTTAAATGTTCGAACGCGGATCTTTGCTCATTGCCAAACCGATAAAGAGTCGTTGAGTTTCTAGTCATATCTGACAGAGGTTTCGCGATTCTTGAATAATTGGGTATGAATTTTCGGAAAAATCCTGTTAGCCCGAGAAAGCTTTGCATTTGCTTAACGTTTTTTGGTTCAGGGAACTTTCTTACTGCTCTGGTCTTTTCGATCGAGGGCTTAAGCGTACCGTGTTCAACAATATGTCCCAAAAACTGTATAGATCGTAACATAAATTTGCATTTTGTCCAATTAAACTGAAGGCCGTTTTTAGCTGCGACGTCTAAAACTAACATTAACGTATCGAAATTTTCGTGTTCATCTTTGGAAGCGATTATAAAATCATCAACGTAAATACGCACTAGTTTTTTTAGGATGAGGTCTTTAAAAATTTGATTTATATATTCCTGAAAAACGGAAGGAGATATACAGAGACCAAATGGCACTTTACAAAACTCATACTGCGCATCAGGTGTTAAAAAAGATGTATACTTTCTACTTTCGGGAGCAATGTCAACGTGAAAGAAACCATTCTTCAAGTCTAAGGTCGTAAATACATGGGCGTTGTACAGTTCATCGAGAACATCTTCCATAAGCGGAAGCGGATAACGTATTTTAATAATTTTCTTGTTGAGTCTTCTAAAATCAATGCAAACGCGATAAGCACCGTTCTTTTTTTTCGCGAGCACTATGGGGCTTGCAAAATCAGAGTTACTAGGGACAATAACACCCTCGTCCAACCATTTTGCAATTTCTAACTGGACGATATCTTTTTCTTTAGGAGCTAGTCTCCTCGGACGTTGGTAAACAGGCTTTTCATTTTCTAGGACGATATTCATTTGAACACATGACTTTTCCGGTTTTTGGGGTCTATAAGCTTCAATGGCATTTTTGAGACGAACTTTTAATTCACAATTTTGAATGCCATCAAAGTCACAAATTTCTTCACATTTCATAACGTTAGGGTCTATTTTAAAAATATCGTTTTCTTTAAACTCGTCGACACATGAGTTTGAAAATATAGGGGTTAATTTAACTTGTCCGTTTTCAATATTCAAATTTGCATATTTCAAAATCTCTGTACCAATTAATATATCTTCTGATAACCATTCATCACTGACGATATCGAACATAAGCGTGTATGTCGTGCCCTGAATCATAACCGATAATTTTAAGGAACCAATCGATTGTCGAATCTCTTGGCCCAAGCCCGCAAGGAAAGTACCCGAGTTTTCGATTTTTTCATCTAGACGATCAAATACAGACTTCTTAACAAGTGACAATTGACTGCCTGTGTCGATAAGTGCACTAAACGAAAAAAAATTGATTTTTAATTCCACTAATATTGTCGGAGTGGTAATTCGATTAACTTTCGACATTTTTTTTGGACAGTTCTTTGACAAGTGCCCGAAATCACTACAATTGAAGCATCGTGAACCTTTTTCTTTGTAAGGACAAACATTTGTGTTATGGGTCTTAGCCCCACAATTCACACAACGCTGTTTATTTGGTTCTTGGTCTTTCGCGATTGTTTTTACTGGCTGAGCTTGCGCGCGCTCATCACCCCGATTTCGCTGCCTTTGCACTTTCATTTCCTGATAAATTTTGAATTTAAATTTTAGTTCATCGAAAGTTTTTGCCTCAAATAAAATGGTTTTATTTAGGACACTATCAGGTATTCCGCCTACTATATAAGACCATAATGACTCATCATCAACTTTTCCCCTACTTGCTATCTGTTTCATCTGAAACATATACTCAAGGTAGCTTTCGTCGTTGCGTTTTTTTCGCGCATCTAAATCGCGATGTGTGACCAAACTAGATGTTGTCTGGCCAAACTCTTTCGTTAACATTTTTTGCAATTCGTTCCAACTATGTACCCCCGTTTCTGATTCTATCGCTAACTTCGCGGCACCCCTCAAAAGTCTTCTTGCATACAAATAGCGCTGTATATCATTCCACCCACATACACTTGAAATGTCATCAAATTCTTTCAACCAATCTGTAATTTGTTTTCCCGTTTCACCATTAAAAGTCTCAAGTGAATCTTCTACGTCTTTAAATACAAAGTGATTGTTTTGAGCCATTTTCACCGATTCACTGTTTTCGTTATTTTTCGAAGGATCGTCAATACCTTGTTTAATTAAATCGATTTCAATTTGATTATATTCTTTTTCGTTTTCACCGTTATCGATACTGTCTGTACTTGATAACGTTTCTTCAATTTCAGACATCAAAGCTTTTCTTAACCTTTCTATCAATTCCTTCTTTAATCTATAACTTGACGATAAACCGCGTTCTTTTAAAAGAGATTGAAGCTTTTTTGTAGATAGCTCCTCTAACTTCATTTAATGCATATATATACAAATTTGATCTTACACAAATTAAAATAAATACCTAGCAGTCATTCTTATATATGATAAATGATTTCAAGTTCAATATATAAAAAAATGATACTTATCGGTTTTAATCTTTGATTTTTCCGTATTTATCTGTGCAGACTGTACTCATAGAGAATAACTCTTTTTTTTCTATGGGAATAGGAATGATTTTTTTTTCATATAGCACTTCACATAGACATAGCACTTCCAATGTTAATTTGTTCTTTTGCATGCAACATCCAATTTACATTTTTTTTTTGTTTTATTCGCATGCAACATAAAATTCACTAGTATAATTTCTTTTAAAATCAATCAAATTTAGTCAGTATATATGCACTCATATGTAATTCACAATCCGAAACCGAATTATAGAAATCAAGGGCAAGAGGATCTTAACACTTCTGACACCATGTGGGAGGGGTGCGCTGACAAAACACTGGTTTATTCAGTAAAAACTGATTTAAAAGCTTTATTTTATATTAATAAAGTGAAAGTAAAAATAAAAGTTAAATAATTCAAAAAATAACAAAAGATTATTAGATGGATCGATGCGTCGATGCGTCGCGATGTCGTAGCCGTTGCGTGGTCGTAATCGTTCTGTCTGCTCTCTGCCGATAAGTTTTTCCTTGCTGATCGCTATTTGGTTATCGAATGTTTTAACAGTACTAAGGATTAACAGAAGATTATGGGGTGATATGTTAGATTAGTGGCGTACGGATTAGGGGTAGATAGTGACACATCCTACATGTATATGCAAATTTGCGTTGTAAATGTTCCTTTCATTCTGGTTAGATTGGATAGCTGCGAGTCAAAAAGTCATGCATATTGCATAGTCTGTGAAACAGATTTACGCGCACAAAAATGCGACTTGGAGAAACACACTACAACAAAAATCCACCAAAGTAACTTAGCAAAAATTCAAATAAAAGCAAGAAAATTGAATCAATGTGGATTTTTTTCTACAATCAACTCAAAAACGAAGTTCTTCGGGTTAAAAATTGCAAATTAGGTATGTAGCATGCCATTCGGCTATCCAAATCGCGGATCATTTGGGGGAGTTACTTTTACATCGTGATTCTAATAAAATAAGTTCGAGCTGTGATCTTTGTCCCAACATAAGAATTCAAAGAACAAAGTGTATTGCTTTAATCCGTGAAGTTATAAGTCCTTGTTTGAAAGACGAATTATTGATAGACATCGCTGAAAACTTCTATTATTATAGACGAGTCCACTGACATAAGTGACAACAAATATCTATGTTTTTGTATTCGGTATTTTTCGAAAAAAACAAAGCTTTATTCAAACAAATTATCTGAGAATAATTGAAGTTGTGGAAACAACAGGTAAATTCCAAAAAACTAACCTTTGTATGTTGGCATGTTAATTTATTGTTTTCTTTTACATTTCAGGAGAAGAGCTCTTTGAAAAATTCAATTGCTTTCTTAAATTGAATTCTTTAAAACTAAAAAATCTGATTGATCTTGGTACGGATGGTGCCATGTGGAAAAAATAATTCGCTGGTTTCTCGATTATTGAAGAAAGTACCACATATGATTCTTGTCAAAAATGTATCTGTCATAGTCTTCACTTGTGTCCTGAAAAAGCTGCTCGTAATTTGCCTGACGAAATTGAATTCTTGATGTGCGAAACTGTGAACTGGTTTTCACGAAGTTTAGTTAGGCGATATAAATACGAAACTATTTATAAGTTAAAAAATAATGATTCTGAGCCTTTGAAACTAACAAAAATGCCAAACTTAGGGCTTAGAAGGTATGAATTTGTGAACCCAATATGCAACCAATACTTAGAGCTCAAAAGTCTCATTTTGAAATTGCAAGTTTATCTGAAAAATGTCAAATTAGCCTTTGCTTCAACAAATTTCAGATTTATGTAAACTGTTTCAAAGTACAAATCTTATCTTCTGTCAGGCTCAAGACGATATATCTAAATCTTCTTGTTATTTTAATGGCGAAAGTCATCTCCAGTTAATAATATTTTTGAAATTCTAAATTATTTAAAAACTGAAAAATGAATACGAAATACAACTGAACTTTGAATTTAGTGAAAACGAAACAAACCACTCAAATATATATATACTTACTTAAGGTAAAAGCTTCAATCAAAAAATTCATACATATATTTTTACACAAAATAGAGAAACAAATCCCTGAAAACTATAAAATTTTTAAGAAAATTCGTTTTTTTAGTCCACGTGTATGCCTTAAAGAAAATCAGACCAAAAACATAAATGTTAAAAAAGGAGCCAAGTTCTTCTATACAAAAAGTACGGCAAGTTCTTACTTCATGAAGATTTAATACCGAATATTTAAAGTAGAATAATATTGAAACAGCTAAAATGTAACAGAGAAATTTTATTATTTAATGATTACTGACTAAAATTTGATGGGTCCACTGGTCAAGTTTTTAAAACCTTTCGAATTGGGCATAAAAAAAACTTGCCAAGTAAGCTCATCAATTTTTAGTCAGTAATCATTAAATAATAAAATTTCTCTATTACATTGTAGCTGTTTCAATATTATTCTACTTTAAATATTCGGTATTAAACCTTCATGAAGTAAGAACTTGGCGTACTTTTAGATCTCAGTACTTTTCACGGGTGACTTGTTACACAAATGTTTTTGTATAGAAGAACTTGGCTCTTATTTTAACATTTATGTATTTGGTCTGATCGCACTCCTTTTTGCAAAGATTTTAATATTTTGCAATGTCAAAATCTCGAAAACTACTGAAACATAGAAGGGTGGACTCTACATAATAAAATCAACTTAGTTTATAGCTTCCTTTTGGTATATTTTTTTTTGTTATTGGTTGTTTTGATTTGCGCTTCTATTATTTCTTCTTGTCCTGGCAAGATGCCTAACACTATAACATATCTACCTTAATTACAGCAATCGGAAGTGCCCCATATAAATTAAACATTTTCTCAGAAAGTGGGTGGCTACCACGCCCCCTGAATGGAAAACTTCAAATTTTCGATTGTTTCCTATACTTACATGACAAGACCTACCGCTGTACAAAATTACAAGATTGTACGATGTCTGGAAGTGCTCCATAATTTTGATGACCTGTCAGTCAGTCAGTCAGTTACGGTTTTTGTGATTTTTGAGGCCTTATATCTCAGGAACCGCTTATGCTAGAAAATTGAAATTTGGTGAGGCGCCTGTACCTGACTAGCTTGAAAAATATTCGGAATTTTAAGTTTCTGACTTCATTGGTACTGAAGATAGAGAGGGGTCAAAAATCACCTGAGTTTGTTCCTGTAAAAAAGGTGTAGTGCCAGAACTTGGCTTTGATAAGCACGATCTTCAGAATGAGGAGTGAGATCGTTAATTTAAGTCTTATACCCCATCGGACTGATCTACCAGCACTTTGCGAGCTTTGCAACATGATAACGAGGGAAAATGTGTTCCATTTTCTTGCAGTTTGCCCAATTTTGAAGGAACTTCGGGTTATGGTGTTTTCAAAAGATAGTATAGAAGAAGGTGAAACAATAAAGATCTAAGCCTACGTTATATAATTTTTTATTCGGCCTTTGGAGCTTAAAGCAAAACATCTTCGTTTTAAATTTTACATGTCTGAGGGTTTTTCCAAGTATCATAAGTTACGTTCATTTAATTAAAATATAAAACCGTATAAAATTGACCCCAAAGTCAAATAATTAGCATGGGTGGGAAAAACAAAACATGCTAGAAACTGGATATCCCAATACCGAGGTCAGATATCAAATTTTACAAAGGCTGCTATTTTTTCTAAGAACAAAGCATTAATTAAGTTTTTATCATAAGTACTAAGAGTAAGCCTTTTCTTAGATCCCAGATATATGATATAAAAATTTAAGTTAGGCCCTTACTTTAGAACGATTTTTTTTGTAGAATATACCCAAGAATATTATGCATTCCACCCTGTATAGTTTGTTTTACGTGATTTATTATTTTTTTTTCGGAACGACTTTGACTCACATCTGAGACTTTACTTCACTCATGTAAGTTGGCCAATCAAAAAGGCTAACTCAACTTTAAATATCAAAAGTAGTTTCAATGTTTAACCATATCTGATGGTTTTCCTATCTCTTCGGTTTCGATCGAATACATCCCTTCAGAATAGGAAGTTCTCTGCTCGGTTTTTTTTTTGGTTTGTAGGGAAGTTTTAACTCCCAAGGAATTGTATCTCTATCTTTAGTTCCATGGCCATCGAGATAGATTGGAGAAACCACCAGTCTATCCACAGAGATATGACCCTTCTTATGCCCCAAAAGTGCATTTGGCTTCTCTTGGGCGTATCTATCGATTGAGTGGTATTAAAATATCACACATTTATCTTTCTAACACAATATCTCGAGAACTTTCAAAAAATGTTCTCTGTTAAATAAAAGTATCAAACTTCCTTAACAAATAAGACATTATAACTCTTTTATGATCATAAAAGTTTTTATGTTTTGTAAGTACTCACCAGACAAAGGATTTTTAAAGGAACTCATCATCCTTCTATGTATTCATTGCTTTCAACTAAACACAAATAAATACAATTTACATTTTCCTCTTCCTCCAAGAGATATATACAATGATTCAACTAAAATTGAGAAGTCATTTGAAGTTGTGAATACAAACTATTTATGTATATATATAGGAGTAGGTATATATGAAACTTTGATCCGATATAAGGAAGTAAACAAAAGTATTACCAAAAGGAGCCTTTTCCTTCCGCCAAATTCAGCTTTTAGTTAAACTGACTCTTCTGCTTTCTCATCATCTCGAGTTTTTGTTTAAGAGTTTGTGTTCCTTGTGTACATGCACAGGGGTTAATAAATAAAAATGAGGTCTCCAGTTGCACAAATGGTACTGGAAAAAATAAAAAGTTGAAGATATCCTGGAGCATCATAAAGCCAGCGGATATAAAAATTGCATTTTCAACGCCCTCCTGTGTTTGTGTGGAATGTTGTAAGCTAAGGGTGACCAATCGATCTTTTTTTTATATTTTGAATCTAAATTTTCAGGTTTCTACACAAAATAAACAGTTCTTAAAAAAATACAACTTTTAATAGTGTGAAGGGCTCCGATAGCAACACAAGGGATATAATTATTTGTTTTAAACTAAAAACTTTTTATTCAAAAACATGCACACATTTTTAAACTTCCTTCTGAAGACTACTAAAAATAAAACTTAAATTCCAAGTTTTAATTATGAAAACACTCCTAAAACTTATTGGAACGTGAGAATTTCAACCTAGTCGTGTATTAAATTTAAATTCTGAAGTTTGCTATCAGAAATACGGTCACCTTACGTATCCCTTTGTCTGTCTACATCATGGATGTATACTACAAAAGAAGATCCTTCTTTTCGGGTGGCAAAATGTTTGTCAGTCCTAGGTGCAAGCGGAAGGGAAAAACA
Organism: Philhelius festivus; assembly: GCA_963931855.1. Taxonomy (NCBI): domain Eukaryota; kingdom Metazoa; phylum Arthropoda; class Insecta; order Diptera; family Syrphidae; genus Philhelius; species Philhelius festivus. Next base: position 148,577,936 of record OZ007555.1, on the reverse strand, counting down.
CAAAAGCAACCATCACCGTTGCACAAGTGTGTCAGGTGATAATCTAAAAGTTCTGGTGCATAAAAATTACTATCCCAACGATGCGAGGATAATGGGGATTTTTTTTTTTTTTTTGTGAAGAAGCAGGAACGAGAAATATAGAGAAAAGTTGCAAGTTTGTCTGCGCTGCGTTGTCGAGCTACGCGATAAAGCGATTTTCATAAGTTTACTTTTCCGATGATGTTGCGCTTTTTTTTTTAAGGAATATTCAATTTTTTTTTGTAGTCTATCGGTGGATGAGGTTGTAAAATTTAGTTGAGTTATAAAGTTTAAGTAGTTTTGCCGCTACATTAACATAATATCATGTTGCGTAAAGTGTTTTAACCTTAAACAGTGAATAAATAAAAATATTTTGTTTAAGATTATGGAAAATGTACTTACTCTTGGGAAACATATGGGAATTCGAAAAACGGGCAAACCAATGCAAGTTTTATCAGTTGGAAGGGAGTTTAACGTAAATAGAAATGGCAGGTCAAAAGAATACATGGAACCATTACTTCACAGAAATACCAGTGCTGAGAAGCCCAATAGAATACGGTATAGACAATATTTTCAACAAGGGATTAATCAATTGAAATGGATGATCTTAATTTGGATAGTAACTCGACTTCTAACGAGTTTGATTCGACTCTATCCAAAGAATTAATTCTCATTATACGCGAAGTGAAATTTTTGTTATAGATTTTAATGTACAAAATTCTACATGGCTGTGATTTTCTGTTAAGACAACACCTAAGTGAAGGTATATCGAAATTTTTTCTGAGTAAAACAACTTGTCTCCTGACGTTACAATTCTATCCGCCAATACCATAAACTTGTTCACTTCCTCTAGACCTGATCAATACAACCTAAGTGTATTATTACTTCTAGGCACATCAGACCATTGTGTCACATGTGCAAATTTCTCGTGCCAACAAAACGCAGTTTAAGAAAAAATTCCTAAAAGAACTGTTTGGTAATACGAGAAAAACAACTGGGACGGTCTCAACGGTTTCTTTAGGAACTTTAACTGGATCGATAAATCTATTAGTCTCGATAGCGAGGTGGAGTTAAGTGCAGGTATGATAACAAATTTAATTCTTTCACGAATGACAAATTTTATCCCGAAAAGGGAAGAGGTGCTATTAAACGCTGGCAAAGGCACTACGTATGTAAGCTATTTTATCTGTCCCACACTATTGGTCTTTCCTTAGAACGGCAAATTGTCTTCCACCTCTAACTATCTTCCAATTGCACTTATGTATCTTCTTTCCAAGGTCATGGAAACGCTATATTATCTGATCAAGAAATATGCAGGTGGGGGTGACGGCGTGCTTGAGTAGTTTAAAGCTTGTCCGGGGCTCTGTTGAACTCTACCGGTGTTGCTGCGGATGCACAATCCATGTACTAACGTGTATGGGTGCTGAAGCGGTAATACTGTTTTGTTGTTCTGATGGGCTCGTCCATCGATTTATCGGTGGGCCGGTATTGCTACTTCGCACAAAGCTGTCATTCCCGGTTCCTATCCAACTCCTCGCGGTGCGTATGGATAGGTTAATGTAATAGTAACTGAACTAACTTGATAGGAACAGTCTGGACGGTGTCCTTAAAGTAGGAATCCGCTAGCTAAGGAGTGTGTAACAACTCACCAGAGGGTTGCACATTCTTGGTTGATGGTTTCTGCCTCGACTATAGCTGGGTGTGTGTATATCTGACAGGCCCTGAATTTTTGCAGGAACTTCATCTGTAAGTGACCTATAATGGTGGCGAAGCTCGACCAGAAGCTATATTCTGGTTCCACGGGAGATAGTGCCCAGGAGTCTGGGGGCAATAGCGTACGTCTTCTGACTCGTCTACTATCTTCGGATAGAGAGGTGCAGCTGTCGCGTGCGTGCTCTCTTTATCAGACTATCTATGAGGTAGGCCTTCTAATGAGAGTATCGTGGTGGCTTGGTTTATTCCGAATGCGGAGACACATGGTTTTCAAGCGTGCCTTGTTTTGTTCATAACTTTTTGGTCAAATTGTTGTAAATTGTCTTAGAAAACATAAAAACAATCAAGTTTCAATAAGTTTTTTGAAAATCGGTTCAGTAAATCCGGAGATTAACTGTCCGCAATGGGACAATGTGTTTTTGAAGAGTCAACGTTGGCGCTCTCTATAATTCGGCTAAAATTAGAACATTAAAACAAAAAAAATGTTCTTGTACTCTTGACGCATGTATTCATTATTTAAAAAAAAATTAAAAAAATATGTTATTATCTAATAAAGTTTCCGAGAAAAAAATTCCCAAAAATCGTACGTTTTTTGGCATTCTAGACCGTACTAGTACCTTAATTTACAACAATATCCCTGGTATTGTATGCCCACGTTAGTTCACAAACTTTTAATTCATGGCCCCGAAATACTAAAGTATTCAGAATTCAGTGTTATCTATCTGTCAAATGTCGGAAGATGCACAAGAAGCATGTAATAATTTTTTTTAAATCTATCAAGCTAATTTCGCAAGAAACCATTATCGTCAAAAGACAATGGAGGATGTTTTTAAAAGACTCCTAATCGCATGGGATCCATTAATATCTAGTTGTCGGGAATTACCTCTAAAACCACTTAAATCTTTGTCTAAAGACTGTATCAATTTGTTAGCACCTCCACCTGTAAATAATCAAACAGAAGATGAACAACAATCTTTTGACAGCTCTTCCGCTTCTGAAACAGATACAGATGTAGATGATTGTGATTTGTGACTGTTACGAGATGGGCAACGAAAACTTTTCCATGTAAATATCGGATTAACTTATATATTGTTTGCTCATATTGCATTTTGTATTTCTAAATTTATGATCTATAAATTACTGTGTTCGATTTCAATAAAAATATATAAATAATTTTTTTCCATTTTTTTTTTCCACCATTTTGAATTTGTTCATTTTTAATAAATTTTCAAGTACATGCCCTAATAATATCAAAACAAAATTTTTTAACCAACTATCAAAGTTTCATTTATTTTTTTGTATGACATGACGCCATATTAGGTCAGCCATTTTTAATTTGGTGATTCTGATAACAGATTCGTAATCAGCGACCCCAAAAACCCCTATATACCAATTTGTGGATTATTCTCTTCGTTTTTCGACTTTTGGCCGCACAAAGCGGCTTTCGGCCGCACTGTGGTACGTCCGAAATTGGGCTCAAAGGTAAACTGATGAATTCTACAAGGTTCTTGATTCCCCATTGGACAATGCTGTTAAGATCAGAATTTAATGAGCTTATCATACATTGCCGTTCCAGATCCACATCCGAAGGACAAGGATGTGAATCTAAAAACGAATATGAAAAGTTGAGAGAACTTTCGGCAGCGAAACGATTTAGTGGATTAGAAGTTTCAGACAAAAGATCATTCATAAATATAAGCAAGAATGTCGGAGATATAACGGAGCCCTGGGGCACACCAGCTTTTATTTTGTGGATATCAGATTTCAAATCAACCAATACTACTTGTAGTGAACGGTGAGAAAGGTAAATTCTAATCCAACGAAAAACAGATTCATCGATACCAAATGCACGATTTTTCGATAAGCGAGCTTGATTCCGAACTCTATCAAATGCCTTTGAAATATCAAGTGCAATTATCTTACTTTCTCCAAAACGTTGTAAAGATTTGTCCCAATGTTCAGTGAGATAAACCATGAAATTACCAGAGGACCTATTGCTACGCAAGAAGCATTCCTTCTTCAATATATTTCTTATATGCTTAAAATTGATCAGCGTTTCCATAACCTTGGAAAGAAGGGAAGTAAAAGCAGTTGGACGATATTTAGAGACGTAGGAGGATTTATCTTTTTTAGGGACAGACTGGACAAATGCTGTTTTCCATCCACTTGGGAAGAGACCTGTAGAGTAGGACAGATGGGAATATTTACGCAGTGGTTTTGCTATCGTTGAAGAATATTTCTTCAGAGCAATGGGAGTGATACTATCCGGGCCAGCGGATTTGTAAATGTCAAGATCTTTTAGTACTCTAGCAACTGCATGAGTAGGAAAGAAAATTCGTCCCATAAAATCGTTTAAGCTCTCAAGTACAGGAGGAGACATGTTACTCTTTGATTGCTACGAATCAACAGCAAATTGGCTTTATTTATCGAGCTTACATCAGGAGTGTCAATGAAGACGAGTCTCGAACCTGACGATTTCCAAATAACCAACAATTTTTATTACCTTTGGGACCTAACACTATTTTCTGCCGTAATTTTTGGTCATATAAAAAGGCCGTCGGATATGACACTTCCAGGTCTTTCTAGCTTGCCTGAACTTATTTCGGTTTTCCTCAGTAGAGTTGGCCTTAAAACTACGAAAACTTACTTCTCTAATCTTGATAGATTTTGTCCTATACGGAATAAAATTTCTCATACCGTAAAGAAAGAGATTTTTGACCATATCTGTATTGGAGTCTATCACTATCGAGGAAGCATATGAAACCAGTTAAAGTTCCTGAGGAAATCGTTGAGAACATCCCAGATGGCTTACTCGCATTGCCCTTGGGAATTATTTCTCTAACTGGGTTTTGTTGACATGACTAATTTGCAAATATGATACAATGGTTTGATGTGCCTAGACAGTTATAGCGTAGTTATCAGGATCAGAGGCAAGAAACAGTCTAGGGTGTTGACGGATTGACAATGTCAGGAACCCGGGTTAGCTCGTCAACGAGCTGAGTCAATTTGTTTAACACAACAAAAATCTCGACATACCTTTCTTTGGGTGTTGTCCCATCAGAATAGCGCAGCCACATAGAATTGTGTACATTGAAATCGCCCGTAACAACAATCTCATTGTGTGGAAAATCGGAAACAATTTTTTGAAAAGAGTCGGACAGGCCATCGAATTCATTAGAAGTCGAATTACTATCCAAACTTGGACTGCGATAAATAAAATTATGCATGAATGATACACCTTTGAACAGTGAATTTAAACCACATATATGTAAGTAAAATTTGTATTAATGCAGGGGTCCTACTGTGGCAGGAGCTCATATGCAACATCATTACGTACGTAAACACGGCTACAGCTTGGTGGAAAAATTAAATCAAATTACTTACAACGCAATATTAATAAAAAAAGATATAAATTTAAGGAATCCCGTATCCCGGTCTATCTTTCGTAGGTTTTCCTAATGTATGTAATATAATGAAAGGATATCCACACAATAACGCTTCATCCTCTTTAAAATAGTTAAAATACAAGAAATATACAACAAATATACAAATAAAAATTATACAAAAAAACGGAACTATGTCAGACGAAATGAATACGTCGCTGTCGCATTCCAATTATCTTCTATTTGATCGCATATAAAACGCACACACACGGACACGCGTTGACACATTTTACTGTAAAAGTCGCACACGTTCGCTGAGCTGAGTGTATATTCTCGCAGTAAATTCCATGCAACTCCTACGGTTCCGTGCTATACGAAATGCTATTCAAACACGAAGAACATTTCATGGATGTCCTGAATTTGAATCTGAATCCTGTCGTCCTGGTTCGCTCTCCTTTTATGTATATGGGTAGGACTTTTTCGATACATTTACTTTTCGCAACACAATTTATCTTGTTTTTGTTTTTTTTTCCATTTTATATTTCTTGTGCTGTCGTTAGCTCGTTAAGTAAGACTGTGACGAAAAAAAAGCACAGCACCATTCGACGACGATGACGACGATAAAGACGACACCAGTGACAAGGACTTTAACCTTCAACTTTTGACGTTGTAAGGTGGAGCATCATCGAGCCTTCTATTGGGTCTGGGTGGCTCTTATTTAAATACGAAATGAGTGAGGTAACTAACTATCTCTCTATTGTGAGGCGAAATGAATTTACGTGGTTGGCAATAACGCAGGGTGCCCTCTTGTGGTGTTTTTTTTTTTTTTTTTCTTATTTTTTTGTGAACCATGTTGTACCTACTTGAAGTGGATGCTACTCCTATACCCTCTAAATACTCGTACTACCGCAAACGCAAAATCAACTTCAGTCAATTTCCTGGGGAAATATTTGCAAATTTTCCGGATTGTTAAGTCTCGGTGGGCTTTCTATAGAATTTTGTTGTGTGTTTCGTTGTTTATTTTATGAGTTGGTTAGGATACTAGGACGTTTGTGGATTTAGCTTGATGTAGTTATTTTTTTTTGCATAGATAGGTAGGTACGATGAATTTGGCAAGAAAATAACATCGCTGTTTTTTTCTACCATGTCACAGGTATACAATTTGATGGAAAATGTTTTTGCATAAAGTATTGAACTGAATAAGCAAATTTCTTTCATTTAGAATAGCCGGGTGAACTAAGGGCATGTGTGCTGGGCCATTGTGTAGGTAGAGCTGGAAGTTTGCTGGTTGAATCCGCTGCCAATGTAAACGAATTTGATTTTGGTGAAAATGAATTGTACGTTTAGGTAAATGGAGAATTAAAAATCTTTCCAAGGTTCAATTACATATTTCGTAATAAATTCAATAGGACTAACCAAACATCATATATAGAAGTATGGGTACTTTTTATGTCAGGAGAAGATTGAATGCTTAGTTAAAATTCTAACCTATTATTTTTTTTTTGTGAACATCTTAAAACTTATCCTACACCGAACTTTGAGAACAAATGTTAAAAACAGGAACAATAGTTTTAAGTTCCAATTCTTATGTTTTCCAAATTGATAACTCTAGAAAATGATGTTTGAAGGGTAGACGTGTGGATTCAAGAGGTTATCAGCATCGTACTTTCACTTAACCCTCTGAACATTGGAGTCATATAGTACTTGAATTGAAATTCAGTTTGACTAGCTTTATATTGTTGTTGGAGCACCAATCAAGAGAATGGGACGAGTGTTTCCATTTCCATTACAGCACTTATTCTTGGATCTAGGTGGAAGTATTCCCAAATAGAACCAGTAGTGCACACAGTCAAGTTGAGCTACTTAGGGAACTACTTGCATTTATTGGTTTCTTGGATGTATTCAAAGGTCAGACCTATAAAGAGGGTTTATTCGTTTCTCATTTACTTAAAAAGTCGTGTTCTTCCATTTCAAATTTGCGTTGTGTATCGGGGTAACTTCCCGCATAGCATAGGACACAGATGGATTTAATGATTGCCAAACTGCTTATGTCTATATATCTACAGTTGCCAGGTCTTTAGGATCATTATAGTAGAATTCTTTTAAATGTAGCCTAGGTTTTTGGGATAGAGCAGGACATGTGCAGTGAAGACGATGAATCGATTCTTCCTCCTCCATAAAGCTTCTGCAAAAATCGTTTGAGAATCCTCCCAGTTTCGTTGCATTATTTCCTCTTGGACAGTGATCCAACTCCAACTGGGGCATGATATCTTTGTCGGCAGACAAGTGGTGAAGTTGTTCTATCTAAGGTTTGTTTTCTCAATAGCATCTTGTTTGAATTTGATTGCCTTTATATAGTAAAATAGGTAGTTTCACTTTGGGAATTTCATCAGCTTTACAATTTCCTGGAATGTCCCTGTGCCCTACCATACTACTACGGTGAATGTTGAACGGCAGCTAAGTTCTCTTATAGAGTTTGTAGAAACAGAGGCAAAAATCTGAGAAGATGCGGATATATCTATTTGATGTCTCGCTTTCTTTTGAGGCAAGTCAGATTTTCTTGTATCACCACCTGGAACACAGTGCTTCTAAAATAAGGAGAGACTTAGTCTATTTAAAATTTAACATTTGGTAAAAAGTGTGATCTGTAATCGACGATGATCATGTGGACGTCCACAAAGATCCAGGCCAACTGATGCCTTAAAGGTTTCTCTGCACCTTTAACCCACTTGATGACATTACGTATCAGGTATCTTGCAGCGCGTTAAGACTATGGAATCGATCTCTTGTTTGCTTAATCTTATGATGGTAACAGCAATATCACTGAGTTAATTCTAATAGACATGTTTTCGATTCCCAGTGACTACTGCATTTCTAAAAGGTAATAATAAGGTAATATGACGAAAGACTTCGACATAGTCTGTCAAATTGGAGTGTTGTGATAGTTCACCAATCTTTTTTGAGACTTTAAATGTACGTACGTTCTTTTGGGCTAGTCGTCTTTACTGGAAATTTGAAGCCATCAGGGAAGCATGCGGGTTACTCAAACATGATCCCAACGAGAAGCGAAATACGGATATTGTCACAGACTGTCAGGTGGCTGTGTAAGAAATTAAATCAGCTTCAAAATTGGTCCAGCAATACATGTATTAACCGATCGTACAGCGGGAAATGGAAACAGTCCACGATTTCCTACGCAAATAACCTGCTTTGACCAAAATTGGATTACAAACATTCGCAAGGGTATTTTTTGAGGACATTAACAAACCTTCGGAAAAGAAGAACAAAAATTTTATATCTTTTTTCAACAGAACAAAATGGCTCTTAAACGAATCTCGGTTACTTTTGTGTTATCCAATTGATTCCTTATCGAGCTAATGAATATTGAAGGCTTTGATTGAGGTTTATGATGCACAGTGGTCGGATGATCAATTTCGATCAGATAAGTTGCTGCCTCAGAAGCAGTCAAGAAGCTGCTTAGTTTGGCACAGTGCAGAGGATTTAGAATATGTGTGGTGATTCCTTTGAGTGAGTGATTCGATTGCTGATGATTGGCAAAAGCAAACACACGTCATACCACATAAGACAAATTAAAATCTACTACATCCTTTCTTTTGGACGACTCCTAATATGTCCACAATACCTCAAATCAGTTATGTCCACAAGTTCAACGAGTTATTGTCTTTTCTACCTACCTACTATCTCTTTTAATGAAAAATGTTGCTCATAAGCCGTTTTGAAATGGCAGAAAATTGTTGAGATTAAGTAAATAGGTGTAAGCTTCTTACGAACCGTAATGGCTTGTTATTTATATAGGTATTTTTGATATTGAAAAGCTTTTCTGGAAACTGTTCAAGTTCATACATATCCTTCAAAACCTATATAAACTACAAACAAGTTCAATTCACATCTTATGAAAAACCAATTTGAAGCTGAGTCCCGATATTGTTTTCGAACACAGATCTCATTCATTATACAAAATGTGCATCTTAAAAGCCCTTAATATGCATTGAAATGATTTAATTTACTAAAGTTAAAAGCCCTTAAGTGTCCTAAGACATTGTCAATAAATATATATACATATCTATGTACATATTTTGGTCAAAATTTTTGTTGGCATATAGGCACAGAGAAAAACAGAAGCGTCTCCTTTCAATTGCGAAAATTACATCCAAGTTCATCGCATCATTGAAAATGCATTGCCTTCGAATAGAATCTCACTAGATTTTCATGGGCTGGTGAGCATCAATAATGACATCAAGGACATGTAGGCTTAATCCTTAGTCGATATCAGAATTTCAAAAAGAGGCTGCACACAAGTCAATTAGAAAAGAAAGATACTTTACTGACACACACAAGCACATCCATTCAAAAACAAAACGACCAAGAGCAGGGTCTAATGATGGGCTTGGATTGAGAAAGTAAAAACTAGAAATAATGATTTTGCAAGACAATAGACATCAGATAGAGGAGATGTCCTTGTTTGATCATCATCCATTGTCCTCTCAACTGCCTTGATAGTAAAAATTCATCTAGTGAACTATTTATCGTTAGGATGGCATTTCATTTTGTTTGAACCAATCCGACCGATGCGATGCTGCTGACTTAGATGAGCAACCGACACGAAAGTATTCAACGAATACGTTCACATTTATCCCCCGAGCTCTGCTACAATTTTCTATTTATGCACCAATGAACTGTAATCAATTTCGTTTCTATTCCGCTCGTACTCGTGTTGGCTTCAGTAAGCAAAGGAACACACACATGCAGATGAAATGAAACACAATGGTTTATTTTTTTTAAAGAAATTTTATCTGTTTCGATAGAGATCGAGGTCGAGTAGGGGAAAAAAGAGGGTCAGGGCCGGGCTAGTGGGTAGTGGGTAGAAATGTGGGTGGCTTAACATTTTAATACTTATCTAATTTTATTTCTACTTTTTTTTTAATCATTTCACTGTTTGATACAGGTGCACTTTCAAAGGCGGATTTGTGACTTTTTCCGACGAAACAATAACCTTAGAACTTCAGTATTTCTCTGCTAACATCGAAACCAATTTATGTAGACAAATTATTTGGACAACCAATTGAATTCTGTTTCAATAGTTGTCTCCTATGGCAGCCATTTTTAAAAATGTGTTTTGTACCTGTTAATGCAATTTCACGGGTCTATTTGGTCAGAGAAATATTTGTTTGTAAAGCTTTCTAGTATTGCACGTCTCAGAACTTCTCCACATAACAGTTAAGAGACTTCGTTCAATGAATCAGTGGCCCTTGATCGCTTTGAAAAGAAAACACATAGGCAGCCGCTTGACGACTGTACAAAACATCAACGCAACAACGGAGTCACATGAGAGATTCTGAGGAGCCAACAGTGGTCTTATTTCTAAAAGTCCTATTTCACTCAGTCTCCCATCGATGAAAACCTGAGACACTCATTGCTTGTTTTGGCTCAAAATGAATCTGTTTTCCAAGAATTATTTTTTTTTAAATCTGGAGAGCTTGGCAAACATAAACTGATTTTTGAAAAAAAAAAAAACAGATTTTTCCTTTCAAACTGGATAATCTGTAATTGTTATCAAAATGTTTCTAAAATACTTAGTTTTTTTCTTGTGACTTGTAGGTACTATAAGGCAAGTTACATATTATTGAAAAAAATCGAGCTCGAGATTTTGATCAAAGTTGACATTACGATGATAGCGAAGACCAAAAAAGTGGTCTCGCAATTCTGTCTGTCTGTCTGTCTTTTCGACTACAGCCTAAAAGGCTCGGCCGATTTTCTTTAAACTTGGTAGATATCATTTTTAAGACCAAAAATAACGGTACCTGCCACACGATTTTTTTTTCGCAATTTTATAAATATTTTCTTTTCCTCAAGAACTGTCCCACAGAATTAAAAAAAAAATCATAAAATTTCATTTAGTTTCCACTAGGTAAAGCCTAGTATGCAGATCGGGAAAAATTTTGTTTCCCATACATTTTTTTTCCTGGGACAAATTTTGTCTTAGATATTTTTCCGAGCAGTACGCAATTCGCGCGCAAAATTCATACTTTTGTGCATTGCTGTACAAAATGCCTCCACTAAATTTTTCCAGGAAAAAGAATGATACAACGATACAAGCATTATTTTGCGGGACAAATTTTGACAGCCACCGTATTTCCGAAAGTGATTTTTGTCAAAACTGTTTTTTTGTAAAAGGTCTTGTCTTGAGAGCATCAAGATGAGATTCCAAAAAGGTATGACGACTTTTGCAGAGATACACTAAAAAACACATTAAATTAGATTTCATCTCTCCAACTTCAAACTTTTGCGTGAGATTTGGAAAAGTTTTGTAGAGATTAAAATTGTAGAGAAAAAATTTGGCTTTGGTAAAAAAAATTTAAAAAAAAACGTTATTTTTGGTAGCCCCCTGGAACCATTTTTTTGTTTTTGATTTTCTCGAAAACGGTACAACCTACTTTGATCATTTTTTTTATGCTCAAGATTCTACAAACTTTAAATATAATTGCGTATTCAAATTTTAATTTTGTTATTTTTTGAATTAAAAAAAAAAAAACTAAATTTTTTTGGAAACTCAATATTTCGAAAATCCCATGTTTAATTTTTTTCAAACTTAATAAATAAAAGTTTCGAAAAAATATAATCTACAAGATTTAAGAAAAAAAAAAGTTTTACCTAAAAATAACGGTACCCACCATACATATATTAAAAAATGGTTTTCGAAAATCCTAGTTTTCGCGAAAACGGTTCCGAGAATTTTGGCAAAAATTGTTTTTTCGTTTAATACTTACGATCTATAATTTAATAAAAAAAAATTTAAATTACTATACTATACTGACTGTAGCTACCATAGAACCATTTTATCGAATTATCAATTTCTCATTATCGACATAACGGATTTTAATGAAATTTTTTATAGAAAAGCTTCTAAAAATTTTTTAAAAAGCATTGCATTTCAAAAATTAAAAAAATATTTTTTGAGAATTTTTTTTTTTTGAAAATTCAATATCTCAAAAACAGCTTGAAAATTTTTTTTTTGGAAATTTCTTTCCTATTCGTTTAATAATAAAAAACTTAAAAGCTTAAAAAAACACTACAATTTTTGTTCTTGCATAAACCAATATTTGCTTGAATCACATGGCATCCTATTTTTACTACCTCCAACTACTAAAGAAGTTGTTTTAGTCAATTAAAAAATCAATTTTATGCTAATGGACAGTTTTTCTCTAGTAACATTCATTTTTCATATCCTGAGTCTTTTGCATAAGAGCAACTTCCTGCGACCAAGTCCTGCATTTTACTTTATTTAAATAAACTATTATAATAAAATTAACGTGGATCTTACTTTATTAATAATTGTGGACTTTTGACCAACCGAAATGGGTTTCTGGGCAGATTTGATTACCTATTTTGAACTTTGACCCAACAAAATAAAATCGGAAAAAGCAGAAAGAAGTTAAGAAACAAATGCAACCAAAAAGAACCAAATTTTTACATGAAACCGGAAGTTAAGGCAAAAGGCTTGCTCTACTTTGCAAGATAACAACATCGCCCTTCCTGTACTTAGGAACTTACTAATAATCAAACGCTAATGTTGACTATTAGTTAACTAGAAGGTTAAAACAAAATTCTGAGCTTTAACAAAGTGCTACCAATAAACAATTTAATCCTTTCACTAACTAGTCTCCAGACTTTCTATTAAATCTATTACAAAATCTACAACAAAAGAAAAAAACATGTAATGAACTGTCAGAATTTTCACCAAGGTCTGTCAAAGTTCAGGAGCTGTCATAATTTGCTCTAGCTCTATACCTTCAAAGTTAAGTATTGCCATACTCTTTTTTAACAGAAAGCATTATAGTCAGAGTATATCTAATAATGAGTAGGGACACTCTCCACGTGTTTCTAATCAGTAATTTTTTTTTAAGTACACAGAAACGAGAAATAGATGAAAATAAGAAGTGTGATGGTGAAAGAGAGATAAGAATTCAACTCGTCGCGCCTTTGAAAATACATTATGAAAAAAATGTAAACAATTCCCAATCCACTCCTCCTAGTGTGACCAACTTCTTAAAAAAAATACTTAAGAAGTAAAAATACTGTTGCTACTACTCAACCAAAAATGGCTTCGTTTTATTTTTTGAGAATACCAAACAAATATCAAATGAATATTTCAATATTTAAAAATGAAATACAAATTTAAGATTCATTTATATGGTCTATATCATTAAAAAAAAATTAATCGACAGAAATAAATCCAGTATCACGAAAAAAAAGAATATGGTCTCTCAAAAGAAGAGAACGGCACCGAGAAAAAATACGCTCACAAGCAACCAACCTATCGCGCCTTTAAAAAAACCTTATGAAAAAATATTGCATTTATATATCTTACGAATGAGATTGTTTGTGGTGGTGCTTGAAAAAAATATTGTGGGTTTTTCTTACATTAGTGAATTGTCGTAAGGATTAAAATTAATACTTTGGAACTTCTCACGCTTATTGTTTGTTTTTGTTCTTGTTTTTATTTGTGATAGTAAGACTTGCATATGTGTAGAGAGTGTCCCTACTCATTATTAGATATACTCTGCATTATAGTACTTATAGAACGTCAATTGATTTTAAGTGTCGGAGCAAATTTTCAATTGTCTTTTAATTTAGAACACCATATTTTTTAACAACATATTTTTTTTTTATTTTATATTATTTTAATATTTTTCATTCGTAATGTACATACGTATAGGTACCAAAGTAAGAAAATCTTCAACTTAAAATATTTTTAAACTATAAATAAGTGAACTGGCATATTTTGTGTGAGAATATTGTTTCTTTTTTAGGTTTTCTATTGATAAGCAGTAGGGGGCAGTTTTTTCACAGTATATCATCTTAAATCCATAATTATTTCAACTCGCAACAAAAAATTCAAAGTTTGAGTTTAGTTTTTAATCATGGATTTAGCTAATCAGCGATTTCAGTAATTGATTAACATCATTTAACCAGCACCTTTGTGTATCAAATCAAAAACTTATCCTAATATGAAATAAACGTAAACGTCGTAAAAGTCGTAAGTTGAGTAAATCTACCAAAATTATAATTCTTTTCAAAAATAAACAAACAAACACAATTTTAATTTGGTTGTTCGGTTTTGAAAATTGTATTCGACGCAACATATGTATTTTTATTTTTATAATGTTTTTTTTTTTTTGTACTAAAGAAAGATCACCCCGCTATAAATTTGTAAGATACGTTTTTCAAGCTCATCTAACTCTACTGAATGTGGTTCAAATGTTATTTTTGTTTTCAAAATAAATACACTTGGATACACACAATTTTACCAATACAACAACAGACAAAAATAATGTTAAATCGATTCCCTTTCAACACAAAAATTACTTTTTTAGATATAGGTAATTATGTAAATACATAAAATGGAATCAACAAATTAGCCACGTATTTTAAGTAAAATCCAGACATACTAAATATTTATGAAAAAATAAATAATATATTCCTGTTGCAAATAAACATACAAACAAACAAATAAAGTACTTACTTTTCATTTTAAACAAAAATCTGAAAAATCGACCTGATAACATGGGAGTAGATTTAAGTATTAAATACAAATTTAGGTACCATAAAACAGCACTAAGGCAACAATTTTTATTTAGTGTTCGACTTTAATGATGGATTTCCGTGTATTAAATTTTGACAAAATAACTAACGACTAAACTGGAGATTAAATAAGTTATTGGTATGGGCGATTTTCTGAAATCTGGAGATTTTCTTTAACTCTAAATTTGATTATTAGTAAGGCCCATTGATTCTGGAAACTGGAAGACGAATAATACGGCTGTTGCACTGGTGTACTAATGGCATATCTCGCCGAACAGTGGAACAAATCCTTACATTGTTTTGGATACGTCCGTTTGGTATCAATTAAACCCATATACATTTAAGAAAAATACATATACTGGTGTTTCTCAGGGCTACGTTTTGTCTCTTATTCTCTTCTATCTTCTTCATTTTCGTAATTAATCTCTTGTCTATAGTTTCTAATTCACTTTATATTACTGCTTTCGCTTTGCCGGCAACTTTGTTTTTCATACTAGTCCTCAAATTTACGTTCATCTCCTTCCGCAATGGAATTGCAATGGGACCGTTTGATAAACTCCGATCTATACAGCATTGTTAAATGGAATATAAAAAATCGTGTGCAGTTTATTGCTTCGAAATCTCAATGCTAGATCTTGTCGTTGAAGCAAAATGTACTCTCTATCTCATTGTTCTCTCAGTACTAGGTATCTGCGCCAACTACGATCTTAGTTAGAAAGACCACAAAAAACGATAGTAAATGCTTAAGAGTGATAGTTACAGTCCAAATTTATCTCCATGAACTGGATAGAATACATAACAAGGAGTTAAAACTTATAGGAAACAGAGCTACCAGGAAATCATTTTCATCTCTAGCCAAATAAGTTCATCCGTTATACCCGTCCCGCTAGGAATGCTGATGAGTTCCCGCACTGTCAAATGCAGAGATTAGTTTTTTTGTCGCACAACACGTATATGGAATAATTTACCCGGCACGGTTTTCCCTAGCCATTTCATGTCTCGTGTTATATTTCATATCGTAAGAGTCCCCATAAACCCTTGAGCATTGAGTTATATAATAAAAATGATTTTCTTTCATTTTTCTACAAGGCACACCCCTCTTAATTGTTGAATAGTAGACTTTCCATATATTTGCATATAAAGCCTAAGGCTACGCGTACAGTAGTGCGACAAAGCGATGCGATGCGAGAAGCGTTTGCGTGCGAGAAAAATATTTACATTGATTCTTATACACGTGCGCACAGTGGAGCTATGTTTGATGCGAGTGTTGCGAGTTTCTCGCATGCCTATCGCAAGCATCTCGCACACAAACTGTTCTGACCACTTTTTCAAGCGAGTTCGTGCGAGAAGGCTCATATTGTTTGTTTTAAGGTTTTAAAAAAAAATCAAAAGAGTAAAATTTTGTTATTTCAGTGCTTGTGTTGTGTGGTGCAACTTTTTACAATTTTGGTGGCAATAATTATAAAGGGATTAACAACATAACTGCAGAAAATATCGCTTCTACTGTGCGCACTATCTCGCATCTAATTCTCGCATCTCGAATCGCTTCTCGTATCGCATCGCTTTGTCGCACCACTGTACCCGCAACCTAAGCAAATAGCTTGAGACGTTCTAGGTTAGGTTAGGTTAAAGTGGCTGCTGACCGGAAAAGGACAGCACACTTAGACCAATATTTGGTCCGTTGTGATACCACAAGGATTTCAAAAATCCCCCTTACTCGTTAAACCATTTTGAGCTAATAATGAAGCGTTTGAGACAGTGAATGTCGGAATTATTTAGATCACTAGGATCGTTATAGTAGTAGTCTCCCAAGTGGAGTCTACGTCTTTGCGCTAGGGCAGGACAAGAGCATAGAAGGTGGGGAATTGACTCCTCTTCTTCTTCATCCATGCAGCTTCTGCAAAAGTCATTTGCAGGAACTCGAAGACGAGAAGCATGTCTTCCTATTAGGCAGTGCCCAGTAAGGACACCTATAATGGAGCTAATATGCAATCTACCAATAGAAATTAGTTGTTTTGAGCGTTTGGCATCAAACAATGGCCAAATCAGTTTAGTAGACCGGCAAGTTGGGGTGCTGGTCCACCTGTGGTTGGCTTTCTTTATGGTATCTTGCTTTAGCATAAGTTTACAAGTAGCTAGGGGTATACCGATGTTAGATTTGCTATCCAACAAAGGTAATATTGTTCCGTTTTTTGCAAGTTCGTCAGCTTTACAATTTCCTGGAATGTCTCTATGCCCCGGCACCCATGTAAGGTGAATGTTAAACTGTTTTGACATCTCCACCAGAGATGATCGACAATTTTGGGCTGTTTGTGAGTTAATGGAGACAGAGTCCAGTGACTTTAAGGCAGCTTGACTGTCTGAGAAGATACGTATATCGGTTGTCGATATAACGTTTTCTTTTAGCCAAGAGAGGACTTCTTTTATTGCTAAAAGCTCTGCCTGGAACACGCTACAGTGATTGGGAAGACGAAAAGATAGACAAAGATTTAATTTTTCGGAGTATACGCCTCCACCGACCCCGTCATCGGTTTTAGATCCATCTGTATAGAAATGAATTGCTTCGTCTATCAAAAACGACTCATTTTCCCATGAAGACCTGGAAGGGATGGATACTTGAAAATTTTTATCAAATTTTGGATGAGGGGTGGTGTAATCGACGTTACTAGGTAGACTACTGAACGAGTTCAGTATAGTAGAGTGACCAATATCATTATTGATCCACTGCGAGGAGGCTTTAAGTTGAATGGCTATGTTAGCGGCCGATTGTTTGCTAAAAATATCTAGCGGTATGAGATGAAAAAGAACATCAAGTGCAGCAGAAGGAGTTGAGCGGAGAGTTCCACCCATGATTAAACAGGCTGTTCGTTGGACTTTGCTGAGCTTATCGCGGTTAGTTGCTGTTTCCAGCGCAGTCCACCATACTGTCACTCCATATGTAAGTATCGGTCTAATGACTGAGATGTATAGCCAGTGTGTTATATGAGTTTGTAGACCCCATTTATTACCTACGGCTTTTTTGCAAGAGAAAAGAGCTATGTTGGCTTTGTTGACTCTCTCTTGGATATTGGGCTTCCAGCTTAATTTCTTGTCCAAAATAAGACCCAGATATTTTGCTTTGTCTGAGAATTTAAGCGGTATACCTTTGATGAGGGGAGGGTCTATGTGTGGGATTTTATATTTCCTGGTAAATAGGACAAGTTCAGTTTTGTGGGGGTTGACACCGAGTCCACATTGATCTGCCCAGTTAGTAAGCTTGTTTAGAGCATTTTGTAGGAGTTCCTTCAGAGTATTAGGATGCTTACCAGATATCGCTATCGCAACATCGTCCGCATAGGCAATCACCCTGTGCCCCTCCCCTTCAAGAATCACTAGTAGTTCATTTACGACTAGGTTCCAAAGGAGAGGAGAGAGGACGCCGCCTTGCGGCGTACCCCTACTGACAGTCCTTCGAGTAGTAAAATCGCCCAGTTTTGAATTAATAATCCTGCTTATCAGCATATGATTTATCAAATTACTGATTGACTTATCCACCTTTAGAGATGACAGCGCAGATGTGATTGCGGATGCGTCGACATTGTTAAAAGCTCCTTCTATATCCAGGAAAGCAACTAAGGTGAACTCCTTATGATGAAGGGAGTGTTCGATAGTACGAACCAGCGGTTTCTACAGATTTCCCTTTGTTATAAGCATGTTGAGCATTGGATAGTAAGGACTTATCAATGTTTGCCCTCAAATGGATTTCAATCAGATGAGACGTTCTAATAAAACACCAAACAGGGTGTCCCTTAATTCGTGCATAATATTTTACGGCGTGATTTTCAGGTATATCCTAAGAAAAAAATTATTTGACAGCATGGGCTTATCTCCAATTTTTATATCATATACCGGCGATTTAAAAAAAGGCCTATTTTCATGTACCATGACCCATGTTGACGGTAATTCCGCTGTTAGTACTAATGATAGAAACTTTATTTACTCCTTTATTCTTAGAAGAAATACCAGCCTGTATAGTTGCGTCTAGTAGTGTATTCAAAAATGATTCACTTGGGCACAAAATCCGCCAATAAAATCTCAAGATGGAAATTGGATCGGAAACCCGAAACAGAAGGCTGACATCTTCGCTGAACATTTTCTAAATGTTTTTTAGCAATTTTCAGCAAATAGAGCTACAGATGACTTACATGTTTGTTGAAATAAGCGAAAAATGTGAAATTCCCATTGTGAAGCATGTGTCATAAGTTATCTAATCTAATAACTACTCAGATTTTGAAAGAAATGCATTCAATAACTTTCAAAAAACTTTAATTTTTAATAAACGCATGCCTTGAGGTGAGATATATGCAATATGCCACATACACTGAACCAAAAAGGTACATAAATACAATTTTTTTTTACATTGTCCCAATGTTTTTTACATTATTTTTCAGCCGATGATGTTTTTCGTTGTCTCAATGAAAAACAGTTCATTAAGTGAATTCTTTCAATGAACGGTTTCATCACGAAATGAAAGTTACATTGTGCCAATGAAAAAAAATTCATTGAAAAAGTATATAATGAAAGTATATAATATGAAAGAATTAATGAACTTTTCATGAACTCAATGAACAGTAAACATTAAAACAATGAATATAGTTCATTGAATCAATGATTTTTTTTCATTGAAAACATGAAATATTTTTTTTAATTATCATCACTCAATGAACTTTTTTCATTGGAACAAGGAAAAAGTTCATTGAATCAATGAATATTTTCATTAAGTCAATGTAGTTTTTTCATATTTTTTTTTTTTAATTTACATTTTTCAAAGATTTTTTCATTGAATCAATGAACACTTTTATAGGGTCAATGAAATAAGTTCGTTGATTCATTGAATTATTTTCATTGGTTCAATAAATAATTTGTATTGATTCAATAAATTAGTTTCATTAATTTAATGAATTATTTTCAAAGATTCAATGAATGTTATTCATTCAATCAATGAATTTTTTTCATTAGATGAATGAAATATTTTTATTGATTCAATGAATTAGTTTCATTAATTTAATGAATTATTTTCAAAGATTCAATGAATGTTGTTCATTCAATCAATGATTTTTTTTCATTAGATGAATGAAATATTTTCATTGATTCAAGGAAGTATTATACTTGATTCAATGAATTATTTTCATTGATTCAATGAATTATTTTCATTGATCCAGTGAATTATTTTCATTGATTTGATGAAGTATATTCATAGATTCAATGAATGTTGTTCATTCAATCAATGAATTGTTTTCATTAGATGAATGAAATATTTTCATTGATTCAAGGAATTATATTACTTGATTCAATGAATTATTTTCATTGATTTGATGAAGTATATTCATAGCTCCAATGAAATATTTTCATTGACTCAATGAATAACATACCTGAGATCAATGAATTTTGTTCATTGGTTTAATAAAATATTTTCATTGGTTCAATGAATTAATTTCATTGATACCATGAATTATATTCATTGATTCAATGAACTATTTTCAATTTCTCAATGAATTAGATTCATTACAACAATGAATTAATTTTATTGATTTAATAATATTAATTCATTGTTGTAATAAATCTAATTCATTGAGAAATTAAATATTATTCATTTAACCAAGGAACTCTGTTCGTTGATTTTGTGAATGAAATTCATTCCCTCAATGGATTTTATTCTTTGACTAATAGTACATTTTCCATTAAATCAATGGAACCAAAAAAATATTAGTTAATTGGCTTAAGAAGAAATGTTAGTATAAAGCTTAGGTTAAGTTTTCTATACTTACGATTATGATATCGACACATCTTTTTGACATCGCTGGAAGCTAAAATTCTTAAAACAAAAAAGCTGCAACCATCTTCAACCAAGAGGAAAAATATGAGCGGAAAATGTTTAAGCCAGATCATCCTCAACAAGATGAACAAAAAACGTTAATTATTTGTTTTTTAGGTATGTTTTATTTTTGTTTTTTCTTTCTTTAAAATCAATTTTATATTATTTGGTATTATTTACAGATTTTTGTTTGCTTAAAATGTAATCTAAAAGGATTTGTACTTTTGGGCATAAAGGATTTAATGGAATTTTATAGAAACATATTTGAATGAATCCCCAAACTGAAGCACAGGCAATTGGGTAGTGCAAATTAAAAAGATGGAAAATCTTAAAGCAAATATCAACCGCCCTTATCAAGCTTTTAAAATGAAATTTAATACCATCAAAAAAAACATAAAATTCGTTTAATTCTTCAATACTTTCACCGACTGCTATGATAAATGGCTGGATAGCTCCAGACCTTTGTTGAAGATGTAGCAAATGGTCCTCAATTTCCTGCGGCGATTTTCCGATGTAAAGGAACGCTTCTTGTGAGTCCTTGATGGTAAATTTCAAACAGCTTTTCATGCCCGTTTTGTCCTTCACAACCAATCTTTGAGTTGGCACAAAATATCCATGCATTGATGTTAAAAGGATAGCGTTCTTGGAATCTGAAATTAAAAACAAAAGTAATTTTTAGATTGTTGTAATTTTCAGTGTGTTAATAGGATCAAATTTTGAGAAGATTGTTAACCAAAAATACTTTGAATTTAAGCTCATTTGTTGGTTGTAACACATCTCGACCCAACGTGGAGTGCGCAGTGCACATGACTTCTAAGACTGAGCAAATCTGATATGTGTGGGTTCGAATCTATGGTGTGTGTAGCAAGTTTTTTTCAAATAAAATTGGATTAAAAGCTCAGCACCATAACAAAAAGGAAACTGATGAGTGCAAAAATGACAAAGCACGAAATAGCCATATCTGCAGCCAAAAACAATTGGTGGAAGCACCTTTAAGTTGTTGTTCAAAAATTAAAATATAATTAAACATGGTGCCTCACTCAGTCAACTGATGAGTCCATGTGAGATCCACCTGGACGAAATGCGAATTTTTTAAAGGACTAAAGGCTACAAGCCATATTGAATTAAAATATAATTGTTTTAGTTTGATATGTTATAACAATTCATATTTATATAAAGTTTACCTTCGCTAAGATCACTCTTTGAGCTTAGAGATTTTAACAGCTTTTTGGTTTCTCTCTCCTTAACATTGTTTTCCATGCACAGAAAATCCAGGATATGTGGGAAATGATGTTCAAAATTGTCCAGCAAAGAATACGTTGTCCCAAACATTGTCTGAAAATCCATATTGATCTACAGAAAAAGACAACAATTTCTGTAGTAAATTATTAAAAAAGTTAAAGGAAAACTCAAATTGATATGTTATAGAAGTGATCTTCTAGTCCTTGAGCACTTTTCAATGTCAAAAATTTTCAAAAACTAAAAAAAAAATTCTACGTCTTTTAACTACCTGAAAATTAAAAAAAAAAAAATCTAAGTCTTTTTACTACGTGAAATTTTAAAAATATTCTGAGTCCTTTTACTATATCAAAAATTTAAAAAAAATTCTAAGTCTTTTTACTACGTGAAATTTTAAAACAAATTCTAAGTCTTTTTACTATGTGAAATTTTAAAAATATTCTAAGTCCTTTTACTATGTCAAAAATTTAAAAAATATTCTAAGTCTTTTTACTATGTGGAAATTAAAAAAAAAGTCTTTTTACTATGTGAAATTTTAAAAATATTCTAAGTCCTTTTACTATGTCAAAAATTTAAAAAATATTCTAAGTCTTTTTACTACGTGAAAATTTAAAAAAAAAATTCTAAGTTTTTTTACTACGTGAAAATTTAAAAAAAATTCTAAGTCTACTACGTGAAATTTTAAAAATATTCTAAGTCCTTTTACTATGTCAAAAATTTAAAAAAAATTCTAAGTCTTTTTACTACGTGAAATTTTAAAAATATTCTAAGTCCTTTTACTATGTCAAAAATTTAAAAAATATTCTAAGTCTTTTTACTACGTGAAAATTTAAAAAAAAATTCTAAGTCTTTTTACTATGTGAAAATTTAAAAAAATTTAAAAAAAAATCGGTCTTTTTACTATGTGAAAATTAAAAAAAAAATTCTAAGTCTTTTTACTACGTGAAAATTTAAAACAAATTCTAAGTCTTTTTACTATGTGAAATTTTAAAAATATTCTAAGTCCTTTTACTATGTCAAAAATTTAAAAAATATTCTAAGTCTTTTTACTATGTGGAAATTAAAAAAAAATTTTAAGTCTTTTTACTACGTGAACATTTAAAAAAAATTCTAAGTCCTTTTACTATCTCAAAAATTTGAAAAATATCCTGTCTGTTTACTATGAAAATTTAAAAAAAAATTCTAAGTCTTTTTACTATGTGAAATTTTAAAAATATTCTAAGTCCTTTTACTATGTCAAAAATTTAAAAAATATTCTAAGTCTTTTTACTACGTGAATATTTAAAAAAAATTCTAAGTCCTTTTACTATGTCAAAAATTTAAAAAATATCCTGTCTGTTTACTGTGAAAATTTAAAAAAAAATTCTAAGTCTTTTTACTATGTGAAATTTTAAAAATATTCTAAGTCCTTTTACTATCTCAAAAATTTAAAAAATATTCTAAGTCTTTTTACTACGTGAAAATTTAAAAAAAATTCTAAGTCTTTTTACTATGTGAAATTTTAAAAATATTCTAAGTCCTTTTACTATGTTAAAAATTTAAAAAATATTCTAAGTCTTTTTACTACGTGAAAATTAAAAAAAAAATTCTAAGCCTTTTTACTATAAATCCCTAAAATGAGTCACAGTCAATTGGGTAGTGCAAATTAAAAAGATGAAAAATTTTAAAGCAAATATCAACCGCCCTTATCAAGCTTTTAAAATGAAATTTAATACCATCAAAAAAACATAAAATTCGTTTAATTCTTCAATATTTTCACCGACTGCTAAGATAAATGGCTACATAGCTCCAGCCAAAATTCTAAGCCTTTTTACTATGTAAGAATTTAAAAAAAATTCGAAGTCTTTTTACTATGTGGAAACTTAAAACAAATTCTAAGTTCTTTTACTATGTCAAAAATTTTCAAAAATTCTAAGTCTTTTTACTACGTGAAAATTTAAAAAAAATTCTAAGTCTTTTTACTATGTGAAATTTTAAAAATATTCTAAGTCCTTTTACTATGTCAAAAATTTAAAAAATATTCTAAGTCTTTTTACTACGTGAAAATTTAAAAAAAATTCTAAGTCTTTTTACTATGTGAAATTTTAAAAATATTCTAAGTCCTTTTACTATGTCAAAAATTTAAAAAATATTCTAAGTCTTTTTACTATGTGGAAATTTAAAAAAAATTCAAAGCCTTTTTACTACGTGAACATTTAAAAAAAATTCTAAGTCCTTTTACTATGTCAAAAATTTAAAAAATATCCTGTCTGTTTACTGTGAAAATTTAAAAAAAAATTCTAAGTCTTTTTACTATGTGAAATTTTAAAAATATTCTAAGTCATTTTACTATGTCAAAAATTTAAAAAATATTCTAAGTCTTTTTACTACGTGAAAATTTAAAAAATATTCCAAGTCTTTTTACTATGTGGAAATTTAAAAAAAATTCTAAGTCTTTTTACTACGTGAACATTTAAAAAAAATTCTAAGTCCTTTTACTATGTGAAATTTTAAAAATATTCTAAGTCCTTTTACTATGTCAAAAATTTAAAAAATATTCTAAGTCTTTTTACTACGTGAAAATTTAAAAAAAATTCTAAGTCTTTTTACTATGTGAAATTTTAAAAATATTCTAAGTCCTTTTACTATGTCAAAAATTTAAAAAATATTCTAAGTCTTTTTACTACGTGAAAATTTAAAAAATATTCCAAGTCTTTTTACTATGTGGAAATTTAAAAAAAATTCTAAGTCTTTTTACTACGTGAACATTTAAAAAAAATTCTAAGTCCTTTTACTATGTCAAAAATTTAAAAAATATTCTAAGTCTTTTTACTACGTGAAAATTAAAAAAAAAATTCTAAGCCTTTTTACTATAAATCCCTAAAATGAGTCACAGTCAATTGGGTAGTGCAAATTAAAAAGATGAAAAATTTTAAAGCAAATATCAACCGCCCTTATCAAGCTTTTAAAATGAAATTTAATACCATCAAAAAAACATAAAATTCGTTTAATTCTTCAATATTTTCACCGACTGCTAAGATAAATGGCTACATAGCTCCAGCCAAAATTCTAAGCCTTTTTACTATGTAAGAATTTAAAAAAAATTCGAAGTCTTTTTACTATGTGGAAACTTAAAACAAATTCTAAGTTCTTTTACTATGTCAAAAATTTTCAAAAATTCTAAGTCTTTTTACTATGTGAAAATTTAAAAAAATTAAAAAAAAAAATCGGTTTTTTACTATGTGAAAATTTAAAAAAAAAAAAAGGTTATGTGTGCTGACGTACGCGCGGTTGAAGTGAAACTTCTTTTCCCTCAAGCAAAGCTTCTGTAAGATTATAACCTACGAACAAACATTTTGTATTCTAAAAACATGCCGCTGTCTTTGACGGATAACGTGATGTTTTGACATGTCACTGACAGCTGCATAGAAATTTTTTAACCCCAACGCCGGAAAAGAAGTTATACTTCAAAAAATTGACCATGTCGAAAACTAAATATGTACACATATGTAGATTATTACCAATCTATGACCAAGCGGTTTCTTGTAATTTGGCCACTCCTTCAAAATTTCTGTGGTTGAGTCTGCGTTTTGAATATGATTGAGTCGATGCTTTGAGCATGCCATCCAGTAGCTGTCGAATTCTTCAGCTGTCAAATTGTCAAATTTAAGTATTTTAATGCATTCCTCGGCATTTTGTTCTGGAACTTAAATATAATTTGATTTTGATTACAATATTTTTATATAAGAGAGAACAATCTACCAAATAATTTTCTTCCTTTGGTTGAATTTGAGTTACTTTTTGATTTTTTTGAAGATGTTGGACTATTCTTAAAGGATCTATTGAGGACAGATCGCAAATTGCAATATTTGACATAAATTCTTCCCCTTTTCGAATTTCTGTAGTATTCCTATGTAAAAAATTAATGTTTAATATTCGGTTTCTCAAAAATTTTGAAAAATGTCATCAAAATAGGTATGTATTAAAATCTACAATTAGTTTAATGACAGCTCAAATTGATTTAAGTTTAATTCTCAAACTCTTAACTTTAAATCATGTTCCTCAGAAAAAAAAAATTAATGACTAGAAAAATTAGCCATAATAAGTGACGTTTAATCTGAAGGATATTTTAGTAATAGAACACTTGCTTCCAAAGAAAAAGTAGAAATTTTTATTCTAAAATTTTTGCGAAAAGTCTAAATTCAAAAAGATTTCAAAAGGCTTGTAAGAAATAATAATTCACCATTTTTTCTGTCGGAAATCGTTCTATGATTTGTTTTTCAATCGCATGGCTTGTTGATAGACATAAATGCTTCTTATTATCTATAAAATAGCTTGCAACCATATTGATTAAATTCATCCGTTGTTCTTCTTCAAACTTTTCATAGATTTCGTAAAAGTCAATTAATAACTGGCCTTTACTCGACCAGTTTATAATTTTGTTAAGTGATACACCATCTTCATTTGCCCCATCAATTCCGGTTATGTCACTGAATGTAGGACTGCTAGGAGTTGAGCATCTTGAAATGTTGTCTAACGATAATATATTGCTATATTTCAAAGACTCTATCGATTCGGAGGACGTAAAAGAACATCCTATGTATTCTCGCCATTTTTCTAAACAGTCTTTGAACAGAATTTGAGTACCCAGAGGAAACGTTCTCACTATCTTTTCAACATCGCATGCTTTTATTATTTTTAAGATATTTACGAAGATCTTTTGCTCTATTAAAATAAAAAAAAATGTATTATAAGTTTTTGAGATGTAAAAAGTGAGTATAAGTTCTATCTACGATTTCAAAAGCCCGGAAGCCAGTGGCAGTACTAATCTAAATAAATCTAAATGAGATTAAGATCGAAAAAGCACTTGCTCCCAAATACTGGAAACCAAGGAAGTATGACTTTAATATTAAATTCATCACTTGCTTTCGGACTGCGTGTTCCTATCTTTATATGAAGTCAATAAGATTCTTACCAACAAAATATTCTAAGAGCTCAGTTAACTCCCAACTTTTAAGAAGTGCCCGTAGTTCTTCCTTATTCTTCTTTGTCTCATCGTCGAGCAATACATTAGTGTTTTCATCGCCTAAAGGGTCAATTCTTTCCCCGTTTTTGATGTTAATTAGAATTAATCCTTCGTTATTGTCGCCTAACGAATTTTGTTTTGGAATTTCTTGTAGCATATCATTTGAAAATTCCTCTGAACTGGTGACTGGGCTTTGTAAAAAAGGTTGAGAACTTGGCCCTATATTATCGTTTTCAATTGACTCCATATTTTTGGTGTATTAATTTTAAGTTGACTTAGTTTATTTTTGTTTTGGCTAGGCAAATTGTATTATGGTTGATTTGTAAAACGTAATTTATCTCCATATTGCTTGTACATATATGAAAAGCATAGTACTATTATGGGGTCTACCACGATATCTCGAAAACAATAATCCAGAAAGCAAAAATTTCGAAAGTAAAAATCTCGAAAACAAAAATCTAGAATTATTAATATATTAATTCTAGATTATTAATATCTGTTTAACAAAACCACGACTGAGACTGACTAGTAAACTACCCATGCAACTGTTAATCTGGTATCTCAATTTAGTGTTGTTTCAGTTCGTGTATTATCACAACGTGAGTGCTAATAAAAACAACTTATTAAAATGAAAGTTGATGAAATGATATGTTTTATACTCGTAATTTGAATATGATACCTAATGAATTTTTTTTGTTAACTATTGATTTTTTGTTGTTTATTTTCCCAAAAAAGGGAATAAATTGTTGAATAAACTAAATATGTAATGTGTTTCATTTAAGTGTAAACTCTTAAAATAGGTAAAAAAAAAATCTCGAATTTATATTTTTTTCGAGATTTTTTTCGTGATATTGTCTTTCGAGATTTTTGTTCATTCGAGATTTATGTGCATTCGAGATTTTTGCATTCTAGATTACAAGCAATTGTATTCTAGATTTTTGTCATTCGAGATTTTTATCCTTCGATATTAAGACATGCTCCCACTATTATGACGAGTATTTTAATGTTGCCCTGACCCTTGTGGCGGCGGTGCAAAATTTAAAGTTTAGAATTTGATTTGGGGAGTCTTTAAGCATATCGGAAATTGGGAGTAGGAGCAAGAGGAGACCATTATTTCGATTGCCATAACCAATAAATATCAATAAATATCGATTAAAGCCTCCACAAGCTCCCCCCAAAAAAATTGAGTAAGGGTTGCCACCACTTTTAAGATGTCGCCCCATTTGACTTCCACCATGATAGTACTATGCTTTTCATGCCCAGAAGCATGAATTTGAAAAATAATAAATTATTTTAAATTATTAATAAATCATTTTTTGACAATTTTACTATAGGTTACTATTCCATTCACACAATAACCTTATGAATATTTTAAATTATTAATTACATAAAAGTATACCCACTGATATGATACGGAAGACAAAACAAAACAAAAATTAAATTTCACTCATATTTCTGGCATAGGGGAGACGATATTATAATATTATATATTGGCAAAGTAATATTCCTTGACTCTGATCATTGTTCTACCCCTCGAGGTTTTAACTTTATTTAAAGGAGGTCCGATCAGATCTTGCATGTTTATGATTGAAAATTCTCCTAATTGTTCTAGTTGTATATCATAGGCTAAAAAGTGAGGATTATATTGAATCATGTTTAATTTTTGACAAAAAAGTGAAATTGAGTGAAGCTCTGAACGAAAAATATTTAAGATAACATAAAGCTCGATATCATTTTTATAAATTGATACATAAAATCCGGTTTTGTACATATATCCATTATATTTAATTTTTGAAAATGATCTTATTGTTTCTTCTGAAACTTTTAAAATTCTTGATATAATGTTGTTATAGCAATTTTTTGTACGATCACAATCAGATTCATTGGAAAAATCACAAACAGCATTAATCGAAGATCCCACTATAGAATACGCAAATTGAAGTTGATATTTTTTTGCTAAACTCAGACATATGTTTTTACGTGAAGTTGTGGCATGAGAGTAGACTTTAAACTGTCTATGCTTGGATTCATATTTAAAACACCAAAACCCTTTTAATGGTCCTGATTTTCGAAGAACCGTTGGGTAATGAATGAGATTATGATGTTTAGCTTTAAGTGTGTCATTGAAAAGTAGAACATAATCTTTATTGTGTGTTGCTATTTTCTGCCTTAAAATATCTATAAAAGATGAATTAACTTCATAGCAAAGTATCATATCAATAATTTCAAAAAAGTTTAAAAGAAACTTCCAAACCTCGTCGTCTTGTGCAACTAAATCACCAATCATGAGTGGAAAGCAATATACAAATTTCATCATTTCTCGTGCAGACATTTTTAAATGCTTTTTAGACAAGTGTGTTGTGCTTATATCACCCGAAATGTTATCAATCTCGATTGGCCCGTAGTCAAAGTTGCGTTTTCTGGAATTTAATGTTTCTAAGTTAAAATATTTCGCAGATTCCATAAAATAATTTATCGCGTGACAAAGGTCATAGTGGCAGACACCTTCAAAAATATCATGCATTACATCAACACTATAGTTTTTAACAACGTGAAATGATGGTATTTTATTTAGAAGAGAAACTTGTCGAATTCCACTTTCAGATGATATATTATCACTAACGTCCTTAGCATAATTTATTTCGTTTCGCATGAGGGTTACATTTTCGGAAATTGCTCTGTGAGTTTGTAATTTATTCATTTTACAGAATCTGCAGAAGCTAGTACTAACAAATGATCTATTGAAATTAAGGAATGAATTCAATCCTAAATTATCTCCCAAGATTAATCCTAAAATAAAATGTACTCGAACCACCCCATTTTCTGTTGCAATATCGATTCCGTTAACTTCAAGATCTATTAGATCATCAACTAATGTTTTCCAGCATTTTTCATTTCCGAACGATTTCACATCTTTAGACTTTATAACCGCTCCTAAAAAAACGTTTTCAAGCTTTGATTCTTTTTTGGGAAAGCATGGAAATGAGTAATACACATTGCTTACTGAATGCTGACCACTATGTGAACCTAAAGGGTTATTGACCTCAAATTCATCATTATATAAAAAGTATGGAATAAGTTGTCTTCCAGGATACAAATCACATTTTTCTTTCCATACTTCAGCTTGAATAAAATTTTTAACGCTATTTGTATTTAAGGAATGTTTTTTAATGTTTTCTAGAACATTAACTAACATACTTTTTCTTTCAAAGACCTTCTTAAATTGAAAATGTAACGGCATTATTATACCTTTAACTTTGTTCTCATTATATTCAAGGACACCATTGCGAAATAACTTTTCAATGGATTCGTCTATGATAATTTCCTTAGGACTATCTATTAATTGATTTTCTTTAAGCCATTGAAACAGTCGATAGTCAGTGCTTGAAAGTTTAAATGGGTTCTTACATTCATAGAGCAAGTCTTCTATTTCGCTGTGTATTAAAGGATTTATTACATTGATTTTGTTTCTAGAAAATGATTTAATTATATTTAAAAGTGGATCTATGATGTACTCCTGTATATTTCTTTGTATATCATACACATCTTTTCGGTTGAAATTGTTGTTGCTATGCAATTTCAAAGTTAATACCGAAGAAGATCTAAAAAATGCGTTTAGATCACTTTTTATACTGTACTCCGTTGCACGTATTTCAATTTTTTTCGGTTCTACTATATTATTGACAAAGTTACTTTCATTGTTATTTTCGGTGTAAGAGGAGACGACCTGCTCATAACACTGATTAACAATTTTATTCTCATGCGTATGCTTTCGAATGAAATGCCTTTTGAAGCTTCCTAAGTTTTGAAAAGTTTGATAACAAGATTTTTCGACACATCTTAAAATGCTGTTCGTTTTCAGATCATGAGTCTTTTTAAAATGCATTATGAGTAAATTAATAGAATTATATGTTTTTTTGCATATGAAACAGATCATGTTTCTATTTTTTGTTTAAAACTAAGCTAACAAAAATGAGCAAGTGTTTTTTAATGGTTTACAAATCTTTTATGCCAAAATATTCCAACTAAGAACTTCTAGAACTCACAAATCAATAAAATTGTAAATTATATGAATATTTATATAAGCCAACGATTTGTTTAATACGAGTACATACAATACAAAACCCTTCGAAGCTTGGTAATAAAATATTATGTGTTAATTAATTTAATTTATATAGAATTAATTTAATATTTTTCAAACTTACGCTTTATCATGCAAAAGTACATACATTTACAATCAACAAAGATGAATTTAACCTTGTGAATTCCTATGTAGGTACAGATTATATCCAGTGCACTCAACTTGAGAAACTAACTGTGTTTAAGGACGAAATTTCTGAAGTGTTCCAAGGAATGTGTCAGACTATGTATTTCTATTCATTATTTGTAAGATCTGTTGTATTAAACAGTAACAATATTTCCTGTAATACGAGTAATAAAAGTTTTTATTGTTATTTTTGTAATAATATTTGAAGTAACATTTTTGAAGTTTTGAGGTGCTTGAAGCATTAAACACCTTCAAGGCTCAATCAAAAGATATGATAGGCACATTTGCAAGTTGGTTGTAAATACGCTTATCATTGTAGCATATCATACTTTAAGGCAATGAAAACTAATAAAAAAGAAGGGGTTTGATTTGTTTGATATTTAAGAGAATAAATAAACACACATTTCTTACGATAACTTTACAGCAAATTAAATTGGAATTTAAGAGAGTTTATTTCAAAACCCTTCCAGTGTTGATAATGAAATATTAATAACTATTAAGTTATAAATATTTAATTTAATATTATTTTAAAACTTACGTTTTATAATGTATAGGTAAATCAGTATTCAAAAAAGACAAATTCAACTTCGTGAATCATTGTGAATCTAGTGGTAAAATTTTGTTTCCATTTCAAAAGCGTTCAAATGAAGCTCTGCAAGAATGTTTTATTATTTATCATACATACATACGAGTACTGTATTTAACAGCTCAAGAGTTTCCTGTAATAGTTGAGAGCTTTATAATTTTATTTTTGTGTTGAAATTTGAGTACTCAAGTTGAAGGTGTAACTAAACTAAAATGAAGTGTTGAGTTACTGCTTTGCAGCTATAAGCAAAATTAGCGCCTTCAACTTTCAATAGCTAGGTTTTATTATCAATTGATATGAAGCTCTGTTGAAAAATCACCACATTAAAAAACTTCAGAATGGCAGCTAAACATAGCAATTTGGCTGTTTATTAATATGTGCTTTGGAACTAAAGTATTTGAACTGTTAAAATTTGGCTTTATAATTTGTCACTAAGGAAAATCTTATTTATATCTTTTAATCCTATAATTAATTTATTTTTGCACATTTTCAGCCTAGAATGATAACCTGCTAACTTCTTATTTATTTTTACGATTACGTTTTTGATTATTTCAAAAAAATTTTAAAAGCACAAAAACATTCAAAGTTTATCAGTTTCTTTACATTGGGAATCTAAGACTTCTTTTTGAAGTTTTGGCATCATTAAGTACCTATTTCTGTAAAATGTTGAAAACTAGAATTAGCAGTTTTTCACTTCAAGCCGACGATAAGGGCCTTTGTTTTTTATTGGATAAGAATGGAAATGTCGACTATTAATATGAGGAACAAAAATATAAAACCCAGTTAAAATATCCCCTTATTAAAAACCTTGCGAAGGGTAGCTGCAATATTGTTGACACACGAAGTTATTTTTAATTTAATTTTTTAAGAATTCATTATATTGGAAATGTGATTAAATACTTTATTATTTGAACTTGAAAATTTTCGAAATGTTTTTTTGCGACCAATTGGATTACTCTTATAATACCTATATCACATAAAATATCATATATATGATGTGAAATTCATAATCGGGGCTTAAGGCGCCAACAAAACGTGAATATGACAACAAATACAGATGGCAATTAGTCCCCAAGAGGTTACAATTTTATAGAAAATTCTTCTACAGCTTCGGCTGCAGAATACCACATATCAGCTTTCATGCAATTAAGGTGCCATTATAATAAATGAATCGAAATGAATGAAATTACCTCTTTTATTTTGTACGAATTCATAATTTCTTATAGTGAATTTCAATTTATAAAAATGTAATAAAATTGCAACAAGTGAACATTTTTATTGTTAAAAACTACTTCGCTTTACTTGACGAAACAACAAACAATGAGTAAATATGTATGAAGAATGAATGTGAATGGAACTAACGGAAACTGGTGAATTAACAAGAAAAAAAATACTACCCCAATTTTTCCCGTTATGTACTTTAAAACTGTAATTTTTCCTAGTGCTCAATGCTGTCTTTGTTTTAATTATTTTATAATAATATGAATTTGAAAGTCTGCATTCGGCACTGCATTAAAATAAAAATAGGTAGATATATTATAGAGCGTCACCACCAATAATTTTTTTTTCTTTTTGAAATCTAAGGATTTTTTTAAGCCTTTATTATTTTCATATTCACGCTTGGAAAAATAATATATAAAAGGTCACGCAATGTTTTTTAATGTAAAATAACTAACCAATTTGTGTGGTTTTTAGTTCGAAATTACTCTAAATTTGTTTTTACCGTTTTGCACTTTTTTCTCCTTACAAATTGAAGACCACGAATAATTTGCACATTAATTTTTTTAGATAAAGAACTTGGGCGTTAAAAAGGGTTAAAAGAAATTTTATTACTTACCTTCCTTTTGTTATTGTCTTCAAAATTGTTGACACTGATGTTAAATTTGTTACATTAACAAAATGAAAACTTTTAACTATATGTATTCACAAATTCGCGGAGTAATATTCACAGCGACCCGGCCGAGACAAAATCTGTTTAAACAATGAAACGATGAGAATGCAATAAGCGGAACGACGCCGAATAGCATTCCAATGCTACCAATGCACAGTTTACATACTTCAGGGAACAGGAACAATTTGGTATTCTGAGAATGTAGAATATAAAGCCATGCTTCTACTGGTGTTGAATACTCTTATAAAGTATTTTTTATGTTGTTGTTTTTTGTAATTTTATAAATAACTTTCATAAAATTAATATTATTATATGTACATATATACGAATGTTTTAGATGACACATATTCTTACGATTTTTGTATATGCATTATTAATGTAATTTCACATTTCTATTCATTGAAAAGTCATATCAGTTTCATATTCAATGCAACTTTACATTGCATCCATGTATAATTCATTGACAATTCACCTCGTTTTTTGCGTTTTGTAGGTTAGTGGTAGGCACAAAATTAAGAATTTCTCTCAATTGAGTAAAATGTTTTTAATATTCTTTGGACTGTTTAAATTTAAAATAATTTTGAGATTAGAGCAATAAAACAATTTCAACATTTAAGACCATGTGTCTTACTTTTTGCGACTAAGAAATCGTGGATTAAAAATCGCACGTGCGTGCATGCCGATTTCTCTTTGCGACTACGATTTTTAAGTCGTAGTAATTTAAATCGCAAGTGTGGTTATATCCATTTGAGTACATTGTGTTTCATTTAAGTTTACGACAATCGCATCGCAAGAAAAATGTAACAAATTGCGACTTTTAAATCGTTATGATTTGTTGGTAGCAAGTGCGTTCATTCTCATTTAAATTAATGTGTTCCATTTTTGCGACTGAAAAATTGTGCGATTGAAATCGCAAGTGCGGTCCTAGCCTAAGAAAGGCTTTCCCTTCGTTTTGTCATCACATTCAATGCATATTATACAAGCATTTCAATGTTTACTTTTGTATTCTTTTTTGTAAACGAATGCCAAAATCTTTTGGCATTGAAATATTTTTGTCCAGTGCGAATATATTTTTTGTTGATATTTTTAAATGAACAGCGAGAACTATATCCAATTGAAACTAATCTATATACAGAACCAACCCAAATATTTGTGTTTGCGTGGAAATAACACCGAATTTTCTCAAAAATTAAACAATTTATTTATTTCTATTCTCAGGCAAATAGTGTGTTCTCAGCTTTATAGAATGGGATTGATACGAAGCCAAGTCATATATGTATGTAACCATTGTAAATTATTTCGTCATGGCATTGTTACTATGGCGGAATGTATGGCTTCAATTTTTTGCGGTACGACAAGAAAATGAAACTACTGAAAATATTCGCATCTGTTTTGTATTCAATGCAACTTTAAATTGGGTCAATGTAACATTCATTGAAAATGCACTCTGTTTCTGCCTTAACTACGATCCTCAAAATAATTTTTTTTTTTTAATGACCTGCACAAAACTAATTATTTCTCTCAATTGAGTAAAACATTGGAAATATTTCTTGGACAATTTAAATTGAAAATGTTTTTTACATTCAAATAAGCCCTAAAACTATTCCAATATTTCATTGCATTGAAGGAAATTATAAGTTTTGTCCAAGTATTAAAAAAAAAATTATTATTTTTGTAGGTAAGAGTAAGAAGTTGGCGCCAAAACGAGTCAGTTTTTAGAGGAATGTTTTGGGATTATTAGACTTTGTCATATAAGGCTATACTTACACGGCTTCTGAGATTGCCTGAAATAGTTTTCAAGATTTTATAAAGTTTTTTTGTCTAATAAAGCGACATTCTTGCCTTATCGTAAAAGTCTTCTACTTTTATATATAAAATCTTTTGGTATTGAAATATTTTTGTCCAATGTGAATATATTTTTTGTTGGTATTTTTAAATGAACAGCGAGAACTATGTTATACCTAATTGAAACTCGTTACAAAATCTATATACAGAACCAACGCAAATTTTTGTTAATTAGAAATTTTATTAATTAGAATCTTGAAATTCAAAATTTTGAGAAGTAGAATTTCAAAATGTAGAATTTTTAAATGCAAAATAACAAAAAAAATGTGATACATCACTCCCTACATCACGAGTATGCAATTTTTAACTCGCTAAGATGTCTAGTTTAGCCAGAAATTACGTTTGAAAATGTTAACTTTGGGGGGTCTACGGAG
The DNA here is from genome assembly GCA_963931855.1 of Philhelius festivus. Classification (NCBI taxonomy): domain Eukaryota; kingdom Metazoa; phylum Arthropoda; class Insecta; order Diptera; family Syrphidae; genus Philhelius; species Philhelius festivus. The sequence goes on along the minus strand of OZ007555.1, from coordinate 148,542,158 downwards.
CTCCGTTTAGCCGCAAATCGCATAAAAGATAAACATTTGTTTTTCGTTACAAGCGATACGTGGATTGAAAGGTGGCACTTCCTAGATCACGAATATGAAATTTTTAACTCGCTGAGATGTCTAGTTTAGCCAGAAATTACGTTTGAAAATGTTAACTTTGGGGGGTCTACGGAGCTCCGTTTAGCCGCAAATCGCATATAAAGATAAACATTTGTTTTTCGTTACATGCGATACGTGGATTGAAAGGTGGCACTTCCTAGATCACGAATATGCAATTTTTAACTCGCTGAGATGTCTAGTTTAGCCAGAAATTACGTTTGAAAATGTTAACTTTGGGGGGTCTACGGAGCTCCGTTTAGCCGCAAATCGCATATAAAGATAAACATTTGTTTTTCGTTACATGCGATACGTGGATTGAAAGGTGGCACTTCCTAGATCACGAATATGAAATTTTTAACTCGCTGAGATGTCTAGTTTAGCCAGAAATTACGTTTGAAAATGTTAACTTTGGGGGGTCTACGGAGCTCCGTTTAGCCGCAAATCGCATATAAAGATAAACATTTGTTTTTCGTTACATGCGATACGTGGATTGAAAGGTGGCACTTCCTAGATCACGAATATGCAATTTTTAACTCGCTGAGATGTCTAGTTTAGCCAGAAATTACGTTTGAAAATGTTAACTTTGGGGGGTCTACGGAGCTCCGTTTAGCCGCAAATCGCATATAAAGATAAACATTTGTTTTTCGTTACATGCGATACGTGGATTGAAAGGTGGCACTTCCTAGATCACGAATATGCAATTTTTAACTCGCTGAGATGTCTAGTTTAGCCAGAAATTACGTTTGAAAATGTTAACTTTGGGGGGTCTACGGAGCTCCGTTTAGCCGCAAATCGCATATAAAGATAAACATTTGTTTTTCGTTACATGCGATACGTGGATTGAAAGGTGGCACTTCCTAGATCACGAATATGCAATTTTTAACTCGCTGAGATGTCTAGTTTAGCCAGAAATTACGTTTGAAAATGTTAACTTTGGGGGGTCTACGGAGCTCCGTTTAGCCGCAAATCGCATATAAAGATAAACATTTGTTTTTCGTTACATGCGATACGTGGATTGAAAGGTGGCACTTCCTAGATCACGAATATGAAATTTTTAACTCGCTGAGATGTCTAGTTTAGCCAGAAATTACGTTTGAAAATGTTAACTTTGGGGGGTCTACGGAGCTCCGTTTAGCCGCAAATCGCATATAAAGATAAACATTTGTTTTTCGTTACATGCGATACGTGGATTGAAAGGTGGCACTTCCTAGATCACGAATATGCAATTTTTAACTCGCTGAGATGTCTAGTTTAGCCAGAAATTACGTTTGAAAATGTTAACTTTGGGGGGTCTACGGAGCTCCGTTTAGCCGCAAATTATTCTCAGGCAAATAGTGTGTTCTCAGCTTTATAGAATGGGATTGATACGAAGCCAAGTCATATATGTATGTAACCATTGTAAATTATTTCGTCATGGCATTGTTACTATGGCGGAATGTATGGCTTCAATTTTTTGCGGTACGACAAGAAAATGAAACTACTGAAAATATTCGCATCTGTTTTGTATTCAATGCAACTTTAAATTGGGTCAATGTAACATTCATTGAAAATGCACTCTGTTTCTGCCTTAACTACGATCCTCAAAATAATTTTTTTTTTTTAATGACCTGCACAAAACTAATTATTTCTCTCAATTGAGTAAAACATTGGAAATATTTCTTGGACAATTTAAATTGAAAATGTTTTTTACATTCAAATAAGCCCTAAAACTATTCCAATATTTCATTGCATTGAAGGAAATTATAAGTTTTGTCCAAGTATTAAAAAAAAAATTATTATTTTTGTAGGTAAGAGTAAGAAGTTGGCGCCAAAACGAGTCAGTTTTTAGAGGAATGTTTTGGGATTATTAGACTTTGTCATATAAGGCTATACTTACACGGCTTCTGAGATTGCCTGAAATAGTTTTCAAGATTTTATAAAGTTTTTTTGTCTAATAAAGCGACATTCTTGCCTTATCGTAAAAGTCTTCTACTTTTATATATAAAATCTTTTGGTATTGAAATATTTTTGTCCAATGTGAATATATTTTTTGTTGGTATTTTTAAATGAACAGCGAGAACTATGTTATACCTAATTGAAACTCGTTACAAAATCTATATACAGAACCAACGCAAATTTTTGTTAATTAGAAATTTTATTAATTAGAATCTTGAAATTCAAAATTTTGAGAAGTAGAATTTCAAAATGTAGAATTTTTAAATGCAAAATAACAAAAAAAATGTGATACATCACTCCCTACATCACGAGTATGCAATTTTTAACTCGCTAAGATGTCTAGTTTAGCCAGAAATTACGTTTGAAAATGTTAACTTTGGGGGGTCTACGGAGCTCCGTTTAGCCGCAAATCGCATAAAAGATAAACATTTGTTTTTCGTTACATGCGATACGTGGATTGAAAGGTGGCACTTCCTAGATCACGAATATGCAATTTTTAACTCGCTGAGATGTCTAGTTTAGCCAGAAATTACGTTTGAAAATGTTAACTTTGGGGGGTCTACGGAGCTCCGTTTAGCCGCAAATCGCATATAAAGATAAACATTTGTTTTTCGTTACATGCGATACGTGGATTGAAAGGTGGCACTTCCTAGATCACGAATATGCAATTTTTAACTCGCTGAGATGTCTAGTTTAGCCAGAAATTACGTTTGAAAATGTTAACTTTGGGGGGTCTACGGAGCTCCGTTTAGCCGCAAATCGCATATAAAGTAAACATTTGTTTTTCGTTACATGCGATACGTGGTTTGAAAGGTGGCACTTCCTAGATCACGAATATGCAATTTTTAACTCGCTGAGATGCCAACCCAAATATTTGTGTTTGCGTGGAAATAACACCGAATTTACTCAAAAATTAAACAATTTATTTATTTCTATTCTCAGGCAAATAGTGTGTTCTCAGCTTTATAGAATGGGATTGATACGAAGCCAAGTCATATATGTATGTAACCATTGTAAATTATTTCCTCATGGAATTGTTACTATGGCGGAATTTATGGCTTCAATTTTGTGCGGTACAACAAGAAAATGATACTTCTGAAAATATTCACATCTGTTTTGTATTCAAGGCAACTTTACATTGGGTCAATGTAACATTCATTGAAAATGCACTCTGTTTCTGCCTTAACTACGATCCTCAAATTTTTTTTTTAATGACCGGCACAAAATTAATTATTTCTCTCAATTGAGTAAAACATTGGAAATATTTCTTGGACAATTTAAATTGAAAATGTTTTTTACATTCAAGTAAGCCCTAAAACTATTCCAATATTTCATTGCATTGAAGGAAATCATAAGTTTTGTCCAAGTTTTTTTTGTCTAATAAAGCAACATTCTTGCCTTATCGTAAAAGTCTTTTGAATACTTTTATGTATAAAAGCATTCATTCGCACGCGTCATTGTCATAATATATTATAGATTTAGTTTCTTATTACTTCAAATATAATGCTAAAATAATGTGAAGTACTTATATTCCAGGTTTCAAAAGTCTTTCCAAACTTTTCGATTCGTAGATTTACTTTTTCTATGAAGCTACATGTTGTAAATGTTGTTTCATCGTCTTTAGCGAATATTCCGCATTAGTTTGGAAGAGCCATTACCATACTTGATTAGAATCTTTGGCTTTGTAAGTTACTCAAGTTTAATGAATTTTTAATTCTGACATTTTAAAATTTCAATGAACTTTTCATTCTGACAATGGAAAACATTCAATGAACTTTTCATTCGAAAAATTTGAATTTCAATGATTTTTTCATTGTGACAATCAAAGAATTACAATGATTATTTCATTGCGACAGTGAAAAATTTTAATGAAATTTTCATTCTGACATTTTAAAATTTCAATGAACTTTTCATTTTGACAATGACAAATTTCAATGGATCTTTCATTATGGCAATGTAAAATTTCAATGAACTTTTCATTCTGACAATGGAAAAAAATCAATGAACTTTTCATTCGAAAAATTTGAATTTCAATGATTTTTTTACTGTGTCAATCAAAGAATTTCAATGATTTATTTCATTGCGACAGTGAAAAATTTTAATGAAATTTTCATTCTGACATTTTAAAATTTCAATGAACTTTTCATTTTGACAATGACAAATTTCAATGGACCTTTCATTATGGCAATGTAAAATTTCAATGAACTTTTCATTCTGACAATGGAAAAAATTCAATGAACTTTTCATTCAAAAAATTTGAATTTCAATGATTTTTTTACTGTGTCAATCAAAGAATTTCAATGATTTATTTCATTGCGACAGTGAAAAATTTTAATGAAATTTTCATTCTGACATTTTAAAATTTCAATGAACTTTTCATTTTGACAATGACAAATTTCAATGGACCTTTCATTATGGCAATGTAAAATTTCAATGAACTTTTCATTCTGACAATGGAAAAAATTCAATGAACTTTTCATTCAAAAAATTTGAATTTCAATGATTTTTTTACTGTGTCAATCAAAGAATTTCAATGATTTATTTCATTGCGACAGTGAAAAATTTTAATGAAATTTTCATTCTGACATTTTAAAATTTCAATGAACTTTTCATTTTGACAATGAAAAATTTCAATGGACCTTTCATTATGGCAATGTAAAATTTCAATGAACTTTTCATTCTGACAATGGAAAAAATTCAATGAACTTATCATTCGAAAAATTTAAATTTCAATAATTTTTTCATTGTGACAATCAAAGAATTTTAATGATTATTTCATTGCGACAATGAAAAAATTTTAATGAAATTTTCATTCTGACATTTTAAAATTTCAATGAACTTTTCACTTTGACAATGAAAAATTTCAATGGACTTTTCATTATGGCAATGTAAAATTTCAATGAACTTTTCATTCTGACAATGGAAAAAATTCAATGAACTTTTCATTCAAAAAATTTAAATTTCAATGATTTTTTCATTGTGACAATCAAAGAATTTCAATGATTATTTCATTGCGACAATGAAATAATTTCAATGAACTTTTCATTCAAAGATTTTTTAAATTTCAATGAAGTTTATATTGCGACAATGAAAACTTTTTCATTGAGCTGAGGTGGGACGCCTTGTCTCAATTAAATATTTTTCACTATATCAAATTTCCTACTTTTAATTTTAATGAAAAAGTTCATTGATCTCTAAACAAGTGCATTGAAATCTGATCGCTTGACTTCTTTTTCAACTTTCCTATGGAGATTTTTTCAATGAATGCTGTTTCATTTATTCAAAGAACGGTGCCTTGAAAACCAGGAAAATTCATAATTTTTTTTACATTGTCGAAATGTTTTTTACATTGTCTCAATATTTCTTACATTGTCGTAATGAAAATGTAGTCAAACATCGACGATCATTGTCACAATGTACGATTTTTTTTTCAGTGTGC